>OY720306.1:3903139-5153139 GCA_963082785.1 Philonthus spinipes
GTTGGTAAAAGGGATTGATCGAATTTTATTGATCATTGCCAAAAATTTTTCTTTGTTTAATTTCATTGTAACCATCACGGTTTTCAAATGTATAAGTTTAATTTATTTAAATTATACCTCAGTGTTGTTCATTGAAATTTCTACAATTCATAGCCACTGATTTAGATTAACTATTTATATTTAGAAAAATGAAACTTCAAATTTGAGAACCTCTGGTATGTGTAAAATATTGATGTCTAGTTTACCTAAAACAATTATTCTCAAATATGTAAATTAATAGTGTTTATAAACACATCGATCGATTTTACCGCGAATTTTAAAATAATGTAAACAGTAAACATATTTTTATGTGGAATTTCCTGAGGTTTATTGAAATTTAAGAACATATATTAATATTACATTATTTAATGATGTTTATACACACATATATATTATAATAACGGCATTTATTATATCATTATTATTTATATTAAGTCCTTTTAACCATTTGGGTTGTGGGTCTGTCTTGTTTTAATAGTCTTTCTCTTTTTGCTTGAACTTGTCTCTGTCCTGGGCCATTCTCCGTATCTCGTTCCTCTTCTCTCTGCTGCTTTGTGGAGCTGTTCACTCCAGGTCTTTGCCGGTCTTCCTACATTATTTTTTCCTTGGATTCGTACTTCGTATATTTTTTTTGTGATTCTATTCTCGTCCAGTCTATGTGTCCTAGCCATTCCAATTGTCTTTCTTCTATGACTGTCTCAATTGGTTTTATTTTCAGTTCACTTCTTACGTCTGTGCTTCTTACTTTGTCTTTCCTTGTAATATTTCCTTTGATTTTCCTTAGGAATCTCATCTCAATCGCGTTAATTTTGCTTCTGTTTCGTTCCGTTAGTGTTCCATGTTTTGCTTGAGTATAATAAGGCTGGTCGTAGCACTTTTGACTTTCTTCTATGTCTGTTTCAATTGGTTTTATGTTCCGTTCACTTCTTACATCTGTGTTTCTTACTTTGTTTTTACTTGTAATTCCTTTGATTTTCTTTAGGATCTCATCTCTATCGCGTTAATTTTGCTTCTGTTTCGTTCCTTTAATGTTCCATGTTTCGCTTGAGTATAATAAGGCTGGTCGTACCATTTTTTTTGTATATTTCCGTTTTCTTGTTAAACAATATCGCGGTGGCTGAACGATCAGCCCTTCGAACGAACGCTTACCAAAATCCAAACAATCCTTTACATAACCCATCCAACACACTCCTATATGACAAAACTGGCATAATCCCAATATCCCAAAGATTATCCCAACTATTCCAAAAATTTGCCACAAACCCCGTAAATCTAGACATTCTAAACCAACTCTGCATAAAACGAAACCCAAATATCACTCCAAAATATCGCCATCCAGTATCCACTATTCATACTATCTCATCTTTCGTCGAGGACTAAAAGACAGACATGACACATAAGTCAATGATTTTTGGCTGAAAGACCGATGATCGTTAGCCATTTTAGAAATAATAAATTAAACTATATTGTATTTAACAATGTATATAAAAACACCTCAATAAAGATGATTGTATATATACATTGTTCTTGTTACTTCTTTTTTTTCTAGGAATGAGTTTTTTAATGTGTTGTAGATTCTTCCTCCTTTACCTATTTTGGACTCGATTTCCATATCTATCTTTCCTGTTTCCTCTATTATAGTTCCTAGGTAGTTATAGTACTTTACTTGTTCTATAAATAGAAAACAGTATTCACTTTACTTGTTCTATCTGATTTCCTACCAGTTCGATGTTGTGTTTCTTTGGTTTTGCCGCTATTAGCATTGGTGTTTATTTCCATGTTTATCTTTTGCAACTCTTCTTCAAAATGTTTTTTTTTTGTAATTTCTCTTCGTTGTCTGCTATTAATATCATATCGTCTGCGAACATCAGTGTTTGGGTTGATACTATTTCCATTTTTCGGTGCCCTATCTCTGTGTCCTTTGCTCTTTCTTGACTTTTCTTTATGGCTTGGTCTATTAACGTTGCAAATAGTAATGGACTTAATAAGCAACCCTGCTTTAGTCCTATTTCTTGTTCGAACTCTTCTGATTCACAATTTCCTATTCTCACTCTGTTTTTGTTGTTCTTGTATAATTCTTTTATTATTTTAATCAACTCTCTTTCCACATAAGCAGTATGTTCTTTTTAATGAATACGTAAGTGATGAAAATTTAAAAACCATATATTAATTAGAAGTCCATTTACCTGTACACAGGCTGACCCTTACAGAAAAAATCACCTATTTATAATGCACTCAAATTTTTATAATAAAATACCAGCAAATATACAAAATATAAATAATATTAAACATTTTAAACAACAGTTACTACATTTCTTGGTAACTAAAGAAATATACAATATTAATGAGGTATAGTCCTCTGCAGATGTGCAAAGTCGATACTGTTAGGTTGCAGCTTTTTACATTTTTTTCTCGCTTTTCTGACGTTATTCTCTATAATGTACAACCCTGTATTTATGTGTGTGTAATTTTATGAATAAAAAATATTATTATTATTTTTTAATGTGATTTCTCGGTGTCCCATCCTGTATATCAATTTTAAAACTCTCTTAAACTGTGACAATGAAGAATAAATTATCAAAAAACTTAAATTGTTTGGACTTAATTGTAACTGAGTAATATTTGTATAAAATTTTACAGGAATTGTATTCTTAAAAATAATATTAATATAGAAACCTCTCGTTGTTATTGTAGAAAGATAAAGCCATGTTAAAAAAACGCGAAATCCCGGAGAATCCATAAACTAGGATAGGGAAACAATAATATAGAGTAGTTTATATCCTTATTATCTTTACTGGCTTTATTATGATCCCCCAGACTTTACGCCGCCGCGTCTGCGGCCCCCAACAATGGTAAAATCAATGAAACGTCTTGAGTCTCCAAAATTAATCACCACGACGGAAAAAAAGCGCGCGAGTGTAAATCACAAGCGCGATATTCGAAACAGTTCAATTGCAAGATTTAAAAACCCCCGAACAGCACGCTTGGGAGTAAGAAGGGGGCATATAAACAACCGACAAAAAAAAAAAAAAATAAAAGCAGGAGAAACCGTAAACTCCCAACAAGTACAAACTCACTTCCTGGGAATCTCGTTCCCGTTTATCGACTTTGTGTATATGTGTGTGCGCGCTGGGGTATTGCAATTTGAAGCGGGTCAAGCCAGGCAATAAGGCGTAACCAAACATTGGAGCGAGCAGACGAGCCCCCCGAGGCCCTGGGGTGCTGAGTGGTCACTGATAGGGGTTGCTTGCTTGATGTGCTCCACGGCGCTCTTTCCCTATTTCCCTCTTGCGGAGTCGACTACATCCGCGTAATATCACTACACCCTCGAGGCCCTCCAGTAGGGTGGAGGCCACTGCTGCTATATTGCCTCCGATTATCTGCTTTAATTACGATTGTTATTACAAGATTTTCACTAATTAACTGAAATACTTCACCCTATCTGAGTGTTTCGAGGAAAAGGGGGTTACATGTTAATTTTATTTCTTTGCGCGATCAATGATTGTGTAATACAAACCTTTTTTTTTAATTATAATTAATTGTTTTAATGCTCATATTGTATAAAATTATAGTAAAATGCTGCGACCGAAATTATTTTGCCTGTCCCAAAAGTAAAATTAAAAAAAATCTATATATCATTTTATAAAATATTATTTAATATATAAATATCCATAGAAATTTAAATAAACTAAATTATTATATAAATAGAAAAGAGTATTCATTCACTCGGTCACAGTTATTTAAATAAATTAAATAAAAATAATTTGAAAATAATTATTAGATTGAATAACTTTGAATTCTCAACTAGTTTCGAGTTATTATTTTGATTTAAATTGAATTAGTTTGGTTTAATTTAATTTAGTTCATTTTTCTATTAATATCTCTTTTATTTATTTTATTGATTGTCTTTTTATGTTACTGATTGATTAATAATTAAATTATATAATTGTGTAAAAATTTGAATTAAACTGGATTCAGTGTTAATTAGAATTTATATAAAATATGTGAATCTCGTATAATTAGAATATAACCAATCGTTAATTAAACCGTTGCCTCTTCGGAGCGCGATCCGTGAAGTAATTAAATTTCGCACTTCTTACGGAACGATCTCCGTAATCAGCGAGTTCCATCTTAATGTAAATTAATTATTTGAGCCATTAGTATGTTAACCGGGGTGCCGGGAGACGGATTCGGCCGCGTTAATTCCAAATGGCCCATCGACTTAATTTTTCCGAGATACGATCGGCCCCGACGAGCGCGGCTCCTCTAATTTCTTCTCGACACACATCCAGGAGATTACCATCGCCGGCGTGACGCGTTTCATTTTCAACATCTTATATAACTCACTCGGGTATTTCACTAAAAACATTTGAAAAAAAAAAAAGAAACGAGTGGTTGTAATGTAAACATAATATAAATGCGTCATAGAATATTAATTAATTATTTTTATTTTTATTTCGTGGAATCTAAATGTGTTTCTAAATTAGTATTTTTGAGAAATTATTTAAAAATGCAAATATTTTTATATTTATTATAATCTAGTGAAATATCCATTAATGCAATCAACTATATTCTAAGTCTGCGTTTATGCTGGGACATCTAAAATGTAAAGTTTTCAAAATATTTTACACATAATTTATACCGATATGTCTAAAGCATTTGACGGAGTTGATCGTACGCTTCTTCTAGATAAATTTAATAATTTTGGTTTTTGTTCATGTTCAGGACAATTAATGGCGTTATACTTCTCTCACCGCGAGTCATTTATTTCTGTAAACTATTTTAAGTCTAATTCGTATTATCCTAGCTCGGTGGTTCCGCAAGGATCTATTTTGAGCCAACTCTTTTTTTACTCAAAAATGTCTACTGCTGATTGTATACATTTGCAAAGCCAACTAGATATCATTTCAAACTGTTAACATGAAACGATTTGATTTCATATTTAATACATATGACACCAAATTGTTGCAGAAATATCAAAGTTGTTGAGAATTAATCATCTCAGAATTACGCTCATTGAGTATGTATGAAATTATAACTTTAGTAAGAAATTACGAAAATAAAAAAAAAAAAATGAAGAAAAAGTGGGATTTTAATTTCATCGAATTTAGCATAATATACTGTATTATTGATTTAATCATCTCAGAATTACGCTCATTGAGTATGTATGAAATTATTACTTCAGTAAGAAATTACGAAAAGAAGGAAAAGTGGGGATTTAATTTCATTGGACTTAGCCTAATGTAATGTATATGACATTATTGTTTTTTTTTTTATTGACTACATGAATGTTCTTGCAATCTATTGGTATGTCGAATGAAATAAAATCCTTACATTATAATTAAGATAATAAAATCCAGCCAGAATCATTTAAAATATTTCCGTCCCTTCTGTAGAATCCCAAACATTTTCGTTACGAAAACCAGCGAGCTGGGAGGAGGAGGACGACGAAAAAGAAAAAGCGGACACGAAAAGGAGACCAATAAAATATTTGTTGATGGTGAGGGATTACTCGGAGGTATCCGAAGGCCCAGTGCCGAGATACGGCCGTCCAGAAATAGTCGGAAACAAAACAAGTCGATGGAATCCAGTAGAATCTCGTAAAAGTTGGAGTCGCTGTGCGCCTGTAAATTATTTGGCCATGGAGAGAGAGGACTATCGCTCCGATCTGGATAAGGTCGAGATTTTACGGCTCTAACGACGCCACCGTTCTCATTTTACTACTTCCTCCTCACCCTCCCTCGCCAACCCGCTCGTTTGTTTCGTCGCGATAAAGTTATTCACCCCCTATATCGACATGTGGAACATTTTGTAAGTTCGGACAGGTAGTTGTGATGACTTTATGTTTACATTAATAAAAAAAAACCTCATCTCAATAATTTATAAAAAAATATATTTCTAATAATAAATATAATAATAATAATAACAATTTTATTTTCTAACGGAAGAATCCAATAAGAGAAAACATACAATAACTTACATAAATAGTAATATAATGAGATCAAATTTAGTTCGATTACATTAATTTTTATTGTGGAACAGTATCTAGTAGTTCATATGTTTGCCGCTAGGTTGAAAAATCAAAGTTGGAATAAAATAAACGCACACATTTTGTAAAAAAAACACTGCACGCTCTCGCGTTAATCGCACCTTAAACGAATTTGTATTTAATTATTAAAGCAATAAAATTAATTTTAAGGCCGTAAGACCTCAGGTCGATAGCCGTTTCTTGTTTATTTTAAATTGTTTCATGTAATGTATAGTAAATTAAATATATACATATTCTTTGGAAGTAAAGATGTTTGCATATATATTAATATTTAAATTTAAATTGAATCACCGCAATAATAAATAAACGTTCATTTCAATCATTATTAAAAACGTGTATGTTTTCCTTCCATGCATAAAATCCCATTCGAATGTATACACATAATATATTCCTTTCCAGAAACATTGCTCGATTTTAATAAGGCCGCGTACTTCACCCCCCGACAGCGTTTTCTCGTGTTTTCCGTCTCGCCCTACACGACGATAATTTGTGCTCGTATTGAATGTAAACACAGATGCCATTAAATCCTCCCCAATTATTCCGCAGATCTTGAATAAGGAGCATAAAAAAAAAGTAACTGCGTCATTCCGCCAAATCCTCACTCAATACAAACATCCCACGCGAGATGCATCCCCTATCCATCCGACGCGAGCGATTCAATAAGACGAGGGGGTAAACGGACTGCTCGCTCCCCCTCCAGTACGCATACACTGTTTTCATTTAAAAAATGAGAGGAGAGAGTCTAATGTTGAATATACAAATACGATAAATTATTTTAAATGATGGGAATCGCGAAGGAAGAATTTATGTTGCTCGTGCTTTTTTTAGCTGGAGGGGGAAGGATGAATATGTTTCGTTGAAGTTAAATGTATGGGTTGTAAATTTAATTTATTTATAGCTACAAAATTTATTTCAATTACCGTACAGATTTGAATATACAGGGTGTGCGTATTTCGTGGAATTGCATCGGGATCTCGCTTATTTGAAGATTTAGAGAGTTCGTTAAATTAGGACAAATATGTAAAATTTGGAGTCTAAAAATAAACCGAACACAAATTTAAAATATCAAAAAATAATAATAAAATATAAAAATATAATTTTTGTTTTTGAGATATTGCCAAAAAAACTGTTTTTTTTTTAATTTGGTTTTTATTTTTTTATTCAAATACTATTGGATCTAGAAATTTGCTACTTTTACATTATACAGGCACTTTTTAATCAGGATTTAGTAGTGCACTTACATTTAAAATAACTTTAATATTTGTCCAGAAAACATAGCCAACTTTTGTTTTTCTTATGGATTAGATTTTTCATATTTTCGCAAAAAACTTTTGTACTTATAATTTTTTTGTTTCATATGAAACATTGCAATCTTTAGTTAGAAAACAGTTGCACATTTTACAATTCAAAGGCTCACATCCATATTTTTGTAGGGAAGGAACAACATCAAAATAATCACTTTACTGCTTGATGAAGTTATTCGTAAATCTTAAAAATAATTCAATTTATAATAATGCTTAGTTATTATAAATTGAACACAATTGTATCTTTGCCATTTTTTTTTAATTTGATTTATTTCATTTTATATTAAATAAAAATGATTTGAAAATAATTAATAACTTATTTCCACATTTAGTCAAATGTCACAGAGCTAAATGTGGAAATAATTTATTAATTATTTTCAAATCATTTTTATTTAATATATTTAAATAACTGCGACCTAGTGAATGAATACTGTTTTCTATTTATTTCATTTTATGTCACTTTCGCATTGTTTTAATTTGCTCGCTCCGACAATCAAAGCCAAATATCGTATTTCGTAATAAGCATTATTATAAATTAATCACAATTGCATCCACCCATTAAAGCGCATTTTTTTCCCTAATTACCGTTTGAGTGATTAGTTGAAATAGATTAATATTCAATTAATAATTCCCAACATGCGCCCGCTCTCATAAATCACCGCAGCCAGGCGTACCAACCAAAAGGAATTATCATCTATTATTCATTCATTGCTTCTAAATGGTAATTGTACATTGATGACATCGGTAATTTATTATTTCATTAAGGCTCGTCGAATAAATTACGGACGATGCTTGTGCGTTCGCTCGTTCGTTCGTTCGGCTTTCAATACATCCGCCAGTGATTTATAATTATGTATTTTTAATTCTTGAATTACGACCACTGCTACCTAAGAGCGTTCATCTTAATTACCACCTTTTATCGAGGGAATATCTTCAATCACGAAAAGTCTATGTAAAATATTAGTAAATTTTAATTGATTCATTAATTAATCAGAAAGTATTTAAGGGATTTATAATTTGTTCATTGTTTCGATTAATTAACTTAAATACCTAAAATTTGTATGAATTACAAACAAACCGGTGCATATTTAATCCAAATCGGAGAATCAGAAATATATTAAATAAAGTCTTGGATTTATTAAGATTAATGTCGGGTTTATAACCACAATACAATTTCGGCCGCCTTCATCAAAGCATTGCACATGGAACACACTGGTCTGATGAGGTTCGAAAAACCGAAATGGCCATCACTAGTTATCCATACGCTAGATGAATGCTGGCTGAACATTTCATTAAATGTGAAAGTCTTGAAGTTTACGTAAAAATAATGGATTTTTTTCCCAACTTTCACCCTGTAAATATGTACATGATTATAAATTTAGGAAAAAAAAATAGGCAGACCAAAAAAAAATTGGGACCAAATAATAGACGACATACTCATACAAAAGAACCTACACAGAAGTAAAAGAAATAACAAAAAAAAACAATGGAAGAAAATGGTAAAGGACAAAACTGGAGAATGAAGAGAAACAACTTCGACACCCGAAATGGTACAAGAAGAAATTTATAAATTTCAGGTTTAATTACTCCCCTTTTGCAGAATCTAATTACGTCAAACTCAACAAAAATCTAAAACACTAGAGCACGTTATTTTTCTCAAATAGAAAAACATTCATCAAATATTCTATTAGTAATAACTGTATAGGAAAGTGAAATAATCATTGCTGGGAAGCGAATTTCGAGCCATAAACAAGACTTCGGGCCCGCGTGAAAGTCTTCGACGGCGAGATTTATTGGAAGCACGCTGCGCTTAAGTGCGAACACCTACCAGAACAAATTACCGACAAGAACGAGAAACCGAAAGAGTTGTGAGCTTTTGCTCGGGCTTTGCTGTGAATGTATAATGCGCCGTGTAAATCACCTGCCCATCTTCCAACATCGCGTCTTTCCCACCTCGGGATATAAAATAATTTATATTTAAATGGAAAGTAAATAAAAAATAAAAACAAAGAAGGAGAATTATTGTATAATCATCAATTTTTTTTGCAAGAATTATTATGAAAATATTAAATATAAACAATAATTTTCCATACATTTTCATATGAAGGTGTTTATAAAGACAATACAATATTTGTTCAACTACATCAAGGCGTTGCACATGGAATACACTGGTCTGATGAAGTTCAAAAAACTGAAATGGCCATCAAAACTTATCCAAACGCTGTACATAAAGATGTCGTCAAATACATTATTAAGTATTAAAGAGGAGATTTTTATAAAATTTTAAAAGAAATTTAGAAAGATAACAGGTTACAATATGATGTAACGCTACTCTTCTTATTAAGAAATTAACCCTATCAAACAGTAGAAGACTACTAATTTTATTATTGATTAGCTTATGCACAAACCCAGTTCTAGTAGATTCACTAGAATGAATCAATATTATAACGTTGTAATAAAAAGTTAGTTTATTCCTCTCTCAGGATTAGATCCATTGCATTTAAATGAAATAAATTTTAAAAGTCGTCGATGTACTTTTTCTACTGATAGTGATAAATTATAGAAAGAAGAAATAACGAATGCAAAATATAGCTTTTTAATAACAATAATTTATTTATTATGGAATCTACTTCTTACAAAACATATGCTATAAATATCAATATCTCAAATATATAATCATTTAGATTTCTGTTGATACCATTACAGGTGTCGAGATTTAACTAAAAGTGAATAATACTAATATAACAATTAGTCACAACAGAAATAGGAACTGGCTAGGACGACCAGGACAATTAAATATTACTATGATACAATTAAATATTAATAGTAATCAATATAGGACAGATTAAAGCCATACAAACCTCTTTTAAAATAAAATAAAAAATATGGCTGAAATAACATATTAATTCCATGGTTACCTAAATCATTATATAAAGGTATCATTCGTGATACTCGACACTGACGGGTAAAAGGGGATAAGATTAAGAAAGATAGAAAGATCATTCGTTATAACTCACTACACAAGGCGTAATTAGCAGAATGGAATTTAACTTTAAAAATACAAGCATTGGATCTAAAGAGCCTAGTCGGAACATGTGTAACTGACTTAAAAGATCAGCCCAATCGATGAGGCCATTAAGCAGTTTATATATGAAACACAAATCAAGAGTCCTCCTTCAACCATCAAGAGTTCAATAGTTGAAATAGCGTAATATTGTAGAAGAAAACAACAAAAAATCCTTGAACAAGTTTCAATAGCCTCTATATAATATGGTTTTAATATTTAGTTCATATTGTATGAAATAAATATGAATAGATTATTAAAAATCAACCAAAAAAAAAAAAAAACAATTAACACAGATTAGATTGAATAACTTTAAATTCTCGATTAGTTTCGGGTTATTAGCCCATTTTCAAGAGAATTTAAAATTATGTAAAATTTTATATTATTAGTCCATTTTCAAGAGAATTTAAATTTATTTTATTAAAATTTTAAATTTGAAATTCTCTTAAAAATGGGATAATAACCCGAAACTAGTCGAGAATTTAAAGTTATTCAATCTAATCTGTGTTTTATTGGTTGATATTTAATAATCTATTGAAACCTCTACATACTTAAAATATTTGCTGGTACGCATAGCAAAGCTCAACATTCTAAATCCAGTCGCGCATACAATGTGTCAAATTATAATTTATAATAATAGAAGAGAGTCGTGTTATGTTTTTACAGTTCGGCATTTCATGTCCATTTACAAACTCAGTGCTGTTATTTTATGATATTAGGTTTAGGTTTTAATCTGTTTTAGGTTTTTAATTTGTTGTAGGTTTAAGTTTTATTTAATTTATTTTATTACTTTTTATGTTATATTTATTTATTCTAATTTAGATTTTGTGTAATTGTGCAGTTTGTAGGGCTCCAGTGTTTTTACAATCCGGGCATTGTCATATTAGCTATAAGTTCCTGTGGACAATCACATTTAATGGGTTTAAGTCAGAGCATATTTCTAATTTGAAACCGGCTAATGACCTTAGCAGTCGAAGCCGATACAGTTTTAAGTCAATGCTTGACAGGAAAGAGTCTCACACTCCGTCCGTAACTGAATTTCCCCTTCCACATCCCCCCACTCTACATAAAAAAATAAATAGATGAGATATTAAAAACGTTACAATCTTTTTTCTTATGTAATCATAATTTTAAAATAATTTCCAACACAATTTATATTGACGTTTCCCATTTCCATGAAATAAGCTAGACATCACGTGCGAACCTTACTGCTAGAGGGTGGAGAATGTCGAATGTGAATCCTGTGTGGAGCGCACAAAAGCCCACGTATTTGCGGAACAGGGGGCGTGCTGCCCAAAAAATCCGGAGTAATTGCCGGAATCGGCCAACGGGGATTTTCCGAAACGACACAAAGAAATCCATGGGAAGTGGGGACAATACGAACAGATTAATGCCCCCTCGCCCCTCTTTAGCGTGAAAATACCTTTTCCCACATCGGGATTAGTGGACGCACACAAATAATCAACAGATTAGTTTATTGCATGTGAGTAAATATTTTACGAAATTTATAAAAATCTGGCTAAAAGAGAAAAGCTAAAGAGAAATTAATTCATTATTTTTTTCAATTGAGAAAATGTCTCTCTATATTAAATAAAAATGATTTGAAAATAATTAATAAATTATGTTTAATTAATTTCTCACTTAACCCGTGGTGAAACATTTTTGAATTAATTCAGGATGATTTAATTGAAATTAAAACGCTTGGTTTGTTTCACTTATAATATATATATATATATATATATATATAGAGAGAGAGAGAGAGAGACATTTATAAATAGAAAAGAGAAAATGTGGAAATAATTTATTAATTCAGGATGATTTAATTGAAACTTGGTTTGTTTCACTTATAAGTGTTTTAATTTCAATTAAATCATCCTGAATTAATAAATTATTTCCACAATTATCTCGTTTCTATTTATAAATTTCTCTCTATATAGAATTCGTGGCTGCAAGTTAAAAATTCTTTAAAAAAGTTACGAGATACAAATTCTTGATTTTATTGTTTTAAATAGTTAATTATACCTTTAGCAATATTCTGGTAAAAAAAACAAGTACTTGAATAATGACAAACACCTTTATTTTGGACTTTTGGAAGATTTGGACATATCATCGAGATTCGTGGCTAAAAATTGAAAGTAAAAATAATTTATAACTAGGTATTGTTATAATTTTTGTATAATATGTTTATTTTTATTCGTTTATAAACTGTTAATCAATTTTAAAATATACTAATATACTCGCATCCGTCATGGTGAATGCGCCGGGCGAATCCGTAAAATTCATGGCTAACTTCACATCTGTTTATTTTTAATGATATCTTATTTCTGTTTTCATCTCAATATTTTAAATAAATAAACACGCCACTAACCATCTCGATGTAAAATTTTAACTCCGTGACTAACAATTTACCCCCATAGGCTTGGTATAACTTTCGTTTTCACGATAAACGACATTGGAAGGAAGATTTCCTGGACCACGTCTGATTAAAATCACACCAATAAAAAAATCCCATACGCAATTCCATGCATTTAAATACCATTAATTGAATCAAGAGCGGCATTTATTATTTTAAATTATGTTAAATATGCATTGTTACAATTTTTGTATAATTGGCTTATTTTTATTCGTTTATAAACTGTTAATCACTTTTAAAATACATAATTTAGTCGCCTCCGCTATGGCGAATGCGCCGGGCGAATCCGTGGCTGTAAAATTCATGGTTAACTCCACTCCTGTTTATTATTAATTATATCTTATTTCTGTTTTCATCTCAATATTTTAAATAAATAATTACGCTATTAACCATCTCGATGTAAAATTTTAATCATACTAATAAAAAAATCCTAACTGCATGGAATTGCGTATGGGATTTTTTTATTAATTAATTGAATCAAGAGCGGCATTTACTATTTTAAATTATGTTAAATATGTATTGTTACAATTTTTGTATAATTAGCTTATTTTTATTCGTTTATAAAATGTTAATCACTTTTAAAATATACTAATATACTCGCATCTGCCATGGTGAATGCGCCGGGCGAATCCGTGGCTGTAAAATTGATGGTTAACTTCACATCTGTTTATTTTTAATTATATCTCATTTCTGTTTAATGATTTGAGAATAATTAATAAATTTTAACCATCTCGATGTAAAATTTTAATCACACCAGTAAAAAAATCCCATACGCGATTCCATGCATTTAAATACCACCAATTGACTCAAGAGCGACATTTACATACGACAAAACCGTCTTCCCCGCTCCGTCTCAATCCGCAGCCAAATCGACATTCGTCTCCCATAGATTTCGAGCACCAATTAAATTAAATACTCAAAGAAATTGAACCTTTGTCTCGAGTCGACGGGGTAATCTCTCAATAAAAATAAAAGCCCCCCGGAGTTCTCGCTCCCGATTCCTGCGGGATTACCGCCTGAAATACACTCTCAATTTCAAACGTGAAGACGGAGAGTCTCGGGTTTTTAATTTGTTCGAATCTTTATCGGCGGTGGACTAATGGCCGATTTGCAGGTAATAACCATTAGGGTTTATAAATTATTCCTTAATGCGCGCTGGATGGGGCGAGGGAGGGCGGGCTTTACGCGCCGCCGGGAAAAAAAAATCGTGTTTGCCTTAACGGGGGGATGGGTATTAGGGTCGTGAAATATGTATATTTTATGGTTAATACTCTTTAAGTATGTGCGGAGTTTATTATGATACAAATAAAGAATAAAGTTTGTTTTTTTGTAGTACTCTTGTGGACATTTTTATTAAATTTATTAATACTATAAAATATACATTCCTATAAAAAATATGTTTTTTTAACCTTGTTGTATGTCTTTGTAGTGAGAGAGAGATTTTTAACTGTCTATGACAGAAGTCATTGTCGGTTATGTTCGTAATTTTGATTTTATTATTATTATTACACAATGCAAGTAATAAGCATGGTACATTATCGAGTATTATATAAGAAGCTGAATAAATTACAAATTCGCAGTAACCATAAAATCATTTAAGACGATCCGAGAAAACGTTAGGGGCGGACATGATTCGAACCTATTACACTCGAACTTATTTATACCGCTTAATACGGCAGATTTTCTCGATATTCCAGCGTAATCTAATAGACACCCTCAAGCCACGCCATTTACATCCGCAGCCGATTGCTCGTTTCGTCCTGACTTCTATATATAGAAATACGATCTCGCTTCTACGGAATGCACGGATCATTCATAAAAGTAACGAAGTAAATCGTTACGAAATAAATAAAAATTAGAATACAAGATCAATCCATCAATTCAAAAAAAAAAAACAATAATAATGATTAAATTTGTTTAATGATGTTTTGAATTATTTTCTCATCAGGCACTTGATGGAACATTTTTTACAATAAATATAGGTTTGTAAAAAAAAAACACTTGGCTTATGTTTGACAAAATTTACATACGAGATCGTATTTCTATATAAATGCTATTCAAAATGGTAGAATAAGAACACAAGGAGAATAATACTGTATATTATCAGAACCGTTACATCAAGAAAGAATTGTCTTTTGTATTTTTTTTGCAACAGAACTTAAGTCAAGCTGGGATAACAATTTCAAACGTTGATATGCTTATTTTCCTCAGACAGACATTTTTCAGGGGCCTCAGAACGTGTATATTCGCTGAAATTGGAGATTCGACAATTTTTACGATCACAATACGCATTATAATAGTGATAGTCGATCACTGCGACAAATATTTCGCTACACAGTGTCGCTTCATCAGACAAAAATGGAATTTCACCAAGTAACATCCTCTACAATCAAATACTCTGCATAAAGACAATAATAAGATTGATAACGAGAAACCCAGTTTGTATTTTGACTAATGGATCGTGGAGGGTATCAGCTTAGGCTTAATATGATTCCCGTGTTAGCGACGGTGTTTTATCTCAGATGTAAATGGCCCCGAGCCCATATTTAATTTTTTTAATTAAGTTAATCCACGCCTTGATATGACAAATATATTTTTAACACGTTTCGACTATAATTTAATAGCGTCACTGTCCTGATAAGGACTGAATTCATAATTAACATTAATTAACAATTCCTCTCTACGGCTCAACGTTGCGTAACACGGTCATTCTGCTTCTCCTCTGTCTTGTTTTTTTTTTTATTTCCTCATTCTCATTCGGGCTGTTGTTCTTATCGGCGACAAATTGGGTGTTTTTATCTCTTTCAATAAAACAAGAAGCAGCGTAATACTTGCTTCTTAAAAGATTATTTTTATACTGAAAATCTTTATTTCTGAGTATTACATTATATAATTTTATAATACATATACATACAATCATTTACACATTGTTAGACCTCAGAAAATTGCTATCGACCGTCGGTCTTTCTGCCCTTCTCTGTTCAGTTCTTGTCGTTTTGGTTAATCGCCATGATTGCTAACGTCGTTGTCTAAGTTCTTATTTTTAATATATTAAAAATATGTATTCCTTTTTCTAAGGCGCTCGAGAAACGCGCTAGATATTTGTCGGCCGATTAAATAAATAATAAAAATAATACAATATTTATACAATAATATAGAACATTTCACATTTATAGATTTTTAAAAATAACAATCGGCTAACGGCCCGAAACCTTTACGCCAATTTTATTTTTAATTTAGAGTCAATTTTAATTTTTTTTTGGTCTTAAAAATCCTTATAAAAACCTTGTAAATTTTATTTTCCTACGGAATCATTAATTGGAAACTAATTCTATTAGGCCAGTAATAAATCTTGAATATAAAATTGCGCAGACATTATTATTTATTTTTTACCATTTTGTAGACTCAAGAGCAAGAATAAAAATACAAAGCTTTTTTGAGCCAAAACAATAAATTTTCGAGACTCTTTTTAAAAGTTATTTTTAAATTAATCCTTTCATCAGAAATCATCATTCGATTTTTTATGAAAGGTTTAATTTAAAATGGAAAGGGACAATAAAATCCTTTCGCGCTGTAATCATTCTCAAAGAAAAGTTTCGACTACACAGTAATTATTTTTTCGAAACTAGATGAATGAAGGTTATGAGGATTATACGGTAATCATTTTTGAACAGAAGTTTCACGGTAGTAATTCTCAAACGGGAGTCGACGTAGTAATCGTTTTCAAACAAGAGTTTCGATTACGCAGTACACATTCTCTAACAGGAATATCGACTACATAGTTATTAATCTCAAACAAATATTTTGTTTTCACTGTAATCATCGTCCATTCATTATAAAACAAAAGTTTCGATTACTCGGTAATCGTTCTCAAAAAGTTTCGATTATGCGGTAATAATCCTCAAATAGTTCGAATTACACGGTAATCATTCTCAAATAGTTTAGATTACGCAAAAATCATTCTCAAATAGTTTCAATTACACGGTAATCATCCTCAAATAGCTTTGATTATGCGGTAATCATTCTCAAATAGTTTCAATTACACGGTAATCATTCTCATATAGTTTTGATTATGCGGTAATCATTCTCAAATAGTTTAGATTACGCGAAAATCATTCTCAAATAGTTTCAATTACACGGTAATCCTTCTCAAATAGTTTCAATTACACGGTAATCATTCTCAAATAGTTTAAATTACACGGTAATCATTCTCAAATGGTTTCAATTACACGGTAATCATCCTCAAATAGTTTCAATTACACGGTAATCATTCTCAAATAGTTTCAATTACACGGTAATCATCCTCAAATAGCTTTGATTATGCGGTAATCATTCTCAAATAGTTTCAATTACACGGTAATCATCCTCAAATAGCTTTGATTATGCGGTAATCATTCTCAAATAGTTTCAATTACACGGTATTCATTCTCATATAGTTTTGATTATGCGGTAATCATTCTCAAATAGTTTAGATTACGCAAAAATCATTCTCAAATAGTTTCAATTACACGGTAATCATCCTCAAATAGCTTTGATTATGCGGTAATCATTCTCAAATAGTTTCAATTACACGGTAATCATTCTCAAATAGCTTTGATTATGCGGTAATCATTCTCAAATAGTTTCAATTACACGGTAATCATCCTCAAATAGTTTCAATTACACGGTAATCATCCTCAAATAGTTTCAATTACACGGTAATCCTCCTCAAATAGTTTCAATTACACGGTAATCATCCTCAAATAGCTTTGATTATGCGGTAATCATTCTCAAATAGTTTTGATTATGCGGTAATCATTCTCAAATAGTTTAGATTACGCGAAAATCATTCTCAAATAGTTTCAATTACACGGTAATCATCCTCAAATAGTTTCAATTACACGGTAATCATTCTCAAATAGTTTCAATTACACGGTAATCATCCTCAAATAGTTTCAATTACACGGTAATCATCCTCAAATTGCTTTGATTATGCGGTAATCATTCTCAAATAGTTTCAATTACATGGTAATCATTCTCAAATAGTTTTGATTATGCGGTAATCATTCTCAAATAGTTTAGATTACGCAAAAATCATTCTCAAATAGTTTCGATTACGCGATAATCATTTTCAAATAGTTTCAATTACACGGTAATCATCCTCGAATAGTTTCAATTACACGGTAATCATTCTCAAATAGTTTGGATTATGCGGTAATCATTCTCAAATAGTTTCGATTATGCAGTAATCATTCTCAAATAGTTTTGATTACGCGGTAATCATTCTGAAACAGAAATTTCGACTACACAATAATTATTCTTTTGAAACTAATTGAAGATTAGAGCGACAATATTAGGATAATATATCACCCATTCGCGCTGACTTTTTTTGTTGGTTCTGTCTGATGTAAAGAAAATATTTATCGTCTTATGAGGCTCCTTTTTTAATTTCCTAAAACTTTCACACATTGTGAATGTATGAATCCGAAGACGTTTACAATGATACGCAAACCAAACAACGCAAAAAGATTAATAGTAATTTTCAATATAACAAAATATCGTCATTTAATAAAAAAAACGCTCTCATTTTAACTCGCGCGCTATCAACGCGGTTGCATTTCCGTGTTGCAAAAAATGGGGTGGATTTCTGATTAACAAGCGTAAAGCTCAGTCCCTCTTTTGCTTCCTCGTGAGTCAACAGACAAACGGCTCTTGAATTACCGTGCGGGGGCAGCGCTTTTGCCATCCACCCTCGCTTCTTCCTCTTCTCCGGATCCCCGTTAACTTCGTGTGTATATATTAATAACCGGGTGGAGATTTTTGTAGGTGCACGCGAGCCAGACGCCGATCCGGGGATTAATTTCAACGCCCGTGTGCGAGAGCGCTGATAAATTTTAATCTCGCCCGCAATGAATTGCTTCTGCACAAAACGCAATAAATCGAAATGCGTAAACCGAATTGAATTATTTATGTAAGTGCTATTAATTAAATAAATTATTGTCAATTGTTATATGAATGAAACAAAACAAAAATTTAGTAAGTGTTTTCATTATTATTAGAGTTATTACAGTCGCTTGTATTTGTATATAAATTTGTGTTTTGTAAAATCTTGTACATATCTCCCTGAAGATGACTATAGATCGAAACTATTCGGAGCAAATATATATATATATTATATATATATATATATATATATATATATATATATATATATATAACAGCGAAACAAACCAAGTGTTGCAGACATTAAAAACAACGAAAAAAAGGTATATTTTAACCTTTTTTTCGTTGTTTTTAATGTGTACGTATTGAAAAATCACGAAGTGAACTCTTTACAGTTCTAATTATTAATTTTATAATAGAATAATGGATTAATGGATTAATTCACATGGTCATAGTTATTTAAATAAATTAAATAAAAAGAATTTGAAAATATGAAGAAAATAATTCATTAATTATTTTTATTTTCTTTTTATATTAAATAAATATTATTTAAAAATAATTAATAAATTATTTCCACATTTAGCGTTACGTTACGTAAGTCACAGAATTATTTTCAAATCATTTTTATATAATATATTTAAATAACTGTGACCAAGTGAATTAATACTATTTTCTATTTATAAATTCTTTTTATTCAATTTAATTAATTTAATTTTGTTTTTTTATATTTTTCCCTCGCAAATAATGATTCATAATAAAAGAGAAATACAAATAAACGCAGCAATAATTTTCAAATACAAACCACCAGTTTAGCATATTTCAACAGTTATCAAGTAAATTTCAAGCATGCAAATTAGTCTCATTAGTTGAGGAAATCGCCTAATTAGGAATGTTCTTTCGCGGATAACTTGGCTCCTTTGCACATTCGCACGCAACCAAAGCTAATGAAGACATTCCGGAGATCACTAATTTGAGTGGCTCGTGTAACGCGGATGCAAATCAATCCGATACGAAATTGATTCACTGGGCCGGTTGGCTTTTAGCCGCGCAGAATTGGGCCACGATCACATCAGCGAGATTGCACGCGCCCCATTTTCTTGATGCACAACCTTATACAGAGATTGATAGCGCTAACGAATAAAAGGAACGAAGAAAGAATCGGAGAGGTTTAAAATGGAAACGTCACGGATTGAATCTCGGGAAGTAAAATATTGTGTAGATCAAAATCTCACTTAACATTTGGTGAAATATGCCTACATATATATATATATATATATATATTTTTAAAATAACTATGATCAAGTGATATATATATA
Organism: Philonthus spinipes; assembly: GCA_963082785.1. Classification (NCBI taxonomy): domain Eukaryota; kingdom Metazoa; phylum Arthropoda; class Insecta; order Coleoptera; family Staphylinidae; genus Philonthus; species Philonthus spinipes. The sequence continues at coordinate 3,923,247 of OY720306.1, forward strand.
TATATATATATATATATATATACAGAGAGTTTTTTTTTTATTAGTATACATTAGGGGAAGTGAATACCTGCAAAAAATGCGAGTCAAACGCATTGAACCGATTAATGTGTGTATGTTTAGTTGATTATTTGGCATGTGTGTTCAGTTGCGTGTTATAGGCAACTAAACACACATGAATTAATGCGTTTGACTCGCGTATTTTGCGGGTATACATAGGGGAAATGTATACTGATAAAAAAAGCTCTCTGTATATAAATTCAGTAGTGTATTACAAATCAATGACTAAAAATGTCCATAACGATCCTGATGATGGTTTTTTACTGTTATTTTTTTCACCTTGTAAACAAATGCCATGACTGAAATTATTTTCTCTGCCGACAAGTAAAATGTTATTCATATCTATTCATATATTTTTTATATTAATTATTATTTCGGGCAAATTATATTAATAAAATAATAAATAAAATCAATATATTGTATTCAATTCATATATAAGCTTCTTCTGTAATCCACTTTCAATAACGCCGTAGAAAGTAAAACAAACCTATTGTTTTGATAATAAGCTGTATTATGTGTTAACCATACAAAGTACAGATAAATTCGTCATATAAATACAAAATAGATATAAATTTGTTTACAGTTGATATAATCTTTAAAATCAAATCAAATATAGATAATATATATAAAAAATATGAGTGTACTTATAAATATTGCTTACAAAGACAAAGTAAATTCTTGAATTCAATATAGGCATAAGCAATTTCTTCAATTGTTTCTTATATATGTTTAAACTTATTTTTTTTAATAATAGAAAAAGGGGATTTATTCACTTGATCATAGTTATTTTAAAAAATTAAATAAAGTGGAAATAATTATTTTTTTAATTAGTCAGGTGTTTTGTTATTTAATATACAGCCCGCATGTAGTGGGGATTGTATTATATAATTTTATAATACATATAAATACAATCATTTACAAATTATTGCTATTGACCGTCGGTCTTCCTGCCTAATTAATATTATTTATTTCATTAAAAATACACAAAGCATTTTTTCAATAAAGGCGTTTCTGTGGATTGCGAAACGGAATATACGATTACTAATTGGGAATATATTTTAAGTTTTTTTTTTGGAGGTGTAATCAATCGAACACCTACAAGTGGTGAGGAATTATGGTGGTACTATAATTAAATTTTCGTTGCCACGAGCGTCGGCAATTTCTTCGGCACGGGACATAAATCTCTGTTGGATGGTTATAGTCGGGTCCAATTAGAAATTTTGTTGAATCGATAGCATTTGTATCTTTTTCTTTTAAGCATATAATCGCGTGGGTGGAATGCTGCTTTTAATTTTCCCGCATACGAGAATATCACATTTTCGAAACGCTCGATTGTAAATATCTCTTCAAATGGAGAACTGAGTCAGGTAGAAAATTCTTACGTTTTATTTTAAAATGAAATATATATATTTTTTATTTTATGTTTTAATATTATGTTAAGAGGTATTTGACTCGCGTTTTTTGCAGGTATATATATATTATGTTAAGTTATTTGATCTGTATTCATATTTATGTAATTTCTCTGTAAATAATGGGGTTTCCCGTAAATAAATATTATTATATTATTATTACTAAAATTTATATAAAATTATCTATAGTGATAATAATAATAATCATTAACAGATATATAAAGAAAAATAATAATTACATCATTATTAATTTTACCAAAAAAATAAGACTTTTACTATCCAGTGAACTTCAGAATAAACAAATTGACGTAATCAACATGAAACTGCTTCCCAAGTCCGCCGATCACGACTATTTCATAACACATCTCGTTAGAACACAAAAAATATATATTAATTCCTTTAAATATTAACGAAATCACGGCTGAAAACGATTAATCTTCTTAAAGGCTTGTTGTAAAAGCGCGAAAAACACAAAAAAGCCCCGTTCCTTTTCATTAATTTAATTTTTCAACGGCGATTACGTTTTCTCCGGGTGTAAACAATGTCGCGGGGCAGTTGCACAAACAGGACGTGATGGATGGATTAAGGAAAGTCAGCGTTGTCCCACTGATTCCGTTCGCTACGTCGGCCACGCCGTCTTTTCAAAAGCAGCGAAAACAAAATGAGAGAAAAAAAATATAGAGTCGGCTCGCTAATTATTTTCGTTCCAGTTAATCCTTTCCTGTTGCGAGTGTTGATCGTAATAGAGAGGGATAAAAAAATTAGGGGGGTACGGAGAAGCTTTTGTTGTTTTTCAATGCTGGGTTTGTTTTATGGAATTTGTTCTTTGTTTAGCGTTTTTTAATTTGTTTTAAATGTTAATATTTGTAGAATACACTTGGTTTGTTTCTCTAAAATACGTGTATTTCATGCAGCTAGAATTTTATCCAATAAGAATTGTCACAGAAAGTTGTCTGAGATTTATATACAAAAGTTTGCTATAATCCTTATATAAATCGTAACTCGCGTAGACTTAAAAAATCTGTCTGTTTTTATATACATCCACCAGTTATTTTTTTAAATTTTTCTTAAGGCCACAGTATAGTTCTTTTTAAGTACTACGGATGCGTCCTGGTCGCAATTTGATAACGATAAGTATTTTAAAAAAAATCGAATGTGTGATGTTTCTATAATTGTTCAACACAAGCGATTTGACAACAATAAGTATTTAAAAAAATCGAATTTTCATTTGGAAAACGGTTACCGGCTGCTAGTTTTATATATACACATATTTTTCCCCTGTGTGATGTTTCTATAATTGTTCAACCCAAATAAGTTCACTTAAAATAAAACACTTAATGATTTTCAACTATTTTTTGTGTATTTCACGACAATTGTTTCGCAACGTTGTTGCTTCTTCAGGTGAAGAACTTATAATATTTACAAATTTCTTAAAACTATCTTTATATACAAATTTAAAAAGTAGAGGTGGAAGGTCTGGGGTAGTAGTGGCGAGCTGGAGAGATCGGTCTGCGAAACAATTGTCGTGAAATACACAAAAAATAGTTGAAAATCATTAATTGTTTTATTTTAATGATCATGGATTTTCAATAATTAAGTGCCTCCACTATCTACGATACCAAACAAGTTCAATATATTTCCAGCGAGAATTCTAGTAATGTTCAATTTTTTTGTTTAGACCTTGGGGCTGTGGTGGCACTTCGACCTAAAGATCTTTTGTGTTTCAATATTCAATTTAATCTGTGTAAAAATCCCTGTATTACACTTGCATAAATTTATAATATGTTTTATATATAATTTTTATATATGATTATTTTATTTTATATATAATCATAGCATTTTTGCGAAATTAATTTTGTATGTAAAAGTACTCCAATTTTAACGAAAGAGCAGAAAATGCATAAACTTGATTTTTATTGTTTTTTTTTTCCTCCTAAATTATTACATATTATTTTATGGATAAAGCAAACTGTAGAGTGATGGCAAAACCATTGCGATATAGTTTCTTTAATAATATTTTGATTGTATTGATTTGTTCAATCGTTTTAATTTATGTAAATTCTGTATCAATTGTAAACATGCCAATTCAGTATGAATTAAGTTGAAAATTATATAATAATTTACCCATAAATTCGTTTTAATTTTAAGAATTTCTATTTACAAAAATATCGACTTTTTTAAAAACAAATTCAAAAATGCATATTCTTTGTCCCATAAATTTGTTTTAATTTAAAAAAAAATTGTATGATAATGAAAACACTTCTAAACTTAATTTATGTAAATTCTGTATCAATTGTAAACATGACAATTCAATAGGAATTAAGTTGAAAATGATTGATTAGCGATTTAATATTGGAAGATCAAAGCAATTTTATTAGAATTGATTTAAATTACATGAAACCAATCCGTGATTTCCTAAAACTAATCACCCTATAATATTCAAATCTTAACATGATTTTTTTTTTATGAATTATGTCCATACATTCATGGCTTTTTTTCTCAACAGAAATAAAGTTGGATATTTAAATATATAAAATTTTCTAGATGTAACTGTAGAAATTCTTTTCTTTATATTGCGAATTAAAAAGATTTCTTTTTTATGCAAAACTACTCTAATTTTAACTAAAGAGCAGCAAATACATAAACTTGTACGACTTTTAATGTTTTTTTCAAATTGATACAAATATTTTACATATATTATTTGTTAGCGCTTGTTCGCGCCCCCCGCCTCCGCCTATCGGAGGTTTCTTCAAGGGTTACACCCTAAGAAAATAGACCGATTAGTGTCACGGTACCATTAAGTTCTTCTATAAATACGTGTAAATAAATTTTATCTGTTGAACATCGCTGGAATTTTCCTTGGACCCGACACTGAGTTAAGAACAAGCCCAACACCGCTTAACATTATTCGTGCTTTTGAGTAGACTCTATTTAAACCGACTTCTCGAAGACATTCGAGTTGCTTCAATCGATGTTAAAAAGTAAGTATAAAATTATTCAATTGAGTAAGTTAATTATTTTCAAATTCTTTTTTATTTATTTTAATTTAAATAACTGCGACCAAGCGAATAAATAATCTTTTCTAAATATTATTGAAAATCTTTATTTTTGAGAGTACAATTAAAAAACATGGCAATATTTACATCAACACAATCATTAGAAATTGTTAAGCCTCAGAAAAAAGCTATAGACAGTCGGTCTTTCTATCGTATACAAATATTTCAATTGGTATAACATAAAAATCCTTATTCCCGGCGCGTGCACCAATTATTTCGAATGATTTAGTAAAGAATAGATAAATATACATATACCAGTTTGAAGAATTATTTTTTTGCTTCTATTTCGTCTAGCTCATAAATTCATCTATTTTTATGCCCATAAAATAATTAAGGTTTGTAGCCTTAATTATTTTATAGGGCAGACCGATGTTCGATAGCCATTTTCTGAGGCTTAACTAGATGTTTATGTACTTAATTAAATGTGAGTTTCGTGAAGATTTGAAAGAAATATGAAAACACTTTGTACACTTTTCTCCACTTATATTAACAGATGTACATTTCGATGTTTGTAAAACATTGATAATGATCACATGTTAATAAATAAATAAGTGAAGAAAAGTGTACAAAGTGTTTTCATATTTAGATGTTTATGATTGTAATGTTGTAAATATTGTAATGTAATTTAATGTATCTTATATGTATATTATAGACAAAAAAATTACGGATTTATCTCATAGTAAAAGAAGATGAAATATTGACGTTTTGATAAATAAAATAATTTAGTACCTATTCATCAGCCCGTGCCAGATACATCGAATCTCGAAACGTCTTATCTAAGGAATGCGTTCGCAGAGCGAGCCATCGATGGCTTTTTTTGTTGCTGTTTTTTTTTTACGATAATTGCGCTCGCAGATTTCAATCCAGTTGGACGAAAACGTGCGGTGTGTTCACTACTCCGGTTTAATTTTTAACGTTTGCAATTATTGATAATTAAACACGCGATTAATGTTTGTTTTTAATAAGTGATAATTAATGAGTGATAGAAGTGAGTGTCTTCGAGGATTTTAATTTACCAGGAAATGGGTTTTGAGTTCACCAGGAATAGATTTTCAGTACACCAGGAAAGGAATCAGTTATTTTTCATTAAGGTATGTCTATGTTTTTTTAAGAGAAGAATAATTATGAATGAAAAAAAAAAATAAATTTACAATAATCACGAATTCATGATTATCATATGGAGAATAAGTCTCTTCTCCATGCCAAGATTATTTCTTTCATCTTCCTCTTCTTCTTGTATCTTCTATAAGTCCTACTAACATTTTCTTTAGAATTCTGCGGTGTTCCATGTTTCACGATTTTCATATGAAAAGAAGACTTATATGCCAAGATTATTTCCTTCATCCTACTCTTATTCTTATGCATTCTTATTGCCAGAAATTTTCCTTGTTTAATTTCATTGTAATTTTTCTAAATATTATTGAAAATCTTTATTTCTGAGAGTACAATAGGAAAACATGGCAATATTTACATCAACACAATAATTTACAAATTGTTAAGCGTTAATGCGTCCTACTAACATTTTCTTTGTAATTCTGTGGTATTCCATGCCGCTCTATGTGGCCAGCCCATTCGAGTTTTTCTATCTTGATGTATTCAACGATTTAATTTTATCTTGTTTAATAACCCTACACCCATATGGGTAGAAAGGGACATTGAATATATATATATATATATATATATATAACATTGTTTAATTTTGTAGTTATATCTAATTCTCCATACTCTGTTGTCTTGTATGGTTTCATAGATTTTTTTCATGATTTTCCTTTCAAAGTCTCCAAAGCATATATTAAAAAAGATGAATATCATTGTTTCAACATTACTATTTATTCGATTTATTGATAAAATTAATATTTTTGTCCCAAAACCCATAAATTTCTATTAATTTTAAGAATTTCTATTAATAAATAGTAATAAAAGCAATTTTTCTCAAATCTTATAATTTTGTTCTATTTTTAAGAATTTTTCTTTATTTTTAAGCAAGCGGGGGTTCTACAGCCTCTATCTAATCCTGCATTTCGATCGCCATCTTTGCTTTTCTCTCCATTCCTCTTCCTGAATGGCTATTTATAGAAAAAGAAAATATTTTTAAAATCAATATTTTTTCTCAAACCCCATAAGTTTGTTTTAATTTAAATAATTTCTATTTACCCCATAAATTTCTTTTAATTTTAAGAATTTCTATTTCCATTTGCAAGTATCGACTTTCTTAAAAACAAATTCAAAAATGCGTACTTTTTGTCCCATAAATTTGTTTTAATTTAAAGAATTTCTGTATGATAATGAAAACACTTCTAAACTTTGTTTTGTATATCCTTTGCAGATCCTTTATCATCTTTAATCATGCATTGTTAACTTTTTTTAAATTATGGCTAAATTAAATCTGTACTTTCATTGGATAAAATCGCATAATATTGTTATCGTTTAAATGAAATTGTAATTAATTAATATATGGTTTATATAATATATGATTTATATAATTGTCTTGTAATTGGGAATGTTCTACTGTTGGACAATAAACGCTATTATTATTATTATTATTATTATTATTATTATTATTATTATTATTATTATTATTATTATTATTATTATTATTATTATTATTATTATAACACTTTATTTTTTACTTGTTACTGCAGTTTCAGCAAATTCAGCTTGCGATTATCAAACATGTAGTCAAGTAAAAATAAAGTTTAGAAGTGTTTTCATTATCATATCTAAACAAGAATAACGAAGTAGAAGCCTTCATATTAACAAAAAATAAAGAATGTTTACTTTTGCACCATTGTCGATTTTTTTTTTTTAAATAAATTCAAATATCGTCCTCTTTGTTTCACTGAAAAATAAATGTCCATCCAGTGCGCGGCGTTTATTTGAGTCACGAAGTTATGAGGAGGCAATAAAGCATCGATGACATTGTTTACATGACGTATACTAACTGCAAACAGAACACGAACCGTTGTTTGTTGCGATAAGCTCAAAGAGAACCATGCGACCGTCTTACGTGTACGAAACGTCGTGTTTGCTTTGTGCCTCCCGCTACCCTTCATAAATTAAGTCCGAGGGGAAAAAGAAGTGGAAAGAAATGCTGCGGAATTTATTGCCATTCCACTTACTGATAAAATTTATATCAGGCTGTTTGCTTAGGCAGTCTAGACTGTGTTATGAAGAGGTAAGAGGGGCAGTCCGGTGTCGGTTTTATTGCGTGTTTCAATTTTATTTGTGGAATGTATTTATGTATTAAAACATGTATTTAAATAAAAATAGTTGTACTTTCTCTTACTTATTTTTATTTAAATAATTAAAGTCTTTACAACCAACAACCAACATAAATATACAGAGAGATTTTTTTATAAGTATACATTAGGAGAAGTGTATACCTGCAAAAAACGCGAGCTAACCGCATTGAATAATTAATGTGTGTATGTTAAGTTGACCATTTGGCATATATGTGTTCAGTTGTTATAGGCAACTAAACACACATATATTAATGCATTTGAGTCGCGTATTTTGCAGGTATACATAGGGGAAATGTATACTGATAAAAAAAGCTCTCTGTATGTTTTTCTATATTAATCATTCAAATCTTCACACAACTCACAACCACTCATATCAACCAACATAAAGAAGATATTAAAACATTTGTTGGAAATAATCAATTTTTAATTAATAATTAAATAGAATAATAATTTAAAAAAATAATTAATATTATGTCTAATATTTCTAATATTTAAACATTGATAATTCATATTATAATAATAAATATCAAGAAATTATTAAAAATCTACAATATGTAGTCGGGGAAGGCCTCTTCCTGGTGTTGGAAATTAGACGGACTGCATTTGTTTAAAACTTTAATAATCGCTAACATCAATTTCACATATCGTAACATAACCTTAATCTTCTAATCATTATCTATGATTTTTTCAACCTGAACATAGCTACCCTAAAATCTCATAAGTTTAGCCAACATAAAATTCATTTACTTTCCACGGCGTTAGATGGCGCCCGCAGGTGGGTAATTAAAAAATAGCGCCTACAAATATAACAAATAAAAACAAACATTAAAGTAAATAGCATTATATTTTCGAAGTTTTATTTATTTTAATCTGTGTTTTTAATTGTTTTATTGGTAGACTTTCAATCATTTCTAGGCGGAAATACTATTGGTCAATAGCCAATTAATGGGTGTAATTTATAGTAATAATAATAATAATAATTAGATATTTTAAATTTCATTATTTATTTTATATAAATCTGTTAATAAAGATTATACATATAATAATTTCTTCATATTGTTTTAACTAAATAACTAAACATCTTTATTCATGTAACATTTATTCATAGTTCAAATAATTATTTGCAATGTATTTGTAGAGTTATATTCACATATATTACATGAAATAGCTAAGGACCGAAGGTCTTTCCGCCCATATTTTTTTTATTTATTCAAGTTAATCGTGTTTTTTGATGGAACCGTATATTCAAATTTGCTGAAGAAAAACACTGTTTTTAGTAAATAATCGATGGTTGAGGCTTTGCTTGAAGACATTCCATAACTACACTATTTATAATTAAAATCATCGGGTTTTCAAGTTCCACACATTTTTTTATAGTAGAGACATTGCTACAATTGCCAACACAGTGGCATTATCAGGAAGATGATTAATTATCCTGTCTGATCATGTCATTATGTTGGCTAAACGATTGTGGCACAGTATGTCCACAATATTTTTTTGTAAAACTTAATTAAATTCTTTATTTGTCTACAAAAATGTCTAATACAATGTATATATAAAGAAACACTTGCAGAAGTCGTTGCCTTCCCTGTCCTCGCCTAGGGCGTTATTTTTATTTACAAATAGTTTTTTTTATTATTTCAACAATATATATAAATATATATATATATAAAATAATGTTTTCCTATATATAAATAAATATATAAATATATAGTATGTTTACTCTATAGTTGAGGCAGTTACTTGATGAAACTCCATTTTAATATTTGGTAATAAAAACAATGTTTGTTTTGAGTTTCATAGATTTATTATAGACTTTCACCTGTCTGAAGAAGATACAGTGTATCGAAACAATTGTAGCAGTGTCTATAATAAATTTATGAAACTCAAAACAAACATTGTTTTTATTACCAAATATAGTATACTTATTATATTTCATAAATTTATTTTATATTTAATAAATATACCGATTGTACTATTAATACTAAATTACATATTTATAAAATAATCCTCCTCTTCTCCACTTACTTTTTAACCCATGTGCTGCTTTACTTCTTTGCTTTAATCGGTCGCAAAACTCTCTGAAATTGTGTTTTCGAGATGGAAACGCGAGTGAGCGTTCCGAGTCCTGTTTATCCGCGCCAAAGCGGACTAATTTATATCCCGAGCAGGATCTTTAATTCCTGCTGTTCGCAATTTTACATTTCCTTTTCAGGACGGTGTGTAATTATTCAGTTGATTTCACCGCCCTCTTCTTCTCCTCCTCCTCCTCCTCCTTCTCGTTCTTACTGCCTCCGTCGGCAACTCTCGCGCGTAATCACACAGAGAAATGCGAAACACACTCGCCGCAAGCAGAAACGAGATTTTATACACGAAATCTTTTAAACAAATAATATGTAGTTCATTCGAGTGTATGTGAGTGAATTTTCGATTTAATTTAAATAAATATGAAACATTGGCTGAAAGACTTAAGTTCGATAGCCGATTCATTTACAGAATATAATTCTAATTTTATATATTATTGTACATACATATACACATTTGAATAAAGATGGTTAGTTAGTTAGTTATGAAACATTCAAAATAATCTTGATTGTGATTGTGATTAAATAACAAAAAATATTACAAATTGGGCTGAAATATCTTCGGTCGATAGCCAATTTGTGAATCGAACATTATTAATTATGTTTTATATTATACAATCAATATGTAAATAATTTGCTGTAAGTTCATAAATAAAGATATTTGTATATATATTACAAGTAAATACTCTTTTTTATTTATACTAATAGCCAGCGAGGCGTTTATTCAAATCTGAGCCGAGAAAAGTTTTTGTTCAGAAGTATTTTGTTAATTTTCATCCATACTTTTGCAACACTAAAGACTTCATTTGTTTTGTCGATTTGATTAGGTTTCTATATTATATAGAAATCCTCAATAACTACTATTACTCGATATTGCCCAACATTAACAATAATATTATATTGTATAGAGGATTAGTTAAAATTACAACAACACCTACAAAATTCTCGAAACGTAAGGATTTTTTTAAAAAGTTTCAAATAAAAGTTTTTTGATATAAACAAGCTACAGGTTGCCCAATTTAATTAGATAATTGAATAAAATTGTTTTTTTTTTTCTAATGGAACACCTTGTAAATTCAAAATATATTTAAATGATAGCTTCTTTATATCAAAGAAACTTATTTGAAATATTTTTTGAAAATTGTTACCATTTGATTATTTATTTAATTTTGTATGTGTTCTGGCAATTTTGATTAACCCTGCATACAGAAAATCTTTATTTCATTTACAAATTGTTTATAAAATATACTGTTTTAATTATATAAATGAAAATCCTTTGTTTAATTCCTCCGTGGATAACCCGAAAACCGTGGTTTAATTCTGTGTGTAACTCTAAAATGTCTCGATAAGCCCTTAAACGAGAAGATTTCGTGACCCCTGTTAAATCCCGGGCATGAACGATACGATAGATTTAGCTTTTAGTCAATAAATCAATTAATTCATGGCTAATGGAATTCTAACCAAAGTGCCTATTTTGTCTCTACCTTAATAATATTAATTATAAATAAGAAATTGTTATCATAATGTATTGATTCAAGAAATAATCTATGAAGAAATAATCAATCCATGCATTAATTGTTTAAATTTGAGTTATGTGAAGTTAGTTAATCACAATTAAAACACTTTTTATTCCTTACTTCACTTTTATTTTTTATAGCACTCATTATCAATAACTAGTTAGTTATTGATAATGAGTGCTTGGCACTCGAAATGTACATCTAACGTATATAAAAAATAAAAGTGAAGTAAGGAATAAAAAGTGTTTGAATTGTAATCCATGCATTATTTTTTTACGTTGTTAGTTTCAAGTTGGCAGTGAATTTTTTATTTTCGTTTTATTCAATAATTACTCAGATGTGAAAATCGAGTGATTAAAACTATGGTGAGCGATAATTTAAAAAAAAATGGGACAGAACGATAAAGGATAAAATTTAACAATACCTATTGTAAAAAAAGAATTGTTTAAAAGATTACATTATGTTTTAAACAATCTGTACAATTCGTTCTAACGGATTTAACTGCGTTAAATTGCTATCAATTCATACTCACGTCAGATTGATTTGATAATATTTTACTTTAAAAAGAGAATTATTATTTATCTTAATTAATTATCAAATATTGTCATTACTTATTTATATATTTATACATTATTGTTTGAATTATTTATATTTATTCTGTTAACCCAACAACTCGTAAAACCACTTGGGATAATAATTGATTAATTAATTTGTATTTTTAGTTATTGTTTATTTATATGTAATAGCCTATTTACTACTTATAGTAAAAAATTGTTACAATTTTTGTAAAATGGTGAATTTTCCGTAAATAAATAAATAATAATAATTATTATTATTATAATTAATTTAGGAGCCCCTCCAGGTACAAACTATTTACTAAATTTTGCAATTTAATATGTACTTAAAATTGCATAGAATGTCGGCTTCTTTAAAATAATAAAAGTACATAAAGTTTATATTCAATCTGCAACGCTCTTATGTTTTATTCGTATTATTTTCGATATAATACAGAATGTTAAATATTTTTTAACTCAGCTTTATTTTTTTTTATCAATAAACGACAATTCTTAATTTCCTCACTAAATATTATAACATGGCAGAAAGACCTCGGGTCGATAGCCTATGAAAGTACAACCTCAAATTATATACCGTATTATACTATACAATAGGGAAGTCCAAAGTGGTTCAGGTAAAAAGAGACAAAAGTGGAAACAATCAACCTGATTGGGACAACAAACAAAATGAGAATATCTTTCGGGATAGGAGTAAAAATAAAATACCGTACTTAATATAATGTAAAAGTCCCTTGAATAAAGATATTTGTTTATTTGTATATATTATAAAAAAACTTCTATAAAATAGAAGTTACGTGCACATTTTTCAATAAGGACTAAATATTTTGAAACAGTTGAATTTACTGTGAGATTTTTTTTTAAATTGTAGTCAATCGAGCTAAAATTGCTCGAATTTGGGTGGCTCTAGAGGGATTTAGAAATGCATTAGGTACAAAAAATATTAAATCCTTCTTTCTGAATTATGTTTTATTCTCAGTAGTTAAATTAATCATACAGCAGTTTTTTTTTACATTTTTTATTGCAATTCTAATCATTTAAGCGAAAATTGCTCAAATCTTAGTGGCTTATGTACTGTGTTAAACAGTTTATTAAATCTTTCTTTCTAAAGTTTATTTAAGTGAAGTCAAGTGGTTAGATTAATCCTTCAGTAATTAATTACAATCATTCATGCGAAAATTCCTGGAATTTGGGTGGCTGTGGTGGGCCTGATAACTGTATTAATTGAAAACATTTTTTTTAATGTTACTTTCTAAGGTATATTTAAGCGATTCAAGTAGTTAGATTTATCCTTGAGCAGTTTCTTTTTTAACAATTTTTAAATTACAGAATCATTCACGAGAAAAATGCTCAGTTTGGGTCGTTTGGACTGTATTAGGTTCAGTCAAATATCTACGAAAACATGTGAAAATTGGAAGGCTCTGGAAGCAGTAAATAGTTTGAAATTGACGTAGCATTTCCAACCATTTGCAACTGCAATTTGCGTTACAGAGTTTAATTAAACGATTTAGCAACTAAAATTAATCCAGCAACAGCTTTTTTTTCGATTATTTTTTTATGAGCCATTAAATATCCATAACACCATCTCAGACTTTCATGTTTCTAAATTCAAAGCTTTATTACAATACGAATCGGAGTTTATTTGTGTGCCGACAAACGTAATTGCGCCGCTTTGTTGATGTCTTCTGGATATTCGGCATTAATGGCGCGCGGAATTGGGCAAATATACAAAATTCCGCGGTGTTTGTTTATCGTGTGAAAGCACGTGAAGCGTTTTATTATACACAAGGTGCCTGGAAGTGGAGACAGATGCCGATTATGAGTGTTTATTTTGCGAAATTTCAAAAATGAACGCAACGTTTGCGCTTACATAGCGTAAAATCAAATCGTTGAAATGATTGGAATGCATATAATAATAATAATTTATTTATTTATTTATTGACGGAATCTCCTTTTACACAGATCTACAAAGATTAATTACATATATAAATATAATAAACAATGAGTGGAGTGCATATTGAAGTATTTTACATTGCTCGAATATTCGGGGTTATGCTGTACCAGAAATGATAAACATTAAATTTATCATTTCTGGTACAGCATATGTTATTATTTCACCTAAGAATCTAAGTATTATGTAAGAGAAATATTAAGTTTAACGTGTACGTAAGTGTTGAAATTAATATTTTTTTACAGAATAGCCTCGAATAATGTTAATAGACATTATTCGAGGCTCTTTCATTGCAATATTAGTTTTAATAAGTTTTAAATTACATTGAATATTTAAATTCCATTTTAAATTCTATAATACTGTGGCAATTATGAATAACGCGTACGTTAAATTTAACATTTCCCCTTACGTAATAGCTCCAAATTTTAAATGCGAAATAAAAATGCTAGTGTATTCAAAGTTATTCAATTTTATCTGTTTTTTTGTTTTATTGTTAGTTTTTTTAATAATTATTATTATTAAACATCTTTATTACTATTTACAATCTTTATACAATAATATATAATATTTTAAAGTAATTGATTTTACAATTAAATATAACAGCAAGGGCAGAAAGACGATAGCCATTATTTGAGAATATATTTTATGAAAATATTTATTTTTTTAAAATTTTATTAGATTATATATAATGTATTTTTTTTAATAATAAAGATTTAGTAGAAGTAAAACAGCAATCAACTAGAAGCCTTTGTGCCAGGGTTTAATAAATTATATATATTGTTTAATGTGAGGTGAATTATGTGATGAAATGTGTAATAATATGTGATGCATGATTTTGCAATTTTGGATTTAACTTTATTTTACGGAATTCTCTAATCTAATTGTTTACAACATACAATAATTTACATATTTTTATTATTTATGTTAGGATTTTTTGGTTAAGGACAGAAAGACATGGAGAGAAAAATATAGAAACAGACACTAAACAAAAACTCCTTACACCTAACGGTAGAAAGGAAAAAGATTTAAAAAAATGTTAGGATTTTCTAAGAATACAAAGCTGTGTTAGAATTTTATTATTTGATTGATTAAGGGAAAATTTCTTAGCAATTTTTAATAATTTGTTCATATTTATTATTATTATATGAGTTACCAATGTGTAAACATTATAAATATTAATCATATTAAAGCATTTATCCAGGTAATTAATTAATGATGTAATAAATAATAAAAATGCAAGCAACTTTCAATATTTATCAACAACATTTATCAATATATACCTAGCAATAATAATCAAAATTAACCTCACTCGACTTTTTTTTTATACTCAACAAAATTACACACCATTACGAATTAATTCCAGCGTTGAAATTGGAAAATTTCATCGAGAAGTGTTATAATTGACACACACACACTGCAGGAACGAAAACGATCGGGGCTTAATTAACCCGGGGCGATTTATCACACGCACAACTTGGCGGTTTGTTATTAACAATGTAAATAAGGCAATTTCGATAATGCCCCCCCTTTTTGTGTTTTAAACGCGCGACGACAGGTAACAAAAATAAAGGCGATGTGCTCGCGTTAAAATTGTTTGCCGCGCGCGATAATAGCGTAATTACTCAATTTACATATATTATATCAATAAGTTATTTATCTTAAAATTTTAATCGGATTACGTAGATTAAATTTAGAAAGTGGAAATACTTGTTGCTGTTATAAACGCTGCTGGGTTTTATTGCGCCCGGCTATTATAATGTGTTAATTAAAGCTTTGAGTGCTTAAAACAATTCAGATTTGTAATAGGAGTTTGTATATTTAAATTAGAAATTGCGCTAACTTTTTTTATATTGAATCATCTAATATAAAATATTAATAAAAATAATTTTGTAACTGTTTCGTGTTGTAGGCGTTAACGTTGTGGTATTAAATATTAAAGAAAAGTTAAAGAAAGTTAAAAAGTATTTTTATATACAAGTTAAAAATACTTTTTAACTTTCTTTAACCACATCGAAGTTGTATAAATAGTTTTTGTAATTTAATTTACTTTCATATAATTAATGGTTTTAATATTTAGACATTGGTAGTTCATATTGTATGAAATAAATATGAATAAATTATTAAAAATCAACCAATAAAACTTTTGTTTGAGAATGATTACTAGATAGCCGAAACAATAGTCACATAAGTGTAAAATACAGTGGTTAAACAAATTTAAATTGTTAAAGTATTTTTGTAACATAAGTCATAATGTCACAGTAGCTAAAGGGGAAATAATTTATTAATTAATTATTTTCAAATTCTTTTTATTTAATTTATTTAAATAACCGTCATCAAGTGAATAAATCTTTTTTTCAATTATTAAATTTAAAAAGCGTTTTATTTACAAGTATACTGTTTAACTTTATTGGTATAACTATTTTTTGTGACTATAGTTTCAACGTCATTACTAAATTAACAATAATTTACAATTAGCAGTATAAAATACTTAATGATTTTAATTTGTTATTATTATGTCTGTCTATAAGGTTCAGTCTCTTGTATATATTTCAACAAATTTAATATAATCTGTGATAGTTATTTCTTTATTTTCGTTCGTTTTCCACTATACATAAATATTATTAATTATATTGTAGATTTGTAAAAAGGTAAATCCGTTAAATAAATAAATAAATATTTAGACATTGGTAGTTCATATTGTATGGAATAAATAAATATTATTAAAAATCAAACAATAAAACCCAGATTAGATTGAATAACTTTATATTCTCGACTAGTTTCGGGTTATTTTAAAAAAATTAAAATTTTCTTGAAAATGGGCTAATAATCCGAAACTAAACTAGTCGAGAATTTAAAGTTATTCAATCTAATCTGTGTTTTATTGGTTGATTTTTAATAATTTATTCATATTTATTTCATACAGTATAAAATACGTTCACAATGAACAGAATAGATTTATATAAACTGCTGGTGATTATTTTCGAGAAAAGCTCTGGGAAAGGTCGATTAGTATTTATTAGTATTGCCTATATTTTTCTCTAAAAATGTTATATACATATAATTTTATATAATCGAAACACTCTGTATAGATACGTATTTTTAAATTAATTCGGTAAAGTATAAAAATACAGCGATGCACTCCTTTGAAGTGGCCGGAAGTTTTCACAAAATGCGCGCGTAATTTTCTCTCACCTATTTCTCCAGGAATAACCGCGCAATTCATAAGATCTAAAATTAAGCACCACATAAATCCGGGATTTCTACAAAAAAAAAACACAAAAAATAAGAGTCGTGAAATTAGAGAAAGTCCGAACCAATTTGCTCGCGACTTATTACAAGTATAACTCGCACCACCCAGAATTAACGTTTACGAGTGAGAGTGTGGGGTTTTTAAATAAACGTGTCGTGTGAAATGTTAAATGAAGTAATTTGTAGCAAATTATTATTGTAACGGAAAATGAGTAAAAATCTATCTAATATTTTATATATATAAAAAAAAACTAGAAAAAATTAAAATTATTAATCCAGAAAAAGGTAATAATAATTTGTAGAAAAAAGTAGCACTTTATCTTCACAACAATAAGCTCTAATAATTCACGTATTTATATAAAGAAGCACCACAAGAAAGCTTCAAAGTCGATTTGCAATGATGCCTCTGAAGGATGAAATAAAGTAAGAATATTCACATTAAAAGTTATGAAATATTTGGCTATTCCATGTATAAAATGTTAAATTTAATTCTTGAATTTTGAAGGCGTTAACTTCGTGGTATATAAAATTAAATGTTTTCTTTATAGAATAAATGTTAAATTAATATTTTTTTATGGTCACAGTCTAAGTGAATTTTCTACAGAAAAAACAATTCAACGACTCGAATCGCTTAACTAAATTAATGTAAAATCCAGTGAATAATTTGCATTGGTTTATATATAGTGAGGTAATAAGGGATTTTAAAATTGTCATGGGCTATCAAACAGAAGTCCTTCTGAACTGTCTGAATTTATGGTGATGGATTAAAAAAATTCTGTGCTTGCTAGCTGAACATTCTAGAAACATAATAATGAGAATAGAATTTGAAAATTTTGAAGGAATATTAGGATTTTTGGGGATACAGAATTTTGTAAGGAAAATTTGGTTATTGTGATTTTTTATTTGATTTATATAAACAAAGTTAAAAAGTGTTTTATTCCATTTCATTTCTGAACGTGACTGAATGATTTGATCTGTTATACATACTTTTTTTGTATAATCCCAAAATATTTTCGTATAAATTCTGACAAATTGCGACCGCATAATAAATGTATCAATTCCCATTCCGATTGTTGGTGTTATTAAATTAAGTCCCGGCGGACCACTCGGGAGATGACTGGCCGGAATCACTCAAAGATATCCATCCATCCACACACATACATACACGCAAACACACCGTGCACCATTCATCACTGTCAATTTATTTTCGATGATTCTCGCTTTTTACTCCCAACGGCTAACGAAGTTGGAAAAGGGCATGCACTTTGTGGTATTATTATTATTATTTGTGTTGCCCCTCTGCGTTTGTTTTCCTTATCTCATTCATTCATTCATTCATTCATTGAATTCGTATAGTAGAAAGTATGGACATGAAGTGTACAGGGGATAGATTTTTTTTGTTTGTTTAATTTCACTGGCGGTAATTATTTATGTTGTTTTGATGATAAAAAGTGTGATGTATACAAAAATATTATTAAATTTTAAAAGACAGGCAGAAAGACCAATGGTGTGTAATAGTTTGAAGTCTTATTAACACATCCAGCCTTTGACATTTGCTCTCAACCGGATTTTAATAAAGTTTAGGATTTTTTTATTTAAAGCCCAATCTGTTGAACTAAGGAAAAATAACCGAAATTGAGGGTGCCGTGGAGGGGTTGTACGGTGCAACAAGTACCAAAAATCGGTATTGTGTAATAGTTTTGAGTCTTATTAAGACATCCAGCTAGTTAAATTAGCTCTCAAGCGGATTTTGGTATTTTTTGTATTTTTTTTATTTGCTGCCCAATCTGTCGAACTAAGGGAAAATAAGCGAAAATGAGGGTGCCGTGGAGGGGTTGTACGGTGCAGCAAGAACAAACAATTAGTATTGTGTAATAGTTTGGAGTCTTATTAAGACATCCAGCTAGATAAATTAGCTCTCAAGCGGATTTTAGTATTTTTTTATTTTTGTTTTTATTTGCAGCCCAATCTGTCGAACAAAGGGAAAATAACCGAAATTGAGGGTGCCGTGGAGGGGTTGTACGGTGCAACAAGTACCAAAAATTGGTATTGTGTAATAGTTTGGAGTCTTATTAAGACATCTAGCTAGTTACATTAGCTCTTAAGCGGATTTTAGTATTTTTTTTATTTTTTTTTATTTGCAGCCCAATCTGTCGAACAAAGGGAAAATAAGCGAAATTGAGGGTGCCGTGGAGGGGTTGTACGGTGCAACAAGTACCAAAAATTCGTATTGCGTAATAGTTTGGAGTCTCATTAAGACATCCAGCTAGCTAAATTAGCTCTCAAGCGGATTTTGGTATTTTTTTAAATTTTTTATTTGCTGCCCAATCTGTCGAACTAAGGGAAAATAAGCGAAATTGAGGGTGCCGTGGAGGGGTTGTACGATGCAGCAAGTACCAAAAATTCATATTGTGTAATAGTTTGGAGTCTTATTAAGACATCCAGCTAGTTAAATTAGCTCTCAAGTGGATTTTAGTATTTTTTTATTTTTTTTATTTGCAGCCCAATCTGTCGAATAAAGGGAAAATAAGCGAAATTGAGGGTGCCGTGGAGGGGTTGTACGGTGCAACAAGTACCAAAAATTCATATTGTGTAATAGTTTGGAGTCTTATTAAGACATTCAGCTAGTTACATTAGCTCTCAAGTGGATTTTAGTATTTTTTTATTTTTTTTTATTTGCAGCCCAATCTGTCGAACTAAGGGAAAATAATCGAAATTGAGGGTGCCGTGGAGGGGTTGTACGGTGCAACAAGTACCAAAAATTCATATTGTGTAATAGTTTGGAGTCTTATTAAGACATTCAGCTAGTTACATTAGCTCTCAAGTGGATTTTAGTATTTTTTTATTTTTTTTATTTGCAGCCCAATCTGTCGAATAAAGGGAAAATAAGCGAAATTGAGGGTGCCGTGGAGGGGTTGTACGGTGCAACAAGTACCAAAAATTGGTATTGTGTAATAGTTTGGAGTCTTATTAAGACATCTAGCTAGTTAAATTAGCTCTCAAGCGGATTTTGGTATTTTTTTAATTTTTTTATTTGCTGCCCTATCTGTCGAACTAAGGGAAAATAAGCGAAATTGAGGGTGCCGTGGAGGGGTTGTATGGTGCAGCAAGAACAAACAATTAGTATTGTGTAATAGTTTGAAGTCTTATTGACACATCCAACTAGTCAAATTAGCTCTAAAGCTGATTTTTTAAATATTTTTTTAATTGGAGTCCAATCTGTCGAACAAATTGTAAATAAATGGAATTGAAGGTGCCGTAAAGTCTTATTATTAACACATTCAGCTAGCCGATTGACAAGTAACCTTTACATTTTTTAAATATTTTTATTATTCTCATTATTATCAATTAAAAAAAAAACAAAGACATATATATGTTGTTAATATTAAATTAATCAATTATTTCTCTTTAGCTACTTTAACTTCTTGGCTTACGTAATGTAAGTGCTCTAAAAAGAATAAACATCTATTGATATCTCAAACAAATACCTCGCCAGATGAAGTACATAATGAACATTTGCTGTTGCATAATAAATAATTGAATAATTCAACAATTTTCATTCGAGCATATTTAATGCAAATAAGAAAAAAGCGTTACGTAATATAAGATCATCTGTAGACACGTGTTTCGTGAATTATCTCTCGTCAGTACAGTTTTGCTCTATTATTATAGATATAAAAGTTATCGGGGTTCAGACCGCGAAAATTTTATAAAAATCTACATTACGCGTTTGAATGCGACCACCTCATAAAAAATATTTTGACTTCCTTTCACCTACGGTTGTGCCGGAAATGGCTATGTTATTTTAAATGGAACACCATATTTTTTAGGATTTCCCGAAATACTAGGCTTTAGCCGCATAACTACTAACATGGATTTATGTCTACATTACTCGTACAGTTAGTACTGTTATAAGAATCATAAATATATAATTTTTATTAACACGTTTTCTTTGTCTAGGTAATCCTTACAATATCCATTGATTATGTGTGTTTTTTATCAATATCACCTTGCGACTTACAATAGTAATATTTTGTATTTTTTGATGCTGTAGAAATTCGATTCAAAATAACAATGCTCGCTGTGAGCCAGAATGCAAGTGAAAAAAGAAAAGAGAAACATTAAATTAATAATTAATTATTTTTAGTTAATTTAATTTAAATAACTATGGCCAATTGAATAAATACTTTTTTATTATTAAAAATATTATTTTATAAAAAAAATCCACAATATTTCAAAATACTTTAAACATCTATTTGTTTTACTATGGTTTGGACCATTTTTCATATTTAATAATGATACACTGTCGAAAATAATGTAAAAAAGTAGTTATATATATATATATTTGTATAAAATCTGTATATATAGATATATAAATAATTATATATATTAATAATAATTATATAATTAATAAAAAGTGGTAAAAACATAGTTTTTTTTTTATTGAATTTAATTGAAGTGTGCTGAAAAAAAAAGGATTCACAGTATTTCCTCATATACACATATATGTATAGAGAAAAGAGTTTTAATTGTGGCTCAAATTAAATAAAAATAGAGGTTATTTAATTTGAGCCACAATTAAAACTCTTTCCTCTATACATATATGTGTATATGAGGAAATACTGTGAATCCTTTTTTTTTTTCATCACACTCAAATAAACATAAATCTTTTCTTCGTCCAATTCCTCCTGATTTAAAATTGGATCCGGCCGTGATTTAGTTATCTGCGGACACGTCGCACATCGGAAATTCGTTTCGCGTTAGACGTACGGAGAGAAAGACGAAAAAAAAAAAAACGAACGGGAACCTTCTCCCGGCTATCTTGATTAAGGGAAAGGGGAATAAATAAATGGTGTTTTGCGGTGATTACTCACGTTTGCAGGCCCTTCGGTGGGTAATCGCCTTCGTCGGATCCCTGTAGTATCCCTCCCTGCAGTAGTGACAGTGCCTCCCGGACGTGTAGTGACGACACTTGATGCACACACCCCCGGAAATTCGCCCGGAGAGTTTGTAGAGTTCCATGTTGAAGCGGCACCTTCTTGCATGTTGATTACACTCACAAGCTAGAAAAAAAAAGAAATATATAAATAAATATAAGAATTATAAGAATTACTACACAAGATTACAAAATATAATAATATTTAACAATAATTTCAGAAATCTCGAGTACCACCGTTGAAAATTCGTTTAAGCGAAGCAAGAAAACAATTCTTAATTTCGCCCTTCACCGCCCACTAAATTTACGATATTCAGTTTCGACATACGGGATAAGTTTTCAAATACTTTTTTAATAGTAATCAATTCATTAAGAACATATTTATTACTAGAAAAAAAGACAATTTATGACACCTATCATTTTTCACCCCCATTTCATCCCTAACCGTGAGCCGCAATGCTCCACTTAAAAAAAATGTATCGGTAGTGTGAGAGGGATTATTTCACAATTGTCTTTCACAATAGTATTTCAGGTGGCTATGGAAGCATTATGAGCTGCATCAGTTACAAACAATTGACTGATTATTGCACTCCGGTGTCTATGGTTTAAGTAGTTAAATTAACCCTGCAACAGTAACTCATTTTTGTTTTTTTGGTTTGTCCACATTTTATATCCATATGTCTAAATCACTTCATTGGATCTCTATAAACACATTAAGTAGCTTTGATAGATTAAAAAAATGAAAACAAGTTTGTATCTCATCCCCATCAACGATTAAAATATTTCAGTAAATAAAAAAAAAAAACATAAACCTCCAGCGCATCCATCATGCTACAAGCTTTCCAGTAAACCATCAAAAAGAAAAAAAAAACGATAGAAAATAATTATAAACGCGCTTTAAGAAAGATAAACCTTATCGCCTTTTTATCGTTCCCGATCGTCGGTAATCTGCGTTGGGAGCGCCCATTAAAACATCTCCAAACGAAATCACAGAATCCACTAATCTTAATTTAATTCCGATGGTAATGATTCCGGTTGAATTATAAGAGATAGAGCGTTATCTGTGACGAAACCAGATTATACAATTACGGTCACACGAAAGCTCGGGCCTTTGCATCCCGGCGTGGGCGGATTTTTATAACTCGTCAAACCGGACAAATTACCGGGATTAACGATTGTCTCCTCCTAAAGTGAATCGAGGGGAATAATGATAATAATCCTCGGGAGATTAAATGGGACGTTTTTATGGTTGGGTATCGTTTACACTTTCTTTTGTAGCGTTTGTTTAATGCGAAGACAAAGTGTAACTGTTTTTTTTTTGTTTGTTCACATCCTCCACGAGAGGTTAATAAAGTCGTTTATAGATAGAATCCCTTTAGATGAGTGTGTTTAAATTATGTACAGAGGTGTAAAGGAAGAATTATTTTAAACGGAATGCAACCGAGTTTACGACTTAAGTAGTTAAACTAACCCTGCGATAGTTTTTTTGTATTTCCTAGATTTTTTTAAATTAAAGTTAATTCATCCTCATAAAAATATGTTGAAATTTAGTTAGCTGTCGAAATGTTTTTTTTTGTATTTTCCAGATTTTTTAAAACATTAAAGACAATTCTAATCATCCTCATAAAAAATACTGAAATTTAGTTAGCTGTCGAAAGGTTTTGGTTGTTTTTTTAAGATGTGACAAAACGTTTACTATATTGACGGTCAGGTTCAAGAAGTATAAAACAGTATGTCATCATTTTCAAACTTAGTCAAAGAGACCGAATCCCATGTAATCATCCTCAACCTCGGATTCCTCTTTCTTCTCTTCCATCTTTTACGGAGCAGCAGCAAAAAATCATAATAATAGTTTTTGAAGGAGTAGCTTCATGAAACTTGCTGGGGATATTAATTAAACCATCCTCTTTCGGAATATGTAAAAAACAAAAATTACCCCATCAATGGTTTTTGAGGTATTCTCAATTTAAGAGAAAAAGGCGAATTTTAGTCCCATTTTCTGTACACAGTAAATACAAAAAATCATAATAATAGTTTTTGAAGGAGTAGCTTCATGAAACTTGCTGGGGATATTAACTAAACCATCCTCTTTCGGAATATGTAAAAAACAAAAATTACCCCATCCACGGTTTTTGAGCTATTCTCAATTCAAGAGAAAAAGGCGAATTTTAGTCCCATTTTCTGTACACAATAAATACAAAAAATCATAATAATAGTTTTTGAATGAGTAGCTTCATGAAACTTGCTGGGGATATTAATTAAACCATCCTCTTTCGGAATATGTAAAAAGCAAAAATTACCCCATCCATGGTTTTTGAGGTATTCTCAATTTAAGGGAAAAAGGCGAATTTTAGTCCCATTTTCTGTACACAGTAAATTTAAAAAATCATAATAAAAGTTTTTGAAGGAGTAGCTTCATGAAACTTGCTGGGGATGTTAACTAAACCATCCTCTTTCGGAATATGTAAAAACCAAAAATTACCCCATCCACGGTTTTTGAGGTATTCTCGATTTAAGAGAAAAGGGCGAATTTTAGTCCCATTTTCTGTACACAATAAATACAAAAAATCATAATAATAGTTTTTGAAGGAGTAGCTTCATGAAACTTGCTGGGGATATTAACTAAACCATCCTCTTTCGGAATATATAAAAAACAAAAATTACCCCATCCATGGTTTTTGAGGTATTCTCAATTTAAGAGAAAAAGGCGAATTTTAGTCCCATTTTCTGTACACAGTAAATACAAAAAATCATAGTAAAAGTTTTTGAAGGAGTAGCTTCATGAAACTTGCTATTAGGATCAAAAAAACTAAAAAACACGATTTTTTATTCGTTATTTTCAAAAATCTCTTCTCAGCTAGATAAATAAAAATAATAAATAAATTATCTAGATGAGAGAAGATTATTGAAAATATTAATTAAAAATATAATAAATAATAATGCCAGTGCAGAAAGATCTCCAGTCGATAGTCCATAACAGACTACTAACCCATCGATATGCATTGTAAATATATATATTTGTAAAGAATTGTAATTCTGCTGTCTGTATATATAGAGATGTTTGTATATATATAATAATGCCATTTTAGCATGCTTGTAGATACTGAATAATTAATTAAGAAATAGAAGGAAGGCTGAACAGCCAAATTACCCCGAACAAAAAAAAAGTAGGATAGTTGAGAAAAAATGTATTCTTGTAGTTTCTCCTACTGCTACTAATAGTAATAATAGTTTGCATTTTTTAACTGTTTCCATCCTCAGCAGTATGAATTGAATAGAAAAGAGTTATTATTTACTTGGTTACAATTATTTAAATCAATTAAATAAAAATGATATTAAAATAATGAATTAATTATTTCCACATTTGGCGCTTTAATAAAAAATAATAAATAATTTGTTTAATTAATTTCTTACGTAACTCGTGGTGAAACATTTTTGAATTATATATAAATTTATAAATAAGTGAAACAAACCAAGTGTTTTAATTTCAATTAAATCATCATTAATAATTTATTAATTATAATAAATTAAAGACGACGCAAGCGCCACCTTTACCTAATTTCAAGTGGCATCGTCAACGATTTGAGTCTACATGGTAGACGACCGAGAATCATTGTTTCGTCCACTAAAGGACGGCGAACTTGTCCTGTTTATGAAACGGAAAAGGAAAAATGCGCTAGATGAATGGCGGCTGAACATATCATTAAATGTGAATTTATTAATTATTTTCAAATCATTTTTATTTACTTTGTACGAATTGAAGTTATTTAAATATCAAAATATTTGTCGTTGTTATCATTAATTTTTTTGATTCCTCACAAATTACAACACTATCAGTAGATCTAAATCTGGAACTCATCACTTTTAAAGTCCCATTCAAACGACCGAAAATCCGGTTCTCGCCTCTCGAGGGCCCAGGTATCAATGAAACGCGACTTCCATTACGGGCCTACATTTGAATTAGATTAATCGTATCAATCCTCCACAGATTTATGGCCATAATGCCTTCTGGGAGGTAAGACCGAACAGATAAAGACGTGCGGACGAGGGCGAGCCCTATAAAAACGAAAAGCTAATTACATTCTTCTGTGGGTATTAAGTAATAAAATGCATAGTACAATATTTAATTACGCTTAATTACACGGACACATTAAAATTTAATTGAGGCTGCCGGTTCGATCGGAATTCGATGCTTTAACGGGGTTTTCCTTGTGGGTATTGTTTATTATGTATGTGTGTATTAAATAGTTTTGTTGATTACTTTTTTTTTTTCGTTCTTCTTCGTCGTTACTTAAACGGATTTCGTAAGATGTTTTATTAATAAGTAGATTAAATCGAGCTAGAAAGCCTAGCTCCATTTATTTTTTTTAATATTATTTCATTTTTTGTTTGCAGAATTATACATCAATTCTTATAAGATTAATTGAGTTCACAGTTAAATATTTTAATCTCTCTCTCTCTCTCTCTCTCTTTGTTTTTATCTATCTCTCTTTTCTCTCTCTCTCTATATATATATATATAATATATATATATATATATATACATTTAAATAAATAAATGAATGATTATATTTCTTCACCTGACTGACTGCTGAGCGAAATAATTGTCGCGAACAATAAATAAAAGTGAAATTCAAACACTTAATGGTTTCATTTAAAGTTATCACAATCAATGAGAATAAAAATATACATTTTTATTCAGACTATACAGACCTGGGAAAATAATAATCCAATATAAAGAAATTACCATTGAAAATCCTCTATATTCAGTTTCATTCTTCTAAATCCTGCATATAAAAAAAATCAGAGAAAGATTGATGTTTCGGTATGCCTTTAAGAAGCATGAATAATTTCCCCGGGAGTTTATTAATTGAAATCATTAAATTATAGTATTTTTATGAGGTTATTTACATGTAATTTATCCAACTACCTATTTAGAGCGTAATTTATAGTTTTATTATTCTAATCGGTTTGAGTGCTGTAGGAGTCATCTGGGTTACTCGCCCATTGTTGTCTCGTGAATTCAAACACTCGTATTTGATCTAAATTCAATTTGATCGTTGGATTATTCATGCGAAATTTACATTCAATGGGATGGATTGAGAAGGAAAAATGAGGATTTACAAATATTTTATTAAATAAATACACTCAATTTAAAACACTTACCATTTTATAAGTTTTTTGAATTCATTCAATATTAAATAGACCGGCGGAAAGACCACAGGTCGTTAGCCAGTTTAGAAGAAAAGATAAATATAGCCCGATTGTAAAATATATGTAATTGTTCTTTTATACATATTCTTCTAAATAAAGATGTTTATAAATGTAAATATATTAATTATTTCTTGAAAATGGCATTACGCCGAAACTAGCTGAAAATAAATATTTTTTTATTATTTATTTCTTCTCTAAATAGAGAAGAGTATTCATTAAAAAATAAATAATACACATAATGCACAACTATTTTTTATTTAGTGACTATAGTTTCGACAACATTAGCGTGTTTTAATTCGATAATGACACGCTAATGTTGTGACTATACTTTTGACAAAATTAGCCTGTCATTATCAAATTAAGACACGTTAATATTGTCGAAACTATAGTCACTAAATAAAAAATAGTTGTGCAAAAAAAATAAAAGTGTTTTATTAAGTTATAATAAACCATGTACAACCAAGTGGAAGCCTTAACAATTAACAAGTAAATTATTAATTGTTATATACATCGTACATTCTGAGGAAAAATCCACAGAAAAAAATCTAATTTATATGACACACGATTTAACATTACAAAATCATTTTTTTTTTAATTCAGAATCAAAAGGCGTTAATTTTAAAACGCCATTTACGCGGTCCCATTAAATTTCTATTACAAATCAAAAGCCAATCGGCTTAAAATGCACATTAATCACAATTACTCTTACATTCCTCGGGTATCGTAAGTCGGAAATGAGGAGGAGACGGTTTCTGCCGATAAATCAATCCTCTGAGTTTTGCTCCCTCTCTCAGACGTCCAATTTGTAAAATGCGATTATTTTCTTATTGTGCTTTTAAGTCCCCACCCCCCCCCCCCCCCTCCCTTCCCCTGCCCGGCTCGGATGATGTGTTATCAATGCCGAAAAATCTTGAACTCTCGAATGTCGTCCGCTGTTTCGTTGCAAATGTATGTGCCGGATGATTAATCGAAGGATTGACAGTTTTCTTGGATCCAGACGGTTTATGACGGGACCGGGGTTTGATTCACTAAATATAATCTGAGGTCACATATTGTTGTGTAATAATTAACGGAATTATTTGTAAATAAATAAACAACTCAACAATCGATTACAACAGTTGAATCACAGTAATTTTTAAAATAATCGAAATTTCTCAAAAAAAAAACGAAACCTCCAAAAAATGTCCATTTTTAAAAGCGATTTCCAGGTCCGTAAGTGGAACCGATTTACGATTTCAATGGCTTAAATTAAACTTTAGTCTAAAACTAAAAATGCGTAGGCACAGATTTATTAATTTCGATCCAGGGCCAGAGCTAGAATGTTTCGAAAATAAAAAAAATAATTCAAAAAATAACACGTTCATTACAAATGTTCGTGCTGGATGATTAATCCAAGGATTGACAGTTTGTTTAGATCCAAACGGTTTATGAGACGGGGGTTTGATTCTGTAAATATAGTCTAATTTCATATATTGCTGTGATTATAGAAAAAATAATAATTAATTGAATTATTCCTAAAAAAATAATCAACTTAACTATCGATTATTAGTGGAGGTAACAGATAATAACAGTTGAAATTATAGTAATTTTTAAAACAACAAATTACAATCGAAATTTCTCAACAAAAAAAATGAAAATTCCGAAAATTTCCATATTTAAAATGATTTCCAGGTTTGTACGAGCAACCTATCTGCGATTTGAAGTTCTTAAAAAAAAGTTAAGTCTAAAACTAAAAATTCTTAGGCACATTTTTTTAAATTTTGATCCAGGGCTAGAGCTAGAATGTTTTGAAAAGAAAAAGTAATAAAAAAAATGAATTCAAAATACACCACGTAATTCAAAATCGATGGCTAAAAACTGCTATCCAGTTTTAGTTGATTTTCCTTTTTTTTACTTCTTTCAAAATATTCTACCTCCGGTCCTGGATCGAAATTAAAAAATCTGTGCCTACGAAATTATAGTTTAAGACTAAAGTTTAATTTAAGCCCTTCTAATCGCAGATCAGTTGCTTGTACGGACCTGGAAATTGTATTAAAAACTCTCTTAAGAGAAGACAGGCCTTTCTTTGTTAGTTTATATACTTTTTATTGGTGAGTTTTAAAGTTTCAGTCTCATGTCTCCTTCAAAAAGTCTAGCTTGATACGCTACTGAAAAAAATCCTTATTTTATATTTATTTACTTATATAAAAAATCCAAGACCATCTCCATACAATAATTATTCCTCTGATCATCATAAAAAAATATTACGCCATTAACATATCACCAACAACATCCACGTTCATTTCACCTCCGTGAAGCACTCTCTTCACAACTCGCCTCGCTTTTGAGAGCCCACGATAAATCGCGCATTGTCTTCATCCGAGTTTGCCATTTAATAATGATGAATAATATTCCGATTGTGCGGCGGATCAATTTGTTTGGCAAATGGTAGAAGAGAGATCCAACACACGCACGTCACAAATTAACTAACCCACGAGAGAGGTTCAATCAATCACGGAACCGTAAAAGTCCAATAATAAAGCCCGATATTGGTCGAGGAACAGTTGTAAGTCGGGGCATAAATCAGGTATTAACCACTCCTTTATGCCGACAACAACATTTTATTATTCTTCCTCGTTGTTGTGTTTCTTTCTCTGTGCGAGAGGAGAGTCCTGCAGCAGCAGTTGCACCCTTCGTGTGTAAATACGTAACACGTGCAGCAATTGCTGTTTTGTGTATTGATATATTGCGGAGGGGAATGCGACTAATTGTGTTTGTTAAAAGAGAAATGTTTCATCTTGGATGTAATTAAGTATGTAACATTGAATTTTATTAATACATACTTTGGAAGTCATTTCTTGAGAAGTTATGGCATGATGCTGAAACATTTTCAAACTCATTAAGGCTGCGATCCCCAATATGTTTCCGTTTTAAGAGATTAACAAGGTTATACAGTCATAAAAAAATAAAAATTAAATACAGGCAGATAGCTTATTTACTGATGAATGACATCAGATAATTTTTATTTTTTAAAAACAAAAAAAAAAGTGAAAAACATAGTCAAAGTTGTAATAAAATAAACTGTGTGTTTATTTTGATAAAATCACTGCACGCTTTGGTGTTAATCACACCGTCTATTAGGTGTAAAATCGCAGCCTTAAGCCATTTCTTGAAAAGGGCTGGCATAATATTGAAACATTCTGGAATTCATCAAGCCATTTATTGATAAAGATTGGCATGACATTGAAACATCTTGAAACTCATAAAGCTATTTATTAAGAAAGCATTTTGAAACTCATCAAGATATTTGATAAGAAGTGTTATGATGCTGAACGTTTTTGAAATTTATCAATGAAAAATACAAATACTGTCAATTCACCCTCTCAAAATATTTCGAAAAGCTTGTGAAATTTTAAGGTTTACGTAAGTCTTTTTGTGATTATTTCATGCGGGGGGCTTGTGAAGAGAAAACAATCAATTTATGGAAGAAGTGGACTTCTTCTAAGTTTTGACTATAAGTGTAACAACTAAAAACCTCTCCCACTTTACCGGCTTCAAGTAATATGGTTATTAGCATTCGACGCCATCTAATTAATCATAATAGTTGACGTCGGTAAAGTGGCGAGGAGTTGGGTTGACGGCGAAGTTAGTCGATTTTGGTAAATGGATTAAGCTAAGAAGGGCCAGCTTAACATATGATATTATTTTGCTACTAATGCACCAATTATAATAGGAGGTATACTCTGTAAATTAAAAATTGATTATAGTGATAACCAGAACCGAAAAATTGTCCCAATCCGGCCCTGTCCATAATGATATAATTCATGATAACTTGATAATTGTAAAAGATTATATATATTCTATTTTTTTTTTAATATACTTTTTTAATCTCGGCTTTAATTTTGATGTATTCAGTGTAATTTGAAGAGCGTGGGTCCGTAAAAAGGAGCAAGAAAAACGCGCCAGGCCATACGTGTTTATACAGAAAAGTACGCTGCCACAAACGGCCACGATATATGATGAAAACGAATAAAACGACAACTTTTATTGTCTTTCCAAATACGTCTACGGACAACGCTAACGCCGAAAAAAGGCAATAAAAGGCCCAAGGTGACGACACCGTAAAAAAAACAAATTATTTCCCACACCAAGCGAACAAATTTTATTATATGTGGAAAAACAAAAAAAAAATGTATGTAATAATGTGAAATTACGAGTGGAGCAAATATTAATATTTGCGTTATTTTATTTTTTTAATTATTATACATTAAAAATGAAATAATACAAATATTAATATTAAATATATATATTTTATTGGTACGTTTTTAATATTATATTCAAATTTATTATAATATGCTACGATTTGTTTATATTAAAAAATAGTAAACAAGGCACAATTATTAAATTTTGTAGGATACGTGGAACCACTTGGCGGAAGAATGTGGGGGGGTGGAATCCATTCCTCCTTCTCCCACTCGCATTCTTCCGCCAAGTGGTTCCACGTATCCTACAAAAAGGGAGTAGAAGGGTTATGGAGTGGATGAGAGAGGATGGGGCAGGGGTAAGGATTTTGGAAAAGTTGGGAACGGAGAGAGAAAAGAGAAAAGAGGAGAGAAGGGGGTGGGGGTTATTGTTGTAAATAATTTATAAGAAAGAAGTTTTGTTTGTATTGATTTTGATATGCCAATAAAGGTCTTTTTTTATTAAATTTTGTATTTAATGTTGTTGATAGTTACTCTCCAAGACCCTTCTGGTCATACATTTCTAGTCTAAAATGATATATAACTTATTCCATTCACGATTGAATAAATTGATAAAATCTGTGATAAATGTAACGATATTTCTGGTGTTTTACTGTATATTTCTCTTCTGTCATTCTTTCATTGCCAAAATATACAGATAATACAGATGTTATTGAAGATATTTTAGGCACATTTATCAAATATTCTATTTAATATTGTTGAAACTATCTTTCCAATACCCTTCTGGCCTTACGTCTAGCCTGAAGCGCAATATAACTTGTGTTATTCCATCCACGCTTCAATAAAGCGATGTAGTCTGTGTAATGGATACGATATTTGTAATGTTTTTTTTTTCTACATATTTATCAATAGAGCGATGTAGTCTGTGTAATGGTTACGAAATTTGTAATGTTTGTTTTTTTCTACATATTTATCAATAGAGCGATGTAGTCTGTGTAATGGTTACGACATCTGTAATGTTTTTTTTTGCTCCATATTTATCTTCTCTTTGCGTCCATTCATTTTCAAAGTCTAAAGTGCAAACGTTATTGAAGATAATTTAGGCATATTTATCAAATATTTAATGTAATATTGTTGAAAGTAATTCTCCAATATCATGCTGGTAATATATTTCTAGTCTAAATCATGGTACAACTTGTGTTATTCGATCCACCATTGAAAAAAGTTAATGTAATCTGTGATAACGATAAAGATAATTGTGATGTTTTTGCTATTTGCAATTTCTCTTCTGTTTACATTCATTCATTGCCAAAGTTTAATAGCGCAGACGTTATTGAAGTTAATTTAGCACTCCAAATATTGGAGATACGATTGCGGATTGTTGGTGTGATAAACTTTTCTAAAGTAGATTGTAGAAAGCGTACTGGACTTGACAGTAGTCTTGCAGATTATTAAAAAGTGTGCATTTGGGTTTTATATTCAATAAATCATTGCAGTCTGGCAGTTTTCACTACTTGGCAAACAGCATTCATCAAAAAGCTGCTTAAAAAGGTGATAAAAACAATCCAAAAATTTCGGATCAATCTTTAATTTTTGTAAATAGAAAACAGCTAAATGTGGAAATAATTTATTAATTATATTAAATAAAATGATTTGAAAATAATTAATAAATTATTTCTTCATTTAGCTCCGTGACTATTGACTCACTTACGTAAGTACGTTAAACAAATGTACATTAAAACAACTACTTCCCGGGCAAATACCCACGCCGGACATTGAACCACATAATGTACACCTGCTGCTGCATATCAATAAAATATTTTCAAATAATTTTTATTTAATATACTTTAATTTTTGTTCTTTTGCTGAAAAAAGTGAACCTTGTTTGTGATTTTTGCGGATTTTACTGCACTAAAATCCGATATAATAAGTGAACAGTGGCTGAAAACCGATGGTCGATGGCCAGTTAGCCATTTAGTATGAATATTATATAAAATGTATTGTATTTCTGAAAATGTAATAATAATAATATATTTATTTACGGTATCTCCTTTTTATTGTATTATTCTTAATGTAAATTCTACAATAAAGACGATAAGTGAACAGCACAGGTTCATGTCCGGTCGTTTTCCTGCTCTAATTCAAAATATTTTTAAAAAATACGAGGATACGTCATTCATAAACCAATTTAAAACGAGATCCAGACGTGAACCCTGGGGAATACCAGACATTCTTTAATTTCAAAATTGATGAGCAACGGCTATGAAGTTTATAGTTTCGAAAGCGTTGGGCATTATTTGTCATGAGTTATTAATTACAAAATTGAATAAATTATGTCTACTCGACATCTTATCCAACTGACTAAAATCTTATTTATCCGATAGATATCAATTCGTCAAAATTGGAAATTTTATGTCGTCTCCTGTTAAGATTATGTCTGGTGTTCTGCAAGGTTCACTGCTGAAGCCCCTTCTTTTTTTTATTAATTACTAGTCCTTGTTTTTTTTTAAAAAACTTTAAATTTTTATTCTAGTCAGATGATTAATAAGGGACAAAATCGATTTTTTTGAATAATGGATTTATTTGAAAAATACAAAAGATAATGAAAATTGAAATACAAATTTGAGTTTTATTCATACATTTTACAAATACAGTCGATAAAACTTTAAAACTTTTCTAAAAATTAAAACCCTATCCCCATCAAATGGGATTCTTATTGAAAAAGCCTGAGCGTGATAAGAAACAAAACGAAAAACGAAAGAATAATAACTAAAAAAAGATCCGTATTAGCGATTTTAACAACAATAGTATTCTTGTAATCTTGTAACCTTTCGAAGTGTCCTAAAAACTTCAAATTATAATAATTCATATTGTAATAACAAATATGAATAGATTATTAAATATCCAGGAATAAAATAAATAAAACACAGATTAAATTGAAATAATTTAAAATATCGAAAGTAGTTGAGAATTTAAACTTAATCACTTTCAGCTGTGTTTTATTTATTAATAAAATAATTTAATAATATTTTAATTATATTAATATTTATTATTTAATTAATTAAGGAAAAAACTCTCCTGCTATTACTAATAAAATTACGTAGGGAAAGTGTTAAAATATTCAAATTTAACTGAATTAAGAAAAATCCATCAAATCAATTCAAACTAACTAAACTGTTAATTCAAACTATTTTTCCCTACATAAAAATCCTATAGCTTCATTAAATTGAAACCAACCCATGTGTAATTAACCACGTTTTTTTTTTATTTACTCAACGTTCTAATTAACGAAGCTGAAAATGTAACACACACTCACAAATACACATTTAAAATACGCGCGCGTCTTTATGTGCTGTACAGAACGCGTCGCCGCTGTATAAATTATATCAAACGTATCAAAGTGCACGGCTCGTAAAGTATACAATAAAATAGGAATAATTGCGTTTAATTCTTGTGTAATGCGTGTTTACATGGCGAGCAATTAGCATAAATATCACCAGTTTATTTCCACGCTAATAAATAATCCGGGCACAATAAGAGCGTTTCGCGCGTCACGGGAATGAAAATGGAATTGCAACAGCGATAAATTCGAACTGTGTAAAATTCTGTGAGGTATTAAGATGAGGGATTTTCGAATTAAGAATGTGTTGCAAATATTTATATTTTCTTAATAATATTATTATTTGGAAGGAAGATTGTTTTTTCAACAGCCATTTATCAATGATTTAATATTAAAAGGTAAATAATGTAAAATTAAAACCAAGTGATTTTAATTGCTAACTATGTTTCAAATAATTACAATGTGGATTTGTTCTCATTCTCAGTTAAACAATTGATTTCTAGACTAAAAAATATTGATTGTTCAAAGGTGTGTTAATAATTTTTCATATATATATTTTTTGACTCAAAATTGTTTAAATTTTAGTTTGTAATAATTTGTAAAATTGGTACATCCGTTAATAAAGACATTTATTTATTTATTTAATTCCACTGGCCAAAGTCAGGATTACAGAAATGCATTTCAGTAACAAATACCCTGATAATTAAGAGCGTTGGGTTGGCGTCGACTGTACTTTTGATCGAATATAACATCTGAATATTTAATAAAAAAATAAAAATTTACAAGCAACATGTTTAGATTTTAGAGAGGTCTAAAATCTAAACATTCCACGACTCGTTTTCTCCCATTTCCTTCTTCATTCAATTTCTCCATCTCGAAATAATTCGAATCAAACTGACGCCTTTGCTCCGGGACCACATGTCGGCGCGGGCCTCCATTACAAAAAAAGAAAACATAATTATAAAACACAATGCCGTGTTTTCTCCGAGGCCTTAATTTAATTTTTGTATCGATTTGATTGCCGCGCCATTTCGGAACTTGATTTCTCCCTTTTGTGTGATCCGTTCCGGTGGCTCTGCAACGATGTTGTTGTGTGGCCGCAAATTGACGGATTGTCTTTTCGGCCGCCCGGCCTTTAATATCATTCATCATGGAATTTTGCATGCAAAAAAGAATGCAAGAAAGATGTGAGAGAAGGAACAAAAATAAAATTAACGTTGACGTGTTTGATGATTCCATTGTCGTAGCGATGGATGTTGCTAATTTTGATTAGTATTGAATGTAAATTTGAAAAATAATTACATCCTTTATATGCAACTCATTTTTTTTAAATTCACCCCTACGAAAATGAAGTACAGAGAACAACATATTGATATGTACAAATTTGTTGCCATAAATTAAAGCAGAAAGAGATACCTCAATATTTCGTGTTACATTGATGCCCTGGGAAATGGATAATATTGTATTACACTTTAAAGTAATTTTTTAAAGAATTTCGCGAACGAATTGGGCAGAATGACCTTCGGTTGATAGCCCAGGACCGACACACCTTTATCTTAATATATTTGTGTGTTCCTTCATTTGAAGGAATTATTAATAGTACAGCTCTCGATAACAATACTCAAGCCAAAGTTTATGGGTTATATAAACCTATTTTAAATTTTGATTTTGTACAGTTTTCAGAAATGTTAATCTAAAAACTGTACTTTGCATAATGAAAATTGTCAAACGATTCCAGAATCTCCGAATTTGACGCAATTTCAATTATTCAGAAAGAATCGAAAGATTCCGTAGCTGCTACCAGAAATATGGAATATTCTTGCAATCTTTGGGAGATTGGGAGTAGACTAAGTACTGAAGGAAGATAAACATCACACAGTGAAAACGAAAGCAATATTCCTCAAAAAAAAAAAAAATAATAATAATAACACAATAAATAGAAGTAGCTAAGTTAGTAGACTCTTTCGTTAACTATAGAATAGGAGGAAATGTAATAAGCAGTAAAGGAGGCATAAATGCAATAATCTTGCAATCTTTGGAAGATTGGAGGTTGGCAAATTACTGAAGGAAGGTCAACATCAAACAGTCAAAAGAAAAGCAACATTTCTCAAAAAAATAACACAATCAAGAGAAGTAGCTAAATAGCCGAACTCTTTCTTTATATATAGAATAGAAGGAAATGTCATAAGCTACGCGATTGATGTGCTTCGGCACACTTATTTATTACGCATTCAACTTTATATTGCTAATAATTGAAAATGAATGTAAGAGATACTTCATTAATAAATCTTAAAGTTTTAAATTCATAAAAGCTGGATAATAAAAACCAAACCCCCTGCATATAATCATAAACGCAAATCCCATAATTAGAGGATCAACTCAAACGCCGAACCCATTCCAGACTCTCCGAATAAGGAGGGAGCGCGCTTTATTGCGCGCTTCGGCCGCGATCCTCTAATAACATGTCCGATTTTAATAACGGAAGTTGCGTTTTCTGGTTTCGCGGACGTTTATCGAAATCTCGCCGTATAAAGACAATACGAGCAATACGCGGATCGGATGGAAAGTTATGTCTTCGGCTGCCAATATCCGCCGTGCAGCGAGTGTCAGGTTTGACGGCGCCTCCTAGGGAGATACTAATTAACCCCCGGTGGGGTCGAATCGACTGATTCGAGTTTCTCTCCGCGGACATAAACACAAAAAAATAAAACGATATTGTTTTCTTGCTGTTGTGGTTTCTTTTTGTTTTGTTTTTTTACAAGCGGTGAAATTCTGTGAGCGTTGTTCTTCTCGTGGGAGCTTGATGATTATTACTTCAAGTTGAGGCATGCGAGGAACAAGGCGTTAATTTTTAAAATAACAAATTGGCTGAAATTCAACGTATATCAAAATAAATCGAACAAGGGAAAAGGGATTGATAGAATTTTATTGATCATTGCCAGAAATTTTCCTTGTTTAATTTCATTGTAATAAATCTAACAGTTTTTTTTTTTAGAATAAAATTCAAGAAATATTCTAATAACTGTTAGCTTGTTATGCACCCTAGAACATTTTAAATTAATATTTTATATCTCTATAGATCCCGAAACACGTATGCAGTTGGCCTTATTTTGAATAATGTTCTTTTTTTGTTGTTTACATTGAATTTTTCTCGGATTACAAAATTGTTGCATAATGCAATATGTTATTGATATGCAGCTGCATTATGTAATTCAATGTCTGGCGGGGTATTTTCCCGAGAAGTAGTTGTTTTAATATACATTTGTTTAAAGTACTTACATAACGTACGTCAAAATATCACAGAGCTAAATGTGGAAATAATTTATTAATTATTTTCAAATCATTTTTATTTAATATTTTACATTATTATTGTTATTAATTCGCCGATATTCAAGCGAGCGAGTTGGTCTGGGTTTGAGGAGACAAATTTTTCCTTTCTGGGTTAAACAATCTTAAACCTTCAATCCATCCAATATGCATCGTGTAGCGTCTAGCCAATAAATAAAATCTTCCTGGAATTCATATTAAGTTGATCGAATAATCAATTCAAATAAATAAGTACGTTCTTTCACCAAAAATAAATAGCTGAATCCAGAAATCATGTTATATTAACACTTGAAATTCAGTGCGTGATAAAATGAATCCAACGATTATTTTGCGAGAAAGAAATCACAGAAATATTGTAATAACTGAGCTGGAACCGTGTACGAAATTTCCGCGGTTGTGTTTTGATTTACGGGTAGCTTTGTTATTTTAAGTTGAACGTAAATTGGGCTTAAGAATTTCCACAAAGGAAAAAGTAAGAGTTTCGCCGCCGTGCCAAGAATGCAAATGCTTTTATAATTTAATAAGCATTGCGCGTTTACTTAAGCCATAAAGTATATGCAGAG
This sequence comes from Philonthus spinipes, assembly GCA_963082785.1. NCBI lineage: Eukaryota > Metazoa > Arthropoda > Insecta > Coleoptera > Staphylinidae > Philonthus > Philonthus spinipes. Next base: position 3,961,944 of record OY720306.1, read on the forward strand.
GTGACGCTCGATTTATTTAAAAGTGTGCTTAAATGATACAATCTAATTGAGATCTAAGCATTACATGGGTTAAAATTTAATTACAATGAAATTTTAATGAAAATTTCCTATTAACCCAAGTTCAAAAGTTTGCTAAAATAACATAGAAAAAAAAACAAAGGGTAATATTTTGTTTTAATTATTGTATTAACTTGGCTGAAAGTTAATACAAAAATTAAAACAAAATATTAGCTTTCACCCAAGTTAATACAATAATTAAAACAAAATATTACCCTTTGTTTTTTTTTCCTATGTTATTATAGCAAACTTTTGAACTTGGAAGAAAGAAGGTTTTACACCTTTTATTTTCGTCGTGACGAGAAAAAAGGTGTATTTAAATAATTAAAGTGTCCACAACCAACAACCAACATAAAGAAGACTAGTGTAAAGCCGTATTGATTGTCTAGAGTCAAAATGCAAAAAAGTCTTAAAATGTCTAAGAATGTCTCTTGCTTATTTAGGCTAACCCCTGCAATTAGTATTGGTTATAGTAGGAATTTGCCCTGCTTTGGATCCGCTCCAGTATTTCCTGGAGCGGCGGAGCAATTTCTGACTCCCTCTCTGACTAAGAGACTCATAATTATTCCTTATTTATTTTTCCTAGGATTTTTAACGTGAAGTATCAAGAACAAAATTCAAAAAACACAGAGTCTTGTGTGAGAAAGATTCTATCGCCAAAGATTATATATTTAGAAAGAATAGTCGATAATGTGTCCCTCATACACTTCCTAGCCCATGCTGGCTACAAGAACAATGTAACCAACATGCGCATTAGAATGATATGTAATAGATAAATATGCCTTACCGGCCATCATGACGGCACCTGATGATTCTAGAAAGAACGTGGATTTATTTAGTTTCCCCAAAAATAATGATTTTCAATCATTTGAATCGTCTCATGAAATTAATATTGTGCCTTATGGGAACGATTTAAGGGAGACCCGCCGTTTGGCCGTTTTGGATGCATCTGCAGTTAGACCAAGATAATAAGTTTTACATAACAGATAGAAGAACGGGGTTTCCAGCATTGGATTCTTAGAACATTAAGCTATATTTTCACTCATGCTCATTTTTACTGTACGTCTGAGACCACCAGAAAAAAAATCGCCAAATCGAGAATAAATTTAGACCATTTTACGAAGATCAACTTTGCGGGCGTGTTGATCGAAAACTATTTTTTTTATGAAGCTCAACTTCTCACAGATTATTCCTCCATTCTTTATCTATATTTTGGTATAATATGAAACCTTTTGGGGATTTTCGTCGAAAATCGACTTTTTTCCATTTGATTTTTACAAATTCCGGCAAAATTTTGTTTCTCTTAGAAAAATCCGAAAAAAATCTTGAAAGCACTTGATGACACTAGAAAGTACGTGGGCTATTTAGTTTCCCCCAAAATAATGATTTTCAATCATTTTCGACCACTTGAATTAATTCATGAAATTAACATAGGGTCTTATGAGAACGTTTAAAAGTAGACCCGCTAATTGGCCGTTTCGGACGTGTCTATGGTTGGACCAATATTACAAGCTTCACAAAAAAGATAGAAGGATAGGGTTTTCAGTATTAAATTTCGAAATAACGCTGCATTATTCTCACTGATACACATTTTGACACTACGTTTATAACCGCTTTAAAAAAAATCGCAAAATCAAGCAAACATTTTAGCTCATTTACAAAGGTCAACTTTTGGAGCATGCTGATTGAAAAATAAATTTTTGATGAGGCTGAACTTCTCACAGATTATTCTCCCATTCTTTAGCTACAGTTTTGTATAATATGAAGTCATTTGGAGATTTTCGCATTTTCGCTGAAATTCGAGTTTTTTCCGTATATTTTTTTCAAATTTAGACAAATATTTTTCTCTCTAAAAAAAAATCTGAAAAAAATCATGAAAGCATTTGATTATACTAAAAAGTAAGTGAACTATTTAGTTTCTCGAAAAATAATGACTTTCAGTCATTTTTGACTACTTGAATTGGTTCATGAAATTAACATGGGCTCTTATGAGAATGGTTTAAATTAGACCCACCAATTTGACGCTTCGGACGTGTCTATGGTTGGACCAAGATTACAAGCTTCATAACAATGATAGAAGGATGGGGTTTTCAGGATTGAATTTCCAAAGAAAGCAGCTTTATTTTCACTGATGCACATCTACACTCTACGTTTGTAACCGCTTTTAAAAAATCGCAATATCGAGCAAACATTTCAGCTCATTTTACGAAGGTCAACTTTTCGAGCGTACTGATTGAAAACTAAATTTTTAATGAAGCTCAACTTCTCACAGATTATTCCTCCATTCTTTAGCTATATTTTGATATAATATGAAGCCATTTGGAAAATTTCGCATTTTCACCAAAAATCGACTGTTTTCCATATATGATTTTTTCAAATTTCGACAAATATTTTTCCTCTCAAAAATATCTGAAAAAAATCATGAAGCCAATTGATGATACTAGAAAGTACGTAGACCATTTAGTTTTACTAAAAATAAAATTTCAATCATTTTCGGCTACTTGAATCGAATTTTGAAATTACCTAGAGCCTTATAGGAACGGATTAGGAGAAACCCGCTGATTTGGAACTTCTGCGGATAGACCTAGGTTATAAACTTCACAAAAAATGGAAGGATGAGGCTTTTTTAAATCTGTAACAACTATATGTTTTGTTATTTCACCTACGACTTCTTCATTTATTGATATAATATATACGATCTCAGTATGTGTCTGTTATATAAGCTGCTTGACTGTCCGGAACTACTATCTAAAATCGATTTTTACACCTTCAAGTCATTCACGTAGGCATACGCCGGTATTCCTGATCTAATGCATCTTACCAACAAGAGTAATTGAATTCATTAATTAAAAAAAATGGTAGAGATAAAAAAATGGCAGAAAGACCTCCGGTCGATAGGCCATGACAGACTACTAACCCATCTATATGTATTGTAAATATAAATATTTGTATTTATTTATTTAATCTATACATTCTTTTACCTTTCGGTGTCGAACTAATACACATTATTACATATTTACATATTAAAATAATTTGAATTTTAATGTTGTCTTCTCCACACTTTATTCTTTCAGAGGAATTATTTTATTCCAAGGATTGCAATTTGTTGTAATTTTCGTGAAAAAACATAAACATATGTACAAAATTACATTTGTATATAAACTTTATAGCCAATTAAACGTATTTAAACGCCCATAAAACCCGTCGAAACAAAACCCCATTTAATGCATAAATTAATAATAATCAAACCTTTAACGGACGCATATTATTACAGCCATAAGCGTAATTGTATTGTGGTAGGCCATAGGCCAATGGAACTTGTAAAAACCTCATTAATCTCAATGTCCAGGGCCTTAAAATTAATTCAATAACCGTTCCAATTATATTCCGACGTTCGGTTAAACAAACACTGATTGCTAATTCTGCGCCATTCCCCCTGTCCCCTTCATTGCTGTTTGATTTACGATTACTTCTGATGAACTGTTTTACATGTGTGTTTACAAACAGTTGAATTGTGATATTTGTTGTCTTTAAATCTAATTAATGTGAAATTTTAATTGTAAACTCATTTAGAACTTGGGGATTTTTTTTAAACTGTGAACTTAGTTTGAAATTAATAAATGACTTGGTTCATCGACAAAGAGACAATGTTTCAACATTCATTGAAATTTGTGATGATAAAAAAATACGTGCACGATGAATTTAAAATTTCTCGCTTAATTTAATTCAATTGTGTTTTTTAATGTGTTTAGATTTCTCTATTTATTACAAGTTGTTTGATATCAGCATTTTCATTAATAACTGCATTGTATTTTCAACCCTTGTTTAGGAACCTTTCTTCGTGTAGATTTAGTTTACTCTTTGAAAAATTTGCTATTCTTGGAGTGATTTTTGAGAAATATAATGATAATATATATATTTAACATCTTTATTGACAAATAACGTTACATTTTACAATGTGTAGTATGTGTGTTTACAATATTTACAGAATTATTTCAATTTGTTATGTAACTGTCATTGTCAAATGGCATAATGATAATATTATCATGTTAAACTTAACATTTTGCTAACAGAATAACCCCGATTAATAGTTGAGTGAATAAGATTTTTATTACATTCTTGATTATCGTTATATAAACGAACTGAAAATAACCGCTTCATTACTGTACAAACCATTCTTGAAATTTTTGCACATCCCGGCGTGAAAAATTAAATATTTACAAATACCGATCCGAAACGGATTTAGACCGGCGAAACGAAATTGGCTCTCGAACAACAATCGCGCGCTCCGACGCGTCCCAATTAGCGGGGCGCTGTAATTACAACAATTCACCTCTATAAATACGCACGTGAGTGTGGCGGGCGGGGTGGAAATTTATTTTTAATCAATCAACAAGTCTTTCTCTCCCCGCAACACAATCAAGTGCGGCTCCCCGCAGACTGGGGGAATTTTTAAATCAGCACGCAAAAATTGGTTGGCTTTTACGACTGATTCCGGGATTAGAAAGTATAAAAATTTAGGGAATGGAATGGGGGAGTGTGAAGGGTGATTTTTTGCGGGAGATTCGGGTTTTCTATTTACAAGGAAACTATAAAACTCGGGAACTATTACCGCTTTGTGTTCCGGTGGAAGGGATTCTTTTAAATGTCGGAATTTGATGTGATGGAATGTTTATAGGTGAAGTGATTTTATCGGCACGAAATACACCGAATAATTATTTAAAATTTACTTCGCAACACTAAATATTTGGTAATTCATTTATATAACAAAGACACTTTGATAATTTATTGAAATAGTTTTAGTCAAATGTAGTGTAATTAATTCAATGCACTTTTAATCGGTTGTCTCATTAATAAATGTAAAATATTTTTCTGTAACTATTGTAACGAAAGTGAGAGAATAAACTGGAAAGATCACTCTGGAATGTTCCACAGAGCGCGGAGTCATCGAAAGTTCGAGAAACAAGCACGCTATATAAGCGAACGCTAGTGGCGCTGCATTCAGTCAGTCTATCACGAACGTCCAAGGATGATTTAATTCAAAAATGGCTAGAGTTGCCGTACATTGCAACTCTGCAAACATTGACTTTGCTATCACCAGCAAAAAACAACTTAAGTCACTTCTCCGTGAGATAAAGTGATTTCCTTTTCTGATTCTAATCTATTGTTTGTTCTATTTGTATTTGTATATGTTTGTCATTTTACATTTTAACTTATTTATAACTTTTAATTTATTAGCATTTTATAATTATACTTATATTGCAACCCACCTTTATCTTTTAATGTATAGTTAGTATAAAGTAATATGTATTTAAATGGACTTACCATTAATAAACAATAAACAAAAATATTTCACCACGGGTTAAGTGAGAAATTAATTTTTAAAAATCTTCCCTCAATGTAGCATTAAATATATATATATATATATATATATATATATTAATACAATCTCTTACTGAAACAATTGCGTTACTCTCTCAACACAGCATAAACAATTCCGTTTTTTTTTATGGTGACTCCTCTCTTTTGTGTGAGCAATCCGAAGCGTTATTTATCCACAAGTGTGATGCGGTAGTCCCGTTAGGAGCGAGCAGGAGGCCGAGATACATCCTCTTCATTAATTTATTATCAAACGCTGAATCCGTGAGGATATGGACTGTCACACCTCGAGTGTAAACTGGATGAATTATACTTGTCGATCGGGGAGATTACAATAAAATTAATATCGCTACATTCGAGGCGTAATGTAACACTACGGGTTTTGATAGTAATAAATTGTAATAAAGAGAAGAGAGAAAAAAAGAAGAAATGGGTAGGGAAAATTGGTTTGGAAGATTGTTCGTGCTGATGAATAAAAAAAAAGTGTGTGTATCTTAATTTTGGACGTTTATTGGGTTGTATTTAGGTCGTGAGATTTCTGCATTTATTGCCCATTAATTTTAAAAGAGGGTTCCATGATGTTGGTTGAAAGGCTTTAAAGATAAAAAATAGTTTTATGTAATTTTTTTTAAATATGCATAATTAACATATTTAAAAGCTGTAAATTTAATAATGCTTATTAATTTCAGTAATGAAAGTGAATAAATCCCCAAAATTACGATATCCTCCTAAGAACCTTCACTTAACTCCAGCATCCCAATAACCCACTCCGTAATTCCTTTACGAATCCACCCAAATAACTCCCATATTTCAACGTATAATTACCCTCTCCACAAAATTTGCTCAAAACTCACAATCTATCCTTTCTTACAAAATATTGCATTCTTCGCAACCCTAATATTCCCCCCAAACATAAACACCCTTCGGTAACTATCTACCAATTCATTAAGTTATGCAAACATGAAAGTTCAGCTAGCTAGCATAGTGTTAATCACCATAAATTTAGACAGGGCAGAAGGACCTATGGCCAATAGCCCATGATATACTAGTAACACAACTGTAATAAATTGTATAAATTATTCTTATCATTTTCTCTGAATTATTTAATATTCAAACAAAACGATAAGAATAATTGTATATATGTATTTAATAATTGTAATTGTATATAAGACGGGGAGGATATCTTATATATACAATTATTCTTACCTAATTTAATTCCATCTTATTATGAAAAATTAGACATTAGCAATCATGGCCCAAGTTGATAATTTCTTTCTACATGTTTCAGGTAAAAAATAATGGTGATATAAATACATTATCCAAATATCGTTTAACTAATAAGACAGATACATCCAACTACTCAATACACTAAAATCTATAACATACACTGTTTGTAAATAAAACATCAGTTTTTTAAGTTTCACAAAATTTATTGTAGAGAACTGCTACAATTGTTTCACCAGCACAGCTATCACAGTTCAGCACTTCAAAAGTGAAGTAAGGAAAAAACTCGTGTGTTATTATTATCACAGTTTGATAGCCATTTGACAGACAATGTAAAGTATATTTTCGTAATGTGTACATTTGAATGTATGCCAATAAAAATGTATACAGATATGAATAAATTATCAATAATCTACCAATAAAACAAATGAAAACAAAATTTAAATAGAATAACTTTAATAAAATATCGACTAGTTTCGGGTTGTTAGCTCATTTCAAAGAACTTTTTCTATAAAGAAATATAATTTATTCAAAAAAAAAAAAATGATTCCCTGTCTTTCAGCCAGGAGTCCATGCCTTTATATCATATCTGTCTGTTAGTCGTTGAAGAGTGATGTGATGAATGAATGAATTAATAGTAGTTTTTGGAATAGATGTTTGGGTTACGTTATAATATTGTAACGAAAGCGAAAGAAGAAACTGGAAACATCACTATAAAATGTTCCAAAGAGCGCGTGACGGTAAACGCGGCGTCATCGAAAGTTCCGGAAAGTTCAAGAAACAAGCACGCTATATAAACGCGCGCTAGTAGTGCTGAAGGCAGTTAGTCTATCACGAACGTCCGAATGCTCAACATTGCGTTATAAATAAAATAAATAAATAGTGACAGTATGGTGTAAATAAATGTGTAAAGTGTATTGTAAATAAATAAATAGACATTGTGTTACTTATTTCCAAGTCTGATTAAACCCGATTTCGTAACAATATTTTTCCATAAAAATAGTATATATTCAGGCGGAAAGACCTTCGGTCGTTAGCCATTTCATGTATTATATGTGAACATAACTCTACAAATACATTGAAAATAGTTATTTAAACTATGTTATATGAATAAAGATTTTTAGTTAGTTAGTATATATTCTGCATATTTATTATATTATGAATGTTATTTATCATTTAAATGTATAAGAAATAACAATTATTATGATTTTTTTATATTTTTCCTTACATTGAAATTAAACAAGGAAAATTTCTGGCAATGATAAAAAAAATCGATCAATCCCTTTTTCCAACTGCAAAAAATTACTTACACTGTAAGTTTTACACACATCTATTGAAACAACTACTTCCCGAGCATTTACCCCGCCGGACATTGGATTACACAATAGATATTTGTTGTTGCATAGCAGCACTACTGCGAATTGCAACGGTTTGAGTCGAAATTATTTAATGAAAGGAAACAACAAATAATAGTTACAAGGCTATCTGTAGACACGTGTTTCGGAATTTCATCCCTCATCAGTACAGCTATGCCCTGCAAGCCCTCAGTTGTTAAACAATTTTTAATTAATTTGTACGTACCGTCTTCAACGAGATCGCGGATGGAAGTATAATTTAAATAACTGCAAATGTGTGAATCATCTTTGTTTCATTTTATTTATATTTTTCCTGTTGCTTCATTGGTTAAACAACATATTTATTCAATTCAGACATTGACAAACTAATCGACAATGCCGCTGATTAAATCTCCGCGCAAACATAAATATTTGGAATGCCGTAATTAATTTATGAAAATTCTATAATGAAAAAAAAATGTTGGGATTATATACAGCTGGGAATTTTTTCAATTAATAAAATCGCCGGCTATAAATTTCTCAGGCCATTAAAAATTAAACACCGAAATTGAAATATCGGCCCGTTTTATAATTAGCTAATATTAATACGTCCCGACTCGGGCCGGCCACTCCGAAACAAACCTATTGGTTACAAAATTTATTACCCCGAAATTGCTCCATAAATTAACACGTCCGAAAAGAAATCGTAATAATTCCACGTAATTGCAGTCTCCGGACGTCAGTAGCATACCTGATGGTGTGTTGCGTTGCGTCATTTTCACGGTATTTTTTTAGATCAATTGTGGAAATAATTACAAAAGTAAATAAATACACAATTTTATATACAAACATCTTTTTGAGATAATTACAATAACAATTATATACAATACATGCAATTATCGACATAATAATTATACATATATGTAAAAAAAAAGTAAAAAATTAAATCTTCTTGAACAACTCCAAATCAATAAATTTACAAAGAAAAACTTTATTTTATATGACCAAACTAATGTAAATAATTCACCTTGGCTAAATCTGTAATATTATTAAAAACTGTATTTTTTACCCATTGTTTAGATCCCCCATTGTATTCCTACATTACATACTGTACGCTAAGCCTGTTGTAAAACAAGTACAAATAATCCCAAAAACAAAAGCAAACGCTTATCATTACTGCAATCCACTATTCTAATTTTTTTAAAGACCATTAATAATGCTAGAAAATCATTCGAAATATAACATATAAAAAGGCTCATCTAAATAATCTGATAAATACGTGATATATATATATATTTTTTTTAATTGAACTAAAAAAGGATTTTTTTTTTCGAATGCATTTAAAGAAAAATAAATGTCTGTTTATTCGCACACTTTAATTAGTTTTCAGGACTCAATTTGTCTCTTCTTCATGGTTACACTATATTTCTCACATGTAAGATATATCTCTTTGAAAAAAATCTTAAATTCATTTGTGTGATGAATTGTTTTCATTGTTTTATAGTGTAACCCTGAAGAAGGGACAAATTGAGTCCCGAAAGCTTGGTTGAGCAATAAAGTAGGATACATCAGTAGCATTTCTGCCGTCTTATTTGGTCAAATAACTTGTTGGGATCCGTCTCCGAACGTCTTTATATAGATATATATGCTAAAGTGGAGATGGTGTTAATATTGAGAAAGAAAGAGAGAGAGGTCAATGTAATGTAATATAATTAACTGTGCATATCTCGTGTTCAAGTTCAAATTCACGCGAAGTGTATTTAATTTATGACATTTATGATCCATTACTCGAATATACTACTAATGCAATGACCCGAATTTTATTATTTATTTTATTGAACAAAGACAAAAAACATAAGTTTTTACGTCTATGTTCAATGAAATAAAATCCTCACAATATATGACATATGACAACTGGAAATATATTTTAAATGTAGTGATCAATAAGGAAACGCAGTTTAAAAACACTGTATATTTGTATTGAGCAACATCTTATTTAATAATCACTCCATATTTATCGAATAAATCTTGTTTTTATTCATTCATTTTTATTACAGGAGATTTTACGAAAGGCGATTCGATTTGATAAATTCCGTGTTGTAACGCTTTCTTAGGAACACCCCGGGGTCGGTAATGCGAGACTCGGAATAAAAGCGGAGCTTTCTTCCACCTCGCCGTGTCTCGGAGGAAACGTCTTAATCCGACCATAAATTCCATAATTTACGCCCGAGCCGCGTAAAAACGTGTTTAATGGGGCTTAACGCTTAACGTCCTCGCGACAAGCGCATGTTCCTAATTGAGGCTGTTTAATAAATAATAATATCGCGCGAATTTCCATTACTCCCGATTAAAATGTAACCGATAAATTAATTGTAGCGAGGGAATGCAAATCTTTGGTTACGCCTATGAGAGTATTATTGTTGAAACAATTATGTGTATGTAATACATAATAAGAAAGAAATTAACTCGAAAAAATCACTCATGGTGTCAGTGCTTGAAAAGTACTATTGTATAGTGAAATTGTGAAAATTCCATCCACTTTCTGTAAACAGGGCGAAATGTATGAATTGATGGACATAGACACAATAAGTGCGGAAAATTAACTGGAAACTATCAGTGCGAACTGTACGAATCGATAAAAATATGCACTAAAAGGGAAGAAAATTTACTGGAAACTGTCAGTGCGAACTGTACGAATCGATAAAAAATGCACTAAAAGGGAAGAAAATTTACTGGAAACTGTCGGGGCGTTTTGTACAAATCGATGAAAAGTGTCTATTTTCATCGATGGGCAGAAATTTCACTGAGAACTATCAGTTCGAAATTTAGGAATCGGTGAAAATAAGCACTACAAGGAGAAAATCCACTAGAAACAGTCAAGGTGAAATGTTCGAATTGATGTAAATAGACACAACAAGGGAGAAAAATTCACTAGAATCAGTGCAAATTTTCAGTGCGAAATAGAAGTCAGGGATGGAATCTTCGTGGGGTTGGAAATTTGACGGAGTGCATTTGTTTAAAACTTTAATAATCTCCAACAACAATTTCACATAACGTAACGTAACATAACCTTAATCTTCTAATCATTTCAACCTGAATATAGCTCCCCTAAAATCTCATAAGTTTAGCCAACATAAAATACATTTCCATTCCACGGCGTTAGATGGCGCGCACAGGCGGGTAATTAAAAAATAGCGCCTATAAATCGTTGAAAAAGGTACTGCAAGGGTAGAAATGTCACTAAAAACTGTCAGTGAAAAATGTACAAATCCATGAAAAAAGGCACAATAAGGGTTGTTAGTTTACTACAAAGTGTCAGTGAGAAATTTACGAATTGGTGAAAATAGGCAATGCTAGAGCGGGAAATTTACTGGAAATCGTACGAAATTTACGAATCGATTGAAATAAGCATTATAAGGGCGAACAAAAATCTGTGGAAACTATCAGCGTGAAGTGTACGAATTCGTGAAAATCGGCACAGCAATGGCGGAAACTTCACTGGAAACTTTCAGTGTGAAATGTACGAATCGATGATAATAGCCACAAGTTCCCTTGAAACTGTCATGAGAAAGGCACTGTAAGGGAGGAAACATCAGTTTCGAAAATGAACGAGTTCATGAAAATAATCACTTCAGGGGCGGAAAGTTCAATGGAAACTGTCAGTGCTAAATGTACGAAAATAGGCACTACAAATGTGGAAACTTTACCGGGAAAGGTTTCCGAATCGTGTCACGGGCTTTTTAAAATTTTAAAAACGGAATCATGGGTAAACATGCGTGAAATGAACGAATCTGAAGTCAGAATTTGTAGGAAACGTACCGTTTAGTCACAATTCGCATTGAAAGTCCCAATTTTGAGGTTATAATTGATCCGATTTCTGACTAAATAAGCACATTGCGAGTATAAATCGTACACATGATGAAATAATCTTCTAATTTATGATGAAATTTAACAAATTTATTGCGATTTTTTCATTTATTCGGCCAAAATCACGATTTTAATTTTATACAGAAAATTACGTTTCTATGAAAAAATCAATATGTATTTTAGATCCATTTGTAAATAGTAGATATTTTAATTTATGATGGCAAAAATAGATGGCGTCACCGCTCCACTAAACTATTTTGTACAATATAATAAAAAATAATAGAGAATTATTCATCGACTATTATAAATAATACATACATATTTAATTAATGATTTTTTAATGAAAATATTGGATAGATTGGTACAACTTACGATCTTTTGCACGTTTTGTCGGCTTCGGTTAGGTTAGTTTAGTTTGGGTTGGTTTAGGTTAGGTTAGTTTAGTTTGGGTTAGGTTAGTTTAGGTTAGTTTGGGTTAGTTTAGATTAGGTTAGTTTAGTTTGGGTAAGGTTAGTTTGGGTTAGTTTAGGTTATGTTAGGTTAGTTTAGGTTAGTTTAGTTTGGGTTAGGTTAGTTTGGGTTATGTTAGTTTAGGTTAGGTTAGTTTGTGTTAATTTAGGTTATGTTAGGTTAGTTTAGGTTACGTTAGTTTGGGTTAGTTTAGGTTAGGTTAGTTTAGGTTATGTTAGGTTAGTTTGTGTTAGTTTAGGTTATGTTAGGTTAGGTTAGTTTGGGTTAGTTTAGGTTAGGTTAGTTTAGTTTGGGTTAGGTTAGGTTAGTTTGGGTTAGTTTAGGTTAGGTGAGTGTGCAAATATGTTTGTAAAGTATTCTGACAAAACGTGCAAAAGATCGTAAGTTGTACCAATCTATCCAATATTTTCATAAAAAAATCATTAATTAAATATGTATGTATTATTTATAATAGTCGATGAATAATTCTCTATTATTTTTTATTATATTGTACAAAATAGTTTAGTGGAGCGGTGACGCCATCTATTTTTGCTATCATAAATTAAAATATCTACTATTTGCAAATGGATCTAAAATACATATTGATATTTTCATAGAAACGTAATTTTCTGTATAAAATTAAAATCGTGATTTTGGCCGAATATATGAAAAAATCGCAACAAATTTGTTAAATTTCGTCATAAATTAGAAGATTATTTCATCATGTGTACGATTTATACTCGCAATGTGCTTATTTAGTCGGAAATCGGATCAATTATAACCTCAAAATTGGGACTTTCAATGCGAATTGTAAACAAACGGTAAGTTTCCTACAGATTCTGACTTCGGATTCGTTCATTTCACTCACGTTTACCCATAATTCCGTTTTCAAAATTTTCTATATCCCGTGACACCATTCGGAAACGTTACCCTTTACCGGAAACCATCAGTGCGAAATGTCATAATCGATAAAAATAGATACTACAAGGGCGGAAATTTCGTGTGAAACGTACGAATCGATGTAAAGGCACTGTAAGGTCGAACACATTAGTGCGAAATGAACGAATCGATGAAAATAAGCACTTTAAGAGCGGAAAATTTACTGAAATGTACAAATCCATGAAAATAGACATTAGATAGGTGGAAACTTCACCAAAAACCGTCAGGACGAAGTGTCCAAATCGATGAAAATGGGTACTACAAGGGTGGAAATTTGATTGGAAACTGTCAGTGTGAAATGTAGGAATTGTGGAAAATAGGCATTACAAACTTCACCGGAAATCGTCAGGGCGAAATGTCCGAATCGATGAAAATGGGTACTGCAAGGAAGAAAATTTTACCGGAAATTGTCAGGGCGAAATGTACGAATCTGTAAGGGAAGACACATCAATGCGAAATGAACGATTTGATCTAAATAATCACTTCAAGGGCGGAAAGTTCACTGGAAACTGTCAATGTGAAATGTCTGAATTGTGGAAAAAAGGCATTATAAAGGTGGAAACTTCACCAAAAACCGTCAGGATGAAATGTCCAAATCGATGAAAATGCGTACTGCAAGGGTGGAAATTTCATTGGAAACTGTCAGTGTGAAATGTAGGAATCGTGGAATATATGCATTACAAACTTCACCGGAAATCGTCAGGGCGAAATGTCCTAATCGATGAAAATGGCTACTGCAAGGAAGGAAATTTCAACGGAAATTGTCAGTGCAAAATGTACGAATCGATTAAAAAGGCACTGTAAGGGCAGACGTATCAGTGCGAAATGAACGAGTTGATGAAAATAATCACTTCAAGGGAGGAAAGTTCATTGGAAACTGTGAAATGTAGGAATTGTGGAAAATAGGTATTACAAAGGTGGAAACATCACCGGAAACTACCAGGACAAATTGATGAGAATAGGCACTACAAGGGTGGAAACTTCAATGGAAACTGTCAGTGCGAAATGTACTAATCGATTAAAAAGGGGCACAGTAAGGGCGAAAAGTTCACTGAAAAACGCACTGACAGATTCTATCTAGTAAACTTTCTGCCCTTTCAGTAGCTATTTTTATATATACATTACGTTAGCCCACAACTGACGTAATTCCCTACTGGAAAATCAATTTCGCAATTAGTATACTTTTTCATAACTATCCGCTTAAATCGTATAAAAATGTTGCAACCTTTCGCATCCATCCATTTATTTTTTTACTATAAAGCTTTGAACTTTTCCCGAGCATTCATCCCGCCAACATGCAAATAATGGTCCGTAATTATTTCCCCTTTTGCCGGCAATAAAACTGTTGGACGTACGTGTGGTCCTCCTCGATAAAAACTCCAGTGCGAGCGCGCTTTGGATTGTCGCGTTATTATGGAGACATTGCCCATCGTTCACGTGGAATTAAAAGCGATTTATTATTACGGACGCAACGGATTTCTCATATTAGCGCCGGCCGTTCATAAATCTTCTTTACACTCTTTTCGCGGCCCGAACATTAGCGACCATATAAATTAAACACCCACCCGTTGGAGAGCCATTGTGGTGGGCTCGTCCCGCTCCGTACCGTCTTAGCTCATCATTGTGTGCATTTTGTATATGGGAGCAGCCCATCTATTTAAATAACCTTTTAATTACCTGTGGCTTTGATAATTATAAACCTTATTATGTTCTCTCCACGAGATTTATACATTAATTCCCGAGAGGATAAAGAATGTTTAAAGTCGTATTGCATTAATGAAAACACAAACAATTTTTAATTCTCTTGAAAATGGGATAATAACCAAAAACTTACGTGAAGAGTAGAAAACAATAATTAATAAGACATCTATTTTCACTTTTATAAATATATATATATATATATATATATATATTACATGAAATTTATATTGTTTTAGTTGTAAACATTAATTGTAAAATGGTGAATTCCGTAAATAAAATTAAAATAAATAAATAAAAATATGTCTTTCCGCTATATTTTTATTTATTCCCCTATTTTTTTTTTAATTTATTATATGTAATTTACTTTTAGTTTAGTTTTAGATTAACTAGCCATAAGTCGAATCTGTATTATATTATTGTAAATGGACTTCCGTAAATAAATAAATAAATAAATAAATAAATATTCTGGTCGATAGCCAATTCCATAAACAGATTATCATAAATAGAAAATTCATTCACTTGGTTATAGTTAAATATTTTATTTATTTAGCCTTATATAACATCGTTATATGTGCCTCTCTACTCCTCAGTGTGAGGTGTATAGTTATTTAAATAAATTAAATAAAACATGATTTGAAAATAATTAATGAATTATTTGCATATTTATCTCTGTGACATTTTAACTTACGTTACGTAATGTAAGTTTAAGATAAATACATTTTTATTTAATTTAAGGATTATTTATTTATTTATTTATTATCCAATAGATTCATAAGATCTAATTACAGGATAAACTAGAAAAATACAATGATAGCGCATATAATATAGACATAATAATCATGTTTGATGTATATTAACAGAATCATATAAATATAATCACTTGTACATTTTTCTTCACTTTTTTATACCAGATGTATAGTACGATCAAGATGTGAACATTTTCAATGGTTTACAAGTACATGTAAAAATTGTACATCTGGTATTAAAACTAAAAAAGTGAAAAAAATAATATAAAGTGTTTCTTTATATTTAAATCAATCTTCAAGCAACTTATAATCATATTATATAAAAAAATCATATAATGTAAATAATTTTGTTACTTATATCGAATTATTATTATTATTATTAAAAATATATTTTTTTAATAAAAAACAAGATATATAACTGTGTTACTTAGAACAAACTTTTAAAACACTTCAATTTTTTTTGTTACAGTTTCAAACAAATTCCATCTCAAATTCCCGTCGTCGTTGCGTTTTCGTCGAGAAACATTCCGATATAAATAAAGGGAATTAAAGAAAATTGATCGCACGAATCTATCAATAGTGTATAAGGTCGTAGCAATTACCACAATTTACTCGATTACATATTTATACAAGCGTTATAGTTCAGGGAACTTGACTACCATTACAGTGAGCCGTTTACTTTAACACTTCATGTTATATTCAAGATTATATTGATCTATAAAATACAATTACGACTCCACACACACACACACACACACACACACACATACATACAATGAAAACTGTATTATTTATATCACGCATTATCTATTCAAAAGCACATGCTGTTAGTGTAATAAATAAATATTAAAATTGATTTATTGCGTTAAAAATTTATTTAATATTTTATAACGCGTATGTGTTTATTACATAAAATATGTGTTAGAGCGTAATAAACTGGATACGTGAAATATAATAAATCCATAAATATATTCATCTTGTATAATGAGTTTATTTAAATATGCATTATTACATTTCTCACTTGTTGGATTATTTTTAGAATATTAATTAAAGTGTTGTTTGTGTTTACTATACAACCTACACAATTTATTTACAACAAATTTATTAATATATAAACAATGTTCCCTACGTCCACATATACGAGAGTTTTATTTTACGCATGACAGTTTCGCACAATGTAAAAATCCGTGCATTATTTTATCCAAAAAATCGCAGGGCTATCAAGAAACATCAAAATTATTAAAACTTTAGCCTTACATAACTTGCCTTACATAAATTGAGAGATGTGTGTTGTATGAGTGAGGTTTATTTCATAAAATTTAGCGAAAATTTAATGATTTATTACATCAAAAACAAATAGTGAACATATTTTATTCATAAAATCGATTTTATATTAATTCCTAATAACGAATTAATTCCGCAGTTAAGTAAAACGAGCGAAACAACGATTCCAGAATTCTAACGGCGGACATTAAACATCCCGCGTACGACAATTCCTCGCCCACAATCCGGCGCTCTCGAGTCCAACATTAACGCGACCATTCCGCGCTTAATTTAAATCCATTTCGTAAATGTTTGGACGTGTTTATTGGCGGGGTTTAGGAGATTTCTGTTCTTGAATCCAACTTTGCCGTTCAAACGCTAAACTTTCATGCTTGTAACACAACCACTCCGAACTCGAATTAATACCAGGGAGATCTCCGTAGTGATTTAAATACCGACGAGATCGAGTGCAACACCAACACGAATACTAGTGTTGTTTCTGTGAGTTAAATTAAAAACGCAATGGATAACCAAAAGCAGACAAACGTATTTGTTGTTACAATGGAAACATATTGTGTTAAACATTGTAATTAAATCTTAATATTGTACATTTTATAATAATAATATACATTATTATTTTACTATTATTATTATAAATATTTCGTGTATATATTTTATATATTATTCGATTATTGTAATCTATTTATGTAAATAATATTAGCTGTTGTAAATTAAGGAACTCATTATCTCATTCGCACAGATAACATTGGAACAGCAAATAAGTCATTAACTCTAAATTCAAATATTGTTCATTTTCAAATCATATCATAAATAAATACCATTAATGTCTGTCTGCGAAATCTCTATCCTTATATAAATATTTTTCATTTTGTTATTTACATCTTGCTTCCCAATGTTATGCGTGCTTAATTAGGTTTTTAATATATTATTATCGCCCAAAAAGGAAGGGGTTGTTCTGGTGTCGAGGAGACCAACTTCACCTTTTTGGAAGAGACATTCTCCGGCATTCAAACTGTACAGTTATAAATATAAGCGCTAAAGCCTAAAAAGTGTATTCATCATTATTTAATAAACAACAGTCGTAAAAATCGTGTAAAGTTGACTTAAGTTCTTCACAACCCAGTCAAGGGAATAAAAAAGGAATCAACTGACTTCTGTCATCAAAGGTTAAATTGATGAAACCACAAGTCACGTTACAATATAAACCTTTTTAATCTTTTCTTTTATCTTGAACCATACTTTCGCAAATCACTCGTAAAATCTGTTACTGCATTTTACCTTTCCCTGTATAAATAAATTTATGGCTTCAATTTCTCACGCAAAAAGCTTTGGCTTTTCATCATTAATTTGTCGACAACTAATAGCTTCAACAATTTTACAATTATAAATATTTTATGTATTAAAGATGTTTTCCAAAAAAATAACACGTGCTGAATATGGTAGCACAATAAATTAAAACCCGTTGAAAGAATAACAACTCCTACATGCTGTACACTTACCTAGTTTTTTTTTCTTCCAACAATCACAAACCTAAACACATGGCGCGAGTAGTGTTAAATTACGCCGGTTAAACGGCGTCTTGTAAAAATTAATCATTAGCTTGTACCAGAGATACGCATCAAAGAAACCGTGTACTCGTGTAGATAACGATCGTTATTTGTTTCTCCATCCTCGGCAAGATGCAGATTTATGTTAATAATTGTAGAATCGCGCCTTGGCAAATAGATAATTACAATCTATACCTCCCGATGCAGGTGATCAGATAAGATGCAAATCCCGAGGAGGACGCAATAAATCCAGGCGCTTTTTTTATTTGTTTGTGTATTTATTTATTTGGTTGCTTTCTTGAATATCGGTTTGCGGATAATGTGAAATGAGATAGAAGGTATGGGTTTATAATGCGATGTCAGAGACAGGATGGGATGGGATGTTTGAACTTTGGGCCCGGGGGCGACGTCGGCGGTGCGCAGGGCCCGTAACGAGAGCCGGGTTCGGAGCCCCGGGGCCCTGTCAGCCCCACATGTCTTTCTATTCCATATTTATTTTACCAGCCAGCGTTTTATAACGATAACGTGAATGCATCAGCGCCGATCGTTGTAATAAGAGGGATGCTCGATTCCCATCCACGTGAACATCATTACGGTGGAATAAACTACACTGATGCAGCCTTTATTTCAATAATAAAAATGTTTATTAATGCAATTAGAACTTAAATAACTATATTTAATAATAATAATAATTTTATTACGGTATCACCTTTTTACAAAAATTTGTTTATGTTTTGTACGGGGAATGTTCATTTTAACGTACACGTTTTTATTTAACATCACAATCTAATTTTACAGGGCATTCATAATGCTGGAACAATTTCATTTAAATTAAATAAAAATGAATTGAAAATAATTAATAAATTATTTCCACCTCTATGACTTTTGACTTAGTAGTGTAAGATAGCCAATTCTGGAGCCTCCACCTCTTTGACTTGATCTTGACCGCCAATGACCTTGAACACA
Source organism: Philonthus spinipes (assembly GCA_963082785.1). Taxonomy (NCBI): domain Eukaryota; kingdom Metazoa; phylum Arthropoda; class Insecta; order Coleoptera; family Staphylinidae; genus Philonthus; species Philonthus spinipes. Next base: position 3,981,438 of record OY720306.1, read on the forward strand.
ATGAGGACCATATCATAGGGTTACTTATTTTTTTTATTTTCTTACAAAATGAAACATTCAACGACATGAAGCCATAATGGCCCCCACATTATAAAAATCTATCTTCTCGTTAATATTCTTCGTCTTGATATTCTTATTCTAATTCGCAATAAAAATCAAATTCCCCTCCTCTATCCAACCGTACTTCTTCGCCCAATACTTCACCGTAATATCATCCAAACCCCCAGGAGCTGACTCAAATAGGGGGCATTTGAGTCAGCTCCTGGGGTATCATCACTAGTTAAATACTTTAGATAAACGGCGGTTCAATATTTTATTAGATCATTGAATAATTAAATTAGCTAAAAAGAAAATAATTAACTAATTACTGAATTGAGTAAATTAATTAATTTCAAATTATTTTTATTCGATTCAACGCTATTTTAATAGCGTATATTTTTTTCTATTTGTGTTCGTTATGTGTGTGTGTTTTCTTTTTTTATTTATTTCATCTACAGTATGTATGATGATGAAAATTAATAGTTGCACACATAAATGTTGATTTTCTTTTTCTTTCATTTTCTTTTTTTTTTCGAGACAATCAATAGGTGATCCGTGTGGGACAATGCGGTGGTATTTAATAAGGATGACGGTGCAGATGTGCTGTCGTACACTGGGCTGATGACTGTCGAAATTTATCAATCTAATGTAGCCGGATTCCCGTCGAAAATGTACGGCCAGAGGGCCGACATTCGGTTTACAGATGTATCCTAGATTACTATCGAGACCAACAAGTTATCGCGTGTTTTGGGACAATTTGGAAAGAAAGGCGTGGGCTACGAAGTGATACAGATATTTATATAGATAGATATATCCGGGGAGGATTTCACAATTTGTCAATGGTTTCAGATTTATCACATAATTTACGAATTAAAAAAATAATAAAAATAAATAATAATAAAAATCGTTGAAATGTTTCACATTCCAGTTATAATTGAATTAAAAAAAATAATTATTTCCTTTCTAGTTGTTCTGCATTTAAAGATTGATGGCCTTTTATACAAATTTGATTTCAAATAAAAATTATTTGAAAAGAATTAATATTAATTTTATTTAATTTATTTAAATAACTGTGACCAAGTGAATAAATACTCTTTTCTATTTATATTTAGTTTTTCGTTTAATAAAATATTGAACTATAAATTAAGTACGCTTTGCTTTAGTGGAAGAAACAGCGCCTCGGTTGTCTATCTTGTAGACTCGAATCGTTGATGATGCCACATGGAATTAGGCAAAAATGGTCCATTTATTATTATATTTAGTTTTGTTTGTGTAAAATAATATTGATTCGTCTTCCATTTATTATTATATTTAGATTTATTTGTGTAAAATATTCTTGATTCGAAAAATGTTGCTTTATCAGCTTTGCTGACATATAACGGCAAATATATCTTGTGTAATTCAATGTCCGGCGTGGGTATTTGCCCGAAAAATAGTTGTTTCAATTGATATTTGTATTTTCTGTATACTATACTCGTATATTACAGAGCAACTAAAAAGAAAATAATTAATTAATTAATTTCTTATTCTTTTCTTTTAATTCAAGATAATCATGATATAAATTCATTTGAGTATTAATACGGGTTGTAACAAGAAAAGTTTCTTAAATTGTAGTAATTGCAAAGTAACATTTTTATATTCTGAAGGAGTATAGGCCCGAGAAGTGGTGTTGAAACAACATTATTTGTAAATATTTTGTTCAGTAAGAACTAATAATAATCTTTATTAAAAGATATTTACAGCAAAAAATATTAAATAAATATTAAAAATTACAAAATCAAATATATATTTTATATCTGTTAAATGATTAAAGACCAATTGTCTTTTCGCCTTAATAATATTATTAAGTGCAGATCGAACAAAATACTGACACACTAATTAAACACTTTCACAAAAAAAAAACACAGAAGAGCTTTCACAAAACTACAGCTGTAGATATAAACTAAAAGTTTTTTTATTATTGTGATTTACAATGTGTAACAAAATAGAAGCCTCTCAACAATTTATTAATTTATTTTAAATTCTTTTTATTTAATTTATTTAAATAACTGTGACCAAGTGAATGAGTTGCGTGAAGGTTGACTTAAGTATAAGCAACACTTGTAGACTTTTCTTTACTTAAAAAAATGAATAAAAGTGTACCAGTTTTTTCTTATTAGATTTTTTGTGCAGATTTAGGTACATTAATCCCCCTACAATTTTATTTTCTCCCTTAGTTATTAGAACGATAAAATATAAAAAAAAAATAGAAAAGAGTATGTTTCTTATACTCTAATCTATTATTTTTACATTAGGGGGATTAATGTACGAGTTTAGGTCAACCAAAATCTGTACAAAAAATTTAATAAATAAAATTCATCAAATTGAATGGCATTAAGCCGAAACTGGTTGAAGTTAAAATAAAAATAAGTGGGTATTTTAACACTTATTTTTATTTTAACTTCAACTTTTCATTTTAACTTAATGGCTTAATGCCATTATCAAATAATAATTCTATTGATTAATTTCCACAATATCCTATTAACAATTTGAAGTAATTATACTTTTTTGTTTTTGTTTTAATTCGACATTTTTTTTTCAGACTTCACCAGCAATGGAATATTCAAATGTGTTCCTGATGCAACGAACTTTATATGGCCGCGTCGATTTCGAGCCGTCCAAAGGAAATGGAAACGCACAAGTGGAGAAAATCGCCATAACGGAATCCAATGGGCGGCTTCGCTGTGAGTCCATAATGCTATGCTAAGCCTACCATAATTTTGGTTGCGTAAAGTTTTTAAGCGAGCTGACTAAAAAAAATAAATCCAGTGAATTCAAGCATTATGCGCGGAATTTTGTAATTCCTTTTTGATTGCAATGAATTCAAGAAGCTTTCGGATGGTACGGTTGTGTAATTTTGATGAAATCTTTTAATGTTTAATTTATATAATATTTTGACCATAACGATGGAAATAAATCAGGTTATTGAAAAAATGTGCACTAAAAAGATGAAAAATAAAATTGAGTATAATCATAGATTACGAATACTCCTTACTTTATGGGATAATCCGTATTTACAGCTGGTGATGGATACATTTTCAAATTTATTTAATTTCACCAACTCAATCATAAATAAAATTAGATCGTTTTTACAAAACGATAAAAATTAAATAAAATTGGCAGCGATCCAGTGGTGGATAAATTGCAATATTTCTCCAGTTTTGATAGCTCGGATTGTCCGCAAAGAAGTTTTCCAGTTTTACACGACGTTTTAAATTCGAAAGACAATGAACTCTAGTTTATCTTTCCTTTTTTTTAGTTTATGATAGTAATGGAAATCTCAAGTGCTTCAACGGAGATTATATATAAACATCAGATGAAATATGATGATCAATCATATAAAAAATTTACACTTTATAATGAAATAAACAATATTTTATAAATTCTAATTTTAATTTTATGGTTTATTTTTTCGAAATCTACTCTTGACTTTATGGATATAAATTACAAATACGTTGAAGTGATAACAAGCAAATATAATTAAATAAATGAATTATATTTGCTCTGGTCGTAAGATGATATTGAGTAAGTATAACTTTGATAAGAATTTATTAATTTGTTATATAGACTGCAGGCTCTTTTAAATATATGGAATTATTATAGAAGTGAATGCAAAATGTAGGTTTTTTTTTTAATTCAATTTATTTTTATTTTTAACAATTCATTAATATTAATTTGGAGACAAGGTCCATCCGCAAACTCAATAGATAATTATGTTACATCGCAATCCATAGCTCACTGAAGTAAACGCATATAAGACTACAAAAACGAAGACTTGAATCATTCACAGGGACCCATGCTGCTGTTATCTACAAATAAACAACAATTTAAATAATAATAAATTCCGCGCGTAGCATTATCTAAACAATGCAGCATTATCCAGTAACTAACAGCATTGTTAATAATAATTAGCTCCTGTTGATTATTAATACGCCATTCGAATGGATTGTTGTTGAAATATAACAATGTATTGTGATTTTATGTTATAATAGAATAACAGATTTATACAGTGATGGTATCGATTTATAGGAGTGTAAATAAGCGGGAAACAATAACAATAGATAAGATTTTTCCTTATAAAGGTTAACTACCAGGTGGAATGTTTGAATATTGTCGTGTGGAAACTGGAGCGCATTTCTACGTACGACCGACGGAACAACGTACGAAACGCCCACATTTTCTGATTTCCTTCAACTGCATCAAGTTTTATGTTAGATTTGATTGTTTTTACTTCTTCAAATTTGGTATTGGAGAAATGTGATTAACGAAGGGAAAGAACAATTTTTTTAAATCAAAAAAGTGTAACCTGAGAAAATTTTGTAATTTAGAAATTCTTTCTAATGATCTAAAAAGAAAAATGGGATAATGTTTGAAACAAAAAATAATAATAATAATAAGGACGTTGGGAGATGTGCAAATAATTAGTTTAAATAATCTTCCAACCTCCTTATTTTGAATAAAAACACTTAGAATCCTTTCTTCACTGCTTTATTTGTTACCAAATGTACATTTCGGACACAAAGTGACCATTATCAATGATTGATACTAATTAACACTTATATATCTACAGAAAAAGTGGGTGGATTAACGGGTGTCGGTGCAGGTATAAGGTTATTTGTGGGGAAACCTAATTAGCTGTAAGTATGGATTTTGATAAGCAGGTAAGCTTAAAGGCGGTTTAAAGAGGGGTTGTAAGAGTATTAGGAAAGTCCAAGATAAGGCGGGTACGTTAAATTTACAATAAATATAATAATACATTTTCAAGCCGACTTAAATCAAAATTTAACAGTTTATTTCTATATTTTTTCATCTCAATTGCCTCAAGCATATTCAATTGACAATGTGAGGATTATTTCAATAATTTTAGGTTCTTTACTGTAAAATTATGGCCAGTTTCAATTGCGTGGTTAGAGACCGCAGATTTGTCTGGATTCTGATATTTATTTATGTTCTTTGTATCTTGTTAATATATTTCTTTTTGTTTGTCCTATGTATTTTTTTTTCAATTACTACAATTGATGGAATAGATCCCTGATTTTTCAAAATCGTCTATTTTATTAAAAGTGTTCCCCAGTAGGTTACTCAATTTTGTATTTACATAGTAAGCTGGTGTAAGGCTGAATTTGTTGTATAATTTTTTTAAATTATTTTCAATTGCGGGGGAATAACTTAAACGGACATATTTTGTGTCTTTTTTGTTTCTGTTCTTATTAATGATCCTTCTTATTATTACTTTTTTAAACATATACAAACATCTTTATTCAGACAATATGACAACAAAATTTTACAAAATTTATTATAACAATATGAACAATTGTGTTAGTAGTCTGTCATGGGCTATCGGCCATAAGTATTTCTGCCCTTTTTTTAACATTTTCCTATTTTTTCGTTTTAGATCAGTAGAAAAAATTAAAACCAATTATATGACAACTTCGTAACATAACATCATACAATTGGGTTTAATACAAGCTTTGTTTCTCAATTTCATTTCAAATATATTAAAAAATCCTCTCTCACACACCATTCACGAATTAAAAAAAAACGGCACGTGATAAACTTGCGGGCTAATAAACATGAGCATTCTTAAACTCGATCCGGTGGGGGGTTATTGTTTTAATTAAGTCCGCTGAAAGGGCCCACCGAAACGACGACGCTCGGTCGGTTCTTCGGGCCTTTTGAAGATTTATGCACGGCGAAACCAGTTTTCCACTTCATAATCGCAATGTTTATTATCGGGCGAGGCGCTGATGTGCGACAGGATCGCCGCTTTAAGCCTATCATTATTTTAGATTTAATGTAATGACTTTTATACGGGGCGAGCAAATATTATTATAACAAATTAGATCCTCGCGACGAAACTGCGCGCCGCAGTCGGGGTTTTTTATTGGTTGTCAGAAAACCGCATTCTTTCGCATTCCCTCTAAATGAATTAAGGATTTTATTACGCATAACATAAAGGTTTTTATATTAAACGGGGTATATACATTCTTTAAATATTCTATAAGGGAAATATTAACTTTAACGTGAAACTTATTTGTTAATCATCACAGTCTAAGCAGTTTGTATAATACAAAATATACATAGAATGTGAAGCTATTTGATAACGTACATGTTAAACTTAACATTTCCTGTATGGAATAGCCCCCATTATATCTCGAAATATACGTTCAAACAAAAATTATTTCTATGTTAAGTAAAACATTTTAAAAATATTGTTTGTCCCATTTTATTACGAAAGGTTCAATACATATTGCTGTAAAAGCAAAATTAAAAAATCTCATATTATAATAATGCTGAAATAAATGTCGTAATATTAGGGATTGTTAAGTAAGTTTCACTTTGTTTGTTTTACACGCAAAAATTATTTATTTTCGACTATTACTAAAATGTTTTACCAAGTGATTAATGAGACTCAAAAAATATAAATGTCGTAACTTACAATTTTTGCATGGCCTAAAATCCATTTTTTCTATTATTTTCAAATTCTTTTAATTTGAAAATAAAACGATCATTGCGAGAAATTTTCTTTGTTTAATTTCATTTTAAAAAAAGATTTACTCAAATGGTCAGTTATTTAAAATAAATTCAAGAAAAAAATGGTGGTGATAGACACTATTATGGCACTTTCCCCGGTAAATTTGGTCAAATACGTTTTGGAATTTAATAGTAAAGAAAGAAAAAAAGAAAAATGGATTGTTGTCTTTTAAAGTTAAATCCGAGTATTTGGAAGAATATTACAATTTAGTTTGTTATTTATTACCTTACAAATTTTTTCACACTTCTCGAATATACTTTTATAATATTTATTTGACATAAAAATAATTATCTAAACAATTAAAGTCTTCACAGCTAACATAAAGAAGATTAAAATAATTATTTATTTCTAAGGGAATTTATCTGGTATACGAAATTCTTCCGCTTATAGAAGGTTATATAGGAAGGTCCTACAATAAAAAGTTTTACAACAAAAGTTATTTATTTTTTCAAGATCTGCAAATTTTATTTGAAACAGACACATACACAAACACACTGAAATTTTTAAAAACTCGTTGGAATGGACTCAGGGGACCTAAAATATTCATATTCGTTGAAATTGGTGAATCGATTTTTTTTACGACCACAATACTTTCCCTTGGACAGGAGTCAGGGGAAAGTAAAAAATTGACATTAATTATTTTTATTTATTGAATTTAATTGTCGGGCTAATATTTCTCAAATTATACACCAGAGATTATTTGAGTATTTGCAATATTGAATTAAATCTTAAGTTGCATAAAACACATAAAATACAAACTGTCGTTCGTGAAACCAAGCTCGTAAAAAAATCAAGCATTTACGGTCGAAAAATTTCACCCGGGGATATTTCGACGAAATTATTGGCCATCAAATAAATCAAAAAAATATTCACTTTTGTTTTAATGCCCGAATCATGCGGATCGATAAAATTCCACGCGCGGTGCGTTTTTCTGTTTGCCCGAAGATAAGTCATTAAAAATTTTCAACATTCCAGTGCGTTTACCTCTGGTATCTAACAGCATACGTGACTCTCCGTAAAATAAATAAGGAAAACAATTTACGTGCTTCGTCTCGAGTAAATAAACAAATAAAAGCACTCTTTATGAATCGTTTGATGTAATTAATAAACCTCGAAAATCTTTGCGGTGAAAACGCTTTGTTAAAAAAATATATATATCCTATGATTGTCGAATGCATAAAGTGGCAATTAAAGCAGACATTGTTTGTGAGATTTTTTTTTATAATTTAATTAAAAAGCAGACTCGAAATATACAAGGTGGTCAGAAAAAGTGAAATAATATTCAGGTAGGGTTGTTCATTCGTTAATTTTGAATTAATAATCTAAATAAAATATTATAAAAGAGCGCAAAGACCATTGGTCGATAGCCAATTACATTTGATTTTGTATTTTTTAATATTTATTTAGTATTTTTTTTGCTGTATACATCTGTTAATAAAGATTATTATTATTATAAAAGAAATGTTATTATTATTATTGAAACGAAGGAATTTACTATCACATTCCTATATCGAACCCCCTGTAGAAAAGAAGCCAAACATGTTGAGGAAAAAAACGATGGAGCTTATCAAGAAAGCCTGTGATGCACCACAGAAAAAAAAAAACCCTATAGAGATGATAAAATGAGTGGATTGTAAGCGAGAAAGCAAACTGGACCGCCTGGAACCGTCCAGCCTTAAAACCCTGGATAGAATTCAAGCACGGAGAAGAGTCATATCACCTGACGCAATTTTTAATCGGATACGGATGCTATCGCTAATATCTGTACAGAATGGGAAAAATTGCTTCGCCTAGGTGCAAATGCTGCGGATACGCTAAAGAATCTTTTCTTTATTGGACACTAGAAAGAAGGGATGTGGAGTAACATATTGGACATTCATCTCCAGACTCTATCTTGGAAAGGATGATGGCAAATGAGGATGAATGGGATATCATGACAACTTTTCAATTTTTTTTCACAAACACCATACTTTCTTCTTATTTAATATGGAGAAAATGCAAAAAAAGCCTCCTTTGATTACTTCTCTCCGTTAAAACAATTATAACAACCGCTAATTTAAGCCAGTTAAAAACTTTAACGTCTCGCATAAACGACAGACCGAGGTGTAATTTACAATCAGCAAATGGGCATTTCTCAACGTGTGCGCACCTCTCGCGATTTAAATAGAATTTCCATTTTAATCTATGCAAAACCGCCGGTGATCGTGTATTTTTCGACGTCTCTCTATTTCCTTAACAACTTATTGTGTTGTATAATGTTTATGCGCGGCAGTTTGTTTCACTTCGAAATTGTGCATAAATTAAACACGCCGTTTACTGCTCAATTTAGCGATGCAAATATAAGTGCTTACTGGGAAAATTAGGAAATGTTAGTTAAAGGTGATAAATATTGAAACGACAGTTGGGTGGGGCTGAGTTTGTACTGTACTTAGAGGTGTTTAAATTAAACGAATATTTTTCATCGTTTATTATTTAAAATTTATAACTAATTTATTTTTTAAATCATACGCAAAGAATGATTTCAAAAATAAGTTACAGTGGCGTCAGTTTACACAGAGTTCGTGACTTTTTTTCGGTTAACTTTAATAATCAACCAATTCCGTCTGTATCAAAAATTACCAAGTTTGCGAAATAGAGCAAGTGTAGCGACAGATTATTTAAAACCCAGGAAAATCCACGAATACGCTTAAAAACTATAACCCAAAAAAATAAATAATTGGGCTGGTATTTTTAAGAATAATATTATTGGGCCATTTGATATTTATGGAAATTTAAATTCGAATTCTTGTTTAGAACTTTTAATCGGCTAGGTTGGCCCTGCGTTAGAAGAAGTTGCACGTGAAAATCAGGAGATACGCTTTCAGCATGATGGATGTCTGGCCCATTATGTTTTAAATGCGAGGCAATATTTAAATGCTATTTTTTCCAATTGTTGGATTGGTCGCGGTAGCACCATCAACTGGCCACCAAGATCTGATTTAACATCATGTGGTTTCTTTTTATGGGATCATCTGAAAAATAAATTTTATAAAAAAAACGCCATCCAAATATTAAATCTTTGTGGAAAGCAACTTTTGTGAAGTGCAGATTAATTACAGATAGGGAGTTGGCTAATGTAAAGCAGGCACTGGGTTATTGTTTGCGCCAGAATGGAGAACTTTTTGAGTAATTGGGATTGATAAATAAATATTTTGATGCGTATTATTTTTATTTTGTATTTTGTCGTAATTTGTGATTGGTAATTTGCCTTTTTTTTATACATATGTTTTATAATCTTTTTAGAGCGTCACACTTTTCTTATAAAATTTTTAATATGTAATTATAATTGTAATTTGGAAATGGAGATTCCGTTAATAAAGTAAATTGAAATTGAAATTGAATTGCTCTAACATTTCTCATTGAGCGTAGATACAGTAAAATAAAAATTTAAACAAAAATAAATCATGAACTGATTGTAATCTGGCACCACTATAAATTATCTTGATAATGAATAAATTGTCCTTCTTTCATTAATTACGTGTTGTTATTGTGATTTATCCTAAACGACAATGCATTATAATTATTTTTAATCATTTATATATCTTTGGTAGTATTTTGTTAATATGGATTCTGACACAAGCGTAAATTAAATAGATACATTTAATACAGTTTTTAATAATCTAAAAAATATTTCTTTACGATTTTTCTCTTAAATAAATAGGAGAGCTAATAATTACACATAATTAATTTTATATGTTAAATTCCTACGTTTGCCCCATATCCCAGACACATGGTATAGATACATTCTCAAAATTTTTAATTGAAATGTCATGTTGTTATACATTTCCCTTCAAATGTTCAATAAATTACAAGATAAAACGAGAATAAGCTTGCCTTAAAACGCACAGGTTGTACTCCCAACACTAAATTCTTAAAACGTTAAATTTGAAAGGTCATGCGGAATAAAGACTTGGAGAATTGTAAAGGATACCTCTCTTTAAAATGTTTTTTTTGTTCTTTGTTGTCGACAAGTGAACTGAAAAAAAGTGTTACTATTACAATTTCTACCAGACCGGAAATCGTAAACGATTTTCAGGTAAAAATATAGAAGGTGTCTAAGCGTTTCTAGGGACACCTGGCCGATCGTTTAACAGTTGATTTACAAAAACACCCCCTGCAAATCGGGATTATTCCCATTGACGGCCCCCCGTCCAGTCGACGCAAATTTCCAATGACCGCAAGCTGCAATCCGTGGATTACCACCATCGAATTTTTATTTCGAGCTCTCCCGTTTCCATAAATCACACAGCTTCCCAAAACGTACACGTGTCGGGACGTTTACGGCGTGTTAATTTTACGTCCGGGCGACATCTAATTAGTTACACGGGAATTTCTGAAATGCCACGCACTTTTCTAACAGATAGCGCCGTTTGCTATCAGGTGAAATATTTATGCTGATGTTTCCAGCTAGAATTTTACGTGAATAGGAATTCCTGGAAAATGGAAGTGCGCGCCAAACGTGCTTGTGCAAAATATTTTTATTTTTTTCAGAAATAGATATACACAAGAATAGAAAGGAATTATTAAGCCGCTCAGTTGGCTCAATAATTCTCTTTCATATTCATTGCAATAGAGATGTAACTAAAGGATATGCAAAATTAAACCTTGTAAACCTTTAAAACACGTAAAGTTAGACAAAAAAACAATCGCAGTAAAGAGGAAATAATCTATTAATTATTCAATCGAGTAGAGAGATGGGGCAGTGGTAAGGATTTTGGAGAAGTTGGGGAGGGAGAGAGAAAAGAGAAGAGAAGGGGTGGGGGGGGATATTGTTGTAAATAGTTTATAAGAAAGAAGAGTTTTTTTTTTGTATTGATTATGATATGCCGATAAAGGTATTTTTTTATTCAATCGAGTAAATTAATTTATTTAATTTAACTTGTTAACCTTGTTTTTTTTTTTGCTGTGGAAGGGGAAATCCATTTAAGGAAAATTTCAATCAATGTTTCTTTTAAAGTACCTACTTACGTAAGGTAAGGCAAAAGGTTGCAGTAGCTAAAAAGAAAATAATTAATTAATTAATCAGTTGAGAAAATTGATTATTTTCAATTTTAATATAGAAGCCTCCACAATCAAGAATCTAACTAATGTTTTATTTTAATTAAAAATAATTAATTATTCACTTGAGAAAAATGATTATTTTTAATTTCTTTATATTTGATTCAATGAAAATAACTGCGATCAAGGGAATAAATATTCTTTTATTATTATTATTAAGGAATAGATAAATATAAAGAAATTGAAAATAATCAATTTTCTAAATTAAATAATTTATCAATTAATTATTTTTAATTAAAATAAATCATCAAGTGAATATTCTTTTCTATTATTATTAAGTAATAAAAAAGAATATTTATTTACTTTTGCCTTACTTTACGTACGTACTTTAAAGGAAAAATTGATTGAAATTTAAATGGATTTCCCCTTCCCATTCCACAGCCATAAAAAAAACAAGGTTTACAAGTTAAATTAAATAAATTAACTTACCCGATTGAATAATTAATAAATTATTTCCTCTTTACAGCGATTTTTTTGTTCTTGTCTATTACTTAATAATAATAGATAAGAATATTTATTCATTTGATCGCAGTTATTTTCATTGAATCAAATATAAAGAAATTAAAAATAATCATTTTTCTCAAGTGAATAATTTATCAATTAATTATTTTTAATTAAAATAAAACATTAGTTAGATTCTTGATTGTGAAGGCTTCTATATTAAAATAAAACAATTGCATTTAAACATTTTTTAAATCAACTTACTTCTGATTACATTTACGGATGACGATATCAGGCAATTCTGAAATAAATTTGAAACGTGCCGGCGTTGCAATAGGAATGGAATCTAAAAAGATGAAGGAAAGTAAAAAGAAAACGCTTGGGTTATGTGGGCACATGACTATTGTTGTTTCCTCTTCTTTTACATTTCGGCATGTAGGATGATCAAATCCGGCAGACACGAAGCAATTACTGTTACAGGACATCTTCATTGTTGTTGGCTCCGTGTGTCCGATATAAATCACAAATTTTTAGAAATGCCTGCATACGGGAATACACACACTTTCTTATTTGAGCGAGCTCGTTACAACTAGGAAATGCGGAATGTTTATTTAGTTGGAACTATCTAAATGTGGTTGTAAATTTTAATTAAATGTGACTTTTAAACCGAAACGAGAATTAATTTCATTAATAATTATATACGATTATTAATTAAATTATTTAATAAAAAATAATTGATATTATATTCGATTATTAATTACTTTCCCGTTACCCCGTTTAAGTGAAAGTATTGTGATCGTAAAAATTTTCGAATTTTTGCTAATTTCAACGGATATAGAGGGGTCCATTTGATTTTTTTAAATATTCCAAATTCATCGCTAGAAATGTGTTTTTTTTTTATAAAAATGTATAATTTCAATATCTTGAAATACCATTGCAAATAAACTGTCTTAAATTATTTGCCCGGGAAGTAGTTGTTTTAATGTGCATTTGTTTAACGTATTTACGTAACGTAAGTCAAAAGTCACAGAGCTAAATGTGGAAATAATTTATTAATTATTTTCAAATCATTTTTATTTAATATATTTAAATAACTGTGACCAAGTGAATGAATACTCTTTTCTATTTGTATTAAATTATCAGTTACACATAGCAGGGTGTAATTCTTCCATTCGTTTGTATTTTCAGAGGTTCCAAATCGAAATTTTAAATTATTTTAAAGTATTCGAAATCCAAGACTGGATATATGATTTTTTTTATAAAAATTATTTTTTCAAAATCCTAAAATGCCAGTACGAGTAAATTGTTTTAAATTGTCAAATAGAGATTTCATAATACAATTTTTTGTATTATTTGTGCTTTCAGGGGTTTTAAATTAAAGTTTTGAATTTTATTAAAATATTGGAAATCCAAGGCTGGAAATGAGATTATTTATAAAAATTTATAAAACCTGAAATGCCATTACAAATAAACTGTCTTAAATTGTACATTGCAGAAAACAATTCTTGTATTCGTTTGTGCTTTCAGGGGTTTTGATTTTTTTAAATATTCAAAATATCAATGCTGGAAATGTATATTTTTATAAAAAAATGTATTTTTCCAAAATCCTGACCTGCCATTACAAATAAACTGTCTTAAATTTCCAATTACATATCGAAGGGTGCAATTCTTCTATTCGTTTATGTTTTCAGAGGTGTCAAATGTATTTTTTTTTTAATATTCGAAATCCAAGGCTGAACTCTATTTTTTATAATTGTTTATATTTTAAAAATCATGAAATTCCATCGGAAATAAACTTAAATTGTCAAATAGACATTGCAGAATACAATTCTTGTATTCGTTTATGTTTCCAGGGGTTTCAAATTAAAGTTTTGATTTTTTTAAATATTCGAATTCCAAGGGTGAAAATGTGATTTTTTTTTATAAAAAATGTATATTTGCAAAATCCTATTCTTCCAGCACTTATCAAAATAGTTGAGCGAATTCAATCAAATCAAATATTATCACTTTTTGAACAAAATAAAATAATTTCATTAGATCAATTTGGTTTTAGAGAGCAAATCTACTTCTTTGGCTGTTCTTGATACCGACGTGAAGTTATCCACGGTTTTCCAGCCACGGTTTTTCGGCCCGGCGCCTTCACCATAGCGGATGCGCCGGGACTTTCGTGATTCATCCACGGATTTTATTTCCCATTTATATACATTAGCATATTAATAGTAACCTGAAAGATTGCTTTAAGTAACTGTAGCAATTAATTATTACAATTTGTAAGTCTTCCACGGTTTCCAACAGAAAATCAGTGAAATTTCAAAGTTCAAAACGACCGACTTTGGCGCTTTTAATTTTCGATTTCTTTGTCTTTGATTATTCCTGGGGGTCTTAAGAACCACATCAAATAATAAAAAAGTTTATTTTTTATTTTAACTATTTTTTTAAATGTTTTTATTATCCACAGTTTTCAAGAGAAAATCGGTCAATTTTCAAAGTTCAAAACGACCGACTTTGGCGCCTTTAATTTTTGATTTCTTTGTCTTATATTGTTACTAGATGTCTTAAGAACCATACCAAACAATAAAAAAGTTCATTTTTTTATTTTAACTATTTTTTTAATTTTTTTTATCATTCACGGTTTCCAACAGAAAATCGGTGAAATTTCAAAGTTCAAAACGACCGACTTTGGCGCCTTTAATTTTTGATTTCTTTGTCTTATATTGTTACTAGATGTCTTAAGAACCATATAAAACAATAAAAAAGTTCATTTTTTTTATTTTAACTATTTTTTATTTTTTTATTATCCACGGTTTCCAACAGAAAATCGGTGAAATTTCAAAGTTCAAAACGACCGACTTTGGCGCCTTTAATTTTTGATTTCTTTGTCTTATATTGTTACTAGATGTCTTAAGAACCATATCAAACAATAAAAAAGTTTATTTTTTTATTTTAACTATTTTTTAATTGTTTTTATTATCCACGGTTTCCAACAGAAAATCGGTGAAATTTCAAAGTTCAAAACGACCGACTTTGGCGCCTTTAATTTTTGATTTCTTTGTCTTATATTGTTACTAGATGTCTTAAGAACCATATCAAACAATAAAAAAGTTCATTTTTTTATTTTAACTATTTTTTAATTTTTTTTTATTATCCACGGTTTCCAACAGAAAATCGGTGAAATTTCAAAGTTCAAAACGACCGACTTTGGCGCCTTTAATTTTTGATTTCTTTGTCTTATATTGTTACTAAATGTCTTAAGAACCATATCAAACAATAAAAAAGTTCATTTTTTTATTTTAACTATTTTTTATTTTTTTTTTATTATCCACGGTTTCCAACAGAAAATCGGTGAAATTTCAAAGTTCAAAACGACCGACTTTGGTGCCTTTAATTTTCGATTTCTTTGTCTTAGATTATTCCTGGGGGTCTTAAGAACCACATGAAATAATAAAAAGTTTATTTTTTATTTTAACTATTTTTTTTAATTTTTTTATAATTCACAGTTTTCAAGAGAAAATCGGTGAAATTTCAAAGTTCAAAACGACTGACTTTGGCGCCTTACATTTTTTATTTCTTTGTCTTATATTGTTACTAGATGTCTTAAGAACCATATCAAATAATAAAAAAGTTATTTTTTTAATTTTAACTATTTTTTTTTATTATCAACAGTTTTCAAGAGAAAATCAGTGAAATTTCAAAGTTCAAAACGATCGACTTTGGCGCCTTTAATTTTTGATTTCTTTATCTTATATTGTTACTAGATATCTTTAAGAACCATATCAAACAATAAAAATGGCTTCCACCATGGTGGAGGCGCCGGGCCGAAAAACCGTGGCTGGAAAACCGTGGATAACTTCACATCGGTGTTCTTGATTTGATCAAAGATGCAGACAAGATAAAAATAGAGTTGACGCTTAGAATCTCCAAGAAGCAGGAGGAGAGATGGAGTAAACTTACAACGAGTGGTAAGATAAAAACTTATCTCCTGAACTACCAGAATTTTAACCGGGCAGATTACCGGCCTGAGTCACCAACGCAAGTGCATCAAGGGATATCGAAAAGCTTATGTTCAACGATCTAGAGAACAGAAAACCCCATCGCCCATTTAGTATTGCAGTTAAATTAAGGGGTCTTGAGATCTAGTGTGCCTATCAACGTTGGGCCTCAGATCAAGATTTGACCAAATTCACTAGAAATAGTATAAATGAAGAAAAGGAATATGAGATAAATATTACAGCCCTCTCTACCCTACAAGATCGACACCCATTCCCGTTGGTTCACTAAATAGTGAATCTCCATAAATTCCAACAAATCGCAATTCTTCATTCCCTATCACAATCCACTCGCCTCTCCATTCAGAATAAATATCAAGAACTCCTCAATGCTCTCATCCCCGATTTATAAATATCTCGGTATTAAATTTCCTTTTAAATAAATAATTAATTTATTTTCATTCATTTTTAAGACACTTATATCAATAATAACACTTGACGTGAACTCAAAACTCATTTATTTAAGACACTTATAGTTTGAAAATCGAATATAATTTAAGTTCTCGCCGCATGAGAATTCCGCAACAGGTATTATTTTTGTTACGTACAAAACTGCAATAGGCATAATCTTTTCAACGCCCATGCAAGATTATCCTAATTACAAGACGCTTAAAAACCCCACAATCCAGTAATGACTCAGTGCTAGACGGTTTCTTGTCGTAATTTCCCTCGAAGACCGCTCGCTTTGAAGATTAACGTCCGAACGGCAATCCGTTAATCTTTAATTCAATAGCAATCCCGAGTAATTTATTCAAATGATTTGTTTACAATTGCCGAGAGAGGAAAGTCGACTTCCTACGTTTAAACCTCTCGTTCTCTCTCTCCCCGACAATAATTTTCTGCGTGCGCCTCCGATGTTGACGGCTTTTAATACAATAATAATCTATTTTCCACTCTCTGATCCCTCTTTCGCTCACCGGCTTTGATCTAATTGACTGGATTACCGGCTTTCTATCAATTAGCACGCCTTTCAGTGAGAGATTATTAATGGTAATTCTTTGACTATCTGTGAGGAGTCGATGGGTTCTCAGATGATATCTGTTGAAATGCATTAGGATTGGGTTTTAATATAAAAAAATCAACGCTATTACTCAAACATCAACACTAATCATTCATTTTAATCAAAATTCATTACTTGAATTTGAATTCGGTATTTCCTCGAGCGATTTTTTTTATATTTATTCAAAGCTATTAATCATTTTAAATATAAATATTATGTCATCTGGATTTAATTTAATAATTAATTAATTTCGAAGATTTTTTTTTTTGGTGAATACGTGAAGTTTTCTTGATAGTAATATTTATATTATATTCATTTTCTTCAAGAAATGAAGAAACAATTAGTGAACACGTTTTTAAAAGAAAGTATGTGCCTTAGGAGATATGATTTTTTTAAATTCGTTTGTACGGTGGACATACGCACGACAGTAATATATATATATATTTAAATATAAGAAATGAGGGTTAAAACACTGATCATTTATAATTCTTCTAGATATAATGTTTAAACAATTAGTGAAGAAACTTTTAAAATATATATACAAACATCTTTATTCCCAAAGAATACATACATATTTAATTCAATATACAATACATGAAACAATTTAAAACAAATATATATTCTTAAGAGAAACGGCTATCGACCGGAGGTATTTCGGCCCTTTTAAAATAAAATATGTGCTTTGGGAGATATGATTTTTTTACAGACATAGTTCATAATTAGAGAGATGGCGGAGGCGCCGTGGCTGAAAATCAGTGGCCAACTTCTCGTCGGTGTATTACATTTGGCTCAAAACTTTCCTTCTAATTCCACTCCCAAATAACCACATCCTAGGTCCAGAACAAGGCAAGACATTTTAGATGACTAACGTACGTCAATAAAAGAATCTCGATCAACACCGCGACACACATGATCTGTCGTCCTCTTCTGGAGTATGGTGCAATCCTCCTCCACCTACAACGCCCCCCTACCTTAAACGACATCGTGATGGCTGAACGATTAGCCTTTTGAACGTTTACCAAAATCCGCAACCCAAACAAGCCTTTACATAACCCACCCATTTTATGACAAAACTGGCATAATCCCAAATTCCAAAGATTATCCCAAAAATTCCGGTAAACCTAAATTTCTCTGTCCAGGATCCACTATTCATACATTCATCTCATCTTTGTCTAGTTGACATTTTAAGACAGTTAATTTGTAGTGGAATTTCAGTATTTCAAAAGTTACAAAAATTACATTTACAGCTTTCGATTAATTCAAAATTGGTAATAAAAGAAAAAACGAAAAACTGAACACAATTCTGGCATTCATTTGTGTTTTCAGGAGCCATTTAAAACTCCTGAAAACACAAACGAATGCCAGAATTGTGTTCAGTTTTTCGCTTTTTCTTTTAATACCAATTTTGAATTATCTTGATAATGAGCTGATATCCCGAAACTAATCGAGATTTTATAACTATTCAATTTATTCTACCTTTTATTTATTTTATTAGTAGATTTTTTAAACTATTAATTATAATTATTTTCCGTTTAGCTCGTTTCTTTTTGCAACAGCAAATGTCCATTGTTCATGTTTACAAACATTAACAATATTTGAAGCACTGTATGGGATTTGATATCACAGGTCTCTGTGGTGTAGTTGGTAGCCAACAATCGGGGAACGTGGGTTCAAATCCCATCAGAGATGTTTCTTTTCAACTTTATATTTAATTAAATTTAAATTATCCCTCATTGTTGTACATTCTACAGTTCATAGATATAAATGTAATTTAAAAGGAATAATTAAATTATTATTCCTTTTAAATTATATTTAATTAACATTAAGTATGCACAATAAAATGAATATGTATGCCTGTCCTGGGCAATCGATTAGAATTGAAATTTTTCTGCCCCAACATTTCTATTTATGTGTATTTTTAGATCAGCGCACATCAAGCCAACAAGCCTCCTAATATTTTCGTTGACTGATGTGAACGTTCTCCGGTAAAAATTATTAAGAAGAAAAAATCCTGTATGGAGTGTAGTGCTAAGTTTAAATCAAGGGTCCCACAAATAGAAAATAGATTTCACGCCCGTGACACACAAACAAAACTCGAACCGCTGCACGATTAGCGGGTTTGTCCGCGGTTCGGTTCAATTCGAAATGTAAATAATATGGCTTTTATGACTTGAACTTGCCGGCTGACACAAATACCACAATGATCCCAATGAGGGAGATGGAATGAAATCGTCTTTTTATGATTAAATAAAATTTCATTATACATTTGAAATAAGGCATTATTTTTTTTATTTTAATGCCTTTATTTTCCTTCGATCGAAAATACAACATAAAAAATATGTCAATATCTATCTTTACGACAAATTTTCCAGTGATCTCATTGCAAAGACTTAAATTGTCTTCCTTGTGAAGATTAAATAAACTCTCATCGCATATTTGAAAAAATGCGCATTTTTTTACAACAAATTTCACAGTGGTCTCATTGGAAACATTTAAATTGTCTTGCTCGGGAGTTTCTCGAATAATTCCTACATTCTGACCCAAATACACGCGCCATTGACTCTTAGGTTCGCCGGCGATCTTAATTCCATCTTAGTGCATTCGCGCTAATTCCGCTGAAGAGCATTCCTGGGGGAATAAAACGCGAACGCGCAACTATTTCGAATGAACGTCAGAATTTCGTGTGTAATTACAGAGTGAATGCAACTATAACGGAAATACTGAACTGTATAAATAAAATCGCCTAAAAACTATTAGGAAGGCAAACTTCTCCTGTTTATGAATTCAGAAAATGAAATGTATTTAATAAATTATTTCAATTACATTCATTAAGGCATTGCTTCCCCCTTTGTGAAAGGGAAAATAATTATAATTAATAGTTTTAATGGTTTTCAGGTAAATTCAGAAGTAAGATTTGAAAGAAAAATAAACACTTAAAGCTTAAAAATTAGAATTCCCTCTCCCAGGTTTTAATATTAAAACATTGGTAGTTCATATTGTAATAATCAATATGAAAATATTATTAAAAATAAATAAAACAGAGATTAAATTGAATAACTTTAAATTCCCAACTAGTTTCAAGTTATCAGCCCATTATCAAAATAATTAAAAATTGAGAATAAAAGAAAAATCAAAAAAACTGAATACAAAGCTTGAAATGTTATTTCTGCATAAAAATGTATTTTTTTGAAATCTTTAATTTGGTAAATTGTAAAAAAATCAATTTTTTGATAATCAACGAGTTATTGCTTTAATATAAAAAAGTATTTATTTAGGGTCCAGTTATTTATATTAAATTAAAAGAATTTGAAAATAATGAATTTACTCGATTGAATAATTAATAAATTATTTCCTATTTCGCTAGAATACATCATATTTGTATTTCATATCAATCAAATATTCTATACACAAAAAATGTCAACGTTAACAAAACAAAATATTCATTTTGATATTAAACACACTATATGTGTACCTAGTTTAAGTTAGATTCATCCTGGATATTTTTTATATCTTTTCTGTAATAGGATTATCTCGTAGAAATACTTAAATGTAAAAAAAAGGTTTTCTATCTTGATACTTTGTTTCACTCGGTCTTTTTCTCCTCTTCGGTGGGTTTTTTCTTGGTGACATCTTAGACATTCGTTAGACATGCATCAGCAGTTTATGTGCACACTACGTAACAATCATTCTTGTAATAAATTTAAAATTGTACTTTTAAAAAAAAACATAGTTCATCTCAAAAGTGGAAATAATTTGATAATTATTTTCAAATAATTTTTATTTAATATATTTAAATAACTGTGACCAAGTGAATGAATACTCTTTTCTATTTATTTAGTTCATCTCATTTTGGACTCGAGTGTTGGATCTAAAAGCTCCTCAAAATCAATTCACCATAGAGCAACTGGTGAATTCAAGACTCAAGTTAGAATATGGTTTTTCAATAATTAAATGCCTCAGCAATCATGATTCATCTGATATGCATCAGTAGTCTACTACGTAATAAAATGTTCAACCACCATTCATCTAGCTCATGGATAACTACTGATGATCATACTACGTAACAATAATTTTTGTTATTAATTTAAAGCTTGACTTTAAGAAATAAATAGTTCTTCTCACTTTGGACTCGAAGGTTTTACGTAAGTATTTAATTTAGTAAATCGCAAAAAACTTCTGGTGAGATCCGAAAGGGGAGTTAATCGTAAACTTCCAAGTCTAATATAGGGATTTTATTAGTTCTAGGCTGAAAGACCTAAGGTCGATAGCCATTTATAAGTTTAGATTAAATATTCTGTATAATATATGTATTTGTAAATACCACAATAAAGATGATTGTATATTAGTTCTAGGTTTATGGAATTTGAAGAAAATTTGTAAGATAAGATGAAAAAGTCATTCTTTGATGGGAGTTATTAATTAACTTTACATTCTATATATGCATATATATTACAAAACTGCTTAGTCTGATTATGCTAAATAAGGTACACCTTAAACTTAACATTTCGCTTACAGAACAGCCCCGATTATCAGTATGAAATCTCTCTATAAACGTTATCCTTGCAATAAATTGAATTCAGTGGGATTTCGTGTGTGTTGTCTTGATGGAGCGAGAAACGAACTTGTTTGTAATTCAAGGCGACGCATGCACTTAATTCGGAAGGGTGCCTCACCTACATAACAAAGTAACACTCCCGTGTGCAGTCTACAGGGAAATTACCCATTGAAACAACGCTCCACTGGCTTCGGCTTTCTTCCTCTCTCGTCCCGGCATTAATCAAAACCGCTCTGCCTTTTTCGGTAACGTCAAATTACGTTTGATATTATCTCAACACAGAAATATTTTCATACACGCGCACACACACATACATAAAATCCAATTTCCTTGCTTTCCGTATAGTTTTTATTAATATATTTTCTCATATTCATAAATGGTTTATTAAAAAAAAAATAACATCCATTTTTTCTTCTTCTTGTGCTTATTGAATAACTGGTCAATTATTGACGATGAATAACCACTTTAAATGGCTATGATTTTAATAATATTGACTCTCGGATTAAAATTTGTTGCATTATGCAATATTTTATTGATGTGCAACAGCAAGTGTACATTATGTAATTCAATGTCCGGCGTGGATATTTGCCCGGGAAGTAGTTGTTTTAATGTGCATTTGTTTAACGTACTTACGTAACTTTAGTCAAAAGTCACGGAGCTAAATGTGGAAATAAATTATTAATTATTTTCAAATAATTTTTATTTAATATATTGACTCTCATTGAAAATACGCAAAGCCCTCTTTAATCCGGAAATCCCCGTAATCAACGACCAACTTGATATTATATATACCCTCATTTTTAAATAAGTTTCAATAGACGTACGAGTGATAAAAAAAACTCACGAGAAATAGCCCTTTTTTTGTGCAACCACCCCGCGAAAGATTCTTCCCGAGCCAAGATATTACTTTTTCAATTTGAATATGGCCTATTTCTCACCTTTTTCATCAGTCCAAATATATTAACTTAAAGTGATCGGTGAAAATCGGTGTTTTGTTGGCGTCAAAGCATCATATTTCAATTTCACTTCAATTGAAACTATTCCAAGTTTTCTTCTTCGTGACTGCAGGTTCATTCTAGCTACTCCATTATGCACAATAATAAACTTGGCAATTTCGTCGTGTAAATTTCCTACTTTGTAGAAACGTGCTAGATTTTGTCCGCTTCATAAAAAAGGTGAAAAGTCTATAATCAGCAATTATGGTCGAATATCCATTTTGTCCAATTTCGCGAAACTTTTTGAAATTGTACTACATAGTGAAATATTTAATGGCATTCGCAGTATAATATCTTCATATCAACATGGATTTATACCCGCCAGGTCTACTACAACTAATTTAGCTACAATTTCTCAGTATTTATCTTATTCTTTAGATACTCGTGGTCAGGTGGACGTCATTTACACTGATTTTTCCCGTGCCTTTGACGCTATGGACCATGAGCAGCAAGTTGGCAAATCAGTATTTGCCAACTTGCTGCTTTGGGTGGAATCCCTGCAGTTACTAACCTCAACATGTCCTATTTATCAAATCGTTCCTGCTATGTGTTCTATAATGGCTTCAAATCTTATGAATACTCTCCCGCCTCTGGTGTTCCTCAGGGCTCTTGTTTAGGACCACTACTTTTTAACATTTTTATAAATAAGTTATTAAGTATGCTTACTTGCCCTGTCTTGGCATATGCGGATGACATTAAAATCTACCAAAAAATCAATAGTACCAATGATATCCTCACTCTTCAAGACAACTTGGATATAATCGCTGAGTGGTGTGACCGTGCTCATCTTTACCTCAATAATAAAAAGTGCTGTGTAATGAGCTATTTCCGTACACACACGTCAGTTGACTCTTCATATCACATTTCCGGAAACGTATTATCGAAATGTACAACTTTTAAAGATTTAGGTATTGTATTTGACCGCCAACTTACTTTTAAACACCATATTGAGTTTACTTGTGCAAATGCCTCTAAGACATTTGGTTTTATTATACGCGTTAGTGGTGAATTTCGAAATATAGACTCTCTGAAAGCTCTATACTCTGCGTTTGTTTTAAGTAAATTGGAATACAATACATTGATATGGTTTCCCTTCTATGCCAGTCATTCGCTATTCCTGGACCGCATTCACCGTCGATTTTTGAAATTTCTTTCATTTAGAGCTGACCAGGTATATCCTACTACTGGAACGCCGCAAGACGAACTTCTTCAACGTCATGGCATGGATTTTCTTGTCTCTAGAAGAATTCTGTGCTGTTAGAGATTTATGAAGAAATTAATCGATGGAAGAATCGACTGCCCGGATATCCTAGCTCAAGTTTAACGTGCCTGCAAAACACACAAGATTTGCCTCTACGTTTAGATTAACGATCTATCGTATACGCTATTAATCGTGAGTTTAAATCACTTTCAGTTTGAAAATTACAAGTTGTGGTTGTCGAAATTTAGTCACTAAATAATGTATCAGTCACACAAAATAAAAAAGTGTTTAATTTGTGAATTACGATGTATAACGAAGCAGAAGTCTCCACCATTAACAGTTCAACTAAAAATTTGTGTTCCTAATAATATCATTTAATGATATATATTCATCATCTTTATTCCTTACAAGTGTGGTTTAATATTCATTTTTTTTATACTTTTGACAATTTATTTAAACTTTAAACAATGTTCTTGTAGGAATTGGCTATCGGCCGGAAGCCTTTCAGCCATCATTTAATGATTCTCATTATTACGAAGTGCGAAATTTTTCCATCACTCTTTTCTATTATTATCCAAACCCTCTTTCGCGTCCACTCAATAATTTTATTCCGCCACGAAACCACAATAAAGATAATAATTTTATGAAATACTGTTGTACCATTTCGATGATATCATTATGCACGTTAATGGTAATAAGGTGCAGCGAGGAAAGCGACCCCGCGCTCGTGCAGTAACGATCTCGATGATGCACTTACTCAGAGATTATCATCTCAAAATTTCATTGCATACTAACGTGAACACACACACACACACATCTGCATTTTTTTTTCTTCTGGGAATTATTTATGGTTTTCAAGTGCACGTTCCCGTTTCAATTGTTGTACACATTTGCAAAAAGCACGCACGTGTCTCGATGTTATCAAGCAGCGACTCCTGAATATTTAATGATGGACGTGTATTAAAGAGAAATTTTATTATTATCATCATTATTAATTATAATAAAAAGTTGTATGTATTTGATTGTTTTTATAATCGAAAGAAAATACAATTAAATTCTCTATGAATTAAAGAAATTGGAGATTTGATATCACCTTTCTCTGTGGTGTAGTTGGTAACGCACTCGGCTATAAATCGAAGGACATGGGTTCAAATTCTATCGGAGATGTTTCTTTTCCACTTACATATATATATCTTTATTCAGACTATATAGATAATTTTAACAATATAACAATATAAATAATAACAATACATGTAGGTGTTAGTCTGTCTGGGCTATCGACCAGAGGTCTTTCTGCCCTGTCGTGAATTTATGATGAAGCTAAAGAAAAATCTATGCTAGCTAGCTGAACTGTCCTGATGATTTGCGCAAATGGTGTTTTCCACTTATATTTAATTAATTTAAATTATATCTCAATGTTGTACAATTTCTTCAATTCATAGATGTAAATATAACTTAAAAAGAATATCAATTTAATTGAAGTTCAATCAGGTTTTAGAGAAAGCCATAGCTGTACTACAGCTCTTCTGAAAGTGACATATGACATTCTAGAAGCTACGGATAAAGGTTTAATCACTTCATTAATACTACAGCAAAGACTTTGACACTCTAAATCCTATGATCTTAATTTTCTATACTCCATTATATTGGCCTTGATATATTCGCTATAAATTTATTCAAGTAATTTTCTATACTCCATTATATTGGCCTTGATATATCCGCTATAAATTTATTCAAGTAAGTAGCTCTTGAATAAATTTATATCGGACGCTACCAGGCAGTGAAACTCAACTCTACTATATCTTGTTTTTAACCCATATTAACAGGTGTTCCTCAAGGGTCCATATTAGGTCCCATCTTATTTACAATATATACATCTCAAATTTTTAAGTGCATCCGTCACTGTAAGTATCATATTTACGCAGATGATACCCAACTATATTTATCCTTTCCACACAATAATGTCGCTTTATCATTCGCTTTAGCAATGATAAATGAAGACCTTGACTTGTTAAATAATGTTTCCACGTCTCACTGCCTCGTACTAAATCCCCAGAAATCATCTTGCCTTCTTTTCGGACCTAAAAATAAGTGTGCTGAACTAATCGACGTATTCAGTCCAGTCATAAACAACACGGTTATACCAATGAGCAACAATGGTAAAAGTCTGATCCTGGATAACACTTTCAGATATTATGATTTTGTATCCAAATGTATTCAGCGAATCTTTAATAATTTAAGACTCATTTATCACAATAGGGATTATATTGATAAACAAACAAAAATTTTACTCTGTGAATCTACAGTACTCTCACAATTTACTTTTTGTTCACCTCTATACATCCTTGTCTTGATGAATATACAAAATCAAAAATTCAGCGTATTCAAAATTCATGCCTAAGGTTAATATTTGGAATTAGGAAATATGATAGAATCTCGCATAAGCTAATTGAGTTGAATTGGCTAAACATGAACAATCGCCGAATGATGCATAGCTACTGTCTATTTTATAATATCATCGTATTGAAGACCCCGTCATACCTCTTCGAAAAACTTATATTTCGATTCAATGTACACAATATTACGGTAAGAAATCGGAATCGGTTAACGCCTCCAGCACACAGAACGGCCATGTTCGAGAGATCATTCCAATACACCATCGTTAACTACTTAAACAGTCTCAGTCGTACATGCTTTGATTTCACAAGCAAACATGATTTCAAACGAATATTTTCAGGATGCTCTATACATAACAATGTTCTCAATAAATATAACAGTTGTAGTTAATTGTGTCATATGTGTTCATATATGTGCTATATCTTACTAATAATTTTTACTTTCTGTCATTAGTTCATCTTTTTTATATATATATATATTTATATATATATATATATAAATTATTATATATATATATATATATATATATTACTTATTCCCAAGGCACAGTGGAAGAAGAAGAACAGGGGATGTTTCGACATCTACTTGAACTCGTGTCTTGTTTTCTTGTTTTTTTTTTCTGCACAGAGAACTAAATAATTATTCTTACTTATTATATAAATATGAAATTTATGTACTGGAAGGAAAAAAAATATTATTATTATTATTATTTTTGGGGCTGTAGAAGGGGAAATCCAGTTACGGACGGAGTGTGGGATTCCTTCCAGTCAAACTTTGGCTGGAAGCCTACCCACTAAAACCCCTCCCACTTTACCGGCTTCGACTGCTAAGGTCATTAGCCGGTCTCAAGATTTATTTAATGCTCTGACTAATATTATTATTAATTAATTAATTATATTCTGTGTTGCGATAACACAAAATTGCTTTTCAAACAACGTAATAATTTACTTCAACCAGCATCATCTAGTATTCAGATAAATGGTGATGGTCATTTCGGTTTTTCGGACCTTATCAAATCAATAGGTGATGAATTTTGCAATTTAATAAATTTAACAATAATTAAACTACTCGATTTAATATTTACCGAAATAACTTTGGAAACAAGAAACTAATAATGACGAACTCATAAACATTTTTTTTTTTCATCTACCGCTGTCAGCTACTTAAGATTTAATAACCCATTTTTTTTATAAAGCAACAAGATTTATGCCGAGTTATATGAATGTAAATGATTTGTTTAGATAATACCAACATAATTATTCCATTCCTAACTATACAGTCAGAAAAAAATTGAAAAAAACACAACCCCATTGTTACCGAGCGCAGGTAGGCAATAAAAATCGAAACCGTTGCACCTGCCCACTCCACTATCGAGAAAAAAGAAACCGAAAGGGTGCGAGGGTGCGATCCATTTCTTCACACCTAGCTTTCCGCTATTATACAACAAAGATCATCGTTTCCAATCTCATCGTCGCGTCGTGGGCGTATCGGGCCTAATTTGTGTTGGCATCGTTTTCGAAAGGGAATAGGATTATAGGAATAACAGAGGGGGCGACACCCCTCCGCATTTAATTCTCTGTTTATAATTGGTCTTATAGAGTTTCGTTATTTTTTTTACGTTTCGCGTAGAGTGGAGGATGACAATGAATTTGTTACGCCATGTGTCGTGTGTCATTTGGTGAAAGGTCGCCGGGGTGCCGGGTTCCCCCTGTTTTTAATTGGATTTATCAGCGGCGTGAAATTTCCATTTCGGATAATTAGATTGGAAAAAATCGGTCGCGTATAATTGTTGTTTTTTTTTGTTGTTGTTGAGATTTAATTTTGGGAGAAGGGGATCCGGCAAGAGTGTATTCAATTGAAAAACTCGGAGCGTAACAAAATTTTGTTAACTGGATAAGTGAGTTCTAGGGGGTGAATGAAAGAGATGACAGTAGGTTTGTTCCGCACTAAGTTTAACCGAGTGTAAGATTGTGACGTCACTCATAGGGTTTAAATCAAATGCTCTAGGGAGCCAATTGTGATCACCAAAACGAAACCGCCCAAACTCGCATGCCGTGATAGGATCGTTTCCTAGCCCGTATGACGCGTTGCACCGTCTTATTGAAACCTCATCAGTTTCATCCATTTAAGAATTCGTTTTTCATGTCGTGATAATAATAACTGTTGCCTTTTATTTAAATAAAATCAATCCAAGTTATACAAACAAAGTAAAAAAGTGTTTCATTTATTGAAATTGAATTACAATGTATAACAAAGTAGAAGCCTCAACAATTAACAATTTATTAAAAAAGTATTTAAAATTATTTAATTCATTTAAGTAAAGGATTCGCTAATAAAGACGTTTAGCTTCTGAGAAATGGGCTTATTAAGATGTTAACCGGATCCATTTTGATAAACACAATCACCGAGGCCATCAATCGGCGGCGGTGCCGTTGAGTAATCGGGCTTAAAATTGCGGGCCGTAAAAAAGGGACAATCGCGTTAGAGCCGATTCGATCTATGAAATATCAAAGAAAATTTGATTCCGGCCCCGGCATTTATCAAGATCGTTCGGTCCGGCCGGCTTCAGATGAGCCCGCGATAAAACAATTTGTACAGCTCCCCCCCTTTATCTCGCAAAACCGACCAGAATTTACAGACGGAATGGAACATTGATGCATTTATCCAAGTCTCTGGCTTTTATCAAGGTTTCGAAAAATTTTAAATGGAATGATAGTGTTAGATATATAGTTGGCCAGGAAAAACTACATATTAATCGAAGAACAATGCAATTGTTTTAGCTAAGAATGCGTAACAAAAATAATGCCTAAAATTAATTATCATTTGTAATTATTATTTGCAAAATATCTTACCAAGGCTTTACATATAATGTCGGTAACAGACATGATACTGAAACTTTGAAACCCAAAATACAAAAATCAATAAAAAAAAAGCTCTACACTTCCTCGCGAACGAGTTTTGGAACTGGAAAAGGGGGTTTCCATTAAATTATTTTTAAATCGTCCCCTGTAAACTCTAAAAACACATGATATTTAGAGGTTTGTCAATGAAGTTCATTTATTTATTTATTTAACCCAACAGCCAAAAGGCTAATTACAGGATAATTCATGTGACATTGTGTTTAGAATTTCAGTTACGTTAGATTGTATAATATTTTTGATAAATTGCATTACTCCCCCATGTATGAATGCATAATTCCATTAACAATATATTTAATTGAATTAAAATAATCCACTTGAAAAAAAAAATAAGCACCGAAGTCCATCCATCACAGAAGGAAGTGTGTGATGTATGGAAAGAGGGAAAGGAATGAAGGGGGGGGCGACTTTTAATAAACATGAAATATGTACTGTAAAAAGCGTGTTGCACCGGTTGAGCCAACTGGTCGCTCCTAATTGTTATTTAACGAAATCCCCATTTAATTAGCCGGTCGCATGGCGGAACACCCAAAGAAATTTATACGGGGATTAATTTTTAATTATCGCGCACGCCAGAACTAGAAAAATATAACCCCTCCTCGGCGCATTAAAAAATAATTAACAAGTCCGGAGCGCACGCGGGGCGTTTTGTTTATTTTTTAATGCCCCGCCGAAATTTACGGCCATCATTAAGTCCTTTATTGGACAAGCGATGTGTTCGGGACCAACACCACGGACCACGCGGTAATCAAAAAAAAGGAGAACGAAACAAACGACGAAATTTTCATCCACTTGTGTTTTTGCTTTATTTTTGTTTGTAAGTTATTTTGAATTAAAAAGAATTGAGTGTAAATTTCGTGCTTTTGTCCGCAGTTCAAATTAATAGAATATTTTGTAAAAAATATATGGATGAAATCTGATATATATATAACATATATAATAATTCAGGATGATTTAATTGAAATTAAAACACTTGGTTTGTTTCACTTATTAATAATTAGTGGAATAAAACACTTTAAATTTTTTTGTGTATGTTATACTAACAAAGTTTAAAGTGTTTTATTCAACATTTTCATCCATTTCTTTTATATTTTTTTTATTTTTAGTTCGACTATTCTGTTCATTTGTATTTAATGAAAACCTTCATTAATCTTTTTCTTCTAATTCTCAAACTTTATGTCGATCATTGATCTCATTTGCATTTCACCAGTACTGTTGTAATTGAAATTGAGATTTAATTGTACCCGAGGCGAGTGTCTATTCTGTTCTGTTTTAAGTGGACAAGGTGGGTGTGTGCAATATTAATTACCTGTTTGTGTTTCCTGATCGGTTTGTAGCTACACGTAATTGTAAATGCTTTCGATAAATAAACCATCTGTTGAGACCCGTTCGCTCTTGGGAAGTCGCCAAAGAATATATGCATGCGCCGCAGTCACGAATCGTCCGTCCGTCCGTCCGTTCCGCCACTTGCTGCCTGCTAGCTAATGAATGGATGACTCATTGTCTGCACTTACCTGAAAAGTAGGAAATACTTAGCGTTAATTAATTTCATCCGTAATTCAAACAATTCCAGGGAAAATAAACGGAATTATAAATACATGCATACTTAATCATCTTTGTTTTTAATTACAATTATATTAAGTTTATAAAACATTGCATATTTATTTGCAATATGACTATCGACCATTGATCTTTCAGACAGCAGTCCTTGTGGTTTTTTTCGTATGTCACTTTTAGTTAGTCACTTATGTGTAGTAATATATATATATATATATAAATCTTTATTGGCAGATTATATTTAACAAAGTAATAATAATAAATAAATACAATAAATAACTAACATAAAAATAAATTCTTCTGCCAATTGGCTATTGACCGTTGGTCTTTCCGCCTGCCGTGTAGTAATATTAATTCATAAATGGTGGATTGAGGATGTTTGAATTTTGAAGGGATGTTAGGATTTATCCTGATGAAGAAAAGGTTTTAACGTTTTGTGGCAAATTGTTGGTATATATATGGGTCTATTCCGTAAAATAAAACGTAAAATTTAACATATCTGTTATGTTGATAATCACAGTCTAAGCAGATTAGGATTTATTATAATTTATAGAAAATCCATTTAAAATGTGATACTTCTCGGATAACGATCATGTTATGTTGAACGTTATCCATACAGAATAGCCCTGATAGTTCGTCGAGATAAAAAGATAATACCGTTTTTTTTTTTCTTTTGTAAAAGAAGAATTGTTTGGATGTCGGATTTTTGTGAACATTCTTAGAGCTAACCGTTCAAATACTGCTATGTTAGGAAGGGTTGGAAGGTGAGAATTATGTAAAAGGACCGATTGTGTTTAAGGATTGCTTTGTAGTCCAGAAAGTGATGACAGATCATTTAGTGGATGTGAGTTGCTGTTTTTGTTTAGATGCCTTTATTGGCGTAAGTTAAGGAAGTGAAATGTCGAGCCCTGTTCTGGATTATGATTTTGATTACGGGGAATGAGGTTTAAAGGTGAGCTTAGGGTAAAAAAAAAACAAAGGTATTTGCATGT
This sequence comes from Philonthus spinipes, assembly GCA_963082785.1. Taxonomy (NCBI): domain Eukaryota; kingdom Metazoa; phylum Arthropoda; class Insecta; order Coleoptera; family Staphylinidae; genus Philonthus; species Philonthus spinipes. Next base: position 4,013,250 of record OY720306.1, read on the forward strand.
AGGAAAAGTAGAGATCAGAATTTGGTAGATATTAATTTTGAATGGAGAGATGAGGGGCTTAGGTAAGCTTAAGTAAGCTTACTTATCCTAAGCCCCTCATCTCTCCATTCAAAATTAATATCTACCAAACTTTGATCTCTACTTTCCTTATAAACAGTTTTAATTTGTTGGAATTAATTATAATTCTCCATTTTCGAACCACAGATTTACAGCCATTATTGGTTTTTATAACGAAATCTAAATTTTCAAGTATGATTTCAGCCGCAACAGTCTTTTGATTGATTTAGACTTAGTTTTATCATAATATTATGAAAAATCAAACATACACTGTTCAATATTTAATATGCTAGACTTACAAAAAATGTATAAATGGCAATTTTATAACTCTTGAATGAATTTTTCACCTAACACTTGGTGATACATGTTTAAATAATTAGGTAAAATTTAAACACGTGGTTTGTTGTGAAATTGTTTATTCTTAGATTTATTTTTAAAAATTTTGTAAACTTCCCCTCATTAATTGTTAGCCACCCCCCCCCCTTTACTAGAACCCTAGAACCCGTACTAACAGGTATATAAGTGCTTTATCTTCAAATTTTGTAATCATTAACATCTTCACCTGATGATGCTACTGTGTTACGAGATAATATTTATAAATTAATGTAGGAAAATGGCTCCTGGGATTAAAACTTGATGACTGAATCGAACTAATCTATATTAATTAATATTAAGTGATGGTGGCCATATTAATTCAAATGATTTATTATAATATATTGAATCATAGTAAATTTAATTCGAATCAAATAAAACATTAAAGTAATGTCAATAAAATAAATATTAATTCTTTATTTTTTTCGGCGTTAACTTGTTGGTACTTTTTCAATGGAAAAAGTAATTTTGTTTTCTTTATATACTATTAAAGAAAACAAAATTACTTTTCCATCCAAGTGGTTAAAAAAGTAATTTTGTTTTCTTTATATAAAATATTATTTTGTTTAAAAATTAATTCCGGCTTAAAGGATAACAATTGAATATAGATAATTAAGCAAAAGATAGCGCATAATCATAAAACTTAATTTGGTTCTCATTGATAACACATTTTAATTAATATTTAAAATTTATTAATTTTAAATGCAATTTCAATCATTCCAGACACTTGTGGTAAAATCATTTATACACTTTAAGAGGGCACCTTTTAAATAACAAACTTTATAAAATTATATTATTTACAATTAAGTTAACAATAATATAAAATATATTAATTTGTAAATTAAATTCACTTGGTTTTGTTTCACTTATTTGTATTTTATTTTCTACTAGTTTCGGCTTGATGCCATTATCAAGAATGATGAATTTAATTTACAAATTAATATTTTTTAAATAATGTTTTACCAAGTGATTAATGAGAAAAAAGTGTCCGAAATATAAAATATATTATTGCAAACTTAATTGTAAATTTATAAAATAAATTACCCAAATTTAATTGTAAAATAGCTATAGATAATTTATTGTTTCAAATTATTGTTATTTATTTAATTTTCAATTCCAATTTACTTTATTAACGGAATCTCCATTTCCAAATTACAATTATAATTACATATTAAAATTTTTATAAGAACAGTGTGACGGTCTAAAAACATTACAAAACATATGTATAAAAAAGGCAAATTACCAATCAAAAATTACGACAAAATACAAAATAATAATTAAATATAATGTGTCGTTAAGAATTAATCAATAACCCAGACGTTACAATGTGGTTGTTTTAATCCAATTTGTAACGAAGACTAAGTACATACAACACGAATCCTCCGGGAAAGAAATATATATTACTCGAGTCAGACACTTGACTCACGGGGGATTTAAGGGAATTCGAACATATCAAGTAACAGCATTAATTTAATAAAATATTAAGTGTAGTTATACGTTTAGTGTATTAAAAAGGGTGCTAGTATTAATAATTATATATTTTTTAATTCGTTTTATGATAAATTAAATATAAATAATACATCATCGTTGACGATGCCACTTTAAATTAGGCAAAAGGTGGAGTCTTCTTTAATTTATTATGAAATTAAAATAATTAATCATTTAAACTTTAAGTACTGTGTTTTTTTTGGCATTAAATATTCTCGAATCAATAAAAAAGTTACATTATTGATATTAATTGGATATGTCATCTCACAGACTATAACAGACAACCAACTCTATGTATTTTTTTTAACGCTAAAAGTAGCTCTTTTTCACTCCAACAACACTATTATCCTTTCACTCAACAGCGTTTCCGCATTCTAGGTGGCGCCGTATAAAGTAAAATAATTTAAAGGAATATGTTCCTCTTTTAAAATTGATCAGGTTAGAGAGATGCTTTAATTCGTGCAGATTTATTTTATAGTAACAAAAAATCCGCCAGAGCTAATAATTCTGTTGAAAATTATTTATTTTCAAAAGAAATGGTTATAATTAGGACAGTTACACAATGAGACTATATTTATTTATTTATTTATTTATTATCCAACAGTTGACAGGAAACTAATTACAGGATAAATTAAAATTAAAAAAAAAATCACGCTGCATAATCTAGTGTAATATAATAACTTATATATAATATTAAATAAGTATATATTGCTAAAAAATATCTATAAAAAAAATAATCTAGAATAAGGAAACATAACAAAAATTATTATAAATGTGAGTTTAAATGACACAGGAGACTTTGAAGATCTACATTGAAAATGTCAATGTCATTGGAAATCGAGTTTATAGTATTGCATATTGACATGATGGGAGAATTAAGATGATGAGTAAAATTAGTCCTATCACAATAGATAGTATATTTATGTCTGCTTGCTTTCCTAGGAACATAGAAATTTAATTTTGACAAGATGTAGGGGTCACGTATATCGTTATGTATAACCTTATATATAAATACACTTTCAGCTATTCTACGTCTTTGAGCAAGAGAAGGAATATTATATTCTTTTTGTAGTTCATCCGTCGGGTAACCTTGTACGGGGTAATAATTATGTTGTTTGTAGTATAGTGCCTTCAAAAACTTCCTTTGAATATTCTCTATTTCACAAATATGTACTTGATAATAGGGATTCCAAATTATGGAGCAATATTCAAGTTTGCTTCGAATATATGATCAATAAATAAGAGAGAATGACATACATCAGAGGGAGACAGATTTTAGCGAACAAATTTTCTATGGAACTAGCCCCACCTGTATCATCATCGTCCGTCGTATCCCCCACATTCACGGAGAAAACGGTACGTTTTTGAACAATTACTCAAGCCAAAGCTTAACTGGCGAGGGATAAATCCCAAAACACGTGTTTACAGATGTCCTTTTATACATATTTAGTTTTGTTTGTTTAAAATATTCTTGATTCGAAAAACTTTGCTTCATCAGCTTTGCTGAGATGCAATGGCAAATATCTATTGTACAATTCAACATCCAGCGTGGGTATTTGCCCGGGAAGTAGTTTTTTTTTTCAATAGATATTTGTATTTGTGTATACTTACTTTCTAAGTATTTAATTGCAGAGTAAATGGAAAGAAAATAATTAAATAATTATTTTTTATATAATTCAATTAAAACTGCAATGTGAAACGTTTCCACCATTTTTATCAAAATGTTATTGTTAACCCTTCTGTTACAATTCACCAATTCATCACTCATTTACATGACAGTTAAGCTAGCTAGCAAAGTTCTCATTTGCAAATCACCATAAATTCATAACAGGGCAGAAAGACCTCCGGTCGATAGCCCATGCCAGACTACTAACCCATCAATATGTATTGTAAATATAAATATTTGTAAAAAAATTGTAATTCTGTTGTCTGAATAAAGATGTTTGTATATATGTTATTGTTATATCACAGTAAATGTCTATTATATAATTCAATGTCTGGAGAGGTATAGGCTTGAGAAGTAGTTGTTTTAATGTGCATTTCTTTTTTTAAGTTACTTGCGTAACGTAAGTCAAAAAGTCGCAGTGACTAAAAGAAAAATTATTGATTGATAATTAATGATTATCAATTTTTTATTTAATTTATTTTAAATAACTGTGACCATGTGAATAAATCCTTTTTTCTATTACTCGTTTTATGATGTCAAACTTTTTATTTTCTGGATATGTTTGTATCTTTAAATTGATTGAGTGAGTTACGTGAAGATCAAATGTAATTGATAAAAAAGCTCTAATATTTTTTTTTCACACTTTTATTTTCATTTCATATGTACATTTCGGACACAATAATACTGAGTATTAATCCATTGATAATAAAAACGCTCTAATATTCTGTCTTCACACTTTTATTTTCATTCCATATGTACATTTTAGACACAATAATACTGAGTATTGTTATGTTATGTTCGAAATGCACATATGGAATAAAATTAAAAGTGTGAAGAAAGGATATTAGTTTTGATTTCGTTCTCATTGATCACTTGAAGAAACATTTTAAAGTTAATAGTTTCTTTATTACCACAAAATTTAAATCACATATACTTATAATATATATATTTATTTATTTATACAAACCCAACAGACATGGTCTATTGACAGAGTTTACAATATTTACAAAATTATTTTATATGGCGAGTACAAAGTTCATAAATTCGGTTTAAGACAATCTAAAAGAACGCGTTTGTAGTAAACAAATATCATATTAAATATATCGATACAATTCGAGTATTGGTTGTAATGTATACATATACATTATAATGCATATATTATAGATCCTGAAGTTGCAATGGATCTTTCCCCTGTCCTCACCTAGGGAATTTGGGCACGGTATCCGTCCCACCTCGGGCTAACGGTAATGGGGAATATATGGGTTTTCCATTTAGTCAGCTCCTTTATTCAATCCTGTTGTTCATTAAAAAGTTTTTCATTTTTAATTTAAAAGCTTGATTTGGTGTCCGTATATATTCCTGCAGGTTGTATTTTTGTATAGTATCACTGGTTAAGGAATGTGAATACTGTCGAGTTCTGAATTTTTCAGTTCTTATATTTGATCTTCTTGTTTTAACTAATATTGAATTCTAAATTAAAGGCACTTGGTTTTTTTCACTTATCCACTTATTTCACTTATTATTTGTGGACGACGCAAATGCACAGAGCGTAACTCCAGCACAGTTTTCAACATGAGTTTTTTTAAGCGTCGAAATAAAACTCCAATAAATCGTAATGTTCATTTCGTTGATAATTTATTTATTTATTTATTTATTGACGATAATGTCAAAACTAGTTGGAAAATAAAAAAAAAATAAGTGAAACAAACGAAATGCCTTTCATTTCTAATTCAATGGTCGCGTTCAGGGAATTGTAGCGCTTAAGCGCTTTACGAAAGCGGTTTCGCTGAACGGTGCCGCTTTATGTGTGGCGCTGTAGCGCTTTATCAAGCGGTAAAGCATATATTTTTTTCCGCTTGATCGCTTTTCAAGCCATGCAGCTGTAAACAAAACCGCCATATTTTTGTGAGCGACCTTAACGACGAAAGCGTGTTCAGGGAACATTAAGCGCTTTGCGCTGTAGCGCTACATCTCTAAAATTCCCTGAACGCGACCAATATTAAAGGATACTAGTGCTGCTATATCAATTATGTATCATTAATGGTTAATATTAATTGTTGATTAGATTTGGGAAAATTAGGTAAAATGACCCATTAATAAATTATAGTACCCTTGATATAAACTGGAAACTAGGCAGACTAAATAAGGAAACAAATCCTCATTATCATCAACACGAAATGCATTAAATAATTGAAATTCCAATCCCCGTAATCCGCAGAACCCAACCGGAGAAACAAACAATGCACACCGCTTTCATCATCATCATCATCCATACATTATTAGCCAGTCGAGCTCACCTGATAGGACATGAGGAAGTTGGAGAGTATGCAAACAGTACTGTTAGAGACATTACGAGAAACGTATGGATGTATCTAATTGGATCTAAACGCTGGCGCACGTGGGCCGGATTATCGGTGATTGGCGGTCTTGACCTAAACAAGGCGAACGGTTTTGGCACGATTGTTATCCTCATTATCCCGATTTGCACGGGCCATTGGCGTAGAAACCCACCGGGCACTATCGGACAGCTGTACACGTCCCCAAAGTGTCCCTCTCTCGCAATCCATTTAAAACGGTTCAATCAATAACCTCATTACATTATGTATTTCGCGCGCGCTTATGTAGCCGGAAACTGTTTACAAACACACGAATTTCGGGATTAATGGGGGTTCAATCTGTTGTGAAATTTCGTCTTTTGTTAGGGAATTGTGTTAATTGTCACGTATTTATTTTGTAGAAATGGGAAAAGTTTATATAAATGCGAAAAATTACTTAATTCTCCAAAACAGTCCTTCTATATGACACAAACATTTTAAAACTCACCATTAAAATATACAAAGCCTGTCCCCACTCTTTCGTGAGTGTACTTTGCAACATGATTCTAGGCGGGTAACAGAAGAAAAATTACAAAGCCTGTCCCCACTCTTTCATGAGTGAGCTTTGCAACATGATTCTAGGCAGGTGACAGAAGAAAAAATATAAAGCCTGTTCCCACTCTTTCATGAGTGAGCTTTGCAACATGATTCTAGGCGGGTAACAAAAGAAAAATTACAAAGCCTGTCCCCACTCTTTCATGAGTGAGCTTTGCAACATGATTCTAGGCAGGTGACAGAAGAAAAAATACAAAGCCTGTCCCCACTCTTTCATGAGTGAGCTTTGCAACATGATTCTAGGCGGGTAACAGAAGAAAAAATACAAAGCCTGTCCCCACTCTTTCATGAGTGAGCTTTGCAACATGATTCTAGGCGGGTAACAAAAGAAAAATTACAAAGCCTGTCCCCACTCTTTCATGAGTGAGCTTTGCAACATGATTCTAGGCAGGTGACAGAAGAAAAAATACAAAGCCTGTCCCCACTCTTTCATGAGTGAGCTTTGCAACATGATTCTAGGCGGGTAACAGAAGAAAAAATACAAAGCCTGTCCCCACTCTTTCGTGAATGAGCTTTGCAACATGAATACAGGCGAGTAACATAAGATGATAGAAATGAAAATTTGTTATAGTAAAAGTGGAAGCATCAGTTTATTTAATGTAAGTTAGAAACATTTTCTTGTTAATAAAACACTTTTAACTTTCAATAAAATGTTCAACCACCATTCATCTAACGTATTGATAACTAGTGACAACGATGCCACATAAAATTAGGCGAAAGATGGCGCTTGCATCTTCTTCCATTTATCACTTTTAACTTTGTTTAATCACTGTATTTTACACTTAATTATGTGACTATAGTTATTTTATGTACTCAAAGCCAGAATTAATCCCAGAATTTCCCATAATTATATAACTATCTAGTAGTTATTCTCAAATAAAAGTAAATTGAATTACATATTACAAACTATGAAATAAATATAAGTAAATTATTAAAAATCAACCAATAAAACACAGATTTGATTGAATAACTTTAAATTCTCGACTAGTTTCGGGTTATCAACCCATTTTTAAGAGAATTTAAAATTTGTTTTATTAAAATTTCCATGGATATTTACATGAATAGATATATTGATTTTTTAAATTTTAATTTAATTTAATTGTAGGGCAGGAAAAATAATTTCTGTCCCACACAAGGTGAAAAAAAAAAAACACTAAAAACCATCCTGAGGATCATTATGGAATTATTTTGCTTAAATAAAACAAAATTAGTTATTTATAAATAAGTTGGAATGCTAAAATGAAATGGAAATTAATAGAAATATATAGAGAGCTTTTTTTTATCAGTATACATTTCGCCTATGTATACCTGCAAAATACGTGAGTCAAATGCGTTAGTGTATGTGTGTTTAGTTGCCTATAACACGCAACTGAAAACACATATGCCAAATAGGCAACTAAACATACACACATTAATCGGTTCAATGCGTTTGACTCGCGTTTTTTTCGCAGGTATACACTTCCCCTAATGTATACTGATAAAAAACCTCTCTTATATGGTTTAATAATAGAATAAAGTGAAAAGTAGTATTGATAATAAATCATAAAGTGAAGAATATAATAGATCTACTTGTTCATTTACAAGTGATGAATTAGTGTCTTTATAGTGTAAATAAATTTCGATTGCTTCCAATATATATAATTTTTGACCTTTTTCACAATGATGTAAGATTTTTGTATTATTTAAATTTGGAAAAGTGTGACTATTTATAAGTATATGATTTGAAAAAGTACTACAATATTTATTTAATCTAAATACTCTAAGTGTTCATTATATCTTATATTAAAATTTCGGCTAGTTTTTCCAATATACACACTATTACAATAAGAACATATAAGTTTATAAATACCAGATTTGTTATTTTTTTCTGTTTTATCTTTTCTATTATATAATATATTACATAATTTATTTTTACTTCTAAATCCTATTTAGTAATTATTTCTTCCAAATATATTTGCAATACTTTCTGAAATTTCTCCAAAATAAGTAACTTAAATTGTTTTCTTTAATTTTTGGATAAATTTCAAAAACTGCTTTCTTTCTGAATTCTTTATTAATTAATTTTTGAATTGTGTGATAAGGAAAACCATTTTTTGCAGCAATATTTCTTATTAAATTTCATTCATTATTGAATGATTGTTTTGATAGTGGAATTTTGAAAGCTCTATTGATCATAGAATAATGTGTTAATAATTTTTGACAAAGGGGGTGAAATGAATCAAATGGGATAGTATTTTTGTTACTGGTTGGTTTTCTATAAATCTCAAATTGTACCTGATTGTTTGTGTGTATAATAGTTGAATCTAAGAAGTTGATCTTTTTATTTAACTCAATTTCTAAAGTAAATTTTATGTGTTGGTTTAAAGAATTGATATATTCTAAAAATGAATTTAAGTTTTCATTAGATCCGTCAAACCTTCAGTCGATAGCCAATTCATTTACAGAATTAAAATTATATTCTATTTTATATATTATTGTACATATATATATACACATTTAAATAAAGATATTTAGTTATATTTCGAAAACTCTACTTTCATCTTAAGAAGTGAATTTTACAAAATACACGATGTCCCCACGACACGTGGGTAATTTATAGTCGAATATTCGGTATATATTTACTTGAATAAAACAAGCGACTTTTAATTATTCAATTGAATTCATTCCCATTCATTTTTATCACCAATCCGCTGTTGTTTACTCGGTTACAGTCATGCACGATTGAATTAGCCTGAAACAAAATAAAAAGGATCAAGGCTTCTGTTTGCGGACGACGCAAATACACGGAGCGTAACTCCAGCACAGTTTTCAACATGAGATCTTTTAAGCGTCGAAATAAAACTCCAATAAATCGCAATGTTTGTCATTGGAAATATGAACGAGGAAAGTTCCGCGACGGGGAGAAAACAAATAAATCCAAAATGCGAATGCATGATATTGGCATTTCCCATTTTTATATATAAAACTCCCTTTAAACAAAAATAAAGAAAAATCTAAGCACTATTTATGATTTCTATTTATTAATAATAATAATACTCATATTTAATTTATATACATATTAATATTATATTATTCCCATTAATATCAGAAATTCTTACTTAATTTATTTGCATTTTTAACTTAAGCTACTTAAAATGGCTTCATTTAAGAATACTGAAATTACTCGATTTTTTTTTTTTCAACTCTAAAAAAAGTAGAATTAATGTTGTACGCATGTTTCTGTTTCATTTCTGTTGTTTTTTCTTTGTTTTTTTTTTAAATGCCACGCCACGAGTTAATAATTGAAATGGGATATTTTCGTGCTGGACCATTTGCTCCCCGTCAAGCGGAAAAGGAGCGTGTAATCTTAAATTAAGCGGATATTCATCGTAATTAAATTACCCGAAAGCACATTTGTCATATTAACAGATAAAACTCTGCAATTTTAATCGCCCTGTCAAATTAAAAAAAAAATCATCAATGATTTCGTAAAATAGAAATAGAAAAGAGTATTTACTCACTTGGTCACAGTTATTTAAATATATTAAATAAAAATGATTTGAAAATAATTAATAAATTATTTCCACATTTCGTAATTTTTGTCCTGCATAGTTAAATTTTCTATATACAGAGTAGCCCATTTCAATTCATCCAGTGTAATTCGAGATATTTGGTAGAGCCATTATAAGGTGGCACTACAAAATTTTCCCACTCCGTTTCCAATTTCTTGAACATTTTTTTAGTCGTTCGCGAAATATTCACCGATTTGCTCAAATATGACGGAATTTTGAAGTTTTATTTGACATAAAAATAATTGTTTATTTCTGAGACGATATTCTACTTCTTATAACATGAAAACTAAAGATCCAATAATAAAAAGTAGTACAACAAAGAGTATTTAGTTTTTCAAGATCTAAAACTTTTATCTGCAGCATTTTTCAATTCGAATAAAAAAATATAATCGCTAAGAGTGAAACTCGAGAACTGAAGATGATACAACAAAGGTTTAACTTTTATTTGAAATAAATGGAAAAGAGTATTTATTCACTTGGTTACAGTTGTTTAAATAATGTTTAACGTAATTACATAACGTGAGTCAAAATGTCACAGAGCTAAATATGGAAATAATTTATTAATTATTTTCAAATAATTTTTATTTAATTTATTTGAAATATTCTCCAATACAACAATAGAAAATAAAAACAAAAACGCTATGTGTAAAGTTGTATATCAAACTGTGCAGGCTTTCATGACCAGTGAGCGAATAACTCGCTCAAATTATTTGTACAATTCTAGTAAAGTTGTACTTGATGAGTTTTGATTGTGACTAAGAGCTTTCCAGATCTTTCCACTTTCATAAAAATCTAGGATATAACGTTTAGTTTCAAATCATTCAACCGTTTTTGTTCTATCACAGGTATACATACACACACACAGATTGTTTTTTTTTTAATCGATTGAATTGACTGAGACTCACACATACATTTTCAAAATCGATGGAATCGATCAAAACATATATCCGCTGAAATTATCGATTCGAAAAATTTTCCGATCACAATACTTTCACTGGAACTGGGGTCCGGGGAAAGTAAAAAAAGAATATAGAACTTTTTCACACGAAGAGTTAGTGCTGACTTAAGTTAAAATACTTCTATATTAATTACAAATCCAGCTTTCTTTGCGATGATAAAAAAGCAATAAGCTTTACAATTTTAAGTAAGTAAGAATAACCAAGAATGTCAAGGAAAATATTTCTATGGAATAAAAAAAGCAAATGGTTGCTAAATTATTGCAATGGAATAAGTGCCGTTCAACTTTCGACACAATCTCATATTTATTTTAATGAATGACCAGAGTTTAATCACTCCCCAGCTAAATATTTACTAAAAGCGTCTCAAGCAGATAAATCCCCAACGAGCGCTCACTTCTGAATCAACAAACACGTAATTATATCTCCCGAAGAGGATCTTCCCCGGCCGGTTTTCTCCTCTTCTACTCCACCTCAGACGCGGCCACGGCGACAAGCAGTCTAAGCCAGGTAAAAATCGAGCAAAAAGGGGAAACAAACGGCAAAACTGGTTGCGAAACAGATTGCGAGTGATGGATTTTCAAGTCGTCCATTGTGGCTGAAAATAAACGCGAGGATTTATCTTTTATCTTTGAAAGGTGAATGGGTATCGACAGGCCGGTGGGTGGGCCAATTTGGCCCATCCTGACCTCACCTAACGCAAGTGTCATTTACCTCGGGATCAATCAAGTTGTTTAACATCTCTCCTTATAAAGGAATTTATCGATGAGGACGCTTGATTTATATCGTACGTATTACCTAAATGGCTGATTAGTTGCTCGTCTTGAGATGTAAACATGTTAATATCGATGTTATTGCCGCGTGTATTTCATCTTTGTCAATGGCCATTTATTTTAAGATATAATATTTTATTCTGTCAGATAAATAAATAACAAAAACACGTGTATTATATTTTTCTTATTAAATAAATAAATACTATTCGCTCAAAATACGAGATGAATAAGTAAAACATACACAGTATTCTCATCCACCTACCCCCCCCCCCCCCCCCTAAAAAATTAAATAATTAATCATATCTCCCACGATTAAATGTTTTCAGCATTATTAAGAGTTTTTAAAAAAGTTTAACAATACAAGAAGAATAAATGAAAAACATTCCAAGTGTTTTGATTTAGCTAAAAATAAAAAAAAAATAAGTAATAAATATTACCAACGCTTAAATATTAAGATGTATTAAACCTAGTGTTCTCATTGCCCTGAACAAAAAAAACCCTAAATATTTTCCTAATGTTTCACCAAGTGATAAATGAGAAAGTTATCCAAGCGAATATGAATTAATTATTTAATTAGAAGATTTTTAATAATCTATTCGTGTTTTATGTTTAAATCAAATAAGGTTTAATCAATTTTCTACTCAATTAAGGTGACTTACTTTTATATGCAAACACGACGGTAATTCTGTAAATGATTACTTTATCCATTAAACGATTTCACACATATTAATTGAATTAATTATCCGTGCTTTTATTATGATACACTCCGGCGTGTTTGCATAATATAAATATAATTAAATAACAGGACTAATAAACATGGAAATTGAATGAAATTTATGAATGTTGTACGTGTTAATAATTGCCTCGTAAATTGATGCTAATGAACTTTAGTGGTGATAAAGCATTAAGTTTCTTTATGGAGTTTACACTGTAAGCCAAACGTATGTATGTGCGGCCCCATCGGAATTCCTCTCGAATGCTTACTTTATTGCGTCCTGCTTGGATATTATAAACCGAACATGAATGCTTTGGTAATGAAAACATTTGTTTATAAAGCCGTATATTAATGTTGTAAAAAATTTAATAATTCATTTAATTTAAATTGGTAAAAATATATAAATAAATAACTTAGTAAATACTCTCAATGGGGCTATTCTGTAAGTTTAACTTGTATGTTATTTTTATCATCAAATTCTAAGTAAATTATGTAATAAATATCAATTCATAAATAATTAATATACAAGGTGTCCGGAAAGAGTGTGATAATCTTCAGGTAAAGTTGTTCATTGATTAATTTAAAGCAGAAAATTTAAGTAAAAAATTATAGTAAGGTTCTTCATTAACGCCCACGAGGACATTAATATAATAAATATGTGACTAGAAATCAGTAATAATTTTGAAATATAAAAATAAAAAAAGTGAAGAAAGGAATAAAATATAATTATATTATATTGAAATATTTTGATTAAAATTAGTTCTATTAACGCCCAGTTAAACATTGCAAATGTTTATTTAATGATAAATCGATTATTAATAGCAATAATTATACATAAAATGTTAAAAACAAATTCTAGTTACATATTTAGGATATTAATGGCCTCATAAAGCTTATTGAATAATTACCCAATTTTTTTTGTTTTATTTAATTTAATTTTTTATTTTAAAAACTTTTTATTTTTAGTACTTAAAATTGATTAACGAACCTCTTTAACTCAAGATTATCACACCTTTTCTGGCCACCCTGTAGAATGTGAAACGTAACATATTGCGTAGGGAATGGCGAAAAATTTATTATCGAAAGATAATGGCGAATAATTTCACCATTATGTTTCGATAATGAAAATATTTGTTTATAAAGCCGTATATTATTAATGTTACTAAAAAAAGATTTTATGATTCATTTAATTTAATTTGCTAAAAATATATAAATAACTTTGTAAATACTGACAATGGCGAAAAATTTATTATCGAAACATAATGGCGAATAATTTCAGATGAATGGCGAGAAAACTGAATTGGCTACTAGCAGGTAGTACACCTTCTTCACTTTTACGTGTCACCCATTTATAATTTATACGTGCCAAGAAGAAGGGAATCGTAAACGATTCGGCACAATGGGGAAAAATAAAGAAAGTGAAACGTCGAGAGGTCACGAAACTCGCAGCGTGAGCCGAAAAGAAACGCCGATTTGTGTCAAAAATTCAATGAGTCCGGGTGATGGATTCTCACGCAGTTTTTCAAAAAAAAAGAAAAAAAAAATAGATGGTGTTATAAATCATCGACGGCTATTATGTAATCACGTACGGATATTTGTGTTAATATAAAGACAGCTAATATTATTTTTTTCTTGGTCATGTGTCAACACAAAAAAATTGAAAAGATAAAATAAATTCGGTGTTGTTCGGTGTCTTTGTTGCTTGAACTGAACTTTGCAATTTGAACAGACATGAAAATATCTTGAGTGTTTTTTCATTATAATAACTTTATTTATTGTTGTGTACAGATTTCTTTACAGAAACTTCTTAGTAATCATATTGACTAATTAATCATTAACAATAAAATTAAATTAAAATTTAAAAAATCAATATATCTATTTATGTAAAGATCCATCGAAATTTTAATAAACTAATTAATAATTTTAAATTCTCTTGAAAATGGGCTAATAACCCGAAACTAATCGAGAATTTAATATTATTCAATCTGTTTGTTTTATTTGTTGATTCTTAATAATCTATTCATATTTATTTTATAATCATTAACAATTCTTGATAATGGCTTTAGCCCAAACTAATTGAATTAATAAACAATCTAAGTGAATTTATTTATATTTTACAAACATATATTATCAAAATATCAATAGAAGAGATAAATTTCACAGAAGAAAATGTGGAAATATTTTATTAATTATTTTCCAATAATTTTTATTTAATATATTTTACTAAGACAAATAAAAAAATAAATATGTTTTTTATGTTTTTGTATTCTTTTCCACGAATACGTAATCGTAGTGTGTGGGCATATTAAAATAAATTACGAGCATTACACACGAGTTACAAATTACAAATCCGGAATAGGAAGTGCATAATTTACGGAATTACCGCGAGGATTTTGTGCGGTTGCCAACTCAAAGTTTGAGTACCGTTTTGGACAATTACGGTGACCGGATTCGGTGGAATGGCCCCATTAAGTAAACATTTATAGCTCGCAATGAATACGAATGTAATTATAGCCTGTTGTTGTTTTTTTTCGGTGATTCCAGCGTGTAATCTTCGTTGCTCAGCCCTCCCCTGGAAATGGAAAGTATTACGAATGGAATTAAACACGCCGAATTTGTACGTGTTTATTCAGCGAATTAATACGGCGAAAGTCAACATTGTACTTATATTTCAGTTAATGTGTATGCTTAAATAAACACGAATTTACAATCTTCTTTATTTATTAATATAAAAGATTTGCGAAAGTACTTGTTTTTATTTAATTATAGTAAATTTTTGAAACCGTGTTTCCATCTTCAGTAAAAGCAGAAATAAATATAATAATTTTTCAAAAAATAATTTAATTTACAAAGGTACATTTAATCTATATTAAATATATCTGAGTATACTTGGAAAGTCTTCCTCTTAATATCCATATTTAACACATTCATAATATTATTATGTGTATGCCCCTTAATCCTATAAAATTGTCAATGAGAAAAAATTTAGTTCGACGCCATCATTTTTATTTGGAACAGCTCCTAATAGTTCAGACGTTTACCGATAGATTGAAAAATCAAAGTTCGAGTGAAATAAAATCATTCATTTTGTAAAAACCACTGCACGCTCTTGCGCTAAACGCACCGTCTATTAGGTGAAATCGCAGCCTTAATTCATAAATTAAATATGAAACAATATTTTATTTAACAAAAAATGATATCATATAAAAGTAGACCATCCCAATGGTAGGCTTCTCTCTCTGACTTAATTACATTGTAATTCCACTCTGAAGAGAGAATGAAAAAAAAAATAGATAAAAGGAAGAAGACTATTAATGAACGGGTACGGCTCGGTTCATTAGAGTGTGTTATTGCTCTTAAATGAATTGGAACAGTTTTTTCTCCGCCGTCATTAGGACCCTCTTTGTTGGGTGGCCGTAAACCCAAATTTCACCAATTTGTGTTAATCGGTCGTAATGTTGATTATTTTATTACGCACTTCAAAGGGTTCCGAAATTCGGAAGAATTATTTTCTCAATCGTTTACACTTTGATTTAATCGCCGTTTGGAAATAACACGTCTCTATTAGGAAAATATCAATTTGGGGGTTTCTAAAGTCATCAAATTCAAGTTATTTGCTTTTAACTATAGATGGGCAAATTCGACCTTTTCGATATTTTTAATCGCTGCAAAATTAAGTATATGACAATTTTATTAATGTCACTTATTAATGACATATAATATTGGGAAGTGTCACCTATTTAATAATAAAGTTCAATTAATTGTTGTTTATTAACTTTAGCTATAAATAGAAAAGAGTATTCATTACAAATAAAACACTATTTCCTTTCTTCACTAATTTATTTTTCTGTATTCATTACAGTTACAGAAAATTCTTAAAAACTTTATATTTTCGGAAACACAATGTGCATCTCTCGCAAGGTTATCCTTCCCATGAACTCGAACGAGAATTCAACATACCTTCGCTTAAAGCCAGAAGGCACAAGGCTCAGATAATTTTTATTTATAAATTACTGCATTATGATATTGAAGATTCTTACCTCTTATCAAAATTAAATTTCTATATCCCCAGAACTAATTCTAGACAGAACTCTACGTTTTATAGCACTAACGCAAATACTTCACACTACTTAAATTCCCTCATAAATTCAATGTGTAAAACGGTGAATAAATTGGCAAGTAATATTGACTTATTTTCAACGAATTTGCATGCATTACATAAATCCTTAGTGTTCGAATAATAAAACTGCGCTCATTGTATTATGTGAATATCTATATGTGTATGTACGTATAAACATAGACTGTAAATTGTAAGATTATCCTGTAATAAGTTTTCGTAAACTGTTGGATAATAAATTATTATTATTATTATTATTATTATTATTATTATTATTATTATTATTATTATTATTATTATTATTATTATTATTATTCCGCAGCCAATCGGATGCACCGTGCCGACTTAAAAAAACATTTTTCTTTGTGAATTATTCAAAAATGAAGAGAGCGGTTTTCACTCACCATCGCATCGGAAAGACTCATGTTTTGGTCATCACAGCGCGAGAAAATCAATAGAAAATGAAAAAAAAAACAGTTATTCAAAATTTTGGACCAGAGGCTTGAGCTAAAAATACAACTATAGGATTAAATTAAACTTTGATGCATTGTAAAACAGTTTTTCAAAAATTTGGACGAGAGGCTTGAGCTAAAAATACAACGATGGGATTAAATTAAATTTTGATGCATTGTAAAAGAGTTTTTCAAAATTTTGGACACGGGGCTTGAGCTAAAAATACAACGATAGGATTAAATTAAATTTTGATGCATTGTAAAAGTTTTTTTAAAATTTTGGACCAGGGGCTTAAGCTAAAAATACAACGATAGGATTAAATTAAATTTTGATGCATTGTTAAAGAGTTTTTCAAAATTTTGACCAGGGGCTTGAGCTAAAAATACAACGATAGGATTAAATTAAACTTTGATGCATTGTAAAACAGTTGTTCAAAATTTTGGACCAGAGGTTAGCTCAAGCCTATGATCCAAAATTTTGAAAATACAACGGTCGGCTAAAATTAAACTTTGATGCATTGCAAAACTTTATAATAGAGAGATTTTTAATAATTTTGATCCTAGGCCGGTGTTAAAATTTTTTGAAAATGTTCATCTCACTGATCGATGGATAGAGGAGTTTTTGAGTTTGCGGGCGCTATAAATTGAACTGCCTGCTTCAGAGTTCTAGCCCTATACTCGTTGAAGAAAGTAAGTACACAACACAAAAAAATAATTTGTCAAAATATCGGTTCGATATTTGAAAAATTATTTCTTTCCAAAAAGGAGGAAACTTGAGGCTATTTCCTGGTGTGATCTAGACATAAAAAAATAAACTACGCTTTTGCTATTTGCGCTAAATTTAAATTAATGTTTTAGAATTAGATATAATTTTAGGAAAATGATTTATTCACTTGGTCACAATTATTTAAATAAATTAAATAAATAAATTTGAAAATAATTAAATTAATAAATTATTTTCTATTTTGCCACTGTGATATTATGACTTATGTAACATAAGTCATAATGTGACAATGGATCAAAGCATAATTTAAGCATATCGTTGTATTTTTAGCCCAAGCCCCTGGTCCAAAATTATGTAACATAAGTCTTAATGTCACAGTAGCAAAATATAAAATAATTTATTAATTTAATTATTTTCAAATTCTTTAATTTAGATATAATTTATTTTATGAACTATTCAACATATTAAAGTGGTTTGAAGTAATTGAAAAATCAACTTCAAGTTATTGTACGATCTTACCGACAAAATGGACGCCGCTATTGGTGCTTCAAAAGCTAGTGTTGATGCCGGATTTGTTACCAATAAACTTACAAGTGGGCCAAAATTGTAAAATTGTGGCTCCTGAAATTATTATTATTATTTTCATTTAATATTGTAGCTGCTGATTTATACATTGCTGTTGGTATTTCTGGTTCTATTCAACATTTGGCCGGTATGATATTCATCAACACTATCGTTGCTATTAACAAAGATTTGAAGGCACCAATTTTCTAAGTTTCCAATTAAAGTATAATGGCTGATCTTTTCAAGGTTGTATTAAATAAAAATGATTTGAAAATGATTTATTAATTATTTTCAAATAATGTATTAATATAAAAATATATATATTATTTATATTATATATTTATATATATTAAATAAAAATGATGAAAAAGTCACAGAGCTAAATGTGGAAATAATTTATTAATTATTTTCAAATCATTTTTATTTAATATATTTAAATAACTGTGACCAAGTGATTGAATACTCTTTTCTATTTTTAAGGTTGTGTCTGAATTAACTGGTAATAAATGTTTTTTAATACAAGATTATATTTTTTTTAATTTGTTTAGTTATTTGAATAAATAATTTTTACACTGGTAAAAATATGCCTATGTTTATAAATTAATTACTCAATAACTATTATATTAAGGCTGCGATCCCCAATAAGTTTCCGTTTTAAGAGATTAACAATGTTATACAGTCATAAAAAAATAAACATTAAATACAGTTAGATATTTTATTTACTGATGAATGATATCAGATAATTTTTATTTAAAAAAAAAAACAAAAAAGTGAAAAAAATATTTTTTCAAAAATTTAATTTACTGAAGTACTTCTAATCTATATTAAACACATTCAACTGTATGTGGAAAGTTTTCCTCTTAAATATCCATATTAAACACATTCATAATATATTATTTGTAAACTCGTTAATCCTATAAAATAGTCAATAAGAACAAATTTAAGGGAAGTCCAGGTAAAAAAGAGACAAAATTGGAAACAATCAATCTGATTGGGACAACAAACAAAATGGGAACAAATTTAGTTCGACGCCATCATTTTTATTGTGGAACAGTATCTAGTAATTCACATGTTTGCCGCTGGATTGAAAAATCAAAGTTGGAATAAAATAAACACACAAATTTTGTAAAAACCACTGCACTCTCTGGCGTTAATCGCACCGTCTATCAGGCGTAAAATCGCAGCCTTAAGATTTTATATTTCTGGGTGCTGAAATATGGGGAACATAAAAATATCATCTGTGCTTATCCGTGGCCGCTAACGCATTATTCTGCCACGCAGTAAAGTCAAGAATATATTAATAAAATTCCTGATTGTTTTATTTTTTTATCACAAACATTAGCACTAAAACAAACGTATTTCATTTTTGAAACCGTCCGCGTGAATGCTTCGAAGACTAAAAAAACAAACAGCGAGGAAAAAAGGCCGAGACTCTTTTACCGGGCGTTCAATTTCAGTTTGGTTATTACACGAGAGGCATTAAAAGGCCATAAACTCAAGAACCTAATCTATTTTCAATTGGTCAGCCGTACTTCATGTACTCGTTGGTCGAGTATTTATAGAAGGCACACGTACTTCATTTTCTTTCGTTGGGGGTCGTAAAAATGTTCAAATTCTTTCTGCACGTGTGTTCTTGTATCGATAGTAACGGTGAATTGAAACGGTTTTTGAGATTGAATTTTATAATGTAAAAAAAAAAGAACCTTAGCTTGAAACTATTGTTGACTAATATCAATTTTTTGCAATTACCAATGAGGGAATGATTAATTTAATCATTTTTATTATTATTTTCTTTAATCCAGGTTTATTCTGTAGAGGAAACGTTACTTCAAGTGTTTGTACCGTCTTCTGGATTGGTTATGTATTTATTAAAAGTTGTCTTTTTATATTTGGAAAGTTTTTTTTTACAATGAAATTAAACAAGGTAATGATCAATAAAATTCGATTAATCCCTTAAATAAAATGAAACAAAGATAATTCACACATTTACAGTTATTTAAATTATAATGAAATTAAACAACATTTCTAGCAATGATCAATAAAATTCGATCAATCCCATTCTCCAACTGCAAAAAAATACTTACACTGTAAGTTTTACAAACATCTATTGAAACAACTACTTCCCGGGCATGTACCCCGCCGGACATTGGATTACACAATAGATATTTGTTGTTGCTTACAGGGCAGAGCTATACTGATGAAGGATGAAATCCCGAAACACTTGTCTGCAGATGGCCTTGTAACTATTATTTGGTGTTTCCGTTCATTAAATAATTTCGACTCAAACCGTTTCAATTCCCAGTAGTGCTGCTATGCAACAACAAATATCTATTGTATAATATTGATGCATTGTAAAACAGTTTTTCAAAATTTTGGACCAGAGGTTAGCTCAAGCCTCTGATCCAAAATTTTGAAAATACAACGGTCGGCTTAATCCAATGTCCGGCGGGGTAGATGCCCGGGAAGTAGTTGTTTCAATAGATTTTTGTAAAACTTACAGTGTAAGTAATTTTTTTCAGTTGGAAAAACGGATTGATCGAATTTTATTGATCATTGCCAGAAATGTTCCTTGTTTAATTTCATTATAATTTAAATAACTATAAATGTGTGAATTATCTTTGTTTCATTTTATTTAAGTTTGTTTTATTTCAGTCCAATCCATATTTCCGTGCATGTCATTCATGCCGTTGCAGACTTCAAGCCATTTTAATTGATTTAATCATTTTTACTTTTTTTCTATCCAAGTTTATTCTGTAGAGGAATATTTGCACCACCTGATGGATTTTTTATGTCATTAAAAGTTGTATTTTTTTATTTTTGGAAAGTTTTTATTAATTTCAGTCCAGTACTGTATAAAATAAAAATGAATAGATTATTAAAAATCAACCAATAAAACAATTAAACATAGATTTTTTTCCGTGCATGTCATTTATGTTGTTGTATGCTTCAAGCCAGTTTTGATGGTTTATATTCTTATATTCATTTTTTTATTTGTCGCGTCAGT
The DNA here is from genome assembly GCA_963082785.1 of Philonthus spinipes. Lineage (NCBI taxonomy): Eukaryota > Metazoa > Arthropoda > Insecta > Coleoptera > Staphylinidae > Philonthus > Philonthus spinipes. The sequence goes on from OY720306.1 coordinate 4,034,619, forward strand.
CTATTGAAAGTTTGCTTTATAGAGCTGTCTGTGTAGAATTTACTGTCTCTGCAGTGATGTAAATTAAAACAAATATATTTTAAGAACGAGTTCGTTATTAATTAACTTTACAGTCTATGCGTATCTATTACAAAAGCTACTCAGACTGTAATTATAAAATAGTATAGTTCAGAAAAAGGAAAATCCACCAAAGACGCTGACTGAAGCAGACATTTTAGGCTTTAACGAATCTAAAGCAGTTTCAGCCAATGCCACTTTAGCCGATTTTTGTACGGATTCATTAATGGACGTCGAAATTAAGCAAAGACTTGAAGTAATTCATTAAAATATCTTGAAGCAATTTTATAACCACGTTTTCCGTTTTTTTAAATTTCTACTCATCTATTTTTTACTCCTCCTTTTCATTCCATTGCATCCGTGGAAATAACCCCGGCGATTATTTTCACAATACCTGAAACAAAAACAAAAAATCAACATTATAGAAAATCACGAAATGAATAATATAACACGTGAATTAGAAATAATGTGAATATCAGCATTAATATTTATAGCTAAACAGCAGCGAAAACAAATATCCAATACGTGATGTTAATTTCGATTTCACCCTGAACCACTTGTATCTCTCTCCCTCTCTCTCTCTCTCTCTCTCTTCCATTCTCTGTGTGTATTTGTGTGTGTATCTACAGGTGACGGCAATAAAATATATGGCTTCAGATATAATTTCGTAAATAATGGCGCACGGCAAAGAGCCCGAGAACGGGAATGAATTATGCAAGTGCGGACACCGTTTTACGTGGTTTGAAATTACAACAAACGCCACACTTATTATATTTTTTTTTGATGCGATGCCGATAAAACGCGGGACACGTGACCGGGATGCAAATTTATCGTTTCGCTTTCGATGGTTTAATTAATTTATAACTGCTGCGGTCAAATAAGTGATTTATTATCGGCGTAATTCAGTTGTTTGATCTTTGTAATGGTATTGTTGAGTGTTATTTAATTTTAATTATACAAGGAGTTTATGTCGGGGAAACGCTATTAATCATATTTTACAATGTTTTTTTTTTTTAGAAGTTAAAGTATGGATGGGAGAAGGAGAGCGTTTTGTTTTTATGCAAGTGGAAATAATATATACATACAAACATCTTTATTCAGACAATCACATTAAATTTTATATACAGCTATACAAGGTTGCCAGAAAAGGTGTGATAATCTTCAGGTAAAGTTGTTCATTCATTAATTTCAAGTAGAAAATTTTAGTAAAAAAAAAATATTGTACGATTCTTCATTAACGCCCATTTGATATAATAAATATGTGACTAGAAATCAGTAAGATTTTTGAAAAATTTATGATTAAAATTAGTTCTAATAACATCCAGCTAAACATTAAAAATGTTTATTTAATGATAAGTCGATTATTAATAACAATAATTATACATAAAATGTTAAAAACAAATTCTAGTCACATATTTAGGATATTAATGGCCTCATAAAGCTTATTGAATAATTACTCAATATTTTTTTGTGTTTTATTTAAATTAATTTTTTATTTTAAAAACTTTTTTTTAGTTTTTTTCTACTTAAAATTGATTAACTAACCACATTAACTGAAGATTATCACACCTTTTCTGGTCACCCTGTATATTACAATTACAAATATGCATGAAGCCGATGACGTTAGTCTGTCCTGGGCTATCTTTCTTCAGTAGAAATAATATTTTAATTCTTGGATCTTGGAGGCTTTCACTTCGTGGTACATTTTCAATTTTGATATAAAGAAAACACTTAACTTTTTTATACCACTTTTATTTTACTTTAGTGACCAGTTTCAATTACACGGTAATCATTATCAAACTAAGTTTGATAATGATTACCGTAAAGTAAAATAAAAGTGGTATAAAAAAGTTAAGTGTTTTCTTAATATTTTGATGTATTTCGAAGATGAGTTTATATAGAAGCGCAAGAGTCTCAAATTATTTTTATTGAATGGTGCTGAAGTAAAGATTCTGAAGGAAAAGAGTGAAAAAAAAAGGAATAAATCCAAACCACCAAAGCGTCATGAGGGAAAATATAGCCAAGCTTGTAATTGTGAAAGTCATTAAAAGGTACTATTCAGACACCAGCTCAAGGCGACTAAAAGACTTAATACAGATCGAATAAATATATGTTACTAAAAATATTGCTATGACCTGTATGATTATATGAACTATGAAAAAATCAAAAATTCATTGATTGGATTGATTTCCACAAGAAACTTTTAAGTGATTTTTTATGTTAATGTTAAATAAATAGAGAATATTACCATCATGGTGATCACGAAGTAAATAGCAAAAATATGTAATTCTAAATACAACCGTATTTGTTTTCAGGCTGCAGCATTTAGAGATTCTTTGCAGAAGAAGAAAAAAAAACGGGTAACATATAAGCCTAATCAATTGATCATCCAATCTAAATATGTGTACTTATTAAATATTGTTTATTGTTTATTAACGGTAAGTCCATTTAAATACATATTGCTTTATACTAACTATACATTAAAAGATAAAGGAGGGTTACAATATTAAACATTTATTAAAGCTGAAGACATTTTTTATTTAATGTTTATTTTTATTTATATTTCAAAATCAATTTTATTTAATTCCTATTCCAACACAATGTATTTCCCAACGCAATCTCGACACGAATTGATGCCGGTTACGAAAAGATAAACGAAGTGTAAAGATTCCAGTCGGGAACAAGGTACTTGCTACTGATAACATTTAACGATCCGTGGAGTCGATTTCGCCGGTGAATTTAATGCGCTTTTAATAAGGTACCAGGCCGTTTGGCCCGCTCGGCCCATTCCCATTAAAAGATCTGATACGGGATCCAACACGCAATTTTCACCTCGTCTAAACTGTTAATTCGAGGCGATTACTTCTGAGGAAGAAAAAAACATCGACGGTACTTCACAACAGGAATTTTAAAGTGAGAAAATTAACAGCGGATTTACAGTTATGTACAAAAAAATATATGTATATATGTTAGTGTTTTTCTTCTAGTGTCTGCATAAAAACGAGATACTTGGTATGATTGATTATTTTCTTTTAGTTGTAATTAATCGCTATTATGAAGCATTAGAACTTTCTACTACTAAAACTTTATTATCTGACTAATTAATATATTAATAGAAAAGAGCATTCATTCACTTGCTATTTAAATAAATTAAATAAAATGTAAATTTTTAAATAATATATTCTATTCCTTATACAAGGTGTACAAAAAATGAGTGAAAACCTTCAGGTAACTCAATTCATTAATTAATTTTTAATAGAAAATCCAAATAAAAAAATGTTGTATGGTTCTTTATTGAGGCTCACGAGGTCTTCGGAATTTTAAATATGTGACTATAAATTAGTATTGTTTTTTAAATATTTTGTAAAAAAATCAATAGCATTAATAATCAATTAGACACGTGTATAATTCCATTGATGTAAATAATTAATAAATCAGATATTTTTACAATTTTATAACTTCATCAGAAGCATTCTTTTAATGAAAATAGATCTGGCAACGACGCACGCTCGTTTGTAAAAGAAAAGGTGTATGCAACACCTCCAGCGGATGATGTAGCAGTTATAAACAGGATAAATGCACACTTGTTTGATCCAGCGTTGCCAAATGTATGGTTCTTTTAAGTGGCCCGTGAGGCTTAAGGAAAGACCGTGTGACTTATTTTCGTTAATATTTTTATCTAAAAATTAGGCTACCTAAAGCTTTTCACTCATTTTCTGTACACCTTGTATATATAATCGTAACTCGTTTAAAAATTTCAATTTGATTCTCATTAATCACTTGGTGAAACATTTTAACTAACCGTTTGTTATAATGAAATCACTTGGTTTTGATTTACTAAATTTTTTGTTATATTTTCGACTAATTTCGGCTAGTAAAAAAAACAAGTGATTTTATTATAAGAAACGGTTATTAAATATGTTTTATCACTATAAATATTAGTTTTAGTTTACTTGAAGTGTTTTATATCAATAAATTAAAACTTGGCTTATTCCTTTCTTGACTTTTAATTTACACGTTAGATGTACAACGTGTGGACATTATCAATAGCAATCTTTGTTATTGATAATGTCCACATTGTGAACGAAATGTACACTTATATGAAATAAAATTAAGCACAAGTCCCATTCAAAATTTTCACAATATTCTAGTTGTGTAATTCGAGTTGTTTAATGACGAAAAACAAGAGCAACGTATCAATCTGAAATTTCTCATAAAATAAAAAGAAAGCCAACTGAGAGCTCCAAATTGTTGAAGTAGGCTTACGGTGAGAATATCTCGTGCACGTGTTTTCGAGTGGTGTAAACGATTTTCTGAAGGCCGAGAGAGCACCGAAGATGACCAACGTCCAGGCCGACCTCTCGCTGTTTCAACTCCAGAAACCGTGGCAAAAATCAATCAAATTGTTTATGGAAATCGTTGTATGAGCATTAGGATGATTGCTGAGACTATAAACGCCGATAAAGAAACAGTCAGAAGAATTTTACACCATGAACTGAAGATGAAAAAAGTCTGTGCCAAGTTGGTACCGAAAAACTTGACCCCAGAACAAAAACTTGTCCCTCACCAAATCTGCTCAGATATTCTTGAAAGGTTAGTGGAAGAGCCTGGATTGTTGGAAAAGGTCATCACATGCGACGAAACTTAGATTTTTCAGTATGATGTTGAAACTATGCATTGAAAAACTCCAGCATCTCCGAGAATGAAAAAAGCAAGGATGTCGAAATCCAAATTCAAAGCAATGCTCATCGTTTTCTTTGACATTAACCGCGTCGTGAAGCCTGTATGGGTTCCAGAGGGTTAAACTGTGAACCAAACTTATTATTTGCAAGTTCTGACAACACTGCGATAGCGAGTTCGTAGGAGACGGCCGCAGTTAAGGAAAGACAAGTCGTGGATCTTGCATCAAGACAACGCACCTGCTCATAACGAGCGTTTTTTAGCCGATAAAATCATCATAGTGCTTGAACATGCTTCGTATTCGTCAGATTTAGCGCCCTGTGACTTCTACCTATTTCCCAAGATCAAGTCTGCCCTAAAAGGAACGCGTTTTGGGTCAATGGAGGAGGTGAAGCAAAAAACGAAGGAGCTACTCAGAGCGCTCACAAAACAGGACTTCCAGCACTGTTTCCAACAGTGGAAAAAACGAATGCTTCGGTGTGTACAGAGGGAAAGGGAGTATATTAAAGGGGAACATTCGTTGGATCTGTAACTTTTATAATAAATTACAATGAAATTAAACGAGGAAAATTTCTGGCAATGATCAATAAAATTCGATCAAACCTATCTATTGTGTAATCCAATGTCCGGCGGGGTAAATGCTCGCGAAGTAGTTGTTTCAATAGATGTTTGTAAAACTTACAGTGTAAGTATTTTTTGCAGTTGGAAAAAGGGTTTGATCGAATTTTATTGATCATTGCCAGAAATTTTCCTCGTTTAATTTCATTGTAATTTAAATAGCTGCAAATGTGTGAATCATCTTTGTTTCATTTTATTTAATTTTATAATAAATACCTTTTTTGTAACCAGCCTCGTTATTTAATAGCCGGATGTTATTGTTATTCAACAGCAAATATCTATTATTAGACATTTGTTAAAGTAGTTATGTAACATAAGTCATAATATTACAGTAGCTAAAGGGAAAATAATTTATTAATTAATTAATCATTTTCAATTTCTTTTTATTTAATTTAATCGAAATTTCGTTTGGAAAACGGCTACCGGCTGCTAGTTGTATATATAAATATTCTCATTATTGTATTAGTAATTCACAATTTTTATAATCAAAATTAATGCTCACTGACAAAATAATTTCCTACAAAAAAAAAACATGCTGGTGCTCACATAAATTACTTGACAACTTAAAAAAATTACCAAAAACAATTAAAAAAAGGGTTGTTTTAATTCTTAATTAACGCAAAGAATAACTAAAAAGCATCCATGTGTGCGCTTTTATGAAGCAATGAAGATAATTCGAGAGAGAATAAGAAGAGTAAAAAAAGGAGAAGAGGAGATGGATCTGAATAAATCCGTGTGTGGCACGCACTCTATTACGTAGTTTTACGACGGTGTCCTCTTGAGCGTGTATCCTTAAATTTATAATAGAATCGACAATTGAAATAAAGAATGGTAGTCGCGGGGGCGGACAAACAGAAATGTAACTGTAGACGGGAAGAAGGAACACACTTTCAAGAGCTCTTTGTGCAGAGTTGGACAAGTGGCGGAGGAGGAGAGGAGGGTACGAGGATGTGTGCCCTCTTTTGTTCAAACGCTGACAGCGAAATAATAATAACGGGAGAGCGTTTAATTTTTTAATCGAGGGATTTAAATTGAATAAAAAAATTGATATATATATATATGATTCAGTTTATACATAATAATCGATGGAAGAATCGACTACCCGGATATCCTAGCTCAAGTGCCATTTAACGTGCCTGCAAAACACACAAGATTTGAATCTATAACTATATTATTTATAAATATAAATAATTGTTATTGTGTTGTCTGAATAAAGATTTTTGTTTATATATATTAATTTTAATCAAATTATTATAAATAATAAAATGATTTCTTAAATATAACAATATTCTTAAACTGAAGCAATTATTATTATTATTATTAAAATTAATATAATTATAACAATACTTTATTGTAAACATAACTGGATATGAATTCTGTAAAAAAATGTCTGCCGGTAAGAAATATTTACAGAAAATAACAGTCGAATATATTATAATCTTCTTTATGTTGGTTGTTGAGACTTTAATTATTTAAATAAAAATACGTGTCCTTTCTCGTACTAATATAATAATATAATAATCAGTTTATTGTCCAACAGGAAACATTTCCCAATTACAAGACAAATACAAAAACATAGCCTAGTATACAGGTATATAAACATAATTACAATTACAATATATATGTAATAATGTCATCAATAGCTAAATGTTGAATACATGTTCTGTTAATATAACATATTGTATAAATAAAAGAATTAATTCAGAGTTGTCTCCAAGTTTAAGTGTAACATTTTTAGCGAATCGTGAAATAATAATAATAAGTAGGGGAAAGGACAAGTATTTTTATTTAACGAATATATTATGTAAATTATTACATTTTTTTACTCGCGAAATTAAAAACAATTACAAATTCCAGCGAGACATTACCATCCACACAAAAAATTAAACAAACATAATTAAAATAATGTAACGTACACATAAGAAGCAACAACAACAAAAAATACTCGAAGTGAAACGCACACATTCACACACACTCAAAATTCCCTAAGGACATGTGTACCTTTCCGTGTAAAATTACACGCTAAGTCCAATGTTGGTGTATCATTTATAAAACTCTTTCGCCACGGCTGAAGTTAATTAAATTCCATCCTGCTTTTTTTTAAACACAAATTACGCTCGCGTGCGTCTGCTCTTTTCCAATATAACTGTAATAAACTTATATAAGAAGAAAAAAAGATATATATAGGTATATATTAATAAATTTTGCACGTTTTTTTCTTTCTCTCTCTGAAAAGTAATTACTTTCTATTAATTACTTCCAGACTCTCATATAATTATTAGTTTTTGAATAGTTTCATTATTGTTGTAAAAATTTCTTAGAATTTCATTGTATTATTCGATATTATTATATTTATCAGATAAAATTATCTATCAGTAATTCTTCTTTTGAACAATATTGAAAAGTAAATATTTTGAAAAGAAGTAATTAGATTTTTGATATACGAGAAATGTTTTCAACTGACTAATGGCTGTGTAAATATTTTTATACAAAAGGACAAAAGAATTTATTTTGTACACGTCTCGTCCTCTCGTCATAATCACTGTGTTTAAGTTTTAATTTTGTAATTGTTTTTGAAGCAGAACTGATTCGGCCTTCGGGCTGATCAGATGTCTTTGCCTTTTCGTTAATAATGAAAAAATGTAATAATTGTGTGAAGTGTGAATACAAGTATAAGTTAAAGTTTGAGCTTAGAGTTATTGTTGTTGACTTCTTATCAATATGACCCGCAAGGTGTTATCAAAAGCTCCACATAAGGAGTGATAACATTATATAAAAAAATAAAGATATTATTATATAAAAATATCTTTATTTAAGGGACTTTTACATTATATTAAGTACAGTATTGTATAGTATAATACGGTATATAATTTGAGGTTGTCCTTTCATAAGCTATCGACCCGAGGTCTTTCTGCCAAGATATTATTATTATTATTAAAACAATAATGTGATTGTGCGTGTTTTGGTAGAATTTTAAATAAATTTTTCCTTACCAACCAACCAAGCGATTACAAGTGAAGTGTATAGTGCATAATTGGAAAGGTTAGACAGAGATTTTAGAGAAAAAGAACCCGCGCTGATTAATCGTATTTTTTCATCACGATAACACATACTGAAAGAATTACGGCGGAAAAACTATGCCAGTTTTTAGAGAAAAAGAACCCGCGCTGATTAATTGTAATTTTTCATCACGATAACACATACTGAAAGAATCACGGCGTAAAAACTATGCCAGTTGGGATAGGAAGTTCTCCCACAACCTCTACATATTCTCCAGATATAGCCACATCCGATTGTCATTTGTTTCCATGTAAGATTTGCTTCTTCAATAAATCTTCTTCAATGAAGATTGCATCAAAAACGCGTTGATCGATTTTTTAAGTCAAAATTACAAAAATTTTACAATAGAAAGAAAACGATGGTAGAGAATTGAGTACAAGTAGTTGAAAACAGCGACTATATTGTTGATTAAATTGTTTTGTTTAAATAATTTGGTTTTAAAAATGTATTTGAAAACAACATTAATTATTACTAGATCTGTTAAAAAGATTTTCGCAAGATCTACCTTGGACAGAACAATGTAGAGCTCTGGATCATGTCTGCCGAACATATCAGCTCAATTACAAAAGACTTATACAAGATCTACATTTAACCAGACCAATCGGCTGAATAAAAAAGAATTTTTCAAGATCAAACTTGGACAGATAAATGTAGAAGTTGGGTTCAGGTCAGTGAAATGTATAAGCTGAATTTAATAATATTTTAACGTGTCAAGAGTTTGTGATCTTGCCAAGCAAACCTATATCCTAGCACTAAAACATTTAGATGTTGTAAAATCCGTTTCCATGATAATAGTCTCAATAAATTAAATTTAAATTATGTTCCATATTATATTTGTTTTTCCTGTAGGAAAACGCACTAGAGCATCTGAGTTGATTCCTTCGTGTAGAAATGTATCTGACGGACTCTGTAGGAAAACTCATTGCAATATCAGAGTTGATTCCTCCGGCACAAGTGTATCAGACGAACATGCTCATTCTTTGGTCCTTGTAATCATTTTCGATTTTTTAATATTGGATTCATATTTAATATTATAATATGATGTACCAGTATTTAATTAGAGAATACCTACTCTAATGATTATGGTAGTCAGAAGTGAACAGGTGTATATAAAATCTGTCGCAGGGTTTATGATAGACAATAAACAGACATTTGGTGAAAATATCCATCGTATAGCTGAGAAAGCTGAAATACAGATCACGTCGCTCAGTAGGATTATGACTAACACCCATGGTCTGAAATCTAGTAAGCACCGTCTTTTAATGACAATGGTCCCATCTATTCTCTTGTACGGATCAGAAATGGGATGGGATGATAAAAATGAAAATCGAATGCTTCAGAAAGCATTTAGCATCGATACAAAGAAGGGCCTCTCTCAGAGTATTCAGAGAAGACAGGGACTTCTACAGAACCCTCGCTAGTTTTGAGGAGATGTGGCGTTGCGATGGATTCTCTCGGCGGAGATTTCGGATGGGGCATACATGCATGTCCCCAGAAACTATTACCAAGAATATGCTTAAATGCGAAAAACAATGGATATATTTGTGGAAGATGTTCTCCACGAAAAAAACATATAGAAGACGCCGAAGATGTCATGACATGAGCGCCAGGAAAAGGCCCAATACGAAGTAATGTGGTAAAACGGTTCTGGGTTGGTATTCTTAGTAAAAAACTCTTAATCTTAAGAATTAAGATAAGGTTATTCGAAGTAAAAATATTTGCATATTTATGTAACAAACATTTAAATAAAACAATATTAGAAATATTAATATTTTTAATTAATCTTTTCTGAGATGGATTAATCTTGGATTTCGGCGTAATTTCTGCGTGTGGTAATAAGATTTTCCCCGGTAATGAAATATTAATGGGTTTAATTTTTCTTCGGGTCGCGGCGGTTTTAATTTTTTATTAATTATCATCAAGGCGTGCACAGAGGTAATTTATTTTGAATTAACTCGACTCATTACTTACTCGCGGCAGCGTCTGCGAGACACAAACTAACACCGAGTTTTAGTTTTAAATGTGCTGTGGAATGTTATACCATGCAGGAAATAATACTCAATGGTTATACCAAGCATTTTATTTTTCTGTATTGTGGAGGCTTCTACTTCGTTATACATGTTAATTTCACAATAAAACACTTATTACTTTGTTTATATAACACTTGTTTATTGTTCATAAATACATTTTATTTTTGTTAATTAATAATTTTAAATATCAGAAGAAAGAATTCTTTCTTCATCTAATTTTGATGAGGAATAATTGTGCTCATAATTAATTGGAGTGTTTAATTAATGAAAATAAAGAAATTTGGAAATAATAGTAATGTAAAAAAAATATGTATATTAATTTTTCTCCTTTTAAATTTTGCAATAATTAGTGAGAGAATTCAAAATGTAGAGGATATTTTTTTTATCTAAACAAACGAAGAGTTTTCATCATTTTCTACAATTCAATTCAATTCATTTATTTACTGTAAATCACCTTTATACAGAATAATAACAATATTCAAAATTCTTAAGGCTGGCGTTTACTAGAAAAGGAATGATGCGATGACAGAGATAGTAGCGAATCGTCAAGGAGGTGATGCCTATCGATTTTAATAGCTAATTAATTGAGAAATATGTAGAACACTGTAGTTTGGTTTCTTATTTGATTTACATATGTGTATGTATGTGTATTCGATAACCGAAGCTGACACGTTCTATATTTTTATTTATTGAAATGAATGAATATACTGTTTGTTATTTTTTAGTGTATAATGAGACAGTGCATAAATATATTTGATGAATTTTGTCGCATCATCGAAAGAATTACTTAATGGATGTTATGTTTTTATTCTCATTTTTAGAGGTAAATTTAGAAATCACAGAATTAATACAAAGCACACAGTGACATATGTACATAGATTAATACATGTGGACGGTTCATTAAATTTGTATGCCCTTTAAACCTACTCGAACTTTGACTGTATATGCAATGGAGCTTGATTTTTCAAACTAAAATATTTTCATTCTTACATATATTCTGATTTTACCTAAAGTTGTTATTAACTTCCTAATTTTAAATTTTTGATATCTGGGGTGAGTAGGGGTAGTAGGAGCTACTTTCTAAAATTATTTTCATATTATACAGGGTGACAGAAATACCATAAAAATATCAAAGTTGTATTTTTGAAAATGGAAAACCCTATATATTATTATATTTTTAGATTCTACGTTCAAAATAACTATCGTTTTTATTGAGGTTATTAGTACCTAAACCTAACAGTTTTTGAAATAATTGGAATTTTGTTAAAATCTAACCTAATTTTCAAATGTCAAGCATTTGAAAAGTATTTAGGTTATGTATACTAAATACATATTTATGCACAAATGTTTTTATTGCACTCATCATATAGCCCAGGCATAAATATATTGTATATAAATGTTAATGCTTCGGAAGGATTTAGCGAATACAACCTAATTTAAAATAAATACACAATAAATTATATAAAAAATATTTTATTTTTAATCAAAATACTTTTCTGAAACATCCCGTTTATGATTTCCTGTATTATTATTTTTTTCATCGTAACCGAATATTAACGAAATACCCGTAATTCATTACGGGCGCACATTCACCATTTTTTTTTTCCTGACTGAATTTGTCGATATTATGTTACGTATAATTTCTATCGGGTCACCGTATAATTATCGGATATGAAATTAAATATTCCGAAATATTTTACACCCAAGTTGATCATGCATATTCATGCACAATTACATACATATCTATCATTCCGGCGGCGCTGGCCCGATGGGATTCCAACGTCGGGCTCAATATTAGTACTAAATATTTTAACCGGGATAGATTCGTGGGATCGATAAAAAGAACGCGTCGCGCGATTGAGAAACGTCGAAACGGGAAATTGTTGGTGATATTTGAATTAATTCGCTTGATTAAAAAAGAAAACGTCCAACAATTCGAATCACTAATTGAATAAATAATAATAACAATAAACTCTTCAATAGTTAATTAAATGTGAGTTTCGTGAAGATTTGAAAGAAATATGAAAACACTTTGTACACTTTTCTTCAACCTCAACAATTAACAAGTTAAATAATTTATTAATTATTTTCAAATTATTTTTATTTACTAATTTATTCTTTAATTTAATACTTTTCATTTAATTTATTTTCGTGCGTTTTTAATTTTTTTATCATTATTATTAAGATGAAGAAGAAGAAAAAAACACAATATTAAATATCATTCCGAGTTTTCTTATAATAGTTTCCATAATTCCACCCTACGAGCGTATTATATTTACAGACGCAGTGGAATCCGTGCATATTTCAACATCCATTTCCAATTAATTTTCGCAGGAGGGTTGGGATTATTTCTGGATCCACTTAAAGCGAGCAAGAAATACGCGATGATTCTCAAAAAGCGTCTGGATTATCCGGAGCGTTAATAATATTCACCGACGGACTAGAAAAATAAAAAGAAGTGAATAGGGGAGGGGAATTGCGGAACGATTGCTTGCTTGCTCGGCGGCCTTTCAGGGGAGGAATGCGAAACGCATAAAATATTTCGAATTGCGAAATAAATGAGTATACATTTATAATAAAAACACTTTTTTTAGCTTGGTGTTTCTCTATGTATAGCACAGATAATTGTAGATGTTTGTCATTAGGGGATGGTAAAGGGTTTACTAATTAAAGTAAAAATATAAAATTATAATTATATTCTGTAGATGAATCGGCTATCGACTGGAGGTCTTTCAGCTTATTTATTATATTTTCTTAGTTCTATCTAGTTCTATCATAAAAAAATATTGAATACGAAAATATAAAAATTGTTTTCCGTTTATGGCAAACAACAACAAAAATTAAATAAATTCGTACACGATAAATCATGGAATTTTATTAGATTATGCATTACGGAAGATCCTAATTAACACCCGGTTTGCGCGACTGGTAAGACAAACTGATCCCCGTCGTTATTTACGACGAATAGGGCTGGCTGTTGATAAGACGCACGGTTTTAATAAACCATTTGATTAACGAAACGCTCGCACAGGCTCATTAATATTCCCACTCCTTTTTTATTCCTCCTTTTTCTTCATCTCCTCTTCTCTTATTTATTATTTTTTTTTTTTTTTGTTCAATGTCGAAGTGTGCTGTGGAGAGAAACGTGGACGTTTCGCGCCCAGATGCGCCTCGCTGCTCCCGCGATGAAATATTGGAAACGTTAAAAATGGAAAATCACGACCGGATAAATAATACGCTCGATCCGTATCTCTTACATTTTAATATCGTCCCGTAGCAAATGACAGCACGTAAACAGGCTTCGGAGATGTATTGCGGAGATATCCACTACACTTTCTGTAGAAAGTCGGAGAAGGGACTATTACCGCATTTTTTTTCACTCGATTTAATCTAGTAGGCTTTATGTAGATCTAATTGTTCAAATTCAGACTAACGGAACATTTCTTTTTTCAATTTCTGTATTTTATCATTATTATTATATAAGGTGGCCAGAAAAGGTGTAATAACTTTCAGATAGAGAAATATTAAATTTTATAAAATTTAAAAAATATATAAATAGTTGCAAGATATATTTACATACAGGGTGAGTCTTTTTCGATGTTTTCTATGAGGACCTCGGAAACCTTTAGAGATAATAGTAGGGAAAGACTTCACATGATTGTATTTTCTACTAATTTAACCCAAAACATACAGAGAATAATAAGAATTTTCAGACGCAGAGACCTGAAAAATAATATTTAATTCTTATGTAAGTTAATATTTGTACTCCTATCCTGAAAGATATTCTCATTTCGTTTATTGTCCCAATCAGGTTGGTATCGTTAAAAGTGAATGCATTATCGTTATTTTCCACCAGTTCAGGTAAACATTCTCTTGTATCTTCAGACAGGCAAGGTCGATCTTTCAGGTGTAATAATCTGAATTTAGTATACTATTAGTAACAGCAGCTCACAAACATAGAATGGGAATCATTTTGTAATAATTTTTACAAGAAAAAGAATTATTATGGGAAAAGAAAATGAAAGAATCTTTAAAATGATGCAAACTCATCTTCTGATAATAAAGATGCGTTGAATGATTCTATCCACGAATTGAGTGAAGTTATTTGAAACAAAAAAAAATTAGGAGTTACCTTCTCTTCAACATATCAAATTTGAAGAGGGGAGATTCCCTAAATTGTTTACCTTCAAGGTACCAAATTTGTAGTTATTTGCAGTTATTCGAACAGAAAGAACTTGGGAATGGGGGAGTAAAGCAAAAGAAATTGGGGAGTGTCCTCTTCTTCAAAACCCCCCAATTTGAAGAAAAAGAAACTCCTCATTTTTGTTCTATTCAAGACACCCAATTTGTAGTTACTTAAAGTTACTCGAAGAGAAAGATAAATTGGTGAGATTCAAAATACTAAAATGTTTAGAGAAGGAAACTCCTCATTTTTTCATCTCCTCAAAACGTCCAATTCATAGGCATTTGAAGTTACTCAAAGAAAAAAAGATTGGAGAATTTCCTCCAGTCTGTTGAAAGTATCCACGAATTGGGTGTCTCGGAGAGGAGGAATATCACCAAGTTATTTTCCTCCAAGAAACACAATACGATGTTACTTAAAGATATTCCCAGAGAAAGAAAATGGGGAGTTTCGTTCTCTGCAATATTTTTTTCACTATTGTTTTTTTGTTGTTGTTTGTTTTCAATTGTACATATGTTTGTTTTTTGAAAATATATTGTGTATAAAATGGACCAGTTGTTTTGAGTTAGTTGCTCTTCCAGTGCTTCCTGAGCTAGAATCGATTAAAGGAGAACCTTCCTTCATTTAACCCAATTCCTAGTTATTTGAAAATAAATAAATTGGGGAGTTTCTCCATTTTCAAAACATCTAATTCGAGGATACAGACGACAACTCCTCTTCAAGACATCAAACTTGTAACTCCTTCTTTTCAAGTTTAATGAAACTCCTCCTTTTCAAATTTGATGTCTTGAAGAGGAGAAAACTCCATGCGTTGTCGTTTGTATCCTCGAATTGGGTGTCTTGAATATGGAGAAACTCCCAATTTCTTGTCCTACATTTCCTTGTCTTAAGGACACCCAATTAGTGGTTACTAAAACTTTCAGTATTATTCATTTATGTCATTCACTTTTTGCATAATAACTCTTAAAGAGATATAAATTGGAGAGTTTTCTCCTATTTTATACACCATTTTTTAAGAGGAGAAGACGCTAATTACGTTCTCTTCAAGACGCTCAATTCGGAGTTACTTGAAATTGTTGGAAAAGAAATAAATTGGGGAGTTATCTCCCCTTCAAGCTTCCTCATCTTCATAAACCTTCAAAACGCCCGATTAGTAGTTATTTGAAAAGAAAAAAATGGCAAGTTTCTCCCTCCTCAAGACACCCAATTTGGAGAGGGGGAGACTACTTAATTTTTAATCTTCAAGACGCCTAATTCATCATCATATCCAATATATCAATAGAAAACTATTTTTTTTTTTCAGTTTGTCGCAGTTTTTATTTAATAAATATAAAAAAACTATTCCCAATGGAGAATTCCTCTTCTTCAAGATACCCAATTTGAAAAAGAGAACACTCCTTAAATTCCTTCTCTTGAAAACACCCAATCCTTAGTTACTTTAATTTATTAAATAAAAAATGATTTGAAAATAATTAATAAATTATTTCCACCAAATAATTGTGACCAAGTGGAATAAATACTGTTTTCTATTTATACTTTAATTTACTTGAAGAAAATGACATTGGAGATATTCCCCAACCTCAAGACACCCAATTCGTAGTTACTTTTGCTAGAATCATGCGGCACATCTTCACTTACTGTGTCCATCAAAGCCTACGAACTACAACGCATGGTGCAGTGCAATTCGGGAAGCTTGTGTTTCCTGAAATTTAGATCATAAATCTACCCCCGGCTACAACTCTAAAACATTATAGAAGGTACAGGAGTATACAGCAAGTAGAACATCTGAAAACGCACAAAAGAGCAAGGGAAACTGTAGTGTAAAAAAAAAACATATCAGGAACTTCTTATTTATTAATAAATTATATTATATTATGGGTGAAAAGTTTACACCATTTTTTTTTAATTGATGTGTTATTTATTTATTTTAGCTACTTAAAACGGTTCATTTAAAAATTATTTATTAGTAAAATGACTTAATTTTACCCAACCATACCATCAACGATAGATGGGAATAATTATGTATTTACTAAATAAAAACTGTGACCAACTGAAAGAAAAACACTTCTCTATTGATATGTTGGATATGATGTTACACAGGTGGTAGAAGAGTGTGTTGGAAATGAGTGATTGTTTAAAAAATTGAAAAATCTTTTGCTGATATTTGTTTCTTGTGCTTTTTCATTAAAAACATGGATAGTTCTTGGTATTTTAGAAAATATAGAATTTTTAAAACTATTACTGGAATTTGATTACCACTACAGTGACGATAAGTCGAAACTATTTGGATAAATAAAAAAGTTAGTGAAATAAACAAAGTACCTTTCATTTTAAATTTAATATTGATTTGGTTATATTTATGATGATATACATGAATTTGTAATGTGTTAGACATGGTTTGTGAAGGATTGCCAGTGTCCTAAATCTGTTAATTGATAATGAAAGAAACCTTATTTTTAAAGGAAATAACGTTGAGAAAATCAAGATTTTTCCATTCAAATTCATTCAAATTTTTTTAAAATTATTTTACAAGGGTTGTTAGAGGGTAAAAGAAGAACGGTGCTCTAAATCTTTTTATTGGTAATGAAACATAGATTCCTTAAAATAGGACCACTATTTTTTTGTACATTTCGACAAAAATATCGAAACTACAGTCGTAATTAAATTAATAACACTGTAAATACATTTTATTTATCATGTACTTATTCCTGATTGCATCTTTACTAGCTAGAAAGATATAAATCTAATGAGTAACGACTCGAAACACACAATCATCCACTTCGGTCCGGGCACGTTCATCGGTGAAATACAATTAGCAGCTACCGAAAATCGTGCAGATGAGAGCGAGAAAACGCGGATTGAATACACACGAGAAACCCTCGGAACTAGCGAGTGTGTGTTTGTGTGAAACGTGTGAGCGAAATCACAATCAGATAATGTCTCCATTTGTATGGGCGCCGTCGTGCAGTCCATGTTTTTTAATTCATCCGCATTAACTCGTTATCCTCAATTTGTATTTACCGTGCGCCGTAAAGAAAACGGCTGACAATTATTTTATGGCGTTCGGGTAATTTAATTAAAAGTTACGAGACGGAGTTTAGGATTCACACCTGGGTTTTGAGCGACAGAGGCGGTGAGTTTAAAGGTTAAATGTGATTATTGGCGGATTTTTCTCACGGATTTATTTATGGAATATGGAAATTTAAAATAAACATAATCTTATAACAATTAAAATATATTTTATAGGTAACCTAACTTTCCTATTTCTTTCCTCATCAAATTTGGTGTCTTGAAGAGGAGATTCCTCAATTAATTTCTCTTAGAATAATTTCAAGTAACTACGAATTAGGTGTCTTGAAGAGGAGGAAATTGGAACTGGTTATGGAGACGGTTTATTTAATTTAATAAAATTCTTGTTCTTTCCTCTACTTTTTTATTTATTTTTGAAGCTATATTTCCATATTCAAAAGTACTATTGAAGTTTAAATATTTTTTTATTTTATTTGTAGCTTTCTAATGAATCCTTCATTTATGGCAAAATGCCATTTATTGCTCTATTTAATAAAATAATTTGATTCCACAATATAAAAAATATTAAACATTTTAGCAAAAATAAGCTAGATAATGAATTTTCTTCGATAGGCTTATTCTTGTTTTAAAGTTTTTGTTGAGGCTTATAAAAACTTTGAATTACTTTGAATTTTCTGTTTAAATCGATGAATTTTCTTGTTTTTTACCAATACTCAAATTAAAAAAATCGTAATAATTACAATTTTTGGGTGATCTTCTTGAAACTACGTTAGAGTATCAAACAAAGTTTGCTCTTTCAGAATATGCAATAAACTAAAAATACTTCCTCGACAGTTTTTGAGATATTTTAGATAAAATCGACGATTTTTTTGCTATTTACCAATACTAGAATTTAAAAAAAATCTTAATAATTACAATTTTTCGGGTATCTTTATGAAACTACGTTAGGATATGAAACAAAGCATGCTCTTTAAAAATATACAAAAAACTAAAAATACCCCCTACACAGTTTTTGAGAAATTTCAATTTCATGCTAAAATCGATGATTATTCTTGCGTTTTACCAATACTCGAATTTAAAAAAAAAATATTAATTACAATATTTTGGGTATCTTCATAAATCTTTGTCATGAAGCAAAGAATCCACGCTCTTTCATAATATGTAAAAAACTAAAAATACTCCCTCCACAGTTTTTGAGATATTTTGAATTATCTGCTTAAATGGAGGAATTTTCTGGTTTTTTACCAATACTTGAATTTAAAAAAAATATAAAAATTAAAATTTTTTGAATATCTTTTTGAAATTATGTTAGGATATTAAACAAAGTTTGCTCTTTCAAAATAAGCAAAAAAACTAAAAGCATCCACTGTACAGTTTTTGAGTTAATTTCAATTTTCTGCTGAAATAGACGAATTTTCTTGCTTTTTAGCAAAACTAGAAATTCAAAAAATCTTAATAATTCCAATTTTTGTAGTATCTTTTTGAAGCTCTATGACGATATTAAACAAAGTTTGCTCTTTCAAAATAAGCAAAAAACTAAAAGCATCCACTGTACAGTTTTTGAGTTAATTTCAATTTTCTGCTGAAATAGACAAATTTTCTTGCTTTTTAGCAAAACTAGAAATTCAAAAAATCTTAATAATTCCAATTTTTGTGGTATCTTTTTGAAACTCTATGACGATATTAAACAAAGTTTGCTCTTTCAAAATAAGCAAAAAACTAAAAGCATCCACTGTACAGTTTTTGAGTTAATTTCAATTTTCTGCTGAAATAGACGAATTTTCTTGCTTTTTAGCAAAACTAGAAATTCAAAAAATCTTAATAATTCCAATTTTTGTGGTATCTTTTTGAAACTCTATGACGATATTAAACAAAGTTTGCTCTTTCAAAATAAGCAAAAAACTAAAAGCATCCACTGTACAGTTTTTGAGTTAATTTCAATTTTCTGCTGAAATAGACAAATTTTCTTGCTTTTTAGCAAAACTAGAAATTCAAAAAATCTTAATAATTCCAATTTTTGTGGTATCTTTTTGAAACTCTATAAGGATATTAAACAAAGTTTGCTCTTTTAAAATATGCAAAAAACTAAAAATACCCCCTCCATAGTTTTTGAGATATTTTGAATTTTCTGGTCAACTTAACGAATTTTCTTGCTTCTACCAATGCTTGAATTTTCAAAAATCCTATTAATTATAATTTTTGGGGTATCTTCATAAATCTACATTAGTGAATGAAAAGAAGCTTGCTTTTTCAAAATATGCAAAAAAACTCAAAACACCCCATCTACAGGTTTTGGGGTATTTTCTGCTAAAATAGATGATTTTTTTGCTTTATACCAATACTCGAATTTCAAAAAATCTTATTAATTATATTTTTTTCGGTAACATCATACAACTTTGTCATGATATAAAACAAAGCTTGCTCTTTGAGAACATGAAAAAAAATATATCCCCTCCATACGTTTTGAGATATTTTCAATATTCAGCCTAAATCGACAAAATTTATTGCTTTTTACCAATACACGAATTAAAAAATCGTAATAATTACAATTTTTGGGATCCTTAGTCTCACTCCAATTTTCAAGATATTCGGTTCTGGAGTGCTCTTTAATAACTTCTTTTATGTCAGACATGTTTTGTGGTAATGCTGGTTCTGGTCCTTACATGTATGCATTTTCATTCTGTTACCTTTACTGCTTTTGTGTCCACCGGATAAATAGGTTGCTTTTGACTGCAGTTGTTTCTAGGTTTATCCTGCATTTATGAGCAAGTTGTGACGTGAATTAATTTCGAGTTAACATGTAATGTTAATAGACGTTTTGCTACTAGCCGGATTATCGTCCCGGTTAGATCTTTTCTATGGAATTATGGCTAGTAGTGGGATCGCTTATGCCTTTCCCTAATGGTAGTTTCCTCTTTAGTGAGAGTTTCCTGGAGTTGATTCCGATTATTGCTCCCTTTTTGTCACTAAACCACCTGTAAAGATATGAAGGTTAGTCACTTTATTTACTGGATGTTTATTTGATACTCCACTTTTATCTTGCTGTCGTAAATGTACTTGTGGGTTCACTGGTTCACTGGTTTCAGTATTTGTAGGTGGATTTTTATAATGAATCCCAAAATATTCTAGAATTCACCATCACCGTTAGGTATTTCCCACAGCTTTAGTTTGTATAAACGCAATGCAATTAATAATGCACGTTCTTTGACAAAGACATCTAGTGGCGATTTATCCAGAGCCGCCTCAAAATATGCTGTTGATTTTTTCATTATTAAACCAGTGTTGTAAAATAAGACGATCCATTAATCTTCCATCTAGGACAATATCCTGCTCTTGAGGGGAAAGAATTAAGTACCTCGGTTTGCACTATGTAAATGAACTAGCAGATCTTTCATCTATTAGGGTGAACGACCTGATCAGGTTCATAAGGTGCTCAAATTGGATTGTATAGAAGGAAGGATCTACATCTCTATGGTATCACAATGGGCCTAAGTGAAGAGTCTTTAGGCTCTTGCCATTGTACCTACCTAATCTTCCACTTAATATTTCTAAAAATTTGTGTAATTGTATGAATAAAGATGATATTTTTTTATTCATATAAAACAATTAGGAAAGTGGGAAAGAATTTCATTTGCAAAATTTTTAAATGGTATTCAATATTCATCAAGTGAGATTCACTATATCTAAAAAAATCCGCATAGTGGAGGCTACATTTGTCTAAAACAAGGATGCACTTTGAACAAATAAAAGCCTTAACAATTCACCCTTCACTTATATCACAAATATATTTACCACTTAAATCCTTTGACATATTACTTTATTTATATAAGTAAACCTTTTTTTAATGGATATTACGATGTATAACAAAGTAGAAGCCTGAACAATTTTTTATATACAATTGAGTGAAATTAATTTCAGTTAATTTAATTTGATCAATAATAAAAAATTTAATTTTCTATTAAAAAAAAAGGATGAATTAAATCCAATTCGAATTGTCCTCAATAAATAAAATACCTCCACACATAACTATCCCCTATCTTAATTTACTCCCAGCCATTACAACCACTCGAACAAATCGTCCGCGCCGTTTAAATAAATTACACTGGATGAATATAATCCCCTATAAGGATTAGACCGAATTTATGAGGAAGAGCAAGGGGAGCAACCTTTCTTTGTCTGGATCGCCACTTCGTAGATCACTTTCCACCGAACGCGGATTTGAGATTATTACCATGGAATTAACGGGCCGCGCCGCTTTAATAGTTCACTCGAATCCGGAACGCTTAAGCCTCGAATTGATTTGAATTTCCGATTATCGGAATCATCTGCATATTTCAAACGACTGCGCTCTAGCTGGGTTTTTGATTATTAGCCATGTTTATTTATACCGAATGGCTTGGAATCTGGAAATCACGCTGTGTTAGGTTTTGAAATAAATAGAAAAGTGAAACGAACTACTTAGATTTGTAGAATTACGTCTCATGTTTTTTTTTTATTTGACGATTCAAATTCCTTGAATTTATTGGTTAAGGAAGTGGTTCGTTTGAATTGTTCCACGTTCCAAGAAATAAAGTCAACATTTTTAAATTATGGTGGGATGACAATACAAAGAGAGATGATATTATTAAATATAAATAAATATTTTATTTTATTGCTATTGTTTTCTTACTTATTTTGTAGTGATTTACAAGTATTGATGAGTTTGCGGTTTGTAGTTCAATGGACTATTACAACAGATTTGAATAAATATATATTATAATTCACTACAATTTATTTATATGTTTAATTAATGCTTTTAATATTTATACATTGGTAGTCCATTATTCAATCTAATCTGTGTTTTATTGGTTGATTTTCTAATAATCGATTAATATTTATTTTATACAATAATAAATATTAATCGATTATTAGAAAATCAACCAATAAAACACAGATTAGATTGAATAACTTTAAATTCTCTTGAAAATAGGCTAATAAATAAAATTTTAAATTCTCTCGAAAATGGGCTAATAACCCGAAACTAGTCAAGAATTTAAAGTTAATCTAATCTGTGTTTAATTGGTTGATTTTTAATAATTTATTCATATTTATTTTATTTATATGTTTATTCCAATTGAGATATTATTGTAAGTGCAAACCTAGGTAGTAATAAAATTTTAAACTAAAAAAAAACTAATGCGCAATTATTAAATACGAAAATTAAATTGTACCTGCTTGATCAACAATTTTCTTATCTAAAGAATTCGAACGCTTCGCGCGTGCGATCTATCGATTGTTCTCTTTTTTTTTAGTTGCAATAATTTTACGTTCGCAGATTTTAATCCAGTCGACTAAAACATTACTGACGAATAATACGGATTATTTTATGAAAAGTGAATTAATTTAGATCAATCATTAAGGTGTGGTGTGTGATCATAGATTTTTTTCCTCTCCGAGGATAGGCTGGATATGCTAGTGAAACTGAGACGGAGATCTGGTGAGTAAATAACTGAGGCAAATATTTATAGATGTAATTAAATTAAATGGAGGAATTAAGCGAATCCTTCATATATTGTGTTTATTTGATTTATTAAATGGTAAGAAAAATAATTTCTTGGATTAATTTCTCATCTGGCACTTGGTGAAAGATATTACACTATGTAAAATAATTTAATTTTTAATTTAATTTTACATAGCTAAGAAAAATGAACATTTTTACTCGTATGAAAAAAAAGAGCCTTTACGAAGTACATTCGTTTTCGCAATACATACATAAAATATGATAGTGACGGAAAGAAAGTCTTAAAACTAGTGTTGGGCAAAATCGAGTAATATTAGTAATCGAGTATTTCTAAATGAGTAAATTTAAATAAATTAAGTTTATAAGTAACAATGAATTGATGTGTTTCAATTAATAGGGAACCGTTTCTGATATTAATAAAATTGCATTAATTATTATGTTATATTAATTTTATGTTACTGCAAAATTAAGTACATAAACTTAATTTTGCAGTAACATAAAAGACCGAAACATCGACCTTTCCCATCTCTACTTGAAACATATAATCGGGGTAATTCTGTAAGGGAAATGTTAAATTTAAAGTGTACGTTATTTTTAGTCATCGCAGTGTAATCAGCTTTTTAATTGATATATATACATAGAATGTGAATTTAGTTAATAACGTATAGGTTAAACTTAACATTTTCCGTATAGAATAGCCCCGAATTTCACTTGAGACAATATTATTATTTTACAATTTTTCATTAAGGAATTCTATTAATTTTGTGGGATACAAAATTTAACATTCTCAACTATTTGCACAAAAAAAAGTTTATTGCAACTTTAAATCCATTCCCGTTTTTTAATAAATCGATATCAGCTCCGTTATTAAATGCACTTTATAATACATTTCGAATCCACCGCTAATCAATTCAACTTTACATATACCTAATAAGAGATAAACACGTCTGTTAATATGATTGTACAAAAGTCTAATTTATGACTGAGTATAATGATCTATCTTATGCGCAATTTCCTCCAAGAATAATGCATGCAAATGCATTTAGCTTTATCTTTACACTCGCGATCGAATGACGTTTATATTCCTATTTATTTTCAATCGGCGTCTTATCACCGCGAATGAAAACAGCTTCATGTACGTCGTAAATCATGCTTAGAGCGTGTCTGCGGAGATGAGGCAAGTAGGCGGAAACCAGTCTGTTTTTTTTTTTTTTGTCAGAAATAAAAAAATAATTCAACTGGAATTTACTGTAATTTCAGTCTATACATTTCTTTTCATTTATTATAGAAATGTATGGACTCTTCATCATTTATTATAAAAAGATCTTTTCATTATAAAAGAAAATTATATTTAATCGAATTAAAGTATTAACTAACTAACTAACCATCTTTATTCAAATGTGTATATGTATGTACAATAATATACAAAAATTAGAATTATATTCTGTAGATGATGAATCGGCTATCGACCGGAGGTCTTTCAGCCTGTCTATTTCTAGTTCTTGTCGTTGTCTTAAAGTATTATATTCCTTTATAATAAAAAAAATATAAAAAAAACTGTTGTTATTTTTGTCTACGTATTTGTATGATTGAACTTGGACTGACATGGAATTTGCACTGTATTATGATTTTATGAGATTTAAATCACAGATTGAATTGAATAGCTTTGAATTAATTTCACTGAAATAATAATCAATATTAATAAAAATCTACTAATGAATAAATCTACCCCTGCGTATATCATTCATCATAAAAAACACCCTTTTATATGGGTTTTTGAAAAATGAAACAAAAAAAGTAAGTGTAATTCCAATTTTAGGGTTCTACCATTACTTGTAATAATAAATAAAGACTTTCTTTGACTAATCAATTCCGTGTTAAGGTTGCGGTTTAGTAGAAAGATTTTTGGATTTAATAATACGAATATGTATTTACATTTTTTATCTACCAAGTATAAAGTATCAGTCTAAATAAAAAAAAATAAATCGTTAATTTTTGTGTATTACGTCAATTTACTAGTTCAAGTTAGAAAAGAGCATTGCAAGATACAATGAAATTAATAGGTCATGTTTGCTAAGTTATTTGAATGCAGAATTTAGTGAGATCCTTTAAATTTTCATTGCGCAAGTTTTTATAAGCAAAAATAAAATTTGAAATTTGCTATAAATTTGATCAATTTTCATTGCTTTTCACACAAACTAAACATTAAAATAATTTTTAATTCATCTGATGAAAATCCTGCTTATTTTAAGATTACTTTAATGTATAATACAAAATTGTTCATTGATCACAACAGCAATCTAACTCTAATTAGTGATTGCCAATATTTATATAGCTATCTCTTTCGTCTAAACCGCACCCTTAAATGACAACACGTAACTACTTAAAATAAAATCTTCCATTTTCTTACTTATGTTTACATGAATTAATAACTAATTCGGTTTGAACTTACTCAGTTTTCTTCTTTATGTATATTTATGTAATTTATACATATGTATTTTCCGTGTGAAGACATATTAAGGATTTTTTTCTCTCGGCGAATTAACATAAATTAATTATTCAGCCGCGATTAACCCGCGAGGCTTGTTTTTATTGATTCGGCAATAAAAATAAATCGACGCTTTAATTTTATGCAGTCCGTATTTATTTTTATTTGATATAAATTTAAAATTCAGCCGGCGACGACTTCTGCACACAATGAAACCAGTCGCGAATTTATAAACAGCCAACGCGAATTTTTTGTCTGCCAATGAGTATTTTGGATAATGTATATTAAACATCTCTATTATTATTTTTTTATATAATATTAATACGATAATCGGGACTATTCCCTATGGAAAATGTTATGTTTATTCTTGAACATTATTATTTATACTCTCAAAGGGAAATGTTAAATTTAACTCGTGCGTTTTTTTATCATTAGTCAAAGGAACTTTTGTACTCAATATACGTATAATGTATCTATTACAAACGTTGCTTAGACTGTGATGATAAAAATACGTACACATTAAATTTAACATTTTCCTTAGAGAATAGATCTGAATATGTAAGATTTCAAATTCATAAATTTTGAAACCAAATAAACCTGCAATCGGCTAACGCCCGGAGCACAGAGGAGAAAATGCTTTATATTTCTATTAATTTTAACAATCCAACTTATTACATTATAATAATTATACAAATAAAGTCAACTATTTTTAATATAATTATTGGTTTTAATATTTAAAAATTAGTAGTATTGTATAAAATAGATTAATAATAATAATAATAACGTTTATTGTCCAACAGGAGAACATTCCCAATTACAAGACAATTATATAAATCATATATAAATTAATTACAATTTCATTTAAACAATAACAATATTATGCGATTTTACCCAATGAAAGTACAGATTTAAATTAGCCATAATTTTAAAAAAAGTTAACAATGCATGATTAAAGATGATAAAAGATTTGCAAAAATATCACACGTTAACGATAGTTGATTAAAAAGATCACAGACTATGCTAATAGGTGACTTGGAGCCATACAATGTACGATTAGAAGCAATATAAAATGAGCTTCTGTTTCTACCGTTAAAAGTTGGAATAAGTAATGTAATCAATTTTAAAATATCTGGACAATCAATTCCGTTATGAAGTACTTTATACAAAAACGTAATTCCAGATGTCTTTCTCCGTCGTTCAAGCGAGTCAACATTGAATTTTTCCAGTAACAACTCTTGGCTATAACCTCTAACTAAATAAGTTCCATAAACTTTCAAATGTAAATATTTGAGGAATTTTCGCTGAAAACTTTCCATAAGACTAATTTGTTGTTGAGTTAGAGGATACCAAACCAAAGAAGCGTATTCCAGCTTTGACCTAACAAAGGCATTAAAGATAGATTTCAACGCTGTGATATTTTGAAGATCCAAAGAGTTTCGTAGTATAAAACCTAATGCCTTAAAGGAACCGCTGACCGTTTCATGAATATGCATATTAAATGTAAAGGTATCATCAAACCATACGCCCAAGTCTTTAAATACACTAACTTGTTCTAAGGGATTATTAAAAAAAAGTGTAATCAAACTTAATAGTATTAACCTTTCTAGTGAATGACATAAACTTGCACTTGTTGCTATTTAGAGTTAAGTTATTTAAAGAACACCAATTAGATACTATACAAAGCTGATCTTGCAACTGCTGACAGTTCTCAAGTGATGAAACAGATGAATATAATTTCAAATCATCAGCATATAAAAGGTGTTTTCAATTAAGTGCAGCTGAAAGATCATTAATAAACAGAATAAAGAGCAAAGAGCCAAAAATGGATCCTTGTGGAAGCCCGGAGGTTGGGAAATAGGATTTTGATTTACAATTGTTAACAGAGACATAAGTTTCGCGATTATAAAGATAAGATTGAAAAAGCAATAAAGGACCAGCGTTAAATCCAAAGTATTCCAATTTTGCTAATAGTAAAGTGTGATCGACTCTATCAAACGCCCTAGACATATCAGTATATATGACATCCATCTGTCCGGAAGCATCCAAAATCAACCAGTAAAACAATTAAACACAGGTTAGATTGAATAACTTTAAATTCTCGACTAATTTCGGGTTTCAAGAGAATTCTATTGAAAATGGGCTAATAACCCGAAACTAGTCGAGAGTTTAAAGTTATTCAATCTAATCTGTGTTTAATTGATTTATTGATTGATTTTTGATAATCTATTGACATTTATTTTATAAACATTTTTTTTTAATTTCATAGATATATTTATATAATTCATAAATAAATCAAATTTATGAAAATAATTTGTAGAAAATTACTCTTTCAATAAAAGTGAAAATAATCAATGTATATGTATTTATAGTAATTATTGAATTGTATCAATATGATAATTATAAAATGTTTTATATAAAAGCAAACAAAAACACGTTGTGCGTGGATTCATCAAATATTAGCAGAACAACAAACGAAATCAAACAACAGACAGTTTACGAGCCGGCCGGACGGAGAACGCGTGGGTTCAAATTCCGCTACCATACACGAGAAGCCCATTAAAATTCAAGCCACCGATTTCACACACTTTTCCCGTCCAGTCGGAAATTAATTATCCTCCGTTTAAATATTTACCATTAACAATCGCGAAATGCATATCTTCGCACATTCATCCGTTATCGCCCAGCCCATATAAATCATCAGCGTGGCGAGGAACAATCAACACCTTTTCCTCCCTATATTAGATAGCGCTTAATGTGTGATTAGTTGGCACAATGCGATTTGATTAATCAGAATTATCAGTAATTCAGAGTGTTTGTTGCTGCAGTTGATTTGATCGATTGTCCCCCGGTTCTGCTCCTCGGTGCGATTTATATTAAATATTTGATGGATAATTTTAATTTGGAGCAGCAGATGGGGAATGGGGGGAGCATCCGTGATGGGCTGACGAGACATGTCGCGTTATACAGGTCCGGGTCTCTTCTGATGTACTGTTACGCCGCGCCGGGATCCAATCCATCATCCCTTGACTCCGTGAATTAACGACTCAATTCCTCCAAGTTCTGTTGCTGTACATAATCAGAGTAATCAACAATGTCTATTCCGTTGTACGTCATTATAAAATCATATTGTGAAGTATGTTAATTTCGGGAAGTTTTATAAAATTATTATTTCAAAATTATGTTTCCCTTAATATTTAATAGCAATACACACCCAGGAAACTTATACACACTTCTACACGACATATATAATGCATCCCTTGTTAATTAAACCCAATACAGTTATATTTCAGTACGTGCAAACAAAACATTTTTTTAAATTTCGCAAAAATTTATTTTTAGTACACTCTTACAATTGTTTCGCGAACACAGCAACATCATCAGGTAGATGATTAATGAGTTTAAAAATACAAGGCATTAAAACTGGTAAAATAAGTGGTAGGGATGAGAAGTACAGTTGAACCAAAATTGCGATGAAAAATAAAGGAAGAGGAGAAGTACGGGAGAATTATTATTAGAGATGAGCAAAGTAAATCTTTTCGATTTTTCTTGTCACTGAAAAATGGAGTATATGACAATTTTCTTAATGTTATCTATAATATTAATATTGGGAAGGGTCACCTATTTAGGTATAAATTCCAATGTATTATTATTTATTAACTTTAGCTATTTGGAATTGGTTATTCAGAAATACTCAGTTACTAAATTCACTCGATTTTGCCTAACATTAATTAAAGAGAATACCATTATATTTCAATTTATTGTATACTTTTATACTTTTTCCTCATTTATCACTTGGTAAAACATCTTTAATAGCCGTTTGTTATATGAAATCACTTGATTTTTTTTTTTTTGAAAATATAATATTTTAATTTATTTATATCAAATTATTCAAGAATTTAATAAAATGTTCAGCCACCATTCATCTAACGAAAGATGGCGCTTGCGTCGTCTTTTATTTATTATGACTATTCAAGAATGTTGAGTTTAAAACCTTCATTGCATGTATAAAGAACCCTAAATTTATCATTAAAGAAATGATCTCTCATCATTCTTTTCGCCTACATAGATCTGTTTATATTTATTGTGTATTTTTTATTGAAATTAAATTAACGAATGGTTTCATCAAAGTCACCTCTAATTTTGTTAAAATTTGCATATATCCCTCCAGAAGGCACAGTTATTTACACATACGTATTACTCTACTCTGCTGTAAACTTTGCTACTTACATTGTAGAAATATATGACGGATGCATCAAACACTCAAGTACAAACCACTAAACAAACAAAATGCGTTATTAAGGATTGTGGAATTTTAACAAGAGCTTCCACCTACGTTTATGAAGTAGCATTATTTATTCGTCAAAATTATTTCCCATTGACTAGGATATCAATATGATACGAATTAATATCTGCAAATTTATATATTTTGCTATCTATTTCTACTAAACTAAACCCTTAATAAAATCAACTAAAGTAAGAATGGAATCGTTTAATTTATAATTATGTTATAAAACAAACGATTCATACTTTGTTAGCTATTGATAATGGACACATAGTGCCCGAAATGTACATATAGCGTACAAATAAACAAGTGAAGAAAGAAATGCAAAATGTTTTATTTTTACATTTAATGAAATGTTATTATAAACAGGACAGGCCTTACTTTACTTACTAGACCCAAATCGAGGCAAAAGATGGCGCTTGCGTGGTCTTTAATTTATTATGTTTTATTTTTAATTGGTTGATTGATAAGGCGTTAAGGTGTTGAAAATCCATATACACTTTGTATAAATAAAATTCTGAATAACTTTTGATTTTCAAAAAGTGTGTTTATTTTCAGTAAACTTTCATTCACCTGAAGAAGCAATAAATTTGCGAAACAATTGTTGTGAAAATAAACACACTTTTTGAAAATCAAAAGTTATTCAGAATTTTATTTATACAAAGTTATTTTTAATTGTTCGAATGTCTTCACGCAACTCACAACAACACATCGATTCCATTCTGCCATTTCTTCTCAACAAATAAATTCAGTTAAAAAAATCCAGTCAACGCATTCTTGCATTTTTTTTTTCAAGTTATTAATGGAAATGCAAAATTTTCAATTGATCGAATATTACACTTAAAACAGTGTCAGACAAGAGATATAAGGATCAAACATATAGTTTTTAATTTGTAAAAATTGATGGAATATTACACTAAATAGAAACCACGAAGGGAAGTAAATTGAACTCCCGGAAGAAGGAGCCAAATAGCTCGGAAAGTTTGGGTATTAATAAATTAATTGGATAAACAATATGGCCGATTTCCCCATTACGAAGTTTTGTATTACACTAAAATCACAGAAGGAATAATATATAGGGTGATTCGGGAGGAAATGGAAATATTTTAAAGATATGTCCAGAAAGAAAAATAATTAAAAAAAGCTCATATGTTCAAGACCGATTTTTATTTGTTTCGGAGATATTTTGAACAATAATTTATAAAATAAAATTGCTGAGCTTACAAAAAAATTACAAATAGCATTAATTCGATACACTTATTTGTGCTGGTAGCCAGTTTCTGGTTACATTTTACTTTGATTTTAAAAATTACTATTGTTCAAAATATATCCGAAAGAAATGAATATTGGACTTCAACATACGAGCTTATTTTGCTTATGTTTGCTTTCTGGGCATGTCTTTGGAATATTTCCATTTCCTCCCGATTCACCCTATATACATGCATAGCATAGCTTTTGGTACTCTGTATTAGAATAATGTCCGATAAGAAAATTATTTCAGTAAGTTATATATAAACGCCCGGGAAGTAGTTGTTTTAATGTGTATTTATTTAACGTACTTACGTAACGTAAGTCAAAAGTCACAGAGCTAAATGTGGAAATAATTTATTAATTATTTTCAAATCATTTTTGTTTAATATATATATATATAAACGCATTCATTAATTGATTAATTATAATATTCAAATATATTTTAAATGAAAAAAAAAAAATAATAAGAATAATAAGATCCGTAGGAAAACCGATATTGCACACACCAACGCATAATCCTTGCAACGTTGGATTTAATTTCCAAAAAACTAGACAGCATGTGAGTGAGTGGTCTTCAGGCTATCCCATTACGGGCCGAATAAAAAAAAGGGTAATAATGTTGCTAATTAGACCGTAGCCGGTGTGTAAAGTGTAAGATTACACGACGGATAGCGTCTGCTCCGATAATCTGGCCGCATTTTCAAAGCTCTTCTGCACCGTACCACCGGCACAGCACACAAACAACGGCAGACAATGTTCGTAATCTCTTCTCGGTTGTTTGATGTTGTAATTACAGTCTGCTTTAGCGCACCCCGAACGTGGCTTAGCTTTGATTAGTTATTCACCTGGTGGATTTTACGAAAACTAATTCCATCCACATTTTGCTAATGTTTATGAGAGACAAAATATCAATTTACCTCCTGTTTATAGTGGGAAGGCATTGTTTGACGTATGCAGTCTCACTGTTACCATAGAAGATGTATTTAATGCCATAACATGTTTACCTGAATCATGCAAATCCGGCCCAGATGGTATCCCTGCCTTCTTTATAAAACGTTGCGTATATTCTTTATGTAAACCGATACATGCACTCTTTAAAACTTCTTTGTCATCTGGGGTAGTCCCTAAATCGTGGAAGATTAGTTATATTGTTCCAATTTTTAAAAATGGTGCTAGAGAAAACATTGACAACTATCGTGGAGTATCAATTCAATCTGTGATTCCGAAACTTTTGGATTTACTTGTTTCTCAGCAATTATCAAGAGTATGCAAGAATGGCATTATAAAGGAACAACACGGTTTTATGAAGGGCAGATCCACTACTACAAATTTAGTTTTGTACCAAACCCATTTAACAGATGCTTTGGAGAAGGGTTTACAAGTTGATTCTATTTATACAGACTTTTCTAAAGCATTTGATCGAGTTCAGCATCCTGTTTTGATTAGGAAGTTAGAATTGATGGGTTTTGGTACCAATATCACAAAATGGATGACAAGCTACTTAAACGATAGAACGCAATACGTGCGTATCGGCGGTTGCTTATCAAGTGTTATTAACGCAACTTCAGGGGTACCACAGGGTTCACATTGCGGTCCTATCTTATTCCTATTATTTATAAATGATATTAGCTCCGACATTGTAAATAGCAACTTTCTTCTATATGCTGATGATTTGAAGATATTTAAAACAATTACTTCCACTCATGATCAAATGCAACTCCAAGAGGATTTGAATAAGGTTTCATTATGGTGCAAATTCAATGAATTGGAGTTGAATTTGAAAAAATGTGTATTCATTTCATTTTCCAGAGGAACGGTTTCCAATTACAATTATACGTTGGACGGGAATAAACTTACCTATAATTCGTCTATAAAGGATTTGGGCGTTTTATTTACAACCAAATTAAATTTTTCGAAACATATTTCTCAAATATCCAATAAGGCTTTAAGGGTATTGGGATTTGTCAATAGATTTGCATCAGATTTTAAAGTTGATACAATTAAGAAACTTTATGTTTCTTTGGTCCGTCCACATATTGAATATGCATCCGTGGTTTGGACACCGTATAACTTAAATTCAACTCAACAATTGGAAAGAGTACAAAGTAAATTTTTAAATTATATGCATTTTCGGTTGGGTGGCAGTAGTTTTAACTTTAGTCATAGGGGAATGTTATCCCAACTAAATATGAGGTCACTCGCAGATAGAAGAAAGTTTCTAGATATATCATTTTTATATCACATGGTCAACGGTATGATGGATTGTGGGGAGTTGGTTGAAAAGCTTACTTTTAATATTCCAAGATGCACACAGTCTCGATATAAACCTTTATTCCGAATCGCCTTTCATCCCACTTCTTACGGAATGTACAGTCCTATGAGCCGTTTGATGCGCCTAGCAAATGAATTGAATAAAAATGATAATTTTGACTTATTCCTTCATTCTTTTTCACTCTTTAAAACTCGTCTTAGTCGCATCAATTTGGACAACATATCTTGCAACATTTAGGAATGTATATATATATTTAATTTATTCATTTTAATATGTTAATTTTCCCTCTTTTCGTTATTTTATTTGTTATCATGTATGTGTGTGTATGTATGCATGTGTGTGTGTGTATATATATATATAGAAATATGTGTACTATTTTTGTGATAATTTGCATAAGCATTTGAACTTTTTCTGTGATTTCCTCTGTGATACTTGTATGCGTACACATATATATATGTGTATATATATACAATCCGTTAATTTGCGGGATTTTCGTTCAATTAATGATATTTTAAATATATTTGTTTTTTTTTTTATTTTTATTGCTTTGTTTGGTATTTCATTTTCTATTTACATTCCCAGTCTGTGATAAAATGCTATTGCATATCCACTTTACCTTATCCGTAATTATCTGTGATTCGTATGTTGTATGTGTGTAATTTATATATGTAATTTTATAGTTTTGTTTTATTTCTATATTATTATTCTATTTAAGGTTAATTTAATCTGTCAGTAACACTGAGATTTCCGTTAAACATTAGCTACATAGTTGGTTTGATTTAGTTTTACTTTACATTTGTATGTACTATGAACCACTTGGGATCTGCTTTAATATTTGTATTTGCATTTTTTGCTGCTAATTTATATAATTTTTGTTAGAAGTATTATGTAATATTGTTTTATTTTTACTGTTAATTATACACACGATAATTAATTATAATATTATTTAATATGTTTTGGTATAATATTTATATATATTGTTTTGTTAAATGGTGAATTTCCGTTAATAAAGTTAATTATTATTATTATTATTATTATATTATTCATTACAATCGATTTTAATAAATCAAGAATCGTTTACTTATTTAAAAATATATTTATGAAACTAGTTTATGCCTATAAACAGAAAACAGTATTTATTCCACTTGGTCACAATTATTTAAATATATTAAATAAAAAATGATTTGAAAATAATTAATAAATTATTTGTGCATTTGTTTAACGTACTTACGTAAGTAAGTCAATAGTCACAAAGCTAAATGTGGAAATAATTTATTAATTATTTTCAAATCATTTTTTATTTAATATATCTAAATTTTACTTTATGAAAATGTCCCTTCTACAAAATGATAAGCATTGACATAAATCATCACAAATAATAAATACACAAATAAGTCAGCATTATTCCGAGTGTTTCGACAGTTCAAAATTAAGTATAATTGTAAGAGATACTTACAATAATAAAGAAAAAATATATATATATATGTTAAATTAAATATAAAGTGGAAAAGAAACAGCTGTGAAGGGATTTGAACCCATGTCCTCCGATCGGGTTATATGTAGATGTTGTATTACGTTTGTCAATAAAGATTATTCATTAATATAACAAGAATTAGTGACAAGCAACTATAAACCTATCTCTTTCTGGTAAACCGCACACTTGAAATAAACTTCAAAAATTGAATTTGTTATACAAATATTTACTTCGATATAAATTAATAAGAATTACGTATTACGTTTTTTTTATAATTTATTTTTTAATAACCATTTCGTCCCTCGAATGCATATGGTGTAAATTAAACCCCACAAAACAATAAATCACTCAGATATTTGAGAAATATTCAGCTAGACAGCGTTCCTTTATTTAGTTATTCAATTAACTGAAATAATCGAGGACGATAGTGATGTGAAAGACATAATAAAGATAAATTGCCAGTATCTGAGCAGCACGTCATAATATATATTTTAGTGCGTCGGAACGGGCCGTCATCGATAATAAATTTCCTTTAGATAAACACGATTGATTTATTTGACTTTTGGCACATTAATCAATCGCCTCTTATCTAACCAATATTCAATTGATTCCCACCAATATCAAAATGAGCCGCAATAAAAATGATATTATATATGAAATTAAATTTAAAAAAAAAATAATACGGATTACAATATAAGAAACGGTCAATCGTCAAATGAAATAAATCCATCAAATACTGAAAATTATTGTAAAATTAAAAAAAAAATATGTAATATTTTTTGCATCAAATATTTTCGATTAAAAAAAATATATTGCATATTATACAATATGTTAATCTTATGCAACAACAAATGTCCATTATTAGACATTTGTTAAGGTACTTATGTAACATAAGTCAAATTGTAACAGTAGCTAAAGAGGAAATAATTTATTAATTATTTTCAAATTCTTTTTATTTATGATTAGTTAGTTCATATTGTATGAAATAAATATGAATAGATTATTAAAAATCAATCAATAAAATATAAATTAGATTGAATAACTTTAAATTCTCGACTAGTTTCGGGTTATTTAATTTATTTAAAAAAAAACTTATAAATACAAAGTTTCAAGGAAAGGATCAAAAATATTGATAAGGCTGATATGAAAATAATTTTTTTAATGAATTAAAGAAAGGAATATGAAATAGTATATTTATCAGGGCAGAAAGACTTTTGGTCGATAGCCCTTACTTAAATAAAGTAAAGTTTGTACATTCATATCATAAGTTAAATTCTTAACTAATAAATATTGGCCGATGCAATAAAAAAATCATGGAAACTCAAGATCGTAAAAATATACCCCTTGGTGATATCAGTTGAAGGAATAATAAACAAAAACCCCAAAAACAACATCAAAGACTGCCTAACAGGATAATTAAGATTAGGAATTGTTGAGTAAGTTTCACTTGGTTTGTTTTACACCCAAACTTTTATTTTCGACATTTTGCCATTATCAAAAATCTTAATATTACTAAAATGTTTTATGAAGTGATTAATGAGACACAAATTGAAAATAAGATAAGTAATGTTGGGCAACATGCATTCTTGCTACAAACGTGCCATATTGTTCGAAAGTTTTTAAACTAGTGAGATAAACTGAATTGTTTCCTCATCTAGAATAACACCGCACGCCAAAATGGCTGAAAATAATAATAATAATAAAGAATTATAATAGCTAATAGAATCAATTAATCGTATTAAATTAAACCTTGGAAGTATAATTGTAATTAAATAAAAAAAAACACAAGAACAACAACAAGAAAACAAGAAACATGTGTCTAACGTTTCGATTTTAATCTGTTATTTTTAGTCTTAAATATATCACCCTTTAACCCCGGTTTGATGTATTCAAACATTTAAAAGTACACGCGTCCACCCATCCGCCGATTAAGCTGACATATGATGACAACAGTTATGTTGGCGGACTGCCCGAAAATGCCGGCGGTTTCGGCGAGTCGCGCCGCAATGAATCCCGTCTCTCGGAACGGTCTGGCCCGCACATTTCTCACTCTTTACGTTAATCGCCCCAATTTACACCCATTACAGTCGCCGCACTTTTAAATACACACACATAAGATGGAAGAAGAAAAAGATAAATAAAAAGAGGAGGTAAACGAAAATTAATTCGAGCGTATGATAAGCGATTAAATTCTTTCCGATTAATTTAGCAATTAATTCGTGGCTGGTTAAAGTTGATGATGTGTGAAATCTATACTCTTTAAATTGAGAAAATAAAACAGCAACCTCATTAAATAACATATTCGGGGCTATTCCATATAGAGATAGGGCAAAGTCGATCTTTTCGATCCTTTTTTCACTCCAAAGTGAAGTATTTGACAATTTTCTTAATGTTATTCATATTATTAATATTGGGAAGTAAGGAATTTTCACTGAAGATGAATGGACGACTTTTCACATAGAGCACCATAACACCAAAATTTTCATGGTTCAGTGAATTTAAAATATCATAATAGAAAAAGAGTTTTAATTATAAATATAAAAGAGTATTAATTCACTTGGTCACAGTTATTTAATAAATTAAATAAAAATTATTTGAAAATAGTTAATATATATGTTTAAAATTACTTAATATTAAGTAAAACAAAACCAAGTGAATATTATTTCTAATTATAAACTAATTATTCTTAATGTTTATATCAACTAAAAACAATGTATAACGAAGTGGAAGCCTCAACTATTCAATAAAAGAGTATTTATTCACTATTTAATATACATGCAAAGTATCCTATGAGAGGAAAGTTTAATACCGTCTCAACCCCTCTTAAAGATTTATTACACGTTACTTTTATGTTAAATTGATTTTCTTTGGCTTATAACCCTGTGACTTTTTATTAACTGAATGAAAAAGAAAACTGCTGCTACAATTACAAGTAATCCTTACGAGATTATTAAAAAGTAAGCAATGTTCGTTTAATATAATAATTCTTATCAGATTATACCTTATGGTGTGAATTATAAGTATTGACACAATTACACCTGTCGACTTTCTACCTACCCCCATATAAGGCGAAGCGAAACTTTTCAATCGAAACCCATCTCTCTCTCTCTCTCTTTCTCGCGCGCGCCTTAATTAAATCCCGCTCGCGTAAAACAAGCAAAACGCCATCAAAAGAAACACTTCCTCAAATTAAATTACACAACGTTTTCAAAAGTGTTGAACGAAAAATGAATTGCGATAATCGCTGGACGTGCATGTGATTACTCTAATTTCGCAGCGCCGTCCCGTGTCGATATTAATCTTGTTTAATAACTATATTATGCGCGTACGGTGTTTACTTAAAAACGGCTGCTTTATCTGCGTCGAGGTGCGGCCCGGTGTAATATTTAATAAGCGCATTCTTGGGTCTATTAATCTTTTCGCGATTCGGGAAAAATCGCAGAGTTCCTGGAATGCAAATAGATTGTATTTTGTATGGATTTCACATGAATTGAAGATTTGTATAAATAGGAAAATACTTTTTAAAATAGTAGGCCCAAATCTTTGACGATGCCACTTGAAATTAGGCAGAAGGTGGCGCTTGCGTCGTCTTTAATTTATTATTTCTTTGCATACTGCAATAATGACTTATGTGAAGTTTAAGAAACTCCGACCACTTTCCAGATTGCCAACTGCTATATGACTGCAATAAAGACACGACACCTTGCTCAGACAAGCCCAACAGAACTGACTGGGAGGTGGCTAATACAGTTATACATAAGGAAAGATAGACAGCATCATAATTGCCTGGGAAATATATATATATAGTGGCACCCCAACAAAAAGTTCGTCTACCTATCGGTCCATAGAACAAACTAGCCCCCGACCCACCGGGAAATTTCTCAGTCTCCCGTATGACCCACCCGCCCCTTTTGTCAGATATGGTGATGCGTGCTGGGCCATAAACTCGTTTCAACCATTCAGGGCCCCAGGAGTTGATACGACTTTCCCATTACTACTGCAAAAGGGACTCGAGGTAGTCACCCTACATCTGGTCAAAGTATTCAGACCTATTATAGCCGGGAACTGCATACAGAAAAGGTGGACTGAAGTCAAGATTGTATTCATACCTTAAGTGGGAAAACGTAAACCCACTACCAAGTCAACAGGCCAAATCTAATGTCATTCGTACTAAAAAAAACCTTGAAAAAGTTCTGAATTGGTACATAAGGGACAGGGTACTTATCGCCTGCCCTTTGAATACCCATCAGTACGCCTACCAGAAGGGGAAATCAACGGAATTGGCATTGAATAACCTCGCTTGGAAGATTGCTTGAAACTCTTGGCAACAATCATGAACAACAGCACAATTTTCATGGTTCAGTGAAAATAATAAATCGTTAAGAAAAAGAGTATTTATTCATTCTTTAATAATAAATAAGTCATGCTTGTAAAATATCGTGTGAGTGGAAAGTTTGATACCGTCTTAATCCTTTGTTATTACAGATTAATCACTCGGTACATTTACGGCAATGGTGGCATTCCTGGATAATAAGGGAGCTTTTAAAGCTGCGTTAATGGACTCTCTCTGCAGAATTGCCACCAACAAAGGGATCTATCGGGTTAGATTTAAGCTATACCTAACTCCAGAAAGAAAGGAGACGATGTCTTTCTGGTGACTCACTTAAACTAGAAAATAGGGGGATGCCCACAGCGGTGGTTCTGTTGCCTCTCCTGGGGTCGCTAGTAGAAGACCCGCTGGCAATAATTGACTCCCTGGATGTTGAAATGTAGGAATAAGCTGACGATATTGCCTTACTGGTAAAGGTAATGATGACCAGGTTATCTAAGAAAAAAATGCAGGAAGCGCTGGACACCACCTGTAACTGGTTATGACAGAAAGTCTCGGCGTTAATTCAATTAAGAATGTACCTTTTACTAGCAGTACTCTTCTGCCGGGCTAATCGAAAGTCTCGGCGTTAATTCAATTAAGACTGTATCTTTTACTAGCAGTACTCTTCTGCCGGGCTAATCGAATCGGTCATGTGAGGGTCACTATATCTTTTATGGGGAAGGCTACATATGTAGGCATTGTACTAGATTACACTTTGAGCTGTAACCCGCATCTGGAAAAGATGATCAACAAGGTCAGGATATCCCTCTATACATATCAAAGTATCTACAACAAGAACTTGAGAGACGAATCCAGATATGTCTACTGGCTGTACACAGCAGTCGACCAATTACGTATAGCTGCGTAATGTGGTGGACAGCAACAAGACATATAGGTGTGAAAAAAAAAACTGAACCGCCTACAGAGGCTGGCTAGTGTAGCCATCACGGGAGCCATAAGCACCACCCAACAAAGGCACTGGAGGATCTTTTTCCACATTGAAGAGGAAGTCAGATAGACAACCTACAGATATCATCACACGTCCGTAAATGAACCGCACGTGGCTAAGTTCGTCCACAAATGAAGTTGCAAACAGAATCTAAGGGGACGGGATACTGAACATGAAATCAAATGGCATGACTCCTAAACTGTACACTGAACGGCAGTTTAGGGTACTTTAGCCAGTCAGAAGCTAATGGATCGGGAATAAATTACCGGCGACGATAAAGAGTGCATGCTATTTTATTGATGGATCTAAAACTACTCAAGTGACGAGTGCAGTATTCGTCAGTTGTAAACCTAGACTGGAATGTAGCTGTAGTCTAGATGTGTATGCCACTATCGTTCAGACTGAAGTATTCGCCATTGACCTGTATGTCAGAGAGCTCTACAGGAGCCCTCTAGTATATGGGCCAATCAATATATGCACTGACAGCAAATCTGCCATATCTGTTCTTGTCTCTGGTAGATATAAATCACTGGAAGTCAGAGACTGTAGAGAGGCACTCAGCAATATGTCTGAGATTTTGAAAGTAAACCTGGTATGGGTGCCTGGATACTTCGGAACACCAGAGAATGAAAAGACGGACGCACTGGCCCTGGAAGAGGCGACGAAACCAATGCAGGGACCAGAACCAATACTGAGCCTTCCTGAATATCTGGTCAAGGCAACAATACACGGATGTATGAAAGGAGATATTCTACAGTACTGAAGGAACGCTCCAAACATGAGAGTAGCTAAAACTACCCTTCAAGGAACAACTGGGAACAGAGCTGCAATGGCCATACTACTGTCGCCTTAACCACAATCTCACCAAAATAGGGGTGCCTGATAACTCTACCTGTAGGCAGTGTGTGGAAGATGATGAAACACTAGATCATGTACTATGTGTCTTCCCAGAGGAGTGTCAAACCATGCAATTGGTTTTTGAGTCTCCAGAGCTGGACTTGAATGCAATCCACAGGATCCTGCTAAGAGATCATCGGATACTTAGCAACCACGGATTTTAGAAACAAGATGAAAGGTCTCACGCATGAGCTACAATAGACCGATTGATTGCGTAGCAGAGGCTGACTGTACCCACTCATATAGAATATTATTATTATTATAATTAGAGGGGAGTCCGACGTGGTCCAGGAAATCTTATATGAAATCCATTTGTCGTATAATACGAAAATGATAAATCCATACAGATAAGGTTAAAATGTTAAAGTAATTTAATTCCATTTTATTGTAATAATAATAATACATGAATCGGTACAGTCAGCCCCTCCACTGCGACCAAACGGTGAATTGTGGCTCACATGTACACCTCGTTCTTTCACATCCATGATTTGTAAGTACCACAGGATCTTACTTAGAGGAATCACATAGACTACATTCAAGTCTTGTTTTGTGGGCCTGAAAACCAGTTGCCTGGATGACACCCCGCTAGGAAGATACTTAGCACATATTCTAATGACTCATCATCATCTTCCAGACACAGCTTGCAGGTAGAATTATCCCGTACACCTATTCTGGTGAAATGGTGGTTACGGTGACTATTTCTGCTCTAAGGTCGTCTAGTAGAGCTTTGGCTCCGTTCCTGGATTGTCCTCGGAAATTAATTTTAACTACTCTCATGCTGGAATATTCTTCCAATATTGTAGCGTCTCTTTTTACATCCATCAGATTCATGCAGTAGAAAATGTACAACGTATTTTTTTAAAATTATTATTTTTTAAGTCAGAAGGATCTTATCCAAATAAAGGTGTAGATCACAATATACTTTTAAGTTAATTTGATTTTGAAAGTCTTGCGCCTCAGCGACAAAAATGTGTATTTCTTTCCTTTATAAACTTCTACATATTTCTGTTGATTCACCAGACTTCTTCAATAGAATTGGGCTGTATATTCCATCTTTTCACAGTAGGCAGTCTACTACATTTAATTGGTCTGAAATCACCTGTCAATATTGTATCCAGATGTTTTAATAAAATTTCCACTTCTTGTCATATATTTCATGATAGTCTGAAAACAGTATTGGCAGCCTTAGACCAATTATAATTACTAAATATTTTTTACAAACGTGTAATTAATATATGTGAATCTTAATAAATTTGTATTTCATATACGGATGTTTCGTCATATTGATAAATAATATATTATTCTTATATTTTTGTATCTTTATTATTATTATTTGTATATTATTACCTTGATCAAGATATCGGGAAAGGAGCAGTGACGGTTCTCGTCTCAGCATGGATTCCGACACCCTTTCCCTGACCTGTGCATTTGTCTCTCCCTAGTATTCCGGAGTGTCCAGGCATCTACACCAGTTTTATTTTCATTAGCTCAATTAGATTGTTGAGTGCTTCCTTATAGTCTCTGATGTGCCGCGATGTAGATCTACCTGAGGAAATGGTAGATATCGCAGAATTGCTATTAGAGCATATAGAGCTCCAATACACTCTATATGCTCTGATAGCAATTCCTATAGAGCTTACTAGCACAAAGGTCAATGGCATATATTTCTGTCTGTAGAGGCTCTGATAGCAATTCCTATAGAGCTTACTAGCACAAAGGTCAATGGCATATATTTCTGTCTGTAGAATGGTAGCAAACGCACCTAGATTGTAGCTGTGTTCCAGTCTAGGTTTGAAACTGACAAACACTTCACCGTAGTCTGTATTTTTTTTTTTCGATCTATTGCTTTCTGTCTGAGTACCTCAAACTTCCGCTCTATGTACAATATTGGTGTCATGCTATCTGATATAACTGATGAAGTGTATTCAAAAAGCAATAGAAATAAATCCTTTCACGACTCCCCCTTATTTATCCCAACATTCCCAAATCCATCATTACATTTATTTGTTATTGATTTTTTTGTTGTTGTCTCTCTCCGCGCTTATTAAAAATCAATCAAAATTAATCAAACCAAAATCCGTATTCAAACTTTTGTTTATTCCGCCGTGGGTCAAGATTAATCAATCCAGTCGGCTCGGCTTCTCGTCAGCTCGGATTTGCTCTGACGCTAATTGGAGGTGCCCACAAAAAAAAAAAACAACACACACACACAAACACAAAGAAACGGCAATAAAGCCGAGATTTCAAAAAAGAACATTATGTAACTATTAATTAATGTCAGTGCGTCTGTGTGTGTAATTTGGACAAGACTGAATAATTATGATTTAATTTTTGTGCCTCGTAAAAAAGGAGAATCAACGCAGGAAATAACATGTTTTTTTTTTATTATTTACAACTGTCCGGAACGATAAAACGCGTCGTTTCGAATTAATTGGTGTTGATTTAAGAGGTTTTACGTGAGGGATTTAGGTTGTAAATTATGATTATTATTACGGCCTTTCTGGTTAATTGATGTTATTAATTATTTAATTTATTTTTTCTTGGAATCAAAGGACTCTTCTCTCGAGATTTACGTGCGGACGTAAAATTTTTCATCGCGTTTATTACAAAATGGTAAATGAATCGATAAATCTTATTTCGAACCATACTTGTAGTGATTTCATGTAATTCCAGAATTGTTTAAAAAAATAAATAATTTTATTAAGAGGATTATAAAAAAATGCTAATTACTAAACTACACTCACGTTAAAATGTAGGGATCGTCTTCATGAGGGGTTTTCATGGATAAGTCCAAACGGATAATACAAAAAACGAATATGACAATAATTGAATACGAAATAATCGATTATTTTCAGTAATTGAATGCGAAATAATCAATAATTTTTAGCAATCTAACGTCACATTAATAATTTCTGTAAGACGAATGATTCAAAGTTTTAAATCATTCATTACAATACCGACGAGAAATTACCAGTAAATGAGGGTATTTTTTTTTAATTCTTGACAAAACATTAACCATCTCACAGGTAAACTACATTTTTTTCCCTGTAAGTACTGAATATCTAAATATAATACCCTCGGCATTAAAAAAAGGCGAGGGTCGCGTCCTATTTTTACCCGATGTAGGTAAAGGAGTTTCCCTCGGGCAATCATAATCATAATCTAATTTGAAAAATCTCTTCTTAAACCGTAACTTTCCCAACTTAACTTCGACACTAAAACCGCCGTGGCCGTAAAGTGCACGAGTTCAAAAGATAGTTAAAGCCCGTAAACTTATTTCGAGGAGTGAATGAGCGCACTTGTTATTCCTCCCTGGGCACGGTTAATCTTTGGTAATCATATTTTACATGCTGTAAAAGTGGAATTATGTATATTATCACTTTATGAACGGTGATAATTATTAGGATAAATTAAATGAGTTCGTTACAAATAGTTTCAAGCGTGATTGTTTTGTGTGAATAAATACATTGTAGAGTCTATATTACATTCGTTGACGATGCCATGTAGAAATTATGCAACTGATGGCGCTTTGCATAAAAAATCAATATTG
The DNA here is from genome assembly GCA_963082785.1 of Philonthus spinipes. NCBI lineage: Eukaryota > Metazoa > Arthropoda > Insecta > Coleoptera > Staphylinidae > Philonthus > Philonthus spinipes. Next base: position 4,079,312 of record OY720306.1, read on the forward strand.
AAAATTACATTACAAAAAAGTATAAATTAGAGAAAAATATATAAATTATAGGCGCTATTTTTGAATTACCCGCCTGCGCGCGCCATCTAACGCTACAGAAAGGATATGTATCTGCTGCTATGCAACAACAAATATCTATTGTCTAATACAATGTCCGGCGGGGTAAATACTCGGGAAGTAGCTGTTTCAATAGATGAACTTACAGTGTATTTTTTGCAGTTGGAAAAAGGGATTAATCGAATTTTATTGATCATTGCCAGAAATTTTCCTCGTTTAATTTCATTGTAATTTAGATATGTATTTTATGTTGGCTGCACTTACGAGATTTTAGGGCAGCTATATTCAGGTTGAAAATAATGGAGAATGATTAGAAGATTACGGTTACGTTACGTTATGTGAAATTGTTGTTAGCGATTATTTAAGTTTTAAAAAAATGTAGTCCGTCTAATTTCTAACCCCACGAAGAGGCCTACAAAAATAATAATAAAGTATTTAACGCCATTGTTACAATTAATAAACATATTTATTGTGGATTATTACACAAAATACATAAAAAAACATACAAATATAATAAAGAAAGCACTGTCTCATTTCTGATGAGAAAAATATGTTGTTAAACAAAGATTCGTATTTTTGTTCAAATGAAAAAAATCAGTACCTTTCGAAGTACATTAGTTTTGATAGATAAAATGTAATAGTGTCACAGGAAGAAAGTATTGTAACATATAATTTCACTTGAGACAATAATTCAGCACAGTCAATCTTATTATTTAATAATTTAAATATAAATAAAGCAATATTGGCGTCTCTTTGATTAAACAAAGATTGAAAATGCCTCTCAAGCACATGTATTAATTAATTCCTCTGTTAGGATATGAATTATCTAATTTAAAAGACACATATTATTAATTGAATAAACAATACAAGTAGATGAGTATCTTAAATAAAATGAAACAAAGATGATTCACACATTTGCAGTTATTTAAATTACAATGAAATTAAACAAGGAAAATTTCTGGCAATGATCAATAAAATTCGATCAATCCCTTTTTCCAACTGCAAAAAAATCGATTAATCGAATTTTATTGATCATTGCCAGAAATTTTCCTTGTTTAATTTCATTGTAGATGAGTATGTTTTTGTTTTATTATGTTATATATTTTTTTACAAATAAGTCAAACCAACGTTACAATTAAGCAACATCCAAAGCACCAACCTATATATTATGCCATCAGTTTTCAACCAGCCTTGTTAAATCGCAACCTTAGGCGATAACTGCCAATCCTCGGTTGTGATACCTTAAATAATCATTACACTGTCGACCGTTGTTAACCTTTCGTTTGAAAGAGATCAATTATTAATATAGAAAAATTGCTTTGAAATATATTCGTACTGTGAAATGATTCACAATTTAAATATGTAAAATTTATAAACAATGTAATTTAGAATTAACTTTATTGTGTTTATTAAAGAAAAGAATACAAATTATTTCATCGTCATATATAAATATGCAATTCATAGATTTTTGAATATAATATTGAATATTTTTATATACAGAGAGCTTTTTTTATCAGTATACATTTCCCCTGTGTATACCTGCAAAATACGCGAGTCAAACGCATTAATGTATGTGTGTTTAGTTGCCTATAACACGCAACTGAACATGCCAAATAATCAACTAAACATACACACATTAATCGGTTTAATACGTTTGACTCACGTTTTTTGCAGGTATACACTTCACCTAATGTATACTGATAAAAAAACCTCTCTGTATATATATATGGAATGCTTCATTAATTATGATATTATCATAATTAAAAAAAAACTTAGAATGGATTAACTTTTATTAGATTCTAAAATTGTCTATTCTTATATTCAAGAAATCTTAATAGAAAATTATCACTAGAATTTAAAAATAATTAATAAATTATTTCCTCTTCTGCATCTGTAATATTTTGACGTACGTTACGTAAGTATTCTAAAACAAATATAAATTAAGACAACTACTTCTCGGACAAATACCCCGCCAACTATTGAATTACATAATGGTCACTTGCTGTTGCATATCAATAACATAATGCAACAATTTTTGATTCGAGAATATTTAATGTAAGGAGCAAAAAATATAAAGCCATCCGCAGACACGTATTTCGGAATCTATTCCTTGTCAGGATAGCTCTGCCTTACATAACATCAATTTTAATTAAATTTATTTAAATAGCTGTGACTAACTGAATGGATAGTCTTTTTATATTGAAAATGTACATATTCTTTCTGTTTGATTTAATTCAAGAAATATATATTTTACCACCCGTAAACCGTGTTTACTCTCAAGTGTTTGATTGTGTTTATTTAAAACGGTTAATTATATACAAAATTAATTAAAATATACAAATCATGCCGCCACGCTCAAGTGTGTTAAGAAAAAAAAAAAAACGAAATGCGGTGGGTTTAGGTGACAACGTGTAATTTAAAGAAATCTGTCAGCACGTGAGCACATTCTGACACCGGCATGTGGTTTAAGTCAAATTAAAAAAATTGTAATAACTTCCGAGATTTAAATACTAAATAAATCTTTATTGAAAGAACTACTATTAAAAATTTTATTTCCGAAAGTTAAATTAAATTACATCATTCATTAAGCTTTAACAGAATAACGGAGTCGGCAGCCTAGAAGAATACAGAGAGCTTTTACCGAGAGAGCATAATCAGTATTAATCAAATTAATTATAAATTAGCATTAAATAACAAGTTTATTGACTTCAAGACTCATCACAAATTCGTTTCATATAACTAAATGTTGTTTCAAGCAATTTTGTACATATCAGCGTGCTTAACTTATATTAAATTTAAATTAATTCTACGATTATTTAACAAAATAAAAAAGTTTTATTATTGAAAACACTTTTTAATATATACCACTATTTTTATTCTAGCTACTACCTAAAACACACCATTTTATATATATGGACTGCTGTTCTTATACTTATTTCTTTTTGTTTATAGGTAAAGCTTCTGAAATGTACCGCCCGTTTTTTCACCTAAGCTTTTAGGATGACGATTGGTCTTTAAAAGTTTTGTTTGTTTATAGATATGGAGAAAAAAAAAGGTTGTATGATCGGTGGGAAGAAATTAATAGTTAGGATTTGTTAAAGTTTGCAGATATTCTCCATTTCGCAAACTATGTTTCAAATGTGTCGATGGAGTGCTGAGTGCTTTGGGCATGAAAAGTATTTATTCAGATATTCAGGCCTATTGTGTACGGTAAATGTTAAGTTTAACATTTATGTTATTTTTTATCATCACAGACTAAGCAGTTTTTTTAATACATATACATAAAATGTGAATTTAATTAATAACGCAAACGTTAAACCGCAAACAAAATATGTTTGTCGATTGTTAATCTTAACATTTTCTGTACAGAATAGTCCCGATTATTACATAAATGGAGTAAGCCATATTGATGACTTTCTTTATTATGGTGAACGAAATACACAATTCCTTACTTCACTTACTCACTTTTAAAATACAACACGTGAAGTGTTCTTTTTTAATGAGTGAATTAAGAAATTGTGTATTTCGTTCAATGAAAATTAGTAATACATATAAATTTATTGCATTTTTTCATGTATGTCTTATATTTGTAAAAATGGTATATACTGTTAAATAAATAAATAAATGAATACCACCTCAATCCAGAGGTGGCTTGAAGGCTAATTTCACGTGGGGATCTATAATCAAGGTATTGAAAATTGTATAACTCGTTTGTATTAAGAACGTGTTACAACACATTACAATTGTGTATTATCTTGGGTGTAAAGCCTTATACTACCCCATTTTCTAGGAATGAATAGCTTTTAAAATTCTAAATTTATTAATTTTAATCCAGTGTTTGTATGAAATGAAATAAATGCAAAGATTAGATTTTTTAAATATTTAATTCAATTATATTATCATTTTCCAAGGCAGAAAAAGCGACGGTCAAAAAAGAGTTTTTGTTAATTAATTAATAAAAATTAAAAAAATATAAATAAATAATTAATTTAGTTTTGGTGTCATTAATGTGTTATTATTAACTGACAGTAAAAATTCATTCTTAACTAAAATATATACCCGTAGATGTTAGTTTGTGAAGTCATAAGCAACACTGAATCAATTCTTTGAACCGTTTGGGAATGCACTTATCTTACTTATTAATTATTAATAGTTTAGGAATACTTACCTGATTACATACAAATATGTAAATTATTGTATAATGTAATCAATTATATTGGAGAATTCCGTAAAATAAAGTTAAATAGTATCTAAAATTTGTTTCTGAATTGAATTTTGGAATGCATAATAAAAACACTTTGATTCAGTGATTATTATATATACATAATCTTTATTGACAAACGTAATACAACACCTACATATAACACTAAATATTACAATAAATGCTGCAAGAATTTGCCAATTATCTATCGACCAGTGGTCGTTCCGCCTCGAGTGATTATTAAAAATCATAAAACTTTAAAATTACAATACTTATAATATTAAATATACGCAGAGAAAGCATACGTACAATTTTACATGTTTTATTGGATAAGAGCATTTCGAATTCTACATTCTGATTGGGCCGCCGTAATTGCGCTCTCATGTGTGCTTTGGAACTTATTATCCATACGGTAATTGACCTCTTAAGGTAATGAAGGGAGCGCTGTGATTACATCAAGTACGGCAATCGCCGGCTTTACTTGTTTATGGAAAAATTCTTTATACTTTTTAAAAGGATGTATTAACGTTAACAAGACGTATTAAATATTAGCAGTCGTAAAAAAATCGAAAAGAAATGAGAGCGTGTATTTTTTTAATAAGTAGAAAGTTTGGGGAGCAAATAAATCTTTATATAATAGAAAGTTTCAGCAGACTAAAGACAGACATTACTAGATATAGACATAGATTTATACAAATATTTTATTAATTATTGAGGCTCCTATATATATATATAAATCTTTATTGGCATATTATTTTTAACAAAGTAATAATAATAAATAAATACAATAAATAACTAACATAAAAATAAATTCTTCTGCCAATTGGCTATCGACCGTTAGTCTTTCTGCCTGATTTTGTAGGCGTCTGTCCTTGTCAGTTGCTGTGTCAATGAGGCTTCTATTTTGTTAAATATTGTAATTTAAATATTGTGAAAATGATTTATTAATTATTTTCAAATCATTTTTATAAAACCCTTTATTGTTCACAAAAGTCGATTCTAGGCCCCTATTACTTCAAAATTAAATATAAAAATGTTTAAATTGGTTAAATTGACAATCAAATTTGTATAAATATTAAGCATATTTAATGCATTTTTATAAATAATATATGACGTTTTTTTTCAAAACCAAACTAATACGATCATTGATTCATCCTTTAACTTTCTCATACTGAAATTTCAATACAACAGTATTATTATTAGTGGTAACAACGGCGTGTGCCGTAAAGCACTATTTTCTCTTCTTTTCTAGCGAGTGGTATGCCCTTAAGATAGAGAAAAAAACAATATATCTTTCCAGAGCTCTATTTTAGTACTAAGGTTATGTATAAGGTACATGACCTTAGCACTAAAATTGAGCTCTGGAAGCATATATTGGTTTTTCTCTATCTTTAATATTAAAATTTGTCTATTTCCAATTGTTTTCGAATTTTACCGTTTTACGTATAATCAAAAGGTAAATTTTGCCAATTTAAAAATATTAAGGTAATGTTTTTATTTGATACTTGCGGTACACACATTCTTAATGCACTTTTTTGGTAGAAATTCTGAGTATAATTGCAGCTTACTACATGAAGTATTTTTTCCCACACAATCAAGTGTTTTGTTTAAAGTAAACACGTTTGTTATAACTTTCAAATTATGTTTATTTTTACATTTCACTACAAAAGTTTCGCCACACTGTGGCTTCTTCGGGTGAAGAACAAGTGTGTTGTGTTGCGTATTAATATTGCTGCAGTGAGTTAAAATGAGGAATTGATTATTTAAAATTAAGTTGTCTACTTTTTTTAAGTTGCCCCATATTATTAAAAAAACAATTGTAATTCCCCTCATCAATACGTTAATTACTTATTTATCTCTCAGAACATTAGGAAATCGAATCTCATTTGTAAACGCAAACAAATCTCGAAAAAAAACGCGCGCGCTTTCGGTCGGTTCACGCAACTGTCGGGTTTTTGGGACCAACGTAACAAAAAAGCAATAATCCTCGTGTTTAATATTTACAATCAGCAGCAGCTTCGTGTAATTATCGGGCACCGAAAAAACACGCGATTCGTTTCCATGAAAGTCGGTGACCAAAAAAAAAAAGAACGAGTCGTTATTACGGACGTGCTAAGACATAAATTAGAAGAAGTGGGAGAAGAAGAAGAAGAAACGGGGCCGCGCTGAGTGCCTAATGAGGATTCAAATAATCGGTGGATGCAATAATTTTTGTGTGCAGGACAAACAGTTGGCGGGATTTTTTCACCTCTTTGAGCTCGATGGGAAACCGAAACGAATGGTGGAATTAATTTCTTCGATTATCGAGGCTATTAAGTACTCTTAAGTTTAAGTCATTAATTAAATTCACATTCTATGTACCATATATCTATTACAAGAAATCAGGAAATCCCCTGAAAATGGTTATGAGCCGAAACTAGTCAGAAAATAAAAAGTTTGTTTCACTATAAACCACCAACCAACCAAGTGTTTTAATTTAAATATTACCTACTTAAGACTGCGATTTTACGCCTAATAAACGGTGCGGTTAACGCCAGAGAATGTAGTGTTTTTTACAACAACAAAAAACGTTACGGTACCAAAAATTAATGTTTTGTAAGAAGACATCATACTGTTCTAAATTCAGCCAACTTTGAAATTTCATATTAGAACCCCCCTTATTGAAGAATCAAGGGATATGAGGGAAGAGATTTTTGAATATAATATTGAATATTTTTATATGTATATGGAATGCTTCATTAATTATTATATTATCATAATTAAAAAAAAAACAAACTTAGAATGGATTAACTTTTATTAGGTTTTAAAAATTTATTATTCTTATATTCAAGAAATCTTAATAGAAAATTATCACAAGAATTTAAAAATAATTAATAAATTATTTCCTCTTTTGCATCTGCAATATTTTGACGTACGTTACTACGAGTGTAAATCAAGTGAAATCAAAGTTGGAATAAAATAAACACAATTTTTGTAGTGTTTATTTTATTCCAACTTTGATTTTTCAACCTAGCGGCAAATATTTGAACTATTAGATTCTGTTCCACAATAAAAATGATGGCGTCGAACTAAATTTGTTCTCATTGACTATTTTATAAGATTAACGAATTTACAAATAATATATTACGAATGCATTTAATATGGATATTTAAGACAAAGACTTTCCACATGCAGTTGAATGTGTTTAGTATAGATTAGATGTACTTTTATAAATTAAATTAATTTTTTTAAAAATATTTTTTTCACTTTTTTGTTTTTAAAAAATTAAATTTATCTGATGTCATTCATCAGTAAATAAGCTATCTACCTGTATTTAATGTTTACTTTTTTATGATTGTATAACATTGTTAATCCCTTAAAACGGAAACGTATTGGGGATCGCAGCCTTACTTCAAACATATTTCACCACAAGTGAGAAATTAATCATATATATATCTGCTTAGACTGTGATAAAAAAATTACATACACGTTACATTTCACTTTAATCTTTCAGAATAGTCCGGAATAAGACACATTAGTCTATGAATGTTGTGCGAATTTATTGTGAAATCTTGAAATTAATATTGAAAAATATCAGAGACTGGTCGAAAGGGCCTAGGAGCCGGGGCCAATAACCTCAATTCTTATATTTAACCTTGTTATCCTTTTTTCTCCCTTCCAGTAAAAAAATAAATCTTCGATCATTTCCGCGTTTATGATTTTGATAAAGCATCAATTTCCGGGACTGCTACAAACTGGAGAATAAAAAAAATAAAAAATGAGGGATTTTCGTTATTTTGGCAGAAAGTAAAGACTGTCCAAAGACATATGTGGGACAAACAGTAAGATCATTTGAGAGCAGAATAAAAAAACACAAATCCAGTTTCGAGCAAAAGAAAACAAACTCAACATTTGCAAACCGCCTTATTGAGGAGAACCACAATTTCGATGATAATTTCAAATTCCTACACAGGGAGGAAAAAAGCCTAAAATTAAATATTATGGAGAATTTAGAGATAAACAAAAGAAAATTCAACGGGCATCTTCTAATCGACCAACTAGACGTCACGAATTCACCACTACTCAATTTGAATTTTTCTAAAAATCCCGCCCTCTCGTAAACTAATAAAACGTTTTGTGTATATATACCCGGACAGAATAGTGTAGTGTATCATTTCTTCGCCCGAAGAAGCCACAATGTGGTGAAACAATTGTAGCAATATTACAATAGGCTTTGAAAGACTAAATAGTGTTATTTAATATAAGTAATTATGAATTTTCAACAATTATCAGCCTCATCAATTAATTATTTAAAGGAAGTTTTTACTGGTGGACCGATATACTTTTTTTTTTTTCATGTCGATCAAAATAAATCATGCATAATCATAAAACTAAAACCTAACAAGACTTGATTTAATTAACCAGCGTTAAGCAAGAATTTACAAAAAAATGTTTTTACAAGTAAAATCCCTATGTATATTCTAAATATAAATTTTATTTATCTTATCTTCGCGGACAAATAATAACAATTACATATAAGATATCGCAGAATGCGCTTTTTCCATTCAGCCTGTCGACTGTAATAAATATAAACTCCACACCAATTTGTTCACGAGAATTGTAAATCCTACAACGCTTTCGAGTCAACATTTCTCTTTTTTTTTAGTATTCCTGATAATTTTCCACAAAATAATATAATAGTAGAAAAAATAAATATTTAAATAAATTAACTATACACGCTCTCGAGTCAACATTCCTTTTTTTAGTATTCCTGATAAATTCCCAAAAAATAATATAAGAGTAGAAAAAATAATTTATTGATAACCACAATTATTTAAATAAATTAACTACACACGCTCTCGAGTCAACATTCCTCTTTTTAGTATTCCTGATAATTTCCCAAAAAATAATATAATAGTAGAAAAAATAATTTATTGATAATCACAATTATTTAAATAAATTAAATATATTAAATTTATTCCCTATGTACACCTGATCGCGTAAACACCCTGTATATCAGGAAGAGTGGCTTTAAAAACTTGTAACCTCCCACCGTTAGTTAGTCTGTGGTTTTATGGTAATTACATTACATTGTATAGTAATTAACAAATGTATTTACTGTAGTTTCCCTTGTAATTACACCAAGTATGTCGAGGAAATAAATATTACTATTTCTGTTACTATTTTCTCATTTATCACTTGGTAAAACATGATGAATAATCAAATATGTACATCTTTCTTGATAATGACATCTAGCCAAAACTAGTCGAACAAATATACAAGTATAACCATAATAATATATAAAACAAAACCAAGTGATAATTATTTAACATCTTTAAATATTACTATTATTATTAAAAATATTATTAAAGAAGGTAAAAACATTTCAATCGCCCAAAAAAAAAATCTGATTTGATCCACAGCCGCCTTCATTCAAAATTATGAAAAAAATATCGGGGAATTATTATGTAATAGAGTATTGTTTGGTTGTGATTTAGGACGGAATGTATTATTGCCGGGGAATTGTGGTCCATGGCGGGATTTATGGGCGCACGTAGGAAAATATGTAATTATACCATTGTTGCACGGAGGAGGTTCTTTATGGGCTTTTCCCTTCGCGAGTTGTTTATTGCTCAAATCGAATCCACTGGACTGCCTGGGCCGTGAGCTTAATCAACAATAGATTGCGCGAAATAAACATCAACAACAACAAAAAATAAGTTGCATTGAGGAAAAAATTAAGAAAGATACAATTCATACAGGATTTAGAATAATTTTTTTAATGAATATTTGTAAACTGTTCAGAGATTGTTTCTCAAATTTTCGTTCAGGATACTTCTAATATACGCCAGAACAGATTTTTTCAACTTTCTATTCCGCGTACCAGTATATTGTCTAAATCTCATATTTTTTCGATGCGCCCCCTGTTTTTGAAGTAATTATATGTATTGTTCATATGTTTCATTTAATTACTTATTTTTTTGTATTGTATTCTTTTTTGTAATATCCATAGTTACTTTATAGGATGTTTATACTCATTCTGTGTCTGTATGTAAATAAATAAATAAATGATTCCTTGATTATAATTAGAAATGGACAAAGTCGATCTTTTTTTGCTACTACACAATGAAGTATATCGCAATTTTCTTAATGTTATTTCAAATATTAATATTGGGAAGTGCCACCTATATAATAAACTCCAATTTATTGTTATTTATTAACTTTAACTTTCAAAATTGGTTATTCAGAAATACTCGATTACTAAATTCATTCGATTTTGCCCAACAGTAATTATAATCCATTTATTTTAGCAAATATTTTCTTAAATACATTTTGTTACCGATTATTTAACGTTATGTTATAACAAAACATCCATTGATACAACTACTTCTCGGGCAAATATCCCGCCATACATTGAACTACATAATGGACATTTTCTTCGCATAATAATAACGTATTGTATAATTATTCAATTGATTAAATTAATTATTTTCAAATTCTTTTTATTTTATCCATTCAATTGTATAATTTCGGGTATTAATTCTAATTTCGAGAAAGTAAATATTGAAGGAAGAATTATCATGATTTAAATTTTCGTTTCTTTAATGAAACGAGTGTTATTATCCGTCATTAGAGAAATTGAACGGACACTAAAAGATTAATTATCGATAGAAATGTGGATCGCTGATCGAGTTCTGAAACTTTGATCCCTTTCTTTCTTAATCTTATCCTCTTTTACCCCTATTGGGTTTCGAGGTTAATTTTGATCTCTAATAGAGTAAAATGGTAAATTAAAAAATAAGAGACCAATAATAATAATATTGATTTACAAATATCTTGTAAAAACTTCAATCATTCACACTACTGAAGATGGAAACAGTTTCTGAAATGCAAGGTTAGATAAAATCACCTTGGAGAATTTATTTCTTTCAGAATTTTGAAAATTATGGGTTTCAAATAAAAGCTTTTTTAATGATGGGCAATATGGATCTTCTCAAAAATCTATCAATCAATAATAATAATGTATATTTGGTATAATAAAACGAGTAGGAGAAAGGACATTAATTTTTATTTAAATACAAATATCTTATTCGAATATTTTTGAAATATTATTAATCAAAACAAATAAATCCTCCAAAAAATAACACACATAATTTCAAATCCATCCATTAAAAAAAACGAGATAATTGTTCAGACAAAACCATTTCCCTGCACCTTATCTAAAAATATCAAGTGTTGTTTACGTTCCACCACAAAAAAAAGAAAACTATCCAAATCTCGATAACGATCATAAGTGTAACCACTTCATAATTCAACTTGCGCACTTCAACGCACTCGAGGGATGGTTTCCAGATGCCGGTAGCCGGATTCTTCTCCCGTTTATTTTTTTCTCCTTCTCTATTTGTTTGCTTTCGTTATACACAAACGCAACTCAGACGTGCATAACCGAATTTCTCAGGATTATTAAGCGCACCGTAAACAAATAGGGTTTGGGATATTTTTCCAGAGATCAAAGTTGTTTTGTTTTTGCGCGGTTCACAAAATCTACTTATAGTGTGAAGGTTAAGTGCAGCCAGGAATATTTTCTTGACCATGTTGATGATTAGAACGAACCGTTGGGTTTGTTTAAATTCGAAATATTTGGGGCTATTCTGTAAGGGACGTTTTTTTATGTTGTCGTCACAGTCTATAAACCTTTTATTCATAAACGTTTATTGGTAGATTTTTAATAATCTATTCACATTTAATATTTTATTAAATTCATTATTAAGTGTAGTATACATATAGTATAAATTATATACATATATGTATGTGCCCTCCCCTTCTTCTTCATCTCTCGAGGTGATTTCTTCCTCGAAATGAACAGTAATTTCGAAAGATTGAAGGATTTTTAGTGTACCATACTGAATTATGGAATTAAATTAAATAAAAAAATTTAACTTAAATCTATAAAATCATTTTATTTCTATACATCAATAAGTCAGTGTGGTGCTCTAAAAATCCTTCGAAATTATACTAATTAAAAATTCCGTTATACAAAATTTAACAATGTTTTTTTTTTCCTAATAAGCAATGCAAAAGCGTATATTTTGCTTGTTTATTTATTTTTTTATATAATTAAATTTTATAGGTGTTCATGAAAAATTCCAATTATGGAATAAAATGTGCGTGAATTCGTCCCTTCCGGCGGAACGGCATTAATTGCATTTCCATTGTTGTATTTAATTGAACGCGGCCTGAAATTCATGTGCACAAAAGAGCATGCGAATTTCAGATTTATCGTAATTAGAAATTAAAAAAAAAACAACACTGGCGTAATGTGAATGAAATAAATAAATTGCTGGTTTATTTAATGAGTTTTAACAAACAATTTACAATATATTCTCTTTAATTCCTTAATGAGACATGGTAAATATAGGGGCCTATTGAAATTAGTTCCTAATTCAAATACCCTAAACAAAATACTGATTAAAACATTGGGTTTAAAATATTGGTAGTTCACGGATTTTTGAATCTGTCTAAAGCAACTTTCTTGTCATTTACTAGTTTAATAATAATAAACGCCTTTATTTTCATTTCATTTTAAAATAATAAAGTTTGTGTGCCTTCTAAATAAACCATCATAAATTTTTAATGAGTTTTTACTAGAGATGGAAAAAAATCGAACTTTTCGATCTTTTTTGTTACTTGAAAATTACGTACATGATAATTTTATTAATGTAACAATCGATTAATATCAGTAACTGTTCCCTTTTCTTATTGAAAAGCATCAGTTTATTGTTACCAAAAGACTATTTATTTAAAATTGCACATTTAGATATATCGATTACTCCATTTTGCCCCACACTAGTTTTTACACTTGATAATATTGAGTAAGACATATTCTTATAGAATCAGGGACTTCTGTACCTCACACTCTCAAAGCTTATTTAAAAATAGTAATTTGCACATTTGGACTTTAAGTCTTCGAATTGTTGCAGTTTTTCAGGTTTAAGAGGAGAGAGTTATGTAGCTTGTATAGGAAAAATAACTTTTTTTTTATTTTGGTGGTGATATTAGCCCCTTAAACCGTATGTTAATATTATAAATAAAAGTTCGAAAAACAATCCGGCGGTGGCTTTTGAAGAGTTATTATTTTAATAATTACATTTTTGCACAATTACTGGAATGTAATGTGATCGCACTTTCGTATTCGAAAAATTAACCTCATACATCACTTTTGGACTTTCTGTATACCGTCTTTTATTATCTTATTTAAAACAAGCACTATGAACATCAGAAAAAATTGAAGTGACTTAACACTAAGGTATCACAACGATAAAGTTTAGAAGTTTTAATTATTGGATCTTGAAGGTGTTAAATGTTTTCTTAAGTACTTTTATTAAAATTTTTACTTATTTCCACATGTAGGAAGGAATCCATGAAATTACAGAGTTCTGGATGAAACATTAATCATTTTTAACTTTTAATTATACGAATCAAGTTCACGATATAAAAGATCTTCAACGTTATAGCTGTCTTCAATGAAATCAAGCAGACGAATTCATCACATCCAGCTAGATCTTCAATAAAATCAAGAACAATTATGAGAAGGATAAGCAGGTTGGAAGACAACGAATAAAGAAGGTTGTTTTTTTTACCTAAAAACGGATGAAGGAAGCAATGTAGTGATTATTTAAAAAAACTAAATTGAATTAACATAATGATCGTATCCGCCAAAGAAGGGGTGGTTGAAAATTGCATGGTTCCTGTTTCTAAATTTGAAAATCGGTAATCACGAGTTTTCATCATGAAATTTGTGAAATTTACTTATTGCAAAATTTATGAAGGAATTCGTGAAATTTACTAATTATCAAATGTATGAAGGAATTCGTGAAATTTTAAGGATTACAGTGTTCTGGAGGAGATATTAATCCTTTTGCCAGACCATAACTTTTAATAATTTTTCCAGTCAAGTTCGTAATAGAAGAGATCACCAATGATATAGAGATAGCTTCAACGAAAGCAAGCAGGCGAATTCTTCACATCCAGCCAGAAGATTTTCAGTAAAATCAAAAACAATTATTATTAATAATAATATTTATTTCCGAACAGACTTACATCCAAAAAATTTTGACAAACAACAATAACAATAATGTATGAAAACTTAATACTTAACATATAAATCAAAATGCAAATATAGATATTTTAAATTACAATGAAAATAAGAAAATAGAAAGAATCATAATCTTGATAATTCCTTCAAAATTATATGTTTAGAATTGGAAACACTGTCAAAATCCAAACTTACATTTAATTTATTAATGAGTAAAATCCTCCTTTTGAATGGTGAATTTTTTATGCGCATTTGACATGGATTGGACATTATAAAACGCGACGCACATCATGGAACACAAATCTTCCGACATACTTAAAATGTTTGAATCGACCACGTTATTACAAAATATAGATGCAACAAATGGAAGAAGGACAAGTAGATTGTAAGACAAATTAAAGCGGATAAATAAAGGTTTAATGTGTGTTGAATTCTTATTTCTTGTTAACTTATTTTTTCTTCGTATGACCAAAGTAAGGTGTTATGAATTTTATTTGTTTAAATAATAGTTTGATGTGTGCTGAATCCATGTTTGTTGCTAACTTTTTAATAAATTACGGCGCACTTTGAAATATTTTAAAATTTGCCGACCGCTATCTCAGTCTAGCGACTAATATTGTTTCTTTTTTTTTTTTCGTATGATAAAAGTAAGGTGGTCCGAATTTTATTTGTTTAAATAATAGTTTAATGTATGCTGAATCCAGATTTGTTGCTAACTTTTTTATATGAGACGGCGCACTTTGATTTTTTTAAATTTTATTATTTAAGGGTGTGATAAACAACATTAAGGGTTGAAAATTGGGGTGCTTGTATCACAATTTGTTAATTCAACGTTTTGTTTACACCCTAAAGTAAAAACAATCTATTTATCTTGAATATGTATAGAAATAATGAAATTTGTAAATCTATGGCTGAAACCTATGGCTAACTTCACATCCGTAACTGAAGTGTATTATTACGTTAATTCAATTCAGGTCTATTGGAAATGGGTCCGTATATGAATAAAAAATTGCATTTGGAAGAAACTCCGTGTGGCAAAAATTAAGACATATGTGTTCCAACTACCGATCACGATTAAAAAATTATAATTCTTAATCGTGATCGGCAGTTTTCTCAAAAAAGTTTCTTCCTTTAGAATTGCTAAATTTCTTAAATTATTATCTTAATTGATAATAATAATCTCAAAAAATGTTTCTTCATTTAAAAATGCTAAATTTATTAATAATAAATTTTAGCATTTTATTATTATCTTAATTAATAATAATTTAAGAAATTTAGTATTTTTAAAGGAAGAAATATTTTTTGAGATTATTATTATCAATTAAGATAATAATTTAAGAAATTTAGCATTTTTAATGGAAGAAAACTATTAATCACGATTATAAATTATAATAAAAAAAACAGTGTTGAAAAATGTAATGATGAAATAATTAATCATTTTTATTGTTGAGATGTTTATTATTGTTATAATTGAAATAAATTTGATGGCTTGCAGAAATTACCGGGAAAACATAAATGTTTAAATTGTTAGGTGCGTAACCAACTATGTTTTAACTTTAAATATTTGTGACCTGGCAGCGATTATGTATACAATAGACTATTTATAACTATGTTAAAATAGTAGTTTTTAAATAAATTTAAATCACAAATGAAGGTGTTTTGTAAAAGAAATCATCATGAGCAATGCATTTTTTCGTTTGATTCCTACCTTTGCATTCATTGGCGTCTCTGGCGGTGGCTCTCCCCCAGGGCCTGTCGAAGTGAAAGGGCTTGCAGCGCTCGCAGTCGCGGCCGGCCGTGTTGTGTTTACAATCGCACGCTAATTGTCCGTCGCGGCTCTTGTTGCAATGGCTCGCGTGCCCGTTGCACTTGCACCGCCCGCCGACGGCGAAATCCGCCACGGCGTATTGGTGTGTCACCTGGTGGTAACCGCTCATCAAGCCGTTGCTACCGATCTCCACCGCGGCCGGTTTGTTCTCCTCCTCCACGTCTAAGCTTTGCATTTCGTTAACCAGTTGGACGGAGGGGCCTTTTGTTTGGTTGTCTTCTTCGAGTTGTTTGTTGTAGAGGTTTTCGTCGACTAGGATGTCTAGATTGTCGGAGAGGTCTTCCGTGGGCATGTGCAAGCGGTTGAAGACGACTTTTATGTCGGTGGCTGTGACCCAGTCCTGGAGGACTGCAGAATTGTCGAAATCGTGCGCGCTGGGGCGGCCTTCCAATGTGCTGAAAGCTATACGGGAAACGTGGCCTAAGCTAAGACCATCTCCGCCGGTATAGCGGTGCGCATCGGTGCATCTCGCTTCTTGTTCATTAGTTTTTGTAATTGTGGCTCTGTTCGGGCGGCCGTAGACCCTACGGCACTGGCTTGAGTAAAACTGGAAGGGCTGCCATGTCTTACCGTAATCCATGCTCTTGTAAATCGCGATGGAATCTGGTTTCGGGGTGTGGGGGCAGAATTGTAGGCTCACGTACGTCAGCTCGTATTTTTTCCCCAAGCTGAGCACCAACGTGACGTTATCTGGAGGAGCGTTAATTGACGTCGCCGCCGCCAAGGGCTCGGATCTCCAGCAAGTGACGTTGTTCGGATTGTTCAAATCAGTCAAGTGCGAAGCCGGGAATCTGTACCTGGGTTCGCGATCGTTGCAAACATGACAAATGGGATTCGCGCCCGGCTCCGGCGGTTCGCAATAATGCGTCTGCGAATGCTGGCCGCATGTAGACGAAGCTTTTACCGGAACACCGAAAGCCGCGTTAACGAAATCCGGGATGCACCTCCGGGGCCGGTCTTCGTCGTAGCACGGATCAACCGGAGCCTGCCCGGCGAACATCTTCAAGAACGTATCGGACACCGCCAGCGCGGAAACAGCACCAAACAACAACAACAAAAAACTCGCATGCAACTTCATCTCGACCGACATTAGAAGAAAACACAAAAACCGCGGACACTCTTCAATAAAACATCACCCGGCGCGGAATGTTTGAAGCTTATTCAATCTGAAATATATCTTGTGTTTCGTTTTCCGTGTGAAGAGAGCGCGCGGTGCGGATGGAAGCTGCGAACGCAACCTCTCGACGGACGCAGTTTGACTGGCGGTCCGCAGTCTGGTTGGGCCGACGACTACACACCAACCAGCACCGCCCTCCTGAACCCTCCTGAAAAGGGCGCACATCCATCCACTATCCACAATCCACACCGATCCGATCCGGCACTAATAACTACTCCTACTTATTACTCCCGCTAATACTAGGTAAAAGCTAAGATGACTGCCTAATTGATGATTAAGTCAATTATAGCGAATTAGTGCGTTGTCTACCATTAGCCTGGAGTGAAGTGAAACTGATAGGGATTATTATCTCGCGCTCTCAGCCGTACATATCTTACCATTAACGGAATTTGCATCCCGGCTACATTTACACACACACACATACACACACAACAATGCCCCTTAAATCATCCGCTAGAAAGCTCCAAAGCTCCACATGCACTATTTTATATATATATAAACACACTTTTAATACTGTAATATACTCACTTAACTTTGCGACTTCAACAAAAGAAACATTGCAGATAACTACAGCTTTTACATCATTATTTCGCATAAGAGCGTACATAAATCTAATAAATAACGTTTCTATTACAAGACAAAATTACAAACTGCTGTTTGAAATATATCGAATCAAACAATAAAAAATAACGAATACAATAATTTTTAATAAAAAAAACCTCTCCATTACTGTTCATTCCGTTAACTTTGTCTATCATGATTTATTTTATAACTGTCATAACACACTAGTGGATAATATACTGTTAATTATAATAATTTAATAATTATTATCAATACAATTTACTCCTATTCTAGTTCTACTCCTATCGAAACAAAGGGTATAGAAAATCTGCATAAAAATTTTGAAATATATTTAAAACATGTGTGCATTGAAAATTTGATTTAATTTAACATTGTTGAATTTAAAAAATTGTAAATGTCATAAACAGAAAAATGAAAAAAAGTAAAAAAAAATACATTGCAATGTGTTTTCTAAAAATATTATAAAATCACGGGCGGATTCAGAAGATTTTTTTGCTGGGCGCTCGACAAAATTTTCCAAGTAAATAAATCTTGCCCCGTATTTAAACAAATATCAATGTCATAGACAACTAAATTAAAAAAAAATGGTGATGTGTCCATCAGCACTTTCCACAGTGAATACGGTCAAATAAGTATCTGATTAAAAATTTAATAGGAAAGCGAAATGATTAATAGAAAAAAATGTCTGTTGTCTTTTAAAGTTAAATATTACATACGGAGCAAGATTTTTTTTTTTGGAAAATTTTGTCAAGCGTCCAGCAACAAAATCCTACTGAATCTGCTCCTGCCTTTATAATATTTTTAGAAAATATGTTTATTTTGTCCGGGCCCTTGTTCAAGGAAAAGTATTGTGATCTTAAAAATATTCGAATCGCCAATATTATAACCAAGCTTTTTATAACGTTGAAATGATCTGCAAAGCTTTTGGTTAGAATCGAAACTCTTTAAGTGCAACTTTACTCTTAGTGATTATAATTTTTACTTTCTTTGGATCCCTGTCCAAGGGAAAGTATTGTGATCGTAAAAAAATCGAATCGCCAATTTCCCCTGAGTCCATTGCATCGAGTTTTGAAAAAATGTCTGTGTTTCCGTAATAGCGCCTAAAGGGCTAAATGGATTGATCTGAAACATTAAGTGCAACTTTACTCTAAGTGATTTTTCATTATTTAATTCGGATAGAAAAATGTTTTCATTAAAAGTTGTAGATCTTGAAAAAATAATGTTGTTTAAAACTTTTTATTGTAGAACCTTCAGTTTTCATTTTATAAGCGGAAGAATTTCGTCTACCTGATAAATTTCCTTAGAAATAAACAATTGTTTTTATAATCTTCTCTATGTTGGATGACTTTAATTATTGAAATAATTATTTTTCTGTCAAATGATTTTTTTTTAATCCATGATAATTTTAAATTTAAGCACTGATTCTGAATTCCACTATTTATTGTATTTTACTAGAATTGTTTCGTAATGTAACTTCTTTAGGTGAAAAATATTAACCTGAAAAATACTATAGCGCAAGTAAATAACATTAATCTGAAGTGGCGAAATAATTGTAGTGAAAAAGAATAAATTGTTGAAAATTAGAAATTTCAGTTAAAAATGATCATGAATTAAAAAAAGTAATAACAATTCAAGTAGAAATATTAAAATGTATAAAAGTTGTGAGAATTGAAAAAATTAAAAGAATATCCCATAATTCTGTTAATTTGTAATCATCCTGGAAACATGGATTTATCATCGATTTTTAAAAATCAAGTGTCTCAGTAATCAAGGATAATCTAGAAATAATTCAATAAGAAATAATAAATTATTTATTATTGCACAAATTTTAATACAATTATTGTATTAAAAAGCGTAAGTAAATAACTTTAATCTGAAGTGGCGAAATAATTGTACTGAAAAACAATAAATCGTTGAAAATCATGAATATTAAAAAAAAATAAGTAACGACAATTTAAGTAGAAATAATAAAATGTGTAAAAGTTGTGAGAATTGAAAAAAAAATTAAAAGAATATCCCATAATTCTGTTAATTTTTAATCATCCTGGAAACATGGATTTATCATTGATTTTTAAAAATCAAGTGTCTCAGTAATCAAGAATAATCTGGAAATAATTCAAGAAGAAATAATAAATAATTTATTATTTCTTCTTGAATTATTTCCACAAATTTTAATACAATTATTGTATTAAAATTTGTGCAAATTATAAAAATTGAAAGAATATCCCGTAATCCTGCTAATTTTTAATCATCCTGAAAACGTTATCATTAACGAGCGTTCATTAACATTATATATAATTAATCGCCGGTGATTATGTTTGTTTTAATCCGCAATAATTGCGTTCCGATGTTAATTTGGGATGCGGAACGCGTCGTTCGGATTCATGAAGAGTGCGAAGCGTCGTTCCGCGCTCAATTTCATTATGCGCCGTGTCGAATAAGTTAATCAGCAATAAATAACCGTTTTATTGTTTAACTGCCCGCGCGCCGATATTGCACTTTGCTTACGGCCCGGCGGACGCATTTTCTATGCAAATCAGTTACGTGTCGCTTGTTTTTAATTGGAAATTTCATTCTGGTATATTGCATAAATTATATTGTTGTTTGGTTTTTCAGCGAAAATGTTTATATTTCGTTTTATTTTCATCTTTTGATAATTGTGTAAAATAACAATTTTACTTGCTCAAAGAAATTAATTAATATTATTAAATAATCCGCACTCAAAAATTCATTTAATATTCCCACGTACAACACTCCGCCTGTAAAAGGCTAAATTTAACATATCACGTACGGAATAGCACCGAATATTATTTTATTAATTGTTTAAACTTCTACTTTTTTATACAATGTAATTACATTTTAATAAATGCAACACTTTTTTTCTTTTAGTTTTGATAATGATATTGAATAGGGGAATTTTAAACAAGCGAGGCAATAAATCGCACACCTTTCAACGAGTCTGTCTTATTCTTATTAAATATAGAGTATTTTTACAGAATATAATCTAATAATCAATTGAAATGACTTACGTCAGGAGAAGGATTGCAAAAAGGGAGATAACCTCCACCGATATTTCATCAAGTATTTTATATACAAACATCTTACTTGAATTTGTATATTCTTGGTTTATTTTATTGGCGAATCTTTAATTATTATTTAAATTTAATAATACAACTATGTACTCCTGTAAGATATATATTATTATTATTATTATTTTTTATCAGGTTAAGTGGAAGAGCAATATAGTCATACTGACTAATTGAACTTCGCCTGTTCTACATTATATGTTATATTTCATTTGTAACTCTTTTCTTATAATAAAGACAATTTATTATTATAATCTTTATTCATACAGCAGAATTACAATTCTTTACAAATATTTTTATTTACAATACATATTGTTGTGTTAGTAGTCTGTCATGGGCTATCGACCGGAGGTCTTTCTGCCTCAAGTATTTTATTAATTTACATTTTCTTTTTAATTGGGGGATATTTAAGTTTTTGAGAAGAGCTTTTCCAATAAAAATAATGAGAGGATGACTTTTTCAATAAAAAAAATTATAAGTTCCGTAGAATACAAAATGTTTAGATAAATACTTCCCCAATAAAAAAAGATAATTCAAATGTAAATTAATAACATACTTGAAGAAATCACGGTTATTTTTCCTTTCCGTGCCTTCTCCTGACGTAAGTCATTTCTATTCGTATTAGATCAGTTGTTGTAGTTCCAACTAATAAATGGTGAAATAAATTTCAAACGTGTTTTTGTTGAATATTTAAATGAGTTGTGCTAATTCTTATGAATTAATTCTTGTTTGTGTTTTCAATTTTATAATAAAAC
Organism: Philonthus spinipes; assembly: GCA_963082785.1. Taxonomy (NCBI): domain Eukaryota; kingdom Metazoa; phylum Arthropoda; class Insecta; order Coleoptera; family Staphylinidae; genus Philonthus; species Philonthus spinipes. The sequence continues at coordinate 4,101,073 of OY720306.1, forward strand.
TGAATTTAAAAAAAAAATCAATAGCAATTTCATGAGAGGGAAAAATCCTGTAATGATAAACAATTTCGAATAAATCACCGTTATAACGAGAAGTTGAGCACCGTGATTGTTATTGATATTTAGTGAGCACCCCCGGAGGCAATCAGCATGTATGGGACGACGGTACGGTCCCCCCATAAAACGATGATTATGCACGATACGGTATCGGTAGTCATAATAGGAGCTAAGTAAACCCATCGAAAAGCATAATCATACCATATAAAGCACGTAAAATGATTGCCAAGTCGGAGTCGTGACCGGACAAGCACTAACTCACTTTAGATCGGATTATGTCTGCGCTTCATACACTCGCCGCGCCGGCATCGTATCGTTGGAATCGCGGGATCGTTTCCCGTACAGGAGATCCCGACGGTTTATTGGGGGTGGCGTGGGCTTTAAAGTCACACGCGACATCAAATCCCACGATTTATTGCATTGAAATTTCGGTGATTCCGCTCGTATTTTTACGGAGGAGGATTCTTTTGCTGCGTTTATTTCGTTTTTTTTTTATTTCCGAGCCGTTGTAAATAATGGTTTTTTTCAAGAAAGTCGGCAGTGCTACACGGAGATAACGTATTTAAGTGAAAGTTGATGATAAATAACAAATTAACGAAATAAATTGTTTCAAATTGTTTTCAGAATAAATGTCTCAATTTTCACTCCTTTTTTAATATTATCTATCACTAACGTATAGAATATTTCGATTCGTCAAATTATTAACATAAATGCCCGCAGAAATTAATCCACGGGGAAGAGAGAAGAAAAAAAAAAATGCAGTATCTCCATTCTAGCTACCAAAGTAAAAACATAAATGATAATGAAATTTATTTACTGTAGCAATTATTTACACCATATATTTAACAATATTACAATATAAATAATTACAATACATGTAGGTGTTAGTCTGTCTGGGCTATCGACCAGTGGTCTTTCTGCCCAGTCTTGAATTTATGATGAAGTTAAAGAAAAATCTATGCTAGCTAGATGAACTGCCCTGATGATTTGTGCAAATGAATTGATGAGTGGTGATTGTAGGATGTTTATATTTAGGGTTACGGGGAATACTGAATTTTGTAAGAAGAGGTGGATTATGAGAATTATTGGCAATTTTTTTTACCTAACATTAATACACGCTGGGATATGGGTGAGATTTGGGTGGATTTATAGAGGTATTCGTTGGAGGGATAGTGAAGTAGATTGTTGGGTTCGCCGTATATTATTTCTCTATCTGGTAAATTGTTGCTAAATTTCTGGCAATATTTTCCAGATTAGTGGATTACAACACGAGATGTTAATAATGTACGTTCATCTGCTGTAAAATTAAAAAAAAAATCTTTTATTTTCCAGCTGTTTAAAAAAACAAACGTTTCTTTGATTTTCTTCTGTAAGAATTTGTGGTTATTTTTCAAATTTTCTTATGATTTGGGTTTTAAAGAAAACGAATAAATTTGACAGATCATTTACTGTCAAATTACATACAAAAATTTGACGTTGCTAGGTATAATTACGTCTTATATATGATGTGAATAAGGCCGAGTTGCTCCAACCTGACTTGAGTTTTAGACTGCTGCAACGCGAATCTGGCTTAATTTGGGATTAGATCTCAAGCTAGATTTAGTCCCAAGCCCAAATTAATACTTATTACTTACACCAATGCTTCACGAAGTTTACCTTGTCACAGCTTACCGAATATACAGACCGGAGTATTGGAATGGATATTTTGAAATCTCGGAGTCCACGCGGGAGAACATCTCCCGTTCACAATAATTTCTTTACTTAATTTGGAATTTTATTTTCATCTAAATAAAAAAAAAAATAAGTAATGACCATAAGTCGTTACTTTTTTGATAGAAAATTTAAATTTTTGTCATTATTACTACTTGTAAAAACAATTGTTTCAATTTAACCCGCTCCAAGGCCAGGTTATGTATGCATCTCGGGGTCCTCCTCACTACGACATTCCGGCCTGTATATTTAGTAGGCTCTGGCTTCGCACGAACCTGGAATCTGGCGAGTTGTTTCCTTAGCTGTTTAAAACTCCCCATCTTTATTTTGTCTGGAAAAAGATAACCTATAAATTGCATACCTATTATTATGCAGGTTTTATAGCTTAGGCATTCGAAATCAAAGTGTTTGCTTGAAAAAAAACACCACCGAACTTAGGTCTTGAAATCATGTTGAGTTGGAAATCGGAAGAAATTCTTAGATAGAAAGATCGACGGTTGATAGTTGTTATCTAAAGACAATGTTAGTATACGAATTTAATTGTTAATTTACTGTATATAGAAATGTCTGCAGAAATTAGGATGATATATATATAATCGTCAAACGATGGCGCTTGCGTCGTTATCCATTTATTATGATTTGTATCAGGTATGTAAGCGCAACACAAGATCCGTTCAACCGCCTTCATCAAGCATTGCATATAGAACACACTAGTCTGAGGAGGTTCGAAAAACCGAAATGGCCATCACTAGTTATCCATACACTAGATGAATGCTGGTTGAACGTATTATTAAATAATAAAGTATGCGTTCAAAATAGCATAAAATAACAAATTATGCTTTCATTCATCTTTTTTTTTTTTCATTTCTTTTAATTATTTCTCATAGCCAGTACGATTCGACTTTAATATATTTTTATCAATTTGATCTATGATATAATTTAAGACATTCTATTTTTATTTAAAATAATTTTCGTAATGTAAATATTGTGAACAAATCTTTAGTTAAACATTCCAGGTGTTTTATGTTGTTCACAGTATTGAGCGCCAATTGTACGTATAAAAAATTAGGTTAATCCTTCGGTGAAACGATTTGTAGTTTGGATGTATTGATTTTTGAGTTAATAATAAGTATCAATAAATTACAAGATAAAAATTTACTCATTTCACTAATATACTTCAACCAAAGAGTATATTATAATATAATATGCTCTTTGCTACAACCATAGAATTATTATTTTTTTTTTTTTTGAGTGGAACAAACTCTGTTTATGCCAATAAATCATTCGAAAGTGTTTCTGCATATGGACTGAATCGAAGATTTGCTTGTAAAAACGATTGGCGTTTTAAGGGTTGGTCTACCAGCGATAAATAACGCGCGACGCCAGATAAAATTTCTTTGAGTGGCTCGTTTTCGGGTGCCAGACTGAAATTAAATCGGCGCCCGCACAGAATGCTCCTTTGTGCTATACCTATGCTTCTTGTTACACACACCAAAATAGAAACAATACAACAAAAATAGAGTTAGCATGAAGAAAAAAATTGCCTTTTATTATAGATTGCAAAATGTTAAGAACTTCAAGGCATGGCTTTAACGGACCACCCTTAAACGCGGTGTGGTGGAAATCACCAATTATCTACATCGAATTTTATGAAAATGAAAAAAGAAATTTCTGAATTAACAGTATTATTTTTAACGAAATTAAAATGTATCGTTTAAATAATACGACAAGAATAAAGTTAACACGAAGAAAAATTAGCCTACTATTTTCATTTGCAAAATGTTAAGACTTTCAGGAGTGGGAAATGAAGAAATTCATGAACTAAAAAAAATACTGTTAAAACAAATTAATAACAATTATTGAATATACTTGTATTTTTTTATCAGACCTTTGTTGAATTCGCTTCGATCTTGTAGGGGGATAAATTATATCCATCATTTCTAACAGCCCTTCATCGTCTGTTACACCATGTTAAAATTGTCAACTATTTTGAGGTTATGAATTCGCGTTTAAGCGGTGGTGTTTGCCGCTTACGAAAGCTCTAGTTTAAGTCGCAGTTTAGCTATAAGCCGTGATTGAAAAACACCAAAATGTATTTAAGGCTGGTTTTATCTTAAACTCAGCTTAAACTTGTATTGAAAACCCGGCCCTTAATAATTTTCGTAAAATTAATTACTAAAATGATTTTTAATTCATCTCCAATAACTATATAGAAAAGAATATTTATTCACTTGATCACAGTTATGAATTATAGAAATTTTCAACAACAACAACATTATAATTTAATTTATTAACGGAATCTCCTTTTTTACAAAAAATGTTACAAACAGTAGTACAAATTAAAGATACAAATATATACGAAGAAAAAAAGTAAATTATTTAGTAGAAAAGTACAGTTATATTGTTATACATATTAATAAATTAATAATGATTCATGAGAATTAAATTTAAATTAAAATGACAGGAAAAATCATTGTTGAAACAAATTATATCCAGAATGAAATAATTAAACGTATTGCGAAGTAATGAGGTTAAAGAAACATTGAGGTATAATTTAAATTTAATTAAATATAAAGTGGAAAAGAAACATCTCTGATGCGATTATTCCTCAATGTTGTACATTAAAAATTACTTCAATTCATAGATTTAAATATAATTTAAAAGGAATAACAATTTAATTTAATGGTCACAGTTATTTAAATAAATTGAATAAAAATAATTTGGAAATAATTAATAAATTATTTCCATATTCAGTTCTGTGGAAATAATTTAATAATTATTTTCAAATTATTTGTATTTAATTTAATTTAATTTAATTTAATTTAATTCTGAAACAGTAACATTTTTCAAAATGTATTACATTTGAAATTAAAAAAAAAATGAAAGTTTATATAGTTATCTCATTGTACCAAATCTTAGATATTAATAATATCTGTCAAATAAATATTTCCCTTTGAATAAAATATGTTTTTTTTTTTTGTAGTATTTTCTTTATGAGCTTATTTCAGTAGGTATCGAATAGTTTGTTTACAGTTGCTTCATGCATTTCTCTTATTTTACAAAAAAAAAACTTTAATTCACACTGTATCAAATTTATTAAATAAAACACTTTTTCACTTTGTTTGTATAACTAAACTCAAAATGTATAACCAAGTGAAAGCCTTAACAATCAACAACAAAAAATGTATCAAATTTAATATCTCACTGAATATTGAAAACAACCCGAACTTGCAACAAACACACACAAAAAAAAGAACTGTAACAGTTGAGTATTTATTAAATAAATCAACCGAACCAGGAAACCGACCGGTAAACTGACATATCGCTGGATGTTTGTTTTGCTGTCAGACACCGAAAACATCTGTGTCGGTTTTAATAGCTGAAAAAGCATTTTTTAATGGTTGATAAATCTCCCGTATTAATAGACCCCCATTCGGGTGCATAATAGTGGCGATAATTCACATCGTGTAACTGTCAGCGTTTACACCCCCGCGTTTCTGCCGTGATTAGTGTATGAAGTTTCAATTTTCGGCATAATTGAGTTGAATGGAATTTTTACTTGATCCGCTGAAGTGAATTATGAATGGCGCGGTGAATGGTTCGTACAAAAATATATTTTTAGTTTGCAAAAATGTGTAACTGATTCGCAACTTTTTTGTTTGAATAACTCAGTTTAGTATTTAAATGCACTCTATTTCTATAAATGTGTGTGGAAGATATAAAAAGTACGTTATTATTTATGGATATGAGTTGTACTGTCCCTGCGAGTTTTTTTTTTGTTGCAGCATCAAAAAGGTATTTTTTACATTTTATTTGTTATAAATAGAAAAGAGTATTCATTGTCTTGATCACAGTTATTTAAATAAATTAAATAAAAATGATTTGGATATAATTTATTAATTATTAAATAAATTAAATAAAAATGATTTGAAAATAATTAATAAATTATTTCCACATTTAACTCTGTGACTTTTAACTTACGTTAAACAAATGCACATTAAAACTACTTCCCGGGCAACTACCCTCGCAGGACATTTATTTTAAAATCATTTTTATTTAATTTATTTCAATATTTTTATGCTAAAGATGAAAATTTGTGGCTTGTTTTAATGGCATAATGAGTAACTGCGGATTTAGTAGGATTGTTATATTTAATATGTGCTGTGCGTTCTTTAAATTTTGTTAAAAGATTTCTTTTTGTTTATGCTACATAAATTTTGCCGTAATTGCTGCATTTTATAAAATATATTCTGAAATTTTCTAGATAATTTATTTTGTCAAATGCGTCGATGGGGAAGATTTTTTAATTTATCATTAATAGTATATTATTCACGAGTGACGAAAGTATTGTTTTTAAACAAGAGAACAGTTTACCAAAATAGCCTCATTTGGTAAGATTAACAAGTTTTAAAAAATTTAAAACACTATACTTTCTCTACTACCTCGCCTATGATAATATAAAAACTTAAATTGGTTAACATATAACAGTATTAGATTCTGTTCCAGCTGTTCTTTTCTGTGGAAATAATTAAGCTACATCAGATTATTTTATATTTCCATTTCTTCACATTCCATAGATTCGATATTATTCCAATGATTATCATTTAATTATTTTTTTTATGAGAAATCCAATTTTATATATTTTTGTTTTGAAATATCCCATCGTAAATTTTCCCATACATTTATTACTATTATATATTTTTTTTAGAAACCAATAACACTAAATGGTTTTAATATTGATCCATCGCTTTAAAAAAAAAGCGTAGATTAAATCGACAGTGAAATTGATTGAATTTAATTTATTACGAAATAATCGTTTAGCGAAATCGGCTCGAGCGTAAAGATACATCGTTAGATAAAAGCACGAATAAGTGTGCGGAGAAGTAAATATACAACAAGCAAGAAAAAAATACACACACACACACACACATAGACAGCGAGAAAGAAACAAGCATTTACATAATAAGGTAAGCGCGCGTTCGCCAAATTCGGAATGGTGTTTGTTGCGATCGCACGATCAATTCCGGTGGAGAAGAAATAAATAAGGTAAAGTAGATCAATCATTCACCGGGAGCGGATGCGCCCGAAGTTTAGACTGATGGTCTAGTTTACCAGTTTTACCTACCCCCCTTGCGATGTACAGCGCGGGATAAAACTATCGGCTAAAGGCGAGATTTATCGTTAATTCGGAAATAGGAAACAACGATTCGTCTCGATTTCATTCGTGAGGGATTGCTTTTATTTCAAACGGGAATTAATTGAAAAGCCATAGTTTTTTTTATTAATACCATCGAGTAATGAAAACTAAACTGCAATTAAACGTGATTATTTCTGTAATATTTCGGAATTCTCTTTGAGACACACATTTGCAAATAAAACACTTCTAATTAAATTTACCTGAAAATTTATACAATTCATAAAAACACTTCTAATTAAACTGTGTAGGTTAAAACACTTCTAAGCTTAATTTTAATAAAAATACTAATAATATTCTTTAATTAAACAAGGAAAATCGCGTTAATGCTCAATCAAATTTGATCATTCCCATTTTCTCTGTTTTATTTTAATATTTTCTAAGTTGGTTTTTGGAGACTTTTAATTATTTAAATAAAAATGAAATATACATTCTAATAAAAACACTTTTCTTTCTATCACTTTTTTTATTATTTGCTAATTATATTTTGAAAGCGAAATTTTTATCATCGCTATTTTTATTTAAATAAAAAATATATGGTATTCCGGATAATAAAGTTAGGTAATATTTTAATCAACTCACTTTTTTATAATTAATAGTTTTAATCTAAATATTAAATTGGTAGTTCATATTGTATGAAATAAATATGAATAGATTATTAAAAATCAACCAATAAAACACAGATTAGATTGAATAACTTTAAATTCTCGACTAATTTCGGGTTATTAGCCCATTTTCAAGAGAATTTAATTTTTATTTTATTTTTTTAAATTCTCCTGAAAACGGGCTAATAACTCGAAACCCAAAAATCCAGAACGTGGTGTTGGAAAAGTCCGAGGATTCCGTCAGAGCGAGGGGGCTTTTTAGAAAAGGGAAAAATGTGGAAAAAAGAGAAAGCATGCATGAGTTTACTTCTTCGCTGTTTACATTAATTTGCATCGTTAGTTCTCTTCATTTGTTTTGTACTAAGGCCGCGTATATACTGGAGCAACACAATGCTGGATGCCAGCTACATCATACCTTGAATACCCATTTTTTGTTATGTGTGCAACAAAAAATACTCTCTTTGAAGATATGGTGTAGCTGGCAATAAGAATCACGCTGCTCTACTATAAATATTCTATACTAAGGCCGCATTTATAGTGGATCAATGCGATGCTAGATGCTGGCCTTAAAATAATTATTACTTAAGAGTCGCTCTAAAAGGTGTGACTTTACTTCTTCTCTCGTTACATTGATTTATATCGTTAGGTCTGTTAATTTCTTCTATACTAAGGCTGCAATTATAGTGGAGCAGACGATGCTCTATGCCAGTTCTTCTGTAATAAAATTCGTGTGCGCGCGTACAAAAATTACCCTCTTTTATGATATGCTATAGCTGGCATCAAGTATGGTGCTGCTCGACTATAAATGCGAACAGACCTAAAGATACAAATTAATATAACGAACGAAGAAAGCAAAGTCACACAATTCAGTGCGACTCGGAAGTAATAAAGTCAGCATATAGCATCGCATTGCCTCACTATAAATGCGGCCTAAATTGAACTGAGTGCACGTTTGTATAAAAACAAAAGTTATATACAAGTTCATGTCACAAACAAACCTATTACCATTTTTGGAATATTCAATTAATTCGATTGTTAAAGTCTTATGTAATATTATTCGCAACTGTAAGGTCTTTTTAATTTATAATTTTTCCACTAAATAATCTAAGGCCGCATTTATTCTAGGGCAACACAATGCTAAGTTCCAATTCAACTTAGCATTGTGTTGCCCTAGAATAAATTCGGCCTTATATTATTTAGTGGAAAATTATAAATAAAAAAGACCTTACAGTTGCGACTGCATATTTTTAAAATTATTATTTGTTTTTAAAATATTAAATACTAGTTCATAAACTTATTGCTATCTTTAACATATGCAATTTAATTATTAATTGAAGTCGTATGTAAAATATGTTACGGGTAAAATCGTAGTGGTAAAGTTTTATTTTTATTTGTAATTGTTCTCCTTTATATTTGAGGCCGAATTTACAGTAAAGCAAAAAGTCAAAAAAAAATGTTTTAAAAAATATAATTAAAATTCAATATTAGAATTAACTGCAGTTATTTATTTTTATAATAAACAACACTATATATTTCAACGCAAGAAGCTTGGCCCCAATTTTTGACATCCCATCGCCCTCTAGTTTGTAAATTCGTAACTTCGTATAATGCACTTACAGGTATCTAGCAAAGGATGAAATAATATGCCTTCAATCTCTAAGTGTTTATTATAGGCAACATTTTATACATGGTCAGCTTCTTTCTCTATACAATTCGTAAAATTGTATTAATTATATATGCAACTTATCGTACTTCGAGTATGAATATTTTTAGAATTTTTAATACACCTTAGCGTATATGCTGAAATTATGTAAATAAAAACAATATTCACAACGCAAATAATAAATCACATTGAGTGAGAGAGACAAAAAATGAAAATAAACTTTGACCAGTTTTTATATTTATGAGCGTCATATACTTTTGATTTTTTGTGCGATTAAAAATATATTATTTTAATAAAGAACAATTATTTAAATCAGAAAAATGTTGTTAATAAACATTATGCAAAATAAAGTTTTGATAAAGCGAAAACATCTTGATTAAAACAATAAATAAATATTAAAATTAATAATTTATTTTATTCTCTAATACACAATTTCTAAATAAATAATATAATTTATTTAAGCTAATCGTAGCTTAAATAAATTAAATATTCTCTAATACACAATTTCTAAATAAATAAATAAATAATATAATTTATTTAAGCTACGATTTCGTTCCTCCAGGTCCATGATGGCAAAGTTGGGAACGTTGGCATAGAAGGCCGTGTTGGCCTCGTTGGGAATGTTGGCCAAGTCGGTCTTGACGGTCTAGTAGGCCAAGTCGGCTTGGGCGATCTAGTTGTTGTTTCTTCTCCGATTGTTGTGTGTTCCTCAGTTGTTGATTCTTCTTTAATAGTAGTTTGTTCTTCCGTTGTTGTTTGTGCGGGCTTCGTGGGTCTCGTTGGGAATGTGGGCCAAGTAGGTTTAGACGGTCTAGTAGGCCATGTCGGGAATGTAGGCCAAGTTGGCTTGGGTGGCTTGCTTGTTACAGTGGTTGATTCTTCTTCAACGGTAGTTTGTTCTTCGGTTGTAGTTTGCGCTGGCTTAGTGGGCCTCGTTGGGAAAGTAGGCCAAGTTGGCTTTGATGGTCTAGTAGGCCATGTCGGGAACGTAGGCCAAGTTGGCTTGGATGGCTTGCTTGTTACAGTCGTTGATTCTTCTTCAACAGTAGTTTGTTCTTCGGTTGTAGTTTGCGCTGGCTTAGTGGGCCTTGTTGGGAAAGTAGGCCAAGTTGGCTTTGATGGTCTAGTAGGCCATGTAGGGAACGTCGGCCAAGTTGGCTTTGGAGGTTTGCTTGTTGGTGCCTCAGTTGTATGTTCTTCGACTGTCGTAGCTTTTTCAGTTGTTGTTTGTTCTTCAGTCGTCGTTTGTTCATCAGTTGTAGATTCCTTTTCAGTTGTTTGTTCTTCGATTGTCGTTTCTTCTTCAGTTGTTGTTTGCACCTCAGTCGTAATTTCTTCAATTGTCGTTTGTTTTTCAGTTGTTGTTTGTTCCTCAGTTGTTACTTCTTCTTCAATTGTCGTTTGTTGCTCAGTTGTTGTCGTGCTCGACTCTTCAGTTGTAGTTTCTCCTTCTTCTTTTTCAGTCGTCGTTTCCTCTTCGGTTGTTTCTTCTACAGTTGTCTGAGCCTCAGTAGTCGTTTGTACTTCTTCCGTAGTAGTCAGTGCCTCGGTTGTTACTTCCTGTTCAGTCGTTGGCTTTGAAGGCCTGCTTGGCCACGTAGGCCTGGAAGGTTTGGTAGGTTTCGACGGCCTAGTTGGTCTTGAAGGTTTAGTCGGCTTCGACGGTTTAGTAGGCTTTGAAGGTTTAGTTGGCTTCGACGGTTTAGTGGGCTTGGAAGGTTTAGTTGGCTTCGACGGCTTAGTTGGTCGGGAAGGTTTCGTAGGCCTTGGTGGTCTAGTTGGCCTTGAAGGCCATGTCGGTTGCTTCGTAGTTGTTTCAGTAGCATTTGTGGCCGGTTCTTCAGTGATTACCTCAGTTGTCATTTCACCACTTTCAGTAGTCTCATTATTTTCAGTCGAGTTTTCGGTATTTTCTTCAGACCCAACTGGAGCTTCAGTAGTAACCTCTTCAGATTCCTCATTATTCTCCGTTGTTGTTTCAGAAGATTCTTGACCATTCTCCGTCGTATTTTCAGTGGTCTGTTCATTATTTTCAGTTGTTTCAGCAGACTGTTCGGTGGTGACCTCCTCAGATTCCTCATTATTTTCCGTTGTTGTTTCTACGTTACTCTCAGTTGTTTCAACAGACTCTTCGGTAGTTTCTTCAGAACTAACAGGAGCTTCAGTCGTAACCTCCTCAGATTCTTCATTATTTTCCGTCGTAGCTTCCGAAGATTCTTGTCCGTTCTCCGTAGTATTCTCAGTAGATTCATTATTTTCAGTTGTTATTTCTACAGATTCTTCGGTGGTTTCTTCGGAGCCAATTAGTTCTTCAGTTGTAACTTCCTCAGATTCTTCATCATTCTCCGTCGTTGTTTCTGAAGACTCTTGTCCATTCTCCGTCGTATTTTCAGTGGTCTGCTCATTACTTTCAGTTGTTTCTTCGTTGCTTTCAACAGACTGTTCGGTGGTGACCTCCTCAGATTCCACATTGTTTTCCGTCGTTGTTTCTACGTTACTCTCCGTTGTTTCATCAGAATTTTCAGTATTGCCTGGAGCTTCAGTTGTTATTTCTTCAGACTCAGAATTATTCTGCGTTGTTTCTTCAGTTACTTCAGTCGATTCTTGTGGGGCTGAAGTAGTTGTCTCGGAAATCTCTTCAGATGATTCCTTTGAGTGCGATTCCTCAGATTCAGGTTTGCTCTCTTCGGAGGATTGAGGCTTGGATTCTTCAGAAGACTCAGGTTTGCTCTCTTCGGAGGATTGAGGCTTGGATTCTTCAGAGGATTCAGGCTTACTTTCTTCGGAGGATTGTGGTTTGGATTCTTCAGAGGATTCAGGCTTACTTTCTTCGGAGGATTGTGGTTTGGATTCTTCAGAGGATTCAGGCTTGCTTTCTTCGGAGGATTGTGGCTTAGATTCTTCAGAGGATTGAGGGTTAGTTTCTTCAGAAGACTCAGGTTTAGACTCTTCAGAGGATTCAGGCTTACTCTCTTCAGACGATTCAGGTTGAATTTCTTCAGAAGATTTAGGCTTAGATTCTTCAGATGATTCTGGCTTAGACTCTTCAGAAGATTCTGGCTTATTTTCTTCGGAGGATTCAGGCTTGTTTTCTTCAGAAGATTGTGGTTTCGATTCTTCTGAGGATTCCGGTTGACTTTCTTCTGAAGACTCGGTAGTTTCTCCTCCTGGTTGTTGAGTAGTGGATTCAGAAGACTGACTCACTTCTGTAGTTTGCTCATTGTTATTCTCGGTAGTTTCTTCCGAAATATTCTCTGTAGTCTCTTCACTAGCCTCGGAGGTAACTTCAGCTGATACAGTCGTTTCTTCTGTTGGCTTTTCAGTAGTTTCCTCAGATTCCTGAGCTTCTGTCGTACCTTCTGTTGGTGTTTCAGTTGTTTCCTCAGATTCATGAGCTTCTGTCGTACCTTCTGTTGGTGCTTCAGTTGTTTCCTCAGATTCATGAGCTTCTGTCGTACCTTCTGTTGGTTTTTCAGTAGTTTCCTCAGATTCATGAGCTTCTGTCGTACCTTCTGTTGGTTTTTCAGTAGTTTCCTCAGATTCTTGAGCCTCTGTCGTACCTTCTGTTGGTGTTTCAGTTGTTTCCTCAGATTCATGAGCTTCTGTCGTACCTTCTGTTGGTTTTTCAGTAGTTTCCTCAGATTCTTGAGCCTCTGTCGTACCTTCTGTTGGTGTTTCAGTTGTTTCCTCAGATTCATGAGCTTCTGTCGTACCTTCTGTTGGCTTTTCAGTTATTTCCTCAGATTCATGAGTTTCTGTCGTACCTTCTGTTGGTTTTTCAGTAGTTTCCTCAGATTCTTGAGCCTCTGTCGTACCTTCTGTTGGTTTTTCAGTAGCTTCCTCAGATTCATGAGCTTCTGTCGTACCTTCTGTTGGCTTTTCAGTAGTTTCCTCAGATTCATGAGCTTCTGTTGTACCTTCTGTTGGTGTTTCAGTTATTTCCTCAGATTCATTAGCTTCTGTCGTACCTTCTGTTGGTTTTTCCGTGCTGATCTCCGGATCCTTAGTCACTTCAGGCGTTGAATTTTCGTTGCAATTAGCCAAGTAAGGCCAGTCGCAAATTTTTCCGTTATCATTCCAGTGCAAACCAGCCGGGCAGTTCATCAGCACCATCTTAGAATTATCGCAGATGTAAAAAGTGTTGCAATTCTCCGGGTTCGGATACAGAGCGTTGTGTTCACATTTATCGGAATTTCCAGCTTCTTGACTCCCCGGCTGGCTCGGCTCTGAGTTTCCGTTGCAATTGGCATTGTGAGGCCAGTCGCAGATTTTCAAAGCGGCATTCCAATGAAGGTTCGCCGGGCATTGCATCAAAACAGGGCGGAAATTATCGCAGAGGAAGAACGAGTTGCAGTCGTCGGGATTCGGCAGGAGGGCATTGAGTGTGCATTCTTGATCGTTGAATGGTTTTGCACTGACGCTTATTGCGGAACAAAGTAGTAAAACTGTAAAAAATAAAATAAATTAAGTTAACACAATATTTCTGTAATTTTGCGTACTTAATTATTATTTACAATACATATGTGTAACGATATTGCGAAATGGCTATCGAACAGAAGTATTTTCAGAATAAAATAATATTTAGTACTTAAATAAATCATCCAGTTATATAAACAATTTTTAAAAATGTTTTTTTTTATATTGAATTTCAAACGATTCATAACAACATAGAAGGTTGAACTATTTATAATCCAATAAAATTATATTTTTTTAGAAAGACAGCCCGTGACAAACACTTTCAGTTTATTATGTATACTTAATATTAATGTTTATTAAAATGTATGTAATTATCTAAAAATATTTGTACATATACAATATAATCGAAAACTTTTCTCTTCTAGGGTTCTTTGATTTTTTTATTTAAAAAAAATGATGTTGGCAATAAAAGCAACCACAGGTTATAGGTTACATTATTCTAATAAATTGAAGAAATATTTGATAATAAATTACAAATGTGACGTTTTATTTTTTTATTCACTCTCGCTAATAAAATGTCATATAAAGGAAAAAATCAAAGCACTTTCGAGGCGAACAGTTTTCATTCATATGGTACAAATATGTGGTAATTCATATAATAATAATTTGTATTGCATGGAGTTTTAATCGCAAAAATTAAATTTAACAAAAATACAAATCTTAGTGGTATCTCATCTCACTCTATCGGGATGTTTAATTAATTCGAAAACCTTTTTCTTTCAAAGTGTATTTAAAATTAAATACACTTTAAAAGAGAAAGATTTTCGATTATATGGTAAAACATATAACATTTCTTTGATTAAAAGTAATTGTATAAATTCAAGTTGCGATTTATTATTTACTATTTTAGAAGAGAAAGACCGTTGGTGAATAGTCTAGACAGACTAACACTAAATATTAATAATTACATGTAAATAAATAAAATTGTATCAAAAATGGTTTGAGTAAACATATATATAATAATTTTTAGAAAATAGTACTATTTTAAATTTCAATTTCAATTTACTTTATTAACGGAATCTCCATTTCCAAATTACAATTATAATTATATATTAAAGATAATTAATAATTTTTGTATTATAAACAATCCGATTTTCTAAAAAAAACTTTCTACTCACCAATTGTTTTGTATTTCATGTTACTTAATTCGAAGCAAGTTCGGACTGCTCATCGTAAACACAACTGGGCTTTTTATACAAAATTTTAAATCTTAATTCCGTCACGTGATAGATTGCATTTAATTCGGTGTTGATAAGAAAATTCTCGGCTTTTTCAATTAAACATTTTTTTTGCATTCTTAATTTTAATCAGTTTCGAGTGCTTTTATTCAATAATCAGTACAATGCGTACGCTAAGTCTGAGAATTAGGAGGATTTTTAGCAACAACAGCAAAAAAAAAATCGATTAGATCGGAATATAATTAAAGATAGTGAACAACTTAAATTTAAAATATTCCCTCCGCGATATTTTAAATTTAATATATTTTGAATTAATTTCTCACTTAACCCGTGGTGAAACATATTTAATTAATAGACTTTGATTAAAAGACTTGGTTTGTTTCACTGATTTTTTATTTTTACAAATTAAAACAAACCAAGTGTATTAATCAAGTCTGTTTTAAATTTAAGTTGTTCGTTTGTTATAAATCCAACAACGTACACGTTTTTTTAAAGTAATAGTCTCGTTTAATTATTATCTAAATATTGCGGTTATTCTAAATAGAAAAGAGTTGGTCAGTTATTTAAATAAATTAAATAAAAATGATGGGGGTGGTTTGTTTTTATTAATTTTGCTGTCTAAAACAGATTTAAGTTCAGCGGCCGGGATTAATGTGAATAAACTTTTTACTTCAATTTTTTCTTGCTTCTGGGAGTATCTTTTTATCTTCCTTAATTTATCAAGTAATTATATTTTGTATTTCTTCTATTTGTATTTCTATATATAACATCTTTATTTCTGCAGACAATTTTATATACAATTAATTAACAATATAATTCTTATGCTATATTATACGTTCTCCTTAGAAAACGGCTATCGACCATCATTCTTTCTACCTGTTGTATTTCTATTTTTTATTTAAATTGTGTTTTTTTATTACGTAATATGATTCAACATTTATGAATGATGGAATTACTTTATTTAAATGTTTACATAATTAAGTAACATACTACATGTGTATAGCATTTCCTTCCTTATGCAACTTTGGCATACCGTACAAAATTGATGCTTTAGAATTCATAATCTAAAATGTATAAATTTCTGATTGGGGAAATAAGATGCTACATGACTTTACTTTTTTATGAATGCTATCTGAAACTTATTCATGGGATCTGTGTTTTTTAATTTATTTCGTTATTAAATAATTTCTATGATTTTTTTAATATAATCTTGTTTGTGCAATAATGTGATGGTGTTGCTTTTATCGGCTTTGCAAAGTTTTAATTCTTTATGTTTAATTTTATGTTTAATATAGTTCTTTGTTCGCTTTCATAAATTGATCTTTTATCTTACTGTTATATTTATAAACCATTTTACTATTTTATTATCAATCAATGATTTTTCTTGTTCTGGTTGTAATTTATTGCAAATAATTTCATTTCTGAGTTTATGCCTGCTGATTTTTGATTCGGAGAAATCTCTTTTAAATTTATTTACTTTATATCTGCAGAAATAAAGATGTTATAATATATATATATATATATATATAATATATTCAGTGATAAAACAAAGTTCAAAAATGTTTTATTTACAATAATAATATTAATAAAATTCACAAACGGAGAAAATATTTTTGAAACACCTGAATAATTTTCGAATATATATTTTAGTATTCTTTTTAAATTTTCGCTACAGTTTCAGATAATTGTACTTTAGCAACTTTCTAGAAATAAAAATTGATAAAGTGCAGTTAGTGTAGTCTGTAATGAATCATTTATTCGCTATTCATTGATGATTTTAATTTCTCTAAAATTCCCAATGTAGAATATTAGTCATGTTTAGGAGAAAAATGTTTAAAATAATTAACAAAATTTAATTATTTTCTCTTTAGCAAAAGACTGGGTACCACTGGTGAGATTGGAGTGAAACATGATGTAGATACACAAACTTGATTTATTCCACTTATACCATTAAGATACACAACCTTAACAACACTAAGAGTTACATATATTATTGTAAACGCGAACGGCCATAACTGACTCTTTAATATACGCAACTTTAGTTGATCAACACGAACAAATAAAACTTCTTGGAGTTTTGTACAAGACTGCCAAAGAAGTAAAGTTGGCCTTTTCAATACGGAACAATCCTACTTCTTTTGTTGATAATAATACATTAAAATCTAATTAGGAACACGCATAAGATTGTGAAGCAAAGTGTAGAAGTAAAATATTTCCTTTACAATAATGAGCTTGGGATTCATTCTTCATGTTATTTATTATTGATAAAAGAGAAATTGTGAATAATTAAGTTTAAACTAATGAGTTATTTGTTGTTGCCAATGTTATCTGTGCGACAGATTATTTATAATCCTAATCCCCTAGAGAATATCTAATGACAAATAACTAATGAGACGTTGATAATGAAATATATTTATGTTTTTGAATAATATTTACTCCGCAACAGTGAAGTCACCAATGTGGATTAATGGTATTTACTTATGATAAAACTTAAATGTGTGCAATATTTAGAATAGCAGTTGATAAGTAATTTGTAACTCTATTGCGGATAATTAAATTGATTGTCTAATGATTTAAAAGGAAAAACAGCTAACGCTAAATTAAATAATGAAACATAAAATAATAGAGTTAAATAACAATAAATATTAAAATAAATAATTAATAATAATAATCTTTCTTTCTTAATCTTATCCTCTTTTACCCGTATTGGGTGTCGAGGTTTAATAATAATAATAATGGTAGTTTTTTGTCTCGCATGTTTGCGGTAAGTATCACTGGATACTGGTGTCGGTTCCGCAGGAAACAAGACATCTCCATTTACTTATTCATTCATTTATTTACTTAATGGAGACCATTTTATAGAGTAATATACATTCAGAATAAAATAAGAGTAATCACAATAAAATAATAAATTTAACTTAACACAAGATTGATTGGGTTGAGTAATGTGAAGTGTTACGTAATTGGATAACTTGATTACATTGATCTTAAACTTAAATTATTTTGCGCTAAGTGCACGGCGCAAAGAACTTACAGATCCTATAAATATATCAAAGTCAGTTGCATTTACTAACTCATTAGCGTGGCTTAATACGCTTCGCATAATCTGTTCTGTAGAACGGTATATGAAAGATATATGTATTTCGTAAAGGAAGAGCGGAAATGTGGATACCAAGAAGCTGTAGAAGCTCAAAACAATCAATAGCTTCACCAAACATTTTTTTTACAAATTTATTTTTATTGCAGGTTGGTGTTCAGCACTTCACGAACAAGCTTACACGAGGTAAGTGTACTGATATTTTGAATTTCGTTTATTATTGATTTTAGATTTCCCAGTTGCAGGTATTAGAAAGACTCCGTCAGTGAGTAGGAAATTTCTCCTGATAAAGAAAATATTTATTCAGAATTATTTAGCCCTAAGTGAAGAATTGAACACCCTTTGGAATCTAGAACGGGTAAAGATAATACTCATCATAGTAGGCTCTTATTATAATGGGACAATTGAAGACCCTTTTTGGCCTGGAACGGGTAAATATAATCCCCATCATAGTAAAAGCCTACTATCATAGGAAACGTGTAAAGATAATCCCCATCATAGTAGGCCCTTACTATGATGGGGATGATGGTGGATCGTTACTAGTTCCAGATTCCAATGGGTCACTTAGGGGTACGTATTTTCGAATCTTTTCGGCGTATTTACTGGAGATATTGGTAGGTGCCGGCATAGCTGTGTCTATTAGGGTGAGTTATTTTTCGTCCTAATTGAGTAGTGTGATGTCTGACCTGTTATGCTGGATAGGGTGATCCGTCTGGATTATTCGTTGCCAGCATATTTTAATGTAATCATCCTCTATTATCGCCTTTTACCTTTTGGTGTGTGGGACCTTTTGCTCTTTCCTTTCATCCTCATCAAGGATGGATAGTAACAACAAACAATCCCTAATTCCTCAGCTACTTCTCTCCTGATGGTAACCTGTTATTGGTGAATATTTGCCGTCTCTGGTCTAGGATGTTTTGCCTGTTCTTGCCTTGAAGGCCGGGGTATGTTTGAAGGATTCTAGTATGTAATTCGTGTTCGCATTTGCTTTTATTTGTTTCTAATTTTGTTATTTGCAGGTAGGTCCGGTGAAGTCACCGGTTCATCTCTTCGGACCATTTAAATGTGAACCTTTTCTGCGTATTGCACGTTAGGATGGGTGAATCTGCTCATTCACAACATCGGTGATGGATCCTGGAAATGTAAGGGGCGCCGTGGTCGTTACATGTTGGTGCCCTACTCCCCTATGACGCCAGAGTATCGATTCCTAGCAGTAGATTGGTTGCAAGTATGAAGAAGGGTGCTGGCCTCCTTCGTACGGTGGGGTTGGCGGAGTCGCTACTCTCTGTATGGATAATATCCGTATGGTTACAATTCATACCTTGTTATCCATACCTTGCGGTATTATTATTATTATTTTATTAAAACTGTTAATGGAGAGAGAGAGTGCCGATGATACCACTAACTGTCTCTTCCAAGACTTGGTTGACTTATGGTTCTAATAAGACGGTGCCACATGTCACACTGCACGCGATACCATGATCCAATTGCGAGCCGTATTTTTTAAGCAATTTATCTCACGTTTTGGCGTAGTCTACTGGCTACTAAGATCGTGCGAATTGAGCCCAATTTTCGTGGGGGTACGCGAAGTTACTCGTCTATATGGACAAGCGAACCACCATTGCTGTTTTGGAAGATAACATTACACGTGTCACTGATGAAATACTTACCGAAATGTATGAAAAAGTGTGCCAAAATTTTACTTTCAAAATGGACCAAGTGAAACATAGTCGCGGGCAACATTTACATGAAACAATCTTTAAAAAGTAAATGAAAAGTATTGATTTATCGATCCAAATAAATATTTCATTCACTTTTACAAATCATCTGCGTTTTCTTTAATTTTCAAAAACCAGTGATTTTAAAACATCACCGTTTATATAAAAACATTCTTTCGTGGTTCAAATTGTCCTCTACAGATTGCTATTAATTATTTTATATAAATTAATTTAAGTGTCTTGTTTTCATAAATTATTAATCTTCATTTTCATTCAATGATTTACGCACCCGATCATTTCCAGTGATTAATATATTGTATAACCCTTCAATTAATCGCATTTCTATTACTTTAAAAATTGTTTAATATGTTAATTACGTAGATCACATTTCCAACAGTATATTTTGTAAAACTAATTCCTTGGAGGTAATATAGAATATATCAGGAATAACTTTCTCACTTAACACTTCGTGAAACATGATGAAACACTTTGCTATAAGTATAAATAAAGAACACAAAAAGCGAAATTAGTCGAGTTAATAAGATGTTCGTTTAATTTGTGAAACAAACCGAGTGTCCTTTATTTATAATATACCAAAGGTAATGTAATATACCATTATATTTTAATAATTTAAATGGTATAAAATACCATATAATATACCATTATATTTTAATAATTTATATTATTATTATTATTACAAATATTTAAAAAAAAACAAATGATTTATTCACAGTTATTTAAATACATTAAATAACATAAATTTTAAAATAATTAATCAATTAATTTAATTCAATTAAATTAGAATGATTATTAATTATTTTTAAATCCTCTTTATTTAATTCATATAAATATTTCATGTATATATTATATGTATATGTATGAGAGAGAGAAAGAGAGTGAGAGGAAAAGAGAGAAAAGAGAAAACCTTTATTTATTAACTATTTTAAATAAAAATAGTTGTCCTTTCTCCTTCTCATTTATATATATATATATATATATATATATATATATATATCTTTATTCAGACTATATAGATAATTTTAACAATATAAATAATAACAATACATGTAGGTGTTAGTCTGTCTGGGCTATCGACCAAAGGTCTTTCTGCCCTGTCGTGAATTTATGATGAAGTTAAAGAAAAATTAATGCTAGCTAGCTGAACTGTCCAGATGATTTGCGCAAATGAATTGATGAATGGTGATTGTAGGATGTTTGTATTTATGAAGGATATTAGGGTTACGGGGAATACAGAATTTTGTAAGAAGAAGTAGATTATCAGAATTATTGGCAAATTTTTTACTTAAGGCTAGTATACGCTGGGATATGGGTGACATCATTTTTTTATTAAACTAGATATATTTCGGAAACTATGTTTCCATCTCCAGTAGTTGAAGTTTTGATAAATAATCAGTTGTTAGAGTTTAGTTAGTTATTGATAAAATTAAAGTATTTTACAAATCATGTTGAGTATGAACTAATATAAATATGATTATATTTAATAACATATTTTTTTTAATTGAACAACTTATTCGAGAAATTAATAATAATAATTTTACGCACGAGCTTGAAATGAATGGAAAATTACCCTTTCTAGATCTTTTAATTATTCAAAATTAGATTTTAATATATACGGAAAACAAACTCATACATGTAATTACATTAATTCAGATTCTAACACACATTATAAGCATAAATTAGAAGCATTTAATTCAATGATTTATTGAGCCGTTTTTATCTAATTTCCGAAGAAAATTGATAATCAGAAATTAATTTAATATGTATATAATATGACCAAGAAGTTAAATTATGAATTTCCTTTGTAATTAGACTATGTCTGTTGAGGAAATAAATATTATTATTATTATTATTATTAAAAATAATTAATAAATATAAAAAACAAATTTTTATCAAAAATAAATTTATGAACAACATATAAGTAAAAATTATTATGCAAAAATTTTATATAATCCATGTCTAAATTTCAAATTGAATAGTATTTAAAAAAAATCAATTTAATACCAACACGAAATTAAAAATGTTATTAGGTAACACCAGTTTTTAAAATAATCCTTTCGAAAATTCTGGTATTTATTCAATAAAGTGTAGCAATTGTACAAAATTATATATAGGCCAAACTATTAGAAGTATTTTAACTAAATAGAACATACTTACCATATTAAAAACTTTAATTCTGAAAAGTCTGCTGTAAATATTCATTCAATAAATACGGGACATACATTTTCGAATGAAAATGTTAAACTTCATAAATATTCACGTGAATCACAATTAAACATGTTGGAATCTATTGAAATGAAGAAAAAAAAAAACACATTGATAATCTTTTGAATTTTGATACTAGTTCCTTAAATAACACTCTTTTAGAACTCATGATTTGAGGTAATAGGATATTTACGGTAGGAAATTATGTTATTATTATGAGAAATATTATTTACAAACATCTTTACTCAAACAGCACAATTACAATTATTTATATTTACAATATATATATATATATAGATGGGTTAATAGTCTGTCATGGGCTATCGAAGTCTTTCTGCAGGGAAATATTATTTTATATATTTTTCCTATTAATAAATTACTGTATTACATTTTTATGGAAATACTATTTATTTACTAGATAATTAAGGAATCCAGTATCTCAGTCGCTCAGACATCATTGGAACCACAAATAATGCATTAATTCTAAATTCAAATGTTAGTCATTTCCAAATCGTATCATAAATGAATACTATTAGTGTCCATTCGTTGAGTCATCCTCATAATATAAATAGTTTGTTTTCCAATGCAATACGTTCTTAATTAGATTTTAATACATTCTTATTAACCGAAATGGGTGGTTTCGAGAAGACCAACTTCAAATTTTTGGGTCAGACAATTTAAAACCTTCAGAGTGTATACATCATATTGTTATTTTATCAAAATAACAATATTTTATTTATTTATTTTAGATGAATTAAATAAAATTAATTTGAAAATAATTAATTATTAATCAAGCATTTTCCTTTTGCCCACTTTTTGACTTACGTTGTACATTATCTTTAAGAGAGAGACCGATTACTACAGTATCAGTAACTTGTTTATAAATAACGTGAAAATAAATGTGATTTTGTTGAACATCGCTGGATTTTCTTGAATCCACTAAGTTATTGTTATTAAGCCCAACACTACTTAACAAAAATATTTTTAAATTATGTTTATTTTTCAACTGAAATTACACTTAATTTTTCTACAAATATTTTTTTTGCTCTCATTATTTTCTACTAATCATTCTTATAAATTAAATAAATTACAATAGACGTTTTCTATAATGTAAAATTTGTTTTATTGTTATTAAGCCCAACACTACTTAAAAATTTTATTTTTAAATTATGTTTATTTTTCAACTGAAATTACACTTATTTTCTCTACAAATATTTTTTTGGATTTCTTTATTTTCTACTAATCATTCTTATAAATTAAATAAATCACAACAGACGTTTTATATAATGTAGAATTTGTTGTAGGTTAAGTGGAATAACAGTAATAAATAATATTGAACTTCGCATACCCCTAATTGGATGCTTGTATATTTTTGTCTTGTAATATTAATAATATTCCACACTCTCTACCGCGACCACATGGTATACAAATAGCAAATGTAGTAAAACGCCATTGACCGAAAATGAATATCCCCTAAATTGTTCACATGATTGATTTTTTTTTCTATTTTAATTCATTCTGTTTTAATTTGCTTTCAGCAGCAATTTTCTAATCAAACGAAAAATCGCAATAGAAATTCATTCATTCATTCACGTCGTCACAGTTATTTAAATAAATTTAAATAAAAATAAATAATTAACTAATTATTTTTTAATTTGATTTAAAAAAAATCTTGTAAAAATAAATTTTGATTTATAATAAAAACATACGTCACGATACGGTAAACCAATGGTATTACCTGACATTAAGGTGTGATTGACAGAATAATCAAGGCCTTGATAATGAAACGATTTATTTTTGTATTAGTTATCGGTCAATTTTTGATAAGATATCCAGTGTTTATATATAAAAAAAAAACATTAGAAATTGGATTTTTGTTAAAGAAACAACGATGTACAGGCAATTTCTGGGAAGAATTAAATTGATCAATGGAAACACAAACAGTATTGAAATGAGTGGATGTGAGTTGTGTGAAGATTTGAATGATTAATATAGAAAAATACTTGTAAAAATATGTATTTAATAAAAATAAATGTTTGCGAAGAAAAGTTTTTACAAGTGTTTTTTCTATATTAAACAAACAGTATTCCCCAATTATTTTTGTTAAGTTATCAAAAAACGTGGATTTGTGAAGTATACGTTGCTGGATGAGATACCACAGGAGGATTTCGATCACCTAATTACAAGTATGCCTAGGCGTACTTGTGAATGTGTAACACATCGTGGAGGTCCTACACATTATTAACATTTGTACACGTTCTGGTGAACCAATTACTTTGAAATTTTAATCAATTATTAACTTTATAATTACGAACGTGTACGATTATTGAAAATATAATCATTTGTACTTGGTAATTACATTTCTATCGCACTTAGTATAATATGGAAATATTTATTCATTATATTATGTTAGATTATATGCAATTCATTATTTTCTAAGATAATAAAGATTTAGTAGTAGAAAAGAAAGGTAATCAAATATTTTTATTGGGCAGAGGTGTTAAGAATATTTTATTAGATTTTCTTCTCTTTTATTAACAAGAGCTGAAATTCCGCATTGTATATAAATTATTATTTGAAATAAATTAGCGAAATCCAATTTGCAATGCGTTTTTGTTATTTTTATATTATTTCTACGCAATCGATTTAATTCACAACGAGTGATTAATTTAATGGAATAAATGTGAAAGTTTTTGCGACTCGCATACATATTCATAATAGTTAAAATATATATAGACTCGCAGGATGAATAAAAACGAAATCAAAGGTTGCATCTACGCAGCGCAAACAAAATTATAATCACGTTGTCAAGGATGAAATATGTGGTTAAAAATATTGCCAACTTTAACTGCTTATTACTTGACATTCGCTTAATATTATTGATAATAATAAATATGTAATATTTGAAGTTATTAAAGTTTTTGTAAATATATATTTATTCAGACAATAAATAATTACAATACATGTAGGTGTTAGTCTCTCTGAGCTATCGACCTGTGGTCTTTCTGTCCTGTCATGAATTTATGATGAAGTCAAAGAAAAATATCTATGCTAGCTAGCTGAACTGTCCTGATGATTCGCACAAATGAATTGATGAATAGTGATAGGAGGATGTTTGATCAATTTTTTGTTTTTACTTTATTGGGAGATTTTTAATGTCATTAATTAATTAATAAGAAAGTAAAAAAATGTGGGTTTCTATAGAATATTAAGATGGTTTTATAGCCATCTTTAATCTTTATGCGAGTTGCAATTATAAATATATAAGGATTATAAAATAAATTTCTAATGTTTTAATAGCGATTATAAATCATAAAATATTATTATTACAATATAAAAATGTGGACACAAGGACTACATTCTAGTCAATAGCCCAGGGGGGAGACAAACACTTCCATTTTATTTCATATGCTTAATAGAGACTATTCTATTATTGTTAAGTTTAATGTGTACGTTATTAATTAACTTCATATAATCGAAAATAACGTAGACGTATATACAAATATCTTTATTCAGACAGCAGAATTACAATTCTTTGCAAATATTTATATTTACAATACATATTGATGGGTTAGTAGTCTGTTATGGGCTATTGACCGGAAGTCTTTCTACCCGTTAAACTTAACATTTTTCTTACACAATAGCCCCGAATGTTTGTAACAATATTTGTAATTGTCTAAATAAAGATATTTGTGCATAAACCTTGTGGCCATTGCAACGATTAAGAGGTCAGTGTGTATAATATAAAAAAAAATATTGTAAAATGTTAAGCGGTTTAAAAAAATAAGAAAGCAAAATGTTTACAATTTGCTTTCATAAAATTATTTTCTTTATTACTTACAATGTCGTATACTATTTGAATTTAATTTTTATATCAATAAAACAAAAAATCTCGCTCATGACAAACTAAAAATTTCTACGTAAATGTCACTCTAATTTCATATCGACAACATTGCAAATAAATGTATTATCAAAAACATTTAATACACCGCATGCGTAAAGGGTCAATAAATAATAACTAAAATTTTATTTTCTTTTCGTCACAGTTTAGCTCCTTTAGAATGCTTAAAAATGTTGCTTTTTATACCATTAATTTCTGACGTGTAAGGGTCAAATATTATTTCGTGATAAGCTTTTCTGACAAGGTTGATGATTTTTGTGGATGTCATGGACGTATTTCTAGGTGATTTATAGATGACAAAAGAACAAATATGTGTTTGCGATGATAGTTAATTCTGATTCTACTGAGTGATAAGTTGGAACAGAGTTTGTGTGGGAATTATGAATTTGGGACTAATGGAGTCCTTTGGGGAGATGCAGAATTGGTAGAGAATTTCGAACATAAGTTCGTTTTGGATGGGTAAAGGATGCATTCATTGATGGGAGTAACTTCGGTTCGGTTATAGATGGGATTATTTGATAGATTGTCAAGCCAAGGGGATTAAGTGGGTGTCGGATTTTGGTAAGAGATCTAAGGGATGCACTGCTATATTCGTTTTTAATAAGTTTCACAACTTTATTGCAGAAACACTGCTACAATTATTTCGGTATACATTACCATCGTCAGGCGGATGAAGAATAGATAAAATTAAACTAGCGCATACAATATATATTACAGAAATTAGTGGGGGCACATAAACACTAATGGTTAATTAATTACACAAAAAGTGCAGTTATGTGAAAATATACAAATAAAATTTATA
The DNA here is from genome assembly GCA_963082785.1 of Philonthus spinipes. NCBI lineage: Eukaryota > Metazoa > Arthropoda > Insecta > Coleoptera > Staphylinidae > Philonthus > Philonthus spinipes. The sequence continues at coordinate 4,127,694 of OY720306.1, forward strand.
AGTGAATTTAATTTACAAATTAATATTTTAAAAGTTATAAGTTTAACAGTGGAGAATTATTTACTTCAGTTTGATCATTTAATAGAACATGTTTCTTTCTAAATTTGTTTATTTCATTTTGTTCTAATAGATTTTTTTTGCTTTTTCTGCAGGTGTGGAGTATTCTATATTCAGCATACGTGAAATTATTGTATTTTTCTAAAAAGAAATATGTTCTTTAATCCTGATTTTAAAACTCCTACCACCATACCACATGTAAGAGCATACACTCCCGATTTAATAGACTTTGATTTCACTGAGTGAAACAAACCAAGTGTTTTAATCAAAGTCTATTAATTAAATATGTTTCACCACGGGTTAAGTGAGAAATTAATTCAAAATACACTCCCGATTTATTTGATTTTCGTTTTGTCCTTTGAATTATTAATAAAATTGAACAATATAGAAGATATTTTTAACGCTGATATTATATATAATTTTGAGAATTGTTTAGATAAACGGACAGAAGGTTTACCCGTAAAACTAAAAGAGGAAAATTGTTGTTTCTTACCTTTTAAGTTTTTGCATGGTTGATATATAGACGGGAGAGCTTTTTACGTTTTTTTTTTAATCTAAAATATGTAATATTGTATCTATGTCGAAGCCACTATTATTTGTGACTGTTAGAAAATTTCAAAAGAGAACTTGATAGAATTTGTCAAGTTCTCTTTCGAAATTTTCTGGCAATAAATGATCTACAATAAAGTTGTGAAAATCATTAAAAACAAATTGTGTTTTACCTCATCTTTCTTTCTTAATCTTATCCTCTTTTACCCCTAATGGGTGTCGAGGTTGTGTTTTACTTCATAAATATTTAAAATGGAATTTCGCAAAGTAACAGTCTCCTCAATGGAATTTTGTAGATATTTTATTTTCATTTTCTATCGAGATGCTTAAATTTCTATAAGTTAGGCTACGGTAGTGTTTAGCTCGAGCAGTAATTTTGTTTCGTTATTATTAAAGAATGTTTTTTTGAAGCTGTAAATAGTTGATTAAATTTAAGGGTTAAATATGGAACCCAAAAACCCAAACCCAAACACAATTCTTTGGGAAAAACAAAATATGTATTTAGGAAAAATAAAAGTATAGAAAATAAATAAAATAGGGCAGAAAGACCCCAGGTCGATAGCCCGGACAGACTAACACAATATAATAAATAATAATAAATCTTTATTGTCCAACAGGAAACAAGTCCCAATTACAGAACAAATATACAATAATCAAATACAAACATAGCATAGAGAAAATATGAAGATATAAAAATGGAAGTATAACATTATAGCCGCATTACAATAACTATAATTCTTGAATATATTGATCCAAAATAGTTAAAACCATATTTAATTTATCGTGAAATATATCGCAAGATTCGGATATCTTATTAAAACAAGTTGACATAATTTTGATAGGTGATTTCCGCCCAATGTCGGTTCTATTTGCTAACATATTAAATGTTGGTGATCGTTGGCTATAAAAATGACACATACTGAGTGTCTCAAACTTGACTCGCTAGGTTTATTCAATCATTTTTTTTACAAATATTTAGTATATTCATTAAAATAAAGGTTTGTCTGTCCTGGGCTATCGATCCTTTAATTTATATTAATTCTTATTTTATCAATATTAATATATTATTTATTAATATACAACGAACAAAATTCTTATGATTATTTATAAACGAACTTTGGTGGAAGGGGAATTTTTAGTATTCAGATGTAAAAAATGTAGTGAATGAAACTTTCAATTATAGAAAAAAAACATCGTGTAATATCTTAAATTAAATTTCATCAATTAAATGCCTCATCAATCGACAAAATTGAGATCAATTTTTTTTTATTAAATAAACGCATATATTTATCTCGAATGATATTTTAATTAACTTTAATTAAACACCAGTATTAATTTCATATCAATAGAACAATCATATTTTATGACATAAAATAAAAATTTTCACAATTTTTTTTTATTATCAATCGTTGCGGTAGGCAGGTGGGGATGCCGTAAATAAAACTGTTAATTTACGCCTAACATCGACGCATCTGCGAGCCAGTGGTAAACGCGTAGACAATCGTGCGAATTGAATTATGTTTTTTAAAATTTTGTAAATTTTTGTTTGTTTTGAAATAAGTAAGTAAAAGTTGAAGATTAATTATTGATTGATTTAATTTCGGGTGTTGTTTTATTAAATTTTAATAATTATTATGTTTTAACCTTCATCAGTAATAGTTCAAAATGTTTCGCCAAGTGATTAAGTGAGAAAATCATTTAAGGTTGCGGTTTAGTGGAAAGAGATAGCTATATAGTAAAATGGAAATAATCGTTTGAAAAAAGAGCCATTCTTTTGGATTTAATAATAAGAATATGTGTTTATTTTTTTTATCTACCAAGTATAAAGTATCAATAAAAAATAAATCGTTATTTTTTGTGTATTACGTCAATTTACTAGTTCAAGTTAGAAAATAAAATTGTAAGATATAATAAAATTAATAGGTCATGTCTGCTAAGTTATTTGAATGCAGAATTTAGTGAAATCCTTTAAATTTTTATTGCACAAGTTTTTATTAGCAAAAATATATTTTGAAATTTGCTATAAATTTTATCAATTTTCATTGATTTTTATAATTGTTTTTCACACAGACTAAAAAAAATTTTTAAATTCATCTGATGAAATTTCTGCTTATTTTAAGATTACTTTAATGTATAATACAATATTGTTCATTTGAACAGCAATCTAACTCGAATTAGTGATTGCCAATATTTATCTCTTTCGTTTAAACCGCACCATTAAGAAATATTATTGTAAAATATTGAGTTAAAAGTACTTTCTTTTATAATACAATAATTAATATAATAAATATGAACATATTATTAAAAATCTACCAAAAAAATGAATAAAACACAGATAGAATTGAATAACTTTAAATTTTCGACTGATGAATCGAAACTAATCGGATTCTCGATTTTATAAAATATTGTAAAATATTGAGTTAAAAATATTGTCTTTTATATAAAAATAATTAGTATAATAAATATGAACATATTATTAAAAATCTACCGATGAAATAAATAAAACACAGAGAATTTAAAGTTATTCAAGACAGGTTAATGTCTTTTATTTATTTTATTGGTAGATTTTTAATAATCAATTCATATTTACTATTACAATATGAACTACCAATGTTTAAATATTAAAAGTTTTAATTACATTAAAAATAATTAAATTTTAAAGTTACATTTTCTGAGCTACATATAAGCTATATATATAAAAATATCTTTATTCAGACAATTATATTTTTACAAACAGTGAGTATATACATTAAAATAAAGTTTTGTTTGTCCTGGGCTATCGACCGGAGTTCTTTCTGCCCTTTCCTAAGCCATACAAATATTTCTAACTTTCTAACAGTTTTTTTAGCAATAACCGTTGTTAACGTGTTACTCAGGATTTATTCTTATTGTATGTGGTACAAAAGCATAACAAAATATGTAAAATATTGAATCAATGTCAAGTAATAAGCTGTTAAAGTTGGTAATATTGTTACATACAAATTTTAATTCTGACAACCTAATACATTTTTAAAGTTGTATCTAATTTTAGATAATATTTGGAGAGAGACAAAAAAAAATACCAAAGACCCCGAAATGTCGAATCCAAACGAAACCGTCGTGATTTCTGGAGTATCAGGCCGCTTACCAGAAAGCAGCACCATAGAAGAATTCAAAAAACACCTCTACGCAGGAACCGATTTAGTCACGGACGACGAAAGAAGATGGCCTTCCGGAATTCACGGCCTCCCAGCACGCTCGGGCAAACTGAAAGACTTATCCCACTTCGACGCCTCGTTTTTCGGAATCCCCGCAAAACAGGCGCACATAATGGACCCGCAAAGCAGAATTTTACTCGAAGCGACATTCGAAGCGATTATTGATGCAGGGATGAATCCCAACGATTTGAAAGGAACGAACGCGGGGGTTTATATAGGGTGTTCCATGAATGAAGCCTTCGATTACTGGAATTCCGATCCTGAGAAGATCAATGGGTACGGTTTGGTTGGGGGGTGTAGAGCGATGATCGCGAACAGGATTTCGTTTGCGTTCAACTTTTCCGGGCCGAGCTTAGCAATAGATACGGCTTGCTCCAGCGGAATGGTTGCTTTCACAGAAGCCGTTGACGCGATTAAAGCGGGGAAATGCGATTCGGCTTTCGTCGGCGGGATTAACCTGCTTCTTAACCCAAACCATTCACTCCAGTACAACAAATTGGGGATGTTGAGTTCTTACGGTAAATGCAAATCTTTTGATAATTCCGGAGAGGGTTACGCGAGGTCTGAAGCAATCGTAATAATTTACCTGCAAAAATCAAGCGAAGCCAAACGAATCTACGCTTCGGTTCTTGGTGTGGGAAGCAGCACGGATGGGAAGAAGGAAAAGGGAATAACTTTTCCCTCCTCGGAAATGCAGATGAAATTGATGAAAAGGATTTACAGCAACGCGGGAGTTGATCCGAAAAAAGTGGTTTACGTGGAAGCGCACGCTGCGGGTACTCAAGCTGGCGATCCTCAGGAATTAAATGCGATTGTTGAAGTTTTTTGCGGAAACGAGAAGAGAGGGCTAATGATTGGTACTGTGAAGAGCAACATGGGGCATTCAGAAGCCACTTCAGGATTGTGTGCTTTGGTTAAAGTTTTACTGGCGATGGAGTGCGGGGAAATTCCCGCGAATTTGCATTATGAAACGCCGAATGTTAATATTCCAGGACTGGTGGATGGACGTTTGAAAGTAAGTAGTTCTATCAGAAGTTGTTTAATTTGAGACGTTTGAAAGTAAGTAGTTCTATCAGAAGTTGTTTAATTTGAGTTAAAGAGATTTTAATCAGATTTAAAAACACTTTTTATTCCTTACTTCACTTTTATTTTTATAGGTTAGATGTACATTTCGAGTGCTAAGCACTTATTATCAATAAATAATAGTAGTAGTTCTAATTTTATCACTGAAAACTATAAATACTCATGGGATTAAAATAAAATACTCTCAAAATTATGAGATTAGGGTGTTATACTCCCCCTTACATTTAACCTTCCTACACTTAATATAAGATGGATCGAAATACCTGCTAGAGAATGATTACCAGTACCATATCTAACCAGTCCTTTTTGTGGACAAAGAAATGGTTCAACACTTAAACTTTTAATATTTAAAGGATATATTAAACACTTGGTTTGTTTCACTATTATTTCATTGTTTCATTTCAAATTAGTGAAACAAACCAAGTTTTTAATTTATCCTTTAAATATTATTAGTTAAAAATGTTTCACCAAGTGATAAGTGAGGATGTTATATGTGTGTGAAGCTGGCAATGAACCCGGCGCCTCCACACTGAGACTTTTTTTTTTCAAAAATATTTATTTAAAGGAAAACAACACTTGTTTAATTGTTTATTCATAATTATAACTAAATGCAAGGTCAAGTGAATGCAATAGAATCAAATTTATTCCTATAAATTCTAAAATATTCATAATACATATACTTTAAAAATCGGAAAATAGCGATTTTTATAAACAATATTTCCCAAACAGCGCACTTTTTCCCAATTTTCTTTCAGAAATAGTTTAAACAATGTTTCTAGAAGTAATATAAACAATTAAAAATGCGTGCCCGTTAATAGTTTGTCTATGAACAAATCCATTGCTGAGTCGTATTTCCAACACCTGATGGCAATTTTCAAAGTGTCAAATTTCCCAAACGGTGCAATTTTTTTCCAATTTTCTTTCAGAAATAGTTTAAACAATGTTTTTAGAAGTAATATAAACAATCAGAAATGCGTGCCCGTTAATAGTTTGTCTATAAACAAATTCATTGCTGAGTAGTGTTTCCAACACCTGACGGCGATTTTCAAAGTGTCAAATTTCCCAAACGGCGCACTTTTTTTCCAATTTTCTTTCAGAAATATTTTAAACAATGTTTCTAGAAGTAATAAAAACAATCAGAAATGCGTGCCCGTTCATAGTTTGTCTCACACATTGTGAAGAAATGTAATTATTGCTTTATTTATCAAATTAATTTGATCTTCACGTAACTCCATAAATAAAATAAAAAATGAAAATTAAACTAATTTACGAACGATTTTCTTATATGTAAAAAAAGTTTCAGTGTGGAGGCGCCAGGTTCATTGCTGAATTCATTGCCAGCTTCACACACATGAATGTTATTCAAGAAACTTTTTTTTTTAATTAACAATTAAAAATACAATCATCGATACTTCTAATCAGAGATACCTGATGAAGACCATTTCGGTTTTTCGAACCTCACGAGACCAGTGTGTTTTTATGACGATATATGAATTGAGGCTTTTGGCTACTAAGCGCATTGCAACCAGTACTGCTATTTTTAACGTTAACATGAGACGTCACAAGACACCGGAATCAAATTTGTCTTTCGAATAAATTCCATCCGGAACGGGAGAAGTACCCGCAATTTTCTGCCTCATGAGCAAGGCCTTTACCTACGGCTATCCCAACCCCAGAGTGTGAAATGCCTCGATGATGGCATAAAATGGCGCTTTGTGCTGTCTATCCAATTATATGAAAAATATTTATATATATATTTTTTTTTGTAGGTTTTAACGAAAAATCAAAAATGGAACGGCGGATTGGTCGCTGTGAATTGTTTCGGCTTTGGCGGTTCGAACGCCCACACCATCGTCAAATCAAACGAAAAGGAAAAACCGCCGTTAACGCCAACCAAAAACGAGTGTCCGTATCTTGTAACAATTTCAGGCCGCAACGAAGACTCCATTGAATATTTCCTGCAAAAAATAAACGACGTTCCGTACAATCAAGAATTTTACTCGCTGATAAACAACGCGCATCGTGAAGATATTCAGGGGCATGAATTTAGGGGATTTTCGGTGATTGGGAGTAAAGAGATTAAGTATTGTGATAAAGTTAATGAGAGCAAAAACCCGCAGGTGTGGTACGTTTTTTCTGGAATGGGCTCGCAATGGCCGGGAATGGGGAAACATTTAATGGCTTTTGAGCCGTTTAAAAAGTCCATACAGAAATGCGCGCAAGTTTTAAAACCATACCGCATTGATTTAGTTGATATAATCACGAATGAAAAACCAAGCGTTTTAGATGATTTAGTGCATAGCTTCGTTGCAATCACCTCAGTTCAAATAGCTTTAGTCGACATTCTGAATTTACTCGGGGTGAAACCTGACGGCTTAATGGGACACTCCGCAGGGGAGGTAGCGTGCGGCTACGCTGATAACACCACGACTTTAGAAGAAACAATCCTCACTGCTTACTTCCGAGGAAAAACCCTGTGCGATTCAGACGCACAAAAAGGAGCAATGGCCGCGGTGGCATTATCCTGGGAGGAGTGCCAGAAACACCTAATCGAAAACGTCGAAGTCGTTTGCAACAACGGCCCTAATAGCGTCACCATCTCCGGTTTACCCGAAGCCGTGAAAAAATTGACCTCGAAACTAAGCGAACAAAAAATCTTCGCCGTAGATGTCAACACTTCCGGCTACGCGTTCCATTCGAAGTACGTGGCGAAAGTCGGGCCGAAATTAAAACAAGCCCTAGAAGGGGTTATTCCAAAACCCAGGAAGAGGTCTGCGAAATGGGTGTCTACTTCGATTGTGGAAGCTCAGCGGAATACTCCTTTGGATGAATACAATTCGGCGGATTATCAAGTGAATAACTTCGTCTCCCCGGTTCGGTTTTATGAAGCAACCCGTTGTATTCCCGAGGGCGCACTGGTTTTGGAATTGGGTCCGCATAGTTTGCTCCAGGCGATTTTGAAGAAGTCGCTGGTGAATGTTACGAATTTAGGGCTGATGAAAAGGGATGATGCGAGTATTGAAAGTTTCTTGAGTAATATCGGAAGGTTAGTATATTTTTCATAACAAAAAAATAAGATTTAAATTAACGATAAAAAACATACATACAATTTGAAGAATTTTTGCAACATTAATATATATATATATATATATATATATATATATATATATATATATATGTATGTATATATATATATATACAGAGAGCTTTTTTTAACAGTATACATTTCCCATATGTATACCTGCAAAATTCACGAGTCAAACGCATTGATGTATGTGTGTTTAGTTGCCTATAACACGCAATTGAACACACATATGCCAAATAAACAACTAAACATACACACATTGCGCTTGACTCGCGTTTTTTTGCAAGTATACACTTCCCTTAATGTATACTGATAAAAATATATATATATATATATATAGTGAAAAATCTTTGATTTTTTATTCATTCATTTGTGAATATTCTTAAACAACAGAATCGAAACTCCTGCTTCAGATTATCACGTAATTGAGATTAATTACTGTATACTTTATACTCCTGCCTGAGAATGATTACGTGCAATCGAAAATCATGTTTAAGAATAATTACCGTGTAATTAAAACATATGAGAAAGATTACAATGTAATCGAAATTTCTGTTTGAGAATAATTAAAACTTCTATTAGAGAATGTTTACCGTGTAGTTGAACTTTTTATTTTAAATTGATTAATACGTAATAAAAAAAAATATTTATGATGGATTACCGTGTAATCATAACTCTTGTTTGCGAATAATTACCTTGTAATTGAAACATATGAGAAAGATTACAATGCAATCGAAATTTCTGTTTGAGAATGATTATCGAAACTCATGTAATTGCTAAATCAATCACTCAATGTTTGGCTGCTCTGTAATTGAAACTTCTATTGGACTATTTAACCTATAATTATATATATAAACATCTTTATTCAGACAAAATTTTACAAAATTTATTATAACAATATGTACAATTGTGTTCGTAGTCTGACATGGGCTATCCATCATAGGTCCTATTATAGTAATTTTATTAATATCACGCGAGTTATCTGGATTCATATAATTTAGTCAGCTAAAGTCGATGTTCGCTTGTTAGACCGATTTTCTTAGCTCAGATTTTTCTCTGAACAAAACTACTTGCAGCACGTGGTTTCTAAAAAAAACTCCCTTCGCAATAAGGTATTTACCGTGTATTTAAGAGTTTATTTGCATGATATTATAATTCCGCATTTTTTGATCGATTTTTCTATTGGAGATTGGTCCCTTGAAGTTGATGAAATTTTCCTTTTTCTGGTGGACTTTGTCGCAGAGAGTATTTCGAATAGGTTTTCTGCTTCCGTTCACAATCCGTTATTTTTCCTTCATAGGTGAATACAGCAGATACCAATGAGTATTTCTTTTATCGTTTCATGAATTAATTCCTTTTCAACGAAATCTATTATAAAGAAATAAGTGTGAATTATCTTTGAATGTTTAATATCGCGTTTTGCGTAATTGCAGTTAAATCGATTAATTATTAATTTCCAATCAATTATTAAAAAATCATTTACGATCATTATTTTGCGTTATTGTTAATAAAATTTATCATTTCATTAAATAAATTTAGTCATTCATTCAATCATTTTTTAAATAATTATTTTATGCGCAGGCATTATTTTTGCATTTTTTAACAAATCTGTTTCTAGAAATTTTATGAATATAAATAAAGAAATTTTAATTATTAATTCCAGTTTGTGAACCGAAATATATAGCTATATTTTAGGGCATAGGGTTATATATTATTTGATTGTTGTTCTTCGTAATACCTTATGAATCATTCAACATATTTTCTCAGGTAAATCCATTTTTTGCTTATTCACAGCAGAACACACGAGCCACTGAAACTACTTAAGCAATTATTACTTATGTATTACTGCCATAGTAACATTCTTTTTGTTCCAAATAGCAATCTTAATTGAAACAATATATCATGAAAAATAAATGTGAGATTTTGCGTTAAAATACATTGAATCGGTTTCAGTGTACCATAAAACATTTTGCAGTGCTTATCCGTAGCTAAAATTTAAGCATTCGCATATATAACAAGTTCGCTTGTTACATACTATTCTCATGCGTAAATTTGTGAGCAATGGTCTTGCAATGTAAATTACTATAATTTTTCAAATGTTAATCACCCAAAGCAATTTAATGATTTTTCACAATCAACATTTTTCTTTTACAGAATTTATACCTTCGGTAAAAACATCAATGTGGCGGCATTATATCCCCAAATAAAATATCCGGTTTCTAGAGGGACACCAATGATTTCTCACATGATCAAATGGGATCATTCTGTAGAATGGACAGTGCCGGATTATTCTCAAGGGAAGTCATCATCAAGCGAATACGCCGTGGAAGTTGATTTGAGCAATAATGAATACGCGTTTTTAGCTGGGCATATTATTGATGGAAGGGTTTTGTTTCCGGCTACAGGATATATCGTAAGAATTTTTCCAATATTACTAATTAAATTGAGAAGTTAATTAGTAACCCGTGGTGGAATGTTTTTCAACTCTTTAAAATATACCATAATTAGAATTTTTCCAATTACTATTAGCAAATATTAGGTGCTTGCATGTATTTTGATTTATGTTTCATTTGAAAAAGGTGCCTATACAGAAAAATAGGTACAAAACATATTATTCAAAATAATTTCCTTAATTTCCTACAACACAACGATGCCGTTTCGAAAAAAATGTTGGTTTAGTAGCGATACAATCATTGCCCCCTTTTTACAGTTCTTCGGCATTTCGAGATCGTGTGCCAGCCAAGCCATGCTGCATCAATCTGAACAAGCAGTAATCAGAAAGCACTATGTCTGGGTGTGGCAGAACTTCCCATTCGTGTTGCAACAATGTATTCTTCACAACGTTTACCACGTGTGGCTGAGTGTTGACTCTGTCTGATACTCGCTATTGCCAGTATTTTTGCAATAATACATCGTTCAATTTGTTCAATTGACGTTGATAGACATCTACAGTAAGAGCTTGATTGACATGTAAGAGGATGACTCTGTCTGATACTCGCTATTGCCAGTATTTTTGCAATAATACGTCGTTCAATTTGTGCAATTGACGTTGGTAGACATCTGCAGTAGGAGCTTGATTAGGTTTTCGTAGCTCGTAATACACAACATCTTGCTGATCTCACCATATGCGCAGCAAGATTTTATGGCAATGAATATTTTGATTCAAAATTTCAAACTGAATTAATTTCATTTCGAAAGACCATTTAATGAACTACTCATTAAAAACACTTTGCTGGAATCGATATATACAAGGTTTATTAAAACTTGAACGACAAACAGATTTCTATCTTAACAAATGAAAAGCAAGGAAAAATTAGAATAAAATGTTCTTGACAATTCGAGCGCTTGAATGTGAGTGTCTTCTTCTTTTTCTCACGTTCCGTGCGAAGTTGTTGGAGGTGGTGCTTCTTAATTATTCCTAAGGGGTGTTGATCACCACGCTACCATCTTCTTGACTACCGTCGTTATGGCTAAGATGGATAATTACCCTTGTTGCCGCTAATTTCTTCATGCGGATATCTCGTGCATCCTAATCCGCCGCAAGAGCACATTTTTGACCCTATTGTTCTCCAAAAAAAAAAAAAACGTGCCGTCGCATAATTTGAGCTTAGGTCTTCCACGAAAATCCTTAATGGGCTCTATCCACGGGTGATTTCACCTTCCTCAAGGAAGTCATAAATTCTCCAGGGAGCGTGGATAATGAAAGCCATGCCATGCAGGTAGTAACCCGCGCCTGTCGCGAGATTACTCAAACGGCCTTCGCGAATAAGTCGCGAATCGGCGGCAAAAATGTGTATAGCTATGCTGGACAAACCCATGACTTTGTGTAGTAGATCCAATTTTCATCGTCAGTCATACTACGCCAGAGAAAACTCTTCTTTTTTTGCCCGACAAACCATGAAACCGCGATATTGAATCGGTTAGAAATGGCATTTTCAATCAATTCATGTAGTAGCCATTTTACTTCCATTTGGATCCTTTTCATAGCATATAAACATCTGAAAACAATTGATACATCATATGCTAAGCCGCCTGAAAGTGCATTGAGATTTTGAGCTGGATTTTTGTCCATCCATAAGTCTTGCAATTCATATTCTTCGAACTTTCTTGGTCCCCCAGGCCGTTCTTTGTTATTGGCGTCAAAATCATCATTTTTAAAACTTTGAAACCAAATTCGGAAATTGGAACATGACGGAGCAGCATCAGTTTAAGTTTCAAAAAGTGTTTCATGGGCTTCGGCTTCTTAAAATTGAATAAAAACGTTAATGAATGTCAAAAATGAAATTTGGAGCGTTCAACGAATAGTATTGGATAACTCAATAATACGAAATGGATAAATGTTATATTATGTAGGGAAATGTCAAAACCAGCGAATTTAGTAGTTAGGTTAAGTTGTTTGCACTGATACTTCGCATTTTTATCAAAAAAGTAACTGATCAAAATACATGCAAGCACATAATAATAATTAACAACAACAATTAATTTAATCTTCTTTATGTTAATTTTTGGTTGTGGAGACTTTAATTATTTAAATAAAAATGTTTGTCCTTTCATCTACTTATTTATTTTATTGAACTACTGAAGATGGAAATATATGTATTTCATCTTCAGTAGTTGAAGTTTTGAATTATATCTAGATCAATAAAAAAATAAGTAGGTAAAAACAGCCTTTTTTATTCAAATAACAATTAATTTGTTATAATAAATTAAAGACGACGCAAGCGCCACCTTTTGCCTAATTTCAAGTGGCATCGTCAACGATTTGGGTCTACAAGGTAGACGACCGAGAATCATTGTTTCGTCCACTAAAGGAAGGCGAACTTGTCCTGTTTAAGCAAACAAGGAAAACATTTCATTAAATATGAATTAATTTGTTGTATAATTTTTAGGTATTAGTGTGGAAAGCCTTTGCGAAGATGAAAAACCAAAATTTCGAACAGCTCCCCGTGGTTTTCGAAGACATCACATTCTTAAGAGCGACAATCATTCCACCCAAAGGTTCAATTAAATTTTCCATCAACATCTTCCAAGGCACCGGCGACTTCGAAATTTGCGAAAGCGGCGACATCGTCTCAACCGGGAAAGTATCCACCCCGCAAAGCGACGAATTCCTCCAACTAAACCAATCAAAACAACAAGGAACGAAACTTTTAACAAAAAGCGATATTTACAAAGAGCTCCGTTTGAAAGGCTTCGGACACATTGGGGATTTTCAGAAAATCAAAAGCGCAGATTGCGATGGAAATTGTGGGATTTTAGAATGGGAGAATAACTGGGTTACTTTTATGGATACGATGGCGCAGTTTCATTTCCTTCCTGCAGACACGCGGAATTTACGGCTGCCCACTGGGGTCAGGAAAATATTAATCGACCCGAAAAGACACCGCGCGTTAAACACGAACGAAATTCCGATTTACAAGAAAATGGATGTCATGCAAGCGGGCGGAGTGGAATTGCGCGGATTGAAAAGCAGCTCCGTTTCGAAAAAGAGTAAATCCGATAAGAATTTGAGACTAGAAAAATACGAGTTTGTTCCATTTGATTCTGAAACAACTTACGAGAAGAACGAGGTGGTTTGTGTAGTTTCACAATTGGTAGTTGAAAATTGTCCGGGGGTATCTAAATTGAAGATAGCGTATGTTGGGAATGAACCAGATGAAAATTTTTTGAATGAGGTTAAGGTTGCAATGGAATACGAGCCTTTTATTAGAGTTGATTGCTTTACTGTAAAGCCTGATAAAATTGTGGAAATTGAAGGGAAACATCTGGTTGTTGCTAAAAACGCGCTTGCGGAAAAAAAGGGGATTTTGTTGACGAAAATTGTTACCACGATAAAAGGGAATGAATTTTTGTTATTTGAAGAATCTAGAGAGGGTGATGTGAAACTCGATGTGCTTAAATATAATTCTTTGGAATTAATTTCTAAATTATTTTCTTTCGACAAAATATACGTATTGGCTAGAAAAATACAAAAAGTGAATTACGAATTAAATATGATTGAAATAACAAAAGATAAATTCGATTGGGTTGAGCCTTTAAAAAAATCCTTAATTTTGAGCGAAATAAAGAAACTAAAAATCTGTATTTATTCGCATGATTCAACTTCCGGCATAATCGGTTTAGGAAAAAGCATCATGCGAGAACCGGGCGGTGAGAATGTAAAATTATTTTTAATCCAAGACAACTCTGCTGCTCCGTTTAATCCCAATAATTATTCAAAAATAATCAGCAAGGATTTAACTCAAAACGTCCTCAAAAATGGAATTTGGGGTACCTACAAACACTTACCTTTAAACACACTGAACGAAACGCACCCAAAGGAGTGCGCTTTCGTGAACGTCACAACAAGAGGCGATTTGTCGAGTTTGAATTGGATTGAAGGGAACTTGAATTTCGAGAAAGGGAATAAAAATTTATGCGACGTTTACTGTGCAGCTTTGAATTTCAGGGATGTCATGCTGGCGACGGGGAAATTGAACCCCGATGCCATTCCCGGGAATTTAACAGATGACGATTGTATGCTGGGGTTGGAGTTTTCAGGAAGGAATGTTCAGGGGAAGCGCGTTATGGGGATCGTTTCTGCGAAAGCTTTGGCGACTTCCGTGGTGTGTGATCCGAATTTCACTTGGGAGGTGCCGAGTAATTGGAGTTTGGAACAAGCTGCGACGGTTCCTCTCGTTTACGCAACTGTAAGTATAAAAGTATAATATATATATAAATATCTTTATTTATGAATTTTGTACAATGAGGTGTGTGTTTCAATTTTAATATATGTTATAATACTGTCTGTTACAATAAAGCAAAATTCACAAACTGGCAAAGTATAATATTAATACTAAATTGCTTGAATTCAGTATGAATATTGGGGTGATTAGTGCCGCAATATTACTGTTACTCTTTATTAGCGATTGAATAATATTAAAAATAATTCAACTTTAAAATATGTATATTATAAAAAACAACACCAACATATACAACTGAACAAAAATCGTTTTATCATCGCCGATGCGAAGTCCCAAGTTCGTCTACTACCTTCTTGTTATTTTCTAATGTTTCTGGAGGGTTAGTAGTAGTAGAAGGTTAAAAAACATCCTTTGCTTGTCTATTGTTCAATATCTGGGCAGTGGAAATCTCTGACATCCAGATTGCCACTGCCCAGATATGGAACAATAGACAAGCAAAGGATGTTTTTCAACCTTCTACTACTACTAACCCTCCAGAAACGCTCAATGCTGCATTTAATTTGATGTATTACTCATATTTCTGGTATCTTCGTATTATGCTTTATGCTATTTAATTTAAAATTATCATATTTTCAGAGTTACTACTCGTTAATCATCAGAGGAAAAATGAAGCCCGGGGAATCAATTTTAATCCACGCGGGAAGCGGCGGCGTTGGTCAAGCAGCCATTTCAATTTCCCTCCATATGGGCTGCAAAGTTTTCACAACAGTAAGCACCGATGAAAAACGAACATTTTTGAAGGAAAAATTCCCGAAATTAAAACACGAAAACATTGGATATTCACGAGATTGTTCATTCGAGCAGTGGATTATGGATGAAACAAACGGAAAAGGTGTGGATTTAGTGTTGAATTCTTTAGCTGGCGAGCAATTAAAAGCCTCATTGAGGTGTTTAGCCAAAAACGGAAGGTTTTTGGAAATCGGTAAAGTCGATTTATCGAACAACACAGCGTTGGGGATGTCTGTGTTTTTGAAGAATATTAGCGTGAATGGAATTTTGTTGGATATGCTGTTTGATATGGATTGTGATGAAAAAACGGAAGTGCGCAGATTGTTGCAAGAAGGAATTAAATCCGGAGCGGTGCAACCATTAAAAAACACGGTTTACCCGCGAGATGAAATCGAAGAGGCTTTTAGATTCCTAGCGTCGGGGAGGCATATTGGAAAAGTCTCAATTAAAATCCGCGAGGAAGAAAATAATCCGAATTCAAAAGCAGAACCATTAATTATAAACGCCTTAAAAAAGACACATTTCAATCCAGATAAAGTGTATGTTATAATTGGTGGACTTGGAGGATTTGGATTGGAACTAACCAATTGGATGATTAGCAGAGGGGCAAGGAAACTCATACTAAATTCCCGGAGTGGGGTAAAAACCGGTTACCAGACTCTCTGTTTAAAAAAATGGAATTTAAAAAATGTGCAAATTCAAGTTTTAACAGAGGATATTACAACAAGTAAGGGTGCTGAAATGTTTCTTGAAAAATCAAAAAAACTCGGAGTGATTGCGGGTATTTTTAATCTGGCCGGGATTTTAAAAGACGCCTTCATGAACAACCAAACTTTGGAGCAATTCGAGTTGGTTTCAAAAGCGAAAATTTCCACCACGAAAAATCTGGACTCACTCTCGAGAATCCACGCGCCGGATCTTGAATACTTCGTGGTGTTTTCCTCGATTGTTTCAGGAAGAGGAAATTCTGGTCAAGCGAATTACGCTCTGGCAAACTCGGCTATGGAGAGGATTTGCGAGGAAAGGGCTTCAAAAAAACTCCCAGCGCTTGCGATTCAATGGGGCCCAATTGGGGATGTCGGTATGATAGGAGAAGAACACTCCCACATAAAAGAGCTTTTAGGGGCACCGTTACAAAGTATTAACTCCTGCTTGAGTGTATTAGATAAATTCATCCAACAAAAAAATCCGGTCGTTGCAAGCACAGTATTATCAGAAAAGAGGGAATCCGAAAAAGAAAAATCGAGCATAAATTTGGTTAGTACAATAGCTAACATATTGGGGATACGGGATGTTAAAAGTGTTAATCAAAACCACACTTTGGGTGATATTGGAATTGATTCTCTAATGGGAACCGAGATCAAGTTAGCTTTGGAAAATAATTTCGATTTATCGTTCAGCGCGCAGGAAATCAGAGCGCTCACTTTCGGAAGATTAAAACAATTAGAAGAAGAAAAATCAGGCTGCAGTAACACAAATATAAAAACCGAAAATTCGAAAGAAAATCAAAAAATTACAAACGGAATAAATGTTGAAGCTGTGTCGGCAAATCAAACAACAAAAACTAATCCAGTACAGAACGGGCATGATTCAACAGAACCAAAGAGAGTTTCGAAAAACAAATTCAAGTTTATCAAAATGAAAGAATCCAAAAACAACAAAACCGATATTTTTATATTTCCTCCGCTCGAAGCTATAGTCGATCTTCTTTACAATTTAGCCGAAAACATCAACGCGAATGTCTACGGTGCAGAATATCAGCAGCTCGAGTTCTCATCATTTTTAGAATTGGCTAATATTTCTGTGGAGGAATTAAAAGCATTCAAACCGAACGGGCCGTACAAATTGGTTGGGTATTCATTTGGGGCAGCGGTTACGTTGGAAATGGCTGTGATTTTAGAGAAGAACGGAGATCAAGTCGAGCTTTTACTGATCGATGGTTCTGCGTTTTTTGCTAAGAAGACTATAGGAATGGTTATTACGACAAGTACTGATGAGAGGGAACTTGTAGCGGAGCAAATCAAAGGGATTATTTATTATTTGAAGCAGCATATTGAAGTTGATGCTCAGAAAGTAAGCTTTGATTAATATTAATTTTTCATTAATTTTTGGTATTAATTACAATTATAATAATTATTTTTATAATTAAAAATTATGTTTAACTTTATTATTTTACAGTTAGTTAAGGAATTAACACTGGCGAAAACATTTACCGAACGTATAAACATTGCAATTAGGACGATGAGCTCGAAAACCAACGTGCCAGCAGAAAAGGTTAAGAGCACACTGCATATTATTTATAAAGCGGGTAAACTGGTTTTAAAGTACGAACCAAAGTCTATCTACAACGGAGATCTGATTTTGATCAAATCTTCTGATAATTTCGTGTCGCTTGCTGAAGATTATGGACTTAAATCAGTAAGTTTTGTCTTTATTAAAGTTGATTTATTAAGTGTAGTTTAATATTTAATGACAACTAAATGAAATAAATATTTTATAAATAAATATCGTTAATTGGCTTTATCTTTCCGCCTAAAAATTAATAAATATTGGTTTTTGTTTAGTTTATTAAGTTAACACAAGATAACTTTATGAAGTTAAAATAATAATTATTAATAAAATTAATAAATTATTTAAAAAGGATATGAAAATAATTAATAGATTATTCCCTCTTTTATTTATTTATATAAATCTGACCATGTGAATATTTTTATTTTATATATTTAAACATTGGTAGTTCATATTGTATGATTTTATTTGTTTTATTGGTAGATTTTTCTGTTCATATTTATTACTACAAAGTTTAAACGTGTTGTCGTTATTGAAATATGTTTTTATAAAATATTAGAAATGCTTTTCTTTTATATTTTTAATTAAATCAATTTTCCATAATGGAAATATCAAATTGCAAGAACGCAACCGTATTAACTTTAACTTTATTTTACAGAATTCTCCATTATTATGCAAATGAATTCAAATTAGTCTTTATTCAAATCGCAGAAATTTACGAATATATTTTTATTTTATTTATTTAATTTTATTTACGGAATTCACCATTTTACAATTAATGTTTACAACTAAAACAATATAAATTTCATTTATATGTTAAATGTATTTTAATAATTTCAGATGTGCACTGGAAAAATCACGATCAAGACTATAAATGGCACTCATCGCTCGATCCTCGACAATCCGTCCCTATTCAAACTAGTCAATGAATATTATAATTTGGATAAATGTTAATGGTGTTGATGTAAATTAATTGTTGTTGAATAAAATTTGTTGTAATGGTTTCAGTTTGTAATTTATATAAACTAAAATAAAATAATAAGCAGGAATAATGTAGTTCATTGATTTGTGGCAATCCACTATAAATAATAAATACCACCCCCCCCCCCCCCAAAAAAAAAAAAAGAAACTCAAAAAAAGGAACAATCGGAATTTGTCACTTATGAATTCATATTATCTGCTACATTTTTATAGGTTATAAATTTCGCGTTTAGGGAGTTCACTGAAAGGCAGGTGAACTTAGATTGTTTCATTCATAAATTGTACGAGTCACAGATTAAATAGATGTCAACTTGAGGCTACATTTTCTGTTTCTAACATATGGATGCAATCCGCGAACATCTCACTCCTGTGTGTTGACAAATTCTGGTGGCGCTGCTCGTCTCCAACTTTATGGATATAACATGTTATAGATGCAATGGGCCAATAATATTTCTCTCTCTTGTGTGTTGACGAATTCAGGTGGCGCTGCTCGTCACCGACTTTATGGATGTAACATATTATAGATGCAATGCGCGAATAATATTTATCTCTCCTGTGTGTTGACGAATTCAAGTGGTGCTGCTCGTCATATTATAGATACAATGGGCGAATAAGATTTCTCTCTCCTATGTGTTGACCAATTCAGGTGGCGCTGCTCATGATTAACTTTATGGATGTAACATATTGTAGATGTAACGCGCGAATAATATTTCTCTCTCCTGTGTGTTGACCAATACAGGTGGCGCTGCTCGTCTCCAACTTTATGGATATAATATATGGGCCAATAATATTTCTCTCTCTTGTGTGCTGACGAATTCAGGTGGCGCTGCTTGTCACTGGCCTTAACATATTATGAAGTAAAATGTAATAGATTATTATCTAGAAATACAATATATTGATATATCTATGTGTTTTTTTTTTCTGTTAACAACTAAACCCAAAATTTTTCGCCATTTTACTTAATGCATTCTGCAAAACGTTGTGTGGAAAGACGATATTTCAATGAAAACAGATTTATTTCGCATCAAGAAAGTACTCATGGCGTAGATTTATTTGACATTTTCAGATACAAACGGATTTTTAATTATCATTTTGATGTAAACCAATTTCTGTAGTCCAAATTAAAAAAAACAAACATGTCTTTCCAAAAAAATATATTATAAAAATGAAAGTAATATACATGTGACAAAGGTGCTGCTTCTTATATCTCCCTCTATTTGAAGCAGCACTAAAATTTACATTAAGTTAATAAGAAGGCAAGATCCATTTATTTGACGCGAAACGCGCACAACCCCATTCAGCGCTCAAGTGGACAACTATTTCCTTTCAAATAGTTTCAAACCTTTATAAGGTTTTGGGGTTATGTTCATGTACAAACTATCGAATAACAAAGAGCGGGATTTTTGAATAATTGTATATTATTATTTTTATTTCACTGTTTTAATCAAAATAAAACTAATCACAAACAATTATATTAATATGAGTTGTATAAAGTTTAATGAATATGCTTTTTTACAAAAAAATAATATATATATAGATTGTCATAGAATGTACAAATATAATGTCAATTGTTTTTACTTGATACACCCTCGAACCCATCCACGGCAGCCTAGATTTTGATAATTTTCTGGCGAATCATGAAATTTCACTCGAAATAAAAAAATTCTAAAAAATATAAAAACTTACTACATGGCTAATTTAACTTTTTAAATTGCTCAAATAGGCTTCGAGTAGTAAGATAATGTCAATTGCTTTTACTTAGTATACCCTCTAGTCCATCCACGGCAGCCTAGATTTTGATAATTTTCTGGCGAATCATGAAATTTCACTCGAATTAAAATAAATTCTAAAAAATATAAAAACTTACTACATGACAAATTTATCTTTTTAAATCGCTTAACTAGACTTCGAATAGTAAGATAATGTCACCCTCTAATCTATTCACGGCAACGTAGATTTTGATAATTTTCTGGCGAATTATGAAATTTCAATTGAATTTAAAAAATATTAAAAATAGAAAAACCTTCTAAAGGGCTCATTTAACTTCTTAAATCGCTTAATTAGACTCCGGGTCGTAAAACAATGTCAATTGTTTTTACTTGATACACCCTCTAACCCATCCACGGCAGCCTAGATTTTAATAATTTTCTGGCGAATCATGAAATTTCACTCAAATTAAAAAAATCTAAAAAATATTAAAACTTACTACATGGCTAATTTAACTTTTTAAATCGCCTAATTAGACTTCGAGTGGTAAGACAATGTCAATTGTTTTTATTTGATACACTCTCTAACTCATCCACGGTAGCCTAGATTTTGATAATTTTCTGGCGAATCATAAAATTTCACTCGAATTAAAAAAATTCTAAAAAATATAAAAACCTACTACATGGCTAATTTAACTTTTTAAATCGCTTAATTAGACTTCGAGTGGTAAGATAATGTCAATTGTTTTTACTTGATACACCCTCTAACCTATCCACGGCAGCCTAGATTTTGATAATTTTCTGGCAATTTTTTATGAAATTTCGATTGAATTTTAAAAATAGCAAAAATAGAAAAACCTTCTGAAGGGCTAATTTAACTTTATAAAGTGCTTAATTAGACTCTGGGTCGTGATATAACGTCAATTGTTTTTACTTGATACACCCTCTAATCCATCCACGGCAACCTAGATTTTGATAATTTTCTGGCAATTTTTTATGAAATTTCAATTGAATTTTAAAAATATAAAAAATAGAGAAACCTTCTAAAGGGCTAGTTTAACTTCATAAAGTGCTTAATTAGACTCCAGGTCGTGATATAATGTCAATTGTTTTTACTTGATACACCCTCTAATCTAGCCACGGCATCCTGGATTTGGACAATTTACTGACGAGCCGTGAAATTTCACTCGAATTAAAAAATCTAAAAAACTACTACATGGCTAATTTAACTTTTTAAATCGCTCAACTATTCTTCAATTGTTGTCAATTGTTTTTACTTGATACACCCTCTAACCCATCCACGGCAGCCTAGATTTTGATAATTTTCTGGCGAATCACGAGTTTTCATTCGAATTAAAAGAAATCTAAAAATTATAAAAACCTGCTCCGGGATTAATTGAACTTCACAAATCGCTTAACTAGACCCCGGGTGGTAAGATAATATCAATTTGTCGTACTTGATATCCCTATCAAACCCTCCGCGGCTTTTTTTAAAATTTGGGTTATTTTCGGATGGGAAGTGAAATTTGAAATTAAATGAAAAATCTAAAAATAAAAATACAAAATGAACGATTATATCCATCTCAAATCGAAGGCGTGTAAAACACGAATATCTTGTTAGTGGATAATAAAGTGCCATTAACAAAATATTGGTGTTTTACAGGTGTTCGATTTAAGATAGCTCATTTTATCGAATAAGTACAAAAACATAATCGATTCAATTTAAAAAAAAGCCTCAACGGCCATTAACAACTTAACTTAACTTGATTACAGTTATTAAAATAATTTAAAAGGAAAAACGAAAATTATTAAATTTCCTTTATAATTGCAACATAATGTTGAGAAAAAAGTTAATATATACAAAACAGAAAAAAAAAACATGCATGAAAGTCACTCTAATTTCAATTATATTAAATTATATCGATTTTATTGCGCCAAAATAATATCTTTTTTACGATAAATAATTTAAAAGAATCATTCGAAACGCAGAACAACAAAAAATATATTCCGAATTAATTTAAATTCAGAGCTATATTTCTTCGTAAGGTAATTAGCATAGTTTTTTTTATTATTAAATGCAATGAAAATATTTTATTAAATGCAATGAAAATATTTTATTGAGTAGATTTTATTACTCATGACGAAATTTGCGATGGTATAAATGTGTTAACAAAAACGTTTAATCAATGCATTGCTGTGGAGTTTACTGAAGAAGATACACGAGGTGAGTTAAAAAATCCTTTCTTGTCATTCTCGTGCTATTTCGTAATTCGTGCTTTTAATTTTTTGGTAGACAGTGGCGGTTATATAACCATTCAATTTACACATTTTTAGATAATTAAATAATTAATCAAAAGTACTAAGAACAATTCATGCATTAATTCGTATGTTTGAATTTTGAGATTTAACTCTTTCCAGAAATGGATAAAGATTTTATTGAAATAAACACTAATCAAGTTATTGTTTTACAATTTTTCGATTTATTTTTCTAACTTTTTGCATTTCTTTGATAATGGTCTTATCGAAACTTGTCAAAAAAATAAAAATATGTGAAACAAAAACCAAGTGTTTATTTCAAGAAAACCTTTATACATTTCTGGAAAGAGTTAAACGTAGCACCAAGTGTTATATGAGTCAAAAGTGAATAGTTTATCTTTCCAGAAAATTGTATTTTTTATAAGATATAATTTATACATTATTTCAACGTGACGTATAAATCGATTGCCAACTTTTTAAATATTCGATGATTAAAATTAAAAACAAGACTACAAGTGTTTATTTTTATTTTACTCTTATCCCGAAAGATATTCTCATTTTTGTTTGTTGTAGTCATTTAATTGCAAATATTTCTCTTTGATAGATTTATATATTCATTTTTGGAATTTTAATAAGAACATATTGTTACTGAATTATTAAACATAAATAATTACATTTTATTATTATTCATTTTAGTTCATAACATATTCTTACTGATTTTAATTTTTATTTATGTAAAAACATAATCTCGCTGATTTTTAATTATGGATAATTATTACGTTTTATGTTAATTTTAATTGAAAACACATTCTTACAATGTTTTAATCATGAATAATTTATATGATATTTTTACATTTTTGTTTCAATCGTTACGCTTTCAGTATCGTTGTAAATACAATCCACGCAATCAATCATTGGTAAAAATGAATCTATCAGCCGAAGATGGGAAATTGTTAGCGTTCAAGAAAATGAACAAGATGACGTATCAACCCGACAATAACGTCTTCATGCTGCCACCCATCGAATCCGTCTTCGACATCCTCTACAATTTAGCAGAGAAAGTCAAGGCGAACGTCTACGGGGCCGAATTCTTCGACCATGAGTTTTCGTCGATTTGCGATTTGGCGGAAATTTGCCAGAAAGATATGAAAAACCCCAGATTTGATGTGCCGTATAAAATTGTCGGGTATTCGTTCGGAGCGGTTACGGGGTTTGAATTGGCGAGGATGTTGGAGAGAAAGGGGTTCGAAGTGGAGCTGGTTTTAATCGATGGTTCTCCGCATTACCTCAAGAAACATTGCGCGATTATGAGGGGAGATGGAGGGCCAGCCGGACAGGTTAAGTCTTTGATGACGTATCTGTGTCAGTTTGTTACTATTGATTATGAAAAGGTAAGAATGGATAAAAATTAATTATAAAATAATTTAATTGTTTGTGAGAATTGGCAGCTATTCAGAAATTGTCAGAAATTAAGTTAGAGAAAAATATTGCTTGAGTCTGTCAGGAATTATAGTCATGATGGTCACAAATAGTGTTAGTGAAACTAACACGAATGGTGTAAAGGAAAACTATTGTTTAAATCAGTCAGACATTATAGTCATGATTTTTCACAAAGGGAGTAAGATAATAATAAGTAATATTTTTTAAGTCTATCAAAATTTGTATTTTTTCCTCATATTATTTATGACAATCATACAAATTATATAAGGGAAAGCTATTATGTGAATTTATTGAAATTGTATTCATAGTTATCAGAAAATGTTATAAGGGAAAAATATTGTTTGTGTTTTAAATTACTATTACTAGAATTTGTTAAAAATTGTAGTAATAATTATCACAAATGATATAAAGAAACACTATTACTTGAATATATTAAAATTGTATTCATAGTTGTGTCTTTCAGAAATTTTAGTCATGATTATTACAAATGAAGTAAGGAAAAAAATATATTCCTTGAGTCAGAGACATTTTTATATTTTCAATTACTAATCACACTGTTCTAGTAAATAATTACAAAAAGACATTATTATATTTTCATTATTCTTATTATTTTAACAGATTCGTGTTGAATTATGTAAAGCCAACTCGTGGGAAGAGCGAGTGGAAATAGCTTCGAAAAAGCTATCGCAACAAACGAAAGTTCCGGCTGAAAAAATAGCGAAATCCTTCAATCTGATGTTCAACTGTGCGAAGATGATTTTGGATTACGTACCCGCTTCCAGCTACCAGGGAGATATAATACTGATCAAAGCCAGCGACAATTTCGTGGACGCTGGAGAAGATTACGGACTCAGCTCTGTAAGTGGTTTTCCGACGAAAATTATTAGAATGAAAAAAAAATGAAACCAGAAATAGACATTTTATTTATTTATTTCCGCTAAAATTTATTAAATTGAAAATCAGCCGGATTTTTACGATTATTTTTAATCAAAATTTTTTTTTATATATAGAAAAAAATCTTTACGAGAGTTATATTAGATTCAAATTTTATTGCTTCACAATATTTACATAATTACAATCATTTTCAAATTGTTAAGAGAAATGTATACCAAAGTGTGAAATTTAACAAGTGTGATTGTATTTAGATTATTATCAGGAGTATAAATAAGTTTCCGCCATTTTCCATCAAAAATTAGGAAATTATTGTAAAAAAACGGTACATTACCTTTTATTCAAAGTACAATCCATCATTAGCCACTACTTTTACCCATCTTTCTGGCAGCAGTTGGATACCACATCGGAAGAACTCTTCATCTTTTGTGGCTACCCACGAATCGATCCAATTTTTAGTATCTTCTTATGATGTAAAACACTGCTTAGGCAGGTTGACAGGTATAAGTGATAATCAGAAGGGGCAATGTCTGATGAATACGGCGGGTGGGATAGGGCTTCCCAATTGAGTGTATCCAAATAGGTTTTGACCGCAACATGCAGACGCTCAATCTCATTAGTTTTGTTCAGTAGAGAGCTCCAGTAATGGTTTCGCTCGTTTTGAGCGGAAAAATTCTAAATAATAAAAAAAACTACTGCATAGCTAAATATAAATCATTCAATTGGGACTTTGGATAGTAATATTGTCTTATTTTTTGTGCTAAGCACACCTACCAACCACTCTACAGCACCCTCACGTTGGGTTGTTTTGGGATGGGTCGTTAAATTTTACTCTAATTAAAAAAAAACATAATAAAAAAATGTTGCAGTTTTAACTACTTAAATCGCTTAATAAGGCTCCAGGTAGTAAGATCAAGAGAATTGTTTGTACTGAAACACACCCTCTAACCTCTCCATAGCACCCTAAATTTGCGTTGTTTTCGGATCGATCGTGAAATTTGAATCCAAAGAAAAAATTCTAAAAAATAAAAACGTGCTGCAGGGTTAATTTAATTACTTAATCAGACACCGGGTAGTAAAATTGTGTGAATTATTTGTAGAAAACACACCTCCGAACTCCTCTGCGGAACCCCAAATTTGCGTTAATTTCGGATTGATCGTGAAATTTGCCTCTAATGAAATAGTCCTTAAAAGAAAAAAACTACTGCAGAGCTAATTTAATTAAGTAACCCTAAATAGATTCCCGGATGGGTCGTTAAATTTTACTCTAATTAAAAAAAACATAATAAAAAAATGTTGCAGTTTTAACTTCTTAAATCGCTTAATAAGGCTCTAGGTAGTAAGATCAAGAGAATTGTTTGTACTGAACACACCCTCTAACCTTTCCATAGCACCCTAAATTTGCTTTTTTTTTGATAGGTCGTGATATGTGAATCCAGAGAAAAAATTTCAGAAAAATAAAAAATTGCTGCAGAGTAAATTTAATTACTTATATTGCTTAATCAGACACCGGGTGGTAAGATTGTGTAAATTGTTTGCAGTAAACACACCCTTCAACTCGTCTATAGCACCCCAAATTTACGTTGTTTTCAGCTGGGTCGTGAAATTTGACTCTAATGAAATAATCCTTAAAAAACTACTGCAGGGTTAATTTATTTTAGTAGGCCCAATTAGATTCCAGGCAGTAAGATCGTGTTATTTTTTTATAATAAACACACTCCCCAACCCCTCCACAGTACCATCAATTTGCGTTGTTTTCGGATAGGTTGTAAATTTTAATTCTAGTTTAAAGACACTACAAAAAAATAAACTGCTGCAGGATTGATTTAACTATTTGAATCGCCTAATTAAACACCAGGCAGTAAATTGGTGCCAATGGTTCGTATCTGTAACACCCACCAACTCTTCCACGGTTCTCTTAATTTTGGGTTGTTTTCGGGAATATCGAGAAATTTAATTCCAATTGAAGTAATAAAATTCAAGGAAAGAATTAAAAGTTTCGCCACGCTTGAAATGAAAATTAATTTAACTAATCTAATTTTCGTTTTTAATAATTTATTTATTTTGTACTTTGTTTTTTTTTTGCAGATTTGTACAGGAAAAATCACGATAAAAGCGATCAATAGCACCCATCGTTCGATTGTTGATAGTGCAGAGGTCGGAAATTTAGTTAATAAATATTTGAATTTATATTAGTATTTGAAAAATGTATTAATTTAAACGCAATTATAAAAAATCACTTTATGGGAATATAGAAAATTGTAATTAATAATTGTTGCGCTTTGTTAAATTTCTTGCTAAATTAAATTATGTAAATTAATTGTTGAATTATTTATTTATTTATTTATTACCCAACAGATACAGTACATCCAATAAAAAGGTAACATCAGTTTCAAAGTAACCAAAAATTGTTATATATCAGATAAACAAGATAATAACACAAAAAAATATAAATTAGTCTCAGTTATTCAATAAAACATTCCATTATATGTCTTGTAAATGCGTTAAGTGAATCACCAAAATAATCGGCATTGTATTGTACGCTATGATATGACTTATATAATTTATATAATAGAGAGTTGCTGTGATTATATATATATATATATATACAGGCATCTTTATTCCCAAAGAATACATACATATTTAATTTAATTTACAATACATGAAATAATTTAGAACAAATATATATTCTTAAGAGAAACGGCTATCGACCGGAGGTCTTTCGGCCTTTGCTGTGATTATTATTATGAAAATATAAATTATTGATATATTGTATTTATTATCCGGAAATAAAGATTTTTGTCAGTTAGTTTTATTACCGCAAATTTTAAAGAATGTTACGGACGAAGATTTAATTGCCGGTCACAAAAATAAAATTATTAATTTAATTTTTTCAAAATATTAAAATGTCTTATTTTTATATACCTACCTCTCCGTCGATAATCGCACCCGTCACACAGTGGACTGAATGTGAGAAAAACACAATATTTATTAAGGCTGGCATTTATCGTATGTAAAATTATGCGATTTTGTACCAATTGAATTCCTCTAACAAACAAACCCTGAATAATGAATTTCATCATATTATATATCAAAATAATCCTAAAACTCCACATGGACTACATTAATTATAAAAATCAGAGAATGCAAAGAAATTCCAAGAACATTCACAGTTGTTGATGACACATTCATTAAGATGTTTTTAAAATATGCCTCATTACGACCATCGTAATGCAATCATAAGCGATTTTTTGTTTTTTTGTAAAAAACGGAAAATGTTCGAAGCAACCAGTTGGTATTAACTAGTTTGGTAAAATAGATCGCCCAGTATTTAAAATTGCCACAATTTTAGAAATTATACTGGTCATTGCTTTCGTCGGTCTTCTGCATCATTATTAGCTGATTCAGGAGCAGATATAACAGCAATCAAAAGACACCGCAGATGGAAATCCTCGAATGTGGCAGAAGGTTATTTGGAGAATTCACTGGAAAACAAGAAGTTGAAGGCTTTGGATCATCTATGTTGCCAAAAAATTTTACAAGATGCATGTTTTTTTGCTGAGTTTTGCTGAGAGAAACAAACAAACATCTCTACTTCATTCGTCAATGTGACCAAAGAAACCATAATCACAGAAAAACGAATCGAAGAGGATAAAATACAGAAAACAGTTAAATCAAATTTATCGCATTGTTCTAATTTAAGCATAAATATTAATAAATATTTTTTTAAGGTCGTAGATAAAGTTTTGTAGATAACTCGTATGTGAAGGGCTTTTGCGCACTCTTTGCGATTAAACTCGCAAATCGTGCACAAAAGCCCTACTTCACACACTATTCACCTAAATAACTATTATAGAATTCAAAAAGAATACAATCTTCTGGTTTTTGGGTAATCATTTCATCAAACATTGTAAAAAAGCTTTAAAATTTTATAACTTACAAGAAAATAAGTCACTCTAACCTTAAAATATCGTTGACAGTATTTTGAATTACCCAATGAACTGCTAGGCGACCACAAAGAACAAAATGCGCAAAATTGACATTATTTTCCGGCCTCCCTAATATAAGCAACATAAATAAATAAATTTCAACAAGACTAACAAAAATATCCTTTAATTTTCAAGCAAAAGATAAAAAAATATCTTATATAAAGCAAACATTATTATTATACCGTGTAATAATCGTCACGATTAATAAAAATCCTAGTTGTTTTCTTTATATCTGATATTTTTTTAACTTTCGCTTGAAAATGAAAGAATATTTGGTATAAAAATGATCTTGTTTTCTTTATAATCCATATCATTCTGAAAATCCAAGTGGTATAAATAAGTTTGTTTGTTTTCTTTATATCCGATATTGAAAGTTAACGCCGACAAAATTAGAGAAATAAAAATTTATATTTTTTCTATAAAATTTTATATATAAATCGATTATTTTTTTTTTACTTTTTAATGTAGATGATAATGACTTAAAAATTTGTCGTTTCTTTGTGTATGTTTAAAATTCCCTAACCTACCCTCTGCGAACTCAATTTTCCCGGTCCGGCACGACCCCAACAATTTCCCCGACGAAAACCGGAGTCACTGTGCTGCCACCAACCGGCACCCTAAAATCAATAGTCCCGCTCCTATTCCCCGTGTGCAGTGCCGAATTAAAAATGTCGCGGACGGTGTAAATAAAAGTGCGGCTACCGACAAAAAAAAAAACGAAAAAACAAAAGTAATGGATGACAACGGCACTTGCAGCTACTCGAAACTCAAAAAGACTAAGAACCAGAACGGCGAGAACGCCGCCTCCTTCCCAGCGGAGATCAACATCAGTGTCTCCAATCTGAATATATCACCACCGAAGGATCCGTATAATATAATATATTTATCGTTTATATTAGGGGGTGCTGGATTCTTGTTCCCTTACAACAGGTATTGCGTTTTGCCGGTGGTGCTATTTACAAACAAACATTCTTGAGATGTGTTTATTTATAAACACCGGTTTTCATGACGTAATAATCTTGATATGATTTAATTCACACTTATTTTTTCTACTTCTTCTTGGGAATGCATATTAAAGTAAACTTGAATGACTCAATTATTGTAAAAAAAGTATGAAATTTAAATAAACACTTGGTTTAACCAATATGAAAACATATTGTGAAGTTTGTGAAAAAAAAAACATGCAACAAATTGAAATCCTCGAGGAAGTTGAAGGAGCAATTTTGTAATTATTCGGGGCCATTCTCTAAAGAAAATGTTAAGTTTATCGTGTATGTTATATTTATTATCATAGTCTAAGCAGCTTTTGTAATAGATGTATATACATAGAATGTGATAATATTTAATAACATACACGTTAAATTTATAATTTTCTGTACGGATTAACCCCGATTCTTTGCGATTTTCAATAAGCAAACATTTTTAGAATTTAATTGAACGGTTCGTAATGCGAAACCAAGATAAATTATCAAAGATTGGTTTCACTTTTAATAATACATCTTAACTTCTTGAGTCATTAGAAATTCAAGCAATACTTAATCCAGGAATTCCGCTAATAATTGACCAGAGTGACCTCTCTTGTTGACGTGATTTTACCTGATTCCTATTTTTTAAGTATATATATAAGGACTTCAATGTTAAATTTAAGTGCTTGGTTTTGATAATGGCTCGCTGAAGACTGGAAACTAGTCACTATGAAAATTAAAAGTGAATAAAAAAAATAGTTAGTTTTATTAATTTAAATCACGAAATCAAGTTCCGAAAATAAATCGTAAACTAAATTTTAAACTATTCATTCTTCCTTCAATTGAATTGAAGTTTGTTAGAGGAAAATACAATAGAAAAATGTGGCAAGGTGGGTAACCCTCCGGAGAGGTTGGGGTTGGATTATAATATCCCCTCAGAGTTTCCTCACAGAGAGGGGAGGTTGTTAAAAGATTATAATATCCCCTCAGAGTTTCTTAAAACTCACGGAGAGGAAAGGTTGTAAAAAGATTATAATATAACCTCAGAGTTTCTTAAAACTCATTGTCATGAGTTTTTGAATCTTTAGATCGGCAATTTTAGTCTTAGATCCAGGCAATTACTTCGCCTTAGCTAGATTTATCTTTTATCAGAACATTTTAATCGATTTAATTATATGTGTTTTGTTCTATTAATTCATATTCGTGTCTTTATTTATACATTGTATTTTCGTATATTTCTGTAAAAAAAGATGAAATTTATAAATATTGGGAGTAATGGAAAAATAGACAACGAAATCGAAGAAAAAGTACGTAATACAAATAAAATATTTCAAATGATGAAAAATACATTCCTAAACAGAAAAGAGATATCAAAAAAGACAAAAAGAGAAGTTGTGAAAAAAGTAGTAAGACCAACACTGATGTACAGCTGCGAAACATTGACGACAACAGAAAAACATCGATTGAAAATAAACGCAGCAGAAATGAAATTTCTACGGAAAATAGATAATAAAATAGAGTAAGAAACGAGGTAATTAGAGAGAACCTGGAAATAGAACCAATAGACAAAAAAATAAAAGAAAACCAAATGAGATGGTACGGTCATGTTAACGCGAAATTTACTTCCAATTGTAATCTGGAAATTTATCAAATAGGACGAACGTGATTTTTCATATTTTAAACTATTTTCGAAACGACCGAAGGAGCAATAAACCATTGTTTAAAATCCGTGAGCGAGAGATTAAGTCGTACCCAACCACCAGATGTCAAAATCCCCAGAATACCCATCCAGTTATATTTTATCATTCTTCTTCTTCTATAAAATTCTCTATTTATTCTTGTCTTTAAATATCCATTTTTAAAAGTAAATTGTAAAACCTTCTTCGATAGAGAGTGTTGTCTCAACCTTCGTGAACATAACATCGTGCTCTTCGGTCGCTTCTGCTTTTACGTTATCGATTATTTCTAAGTTCTAAATCTTGTTATATTTTCTTGTTATCTTAATTTTAGTCAGTAGTTGAGTGGAATAAAGATTATTTAATTCAACTTAATGGTATTTGTAATTTTAAAACCAAATCGCGAACCCGCGTAATTTACAGGTCATTTATATAGAATGGTAGAAGAAAGAAACGTAAGAAGAATATATGAAACAAGAACTCCAGGCAAAAATTAAAAAGGTAGACCAAGAAAGGAATGGAATGATGAAATAAGAGAAGAGTTAGAGAAAAAAGGAATAAAATGGGAAGAAGCCAAAAAACTCACACAAAACAGAAAAATATGGAGAAAAACATACATAGGACAAACAATCACCTCACACTGAGAAGTAGAGAGGAACACATAACAATGTTATATAAGACTAAATAAATTATAAATAAGTTATTATTATTTTAAATTATACATTCCATTTAATCGTCATTTGTTTATGGGGCACCCTGTATATGAAATTTTCAGTGAAAAAGATGCGCAGTTAAAAATACTAATCGATCTGACGGAGGGTTTCTCTCGAAAATAATCACTAGCAGATGAAATTCATTTGTTCGTTTCATTATGAACGCACTGTATATCCGTTGTAAGTTGTGTAGCCTATATTATTATTCTGTTTTACAGCAGCATTTTGCAAAAAGAACACAGATCATACTTTCCCTGATATAGAGATAAAATATATAACAAATAAATAAATACATTATGATCTAAATATTATTTTCAATTGGCTATCGACAGTCTTTGCTTTTTCTCTGTTTTTTTTTACAATTCTATAAATTAAATTAAAAGAATTTGAAAATAATTAATAAATTTGATATATTATAATAAATTAGCTCCATTAGATTATTGATTGAATTATTTACTTTATTATTATACTTTGTGATTTTCAACTTTGAAACCTTACACTTTCATGTGTACATATATTGGTTGATAAAAGGGAAATGTTTAGCAATGTCATAAATAAAATTGGTAATACATTGCAAGTTAAATCTCTAAATATTTGAATATAATCGTGTATTATATTAAATAATTAAAATTCTCTTGGTCATGGTGGATGCGCCGGGAAAATCCGTGGCCATCTTCACATTGATGAAAAGCACAACAGATGTATTATTTGGAGGAAAATTATCGTTTAACACAATAAAATAAAAAATGCATTAGAAAGAAATTAATAGAATATCCTAACTAACTAACCATCTTTATTTAAATGTGTATATGTATGTACAATAATATATAAAATTAGAATTATATTTTTAAACGAATCGGCTATCGACCGGAGGTCTTTCAGCTTGAGAATATCCTATTTAAATAATTTATCCCATATCTCATATTTATTTGGGGAATATCCTATTCTATCAATTTATCCAAAAGTAGTGCTGCTATGCAACAACAAATATCTATTGTGTAATCCAATGTCCGGCGGGGTAAATGCTCGGGAAGTAGTTGTTGCAAAATATGTTTGTAAAACTTACAGTGTAAGTAATTTTTTGCAGTTAGAAAAAGATTTGATAGAATTTTTATTGATCATTGCCAGACATTTTCCTTGTTTAATTTCATTATAATTATCAAAGGGGATTTTGGTATTTTTTAAATAAAATTCTCAATTATCACTTGGTTAACATGTATTTATAATTGAATAAAATCTGTGGCTGGAATATCCGTAGCCATCTGCACATTGGTGAAAAACACAACAGATGTATTATTTAGAGGAAAATTATCGTTTAACAAAATAAAAAAAAAAATGTATTAGAGTGAAATTAATAAATTTATCCCATATCTCATATTTATTTGGAGAATATCCTATTCTATTAATTTATCCAAAAGTAGTGCTGCTATGCAACAACAAATATCTGTTATGTAATCCAATGTTCGGCGGGGTAAATGCTCGGGAAGTAGTGGTTGCAAAAGATGTTTGTAAAACTTACTGTGTAAGTAATTTTTTGCAGTTGGAAAAAGAATTGATCGAATTTTTATTGATCATTACCAGAAATGTTCCTTGTTTAATTTCATTATAATTATCAAAAAGGATTTTGGTACTTTTTAAATAAAATTCTCAATTATCACTTAGTTAAGATGTATTTATAATTGAATAAAAGACATTTAGTCTAAAAAGAAAAAAAAATAGTGAAACAAACAAAAAGTGCCTTTTATTCAATTACGAACATTTTAAACATTTAAATAAAAACAAATATTTGAATAAATATAACTACAATAGAAACTGTTTTTTCTTTATTAAGCATTTTTCTTTTTGTTTAGTTTCATAATGGCTACCGATTACTTCAAAGTGCGTTACCCCGGGACACCTGTAGTCTTCGACATGTCCTTAGTTTACATCGTGACTGCTTTCATCACCGTCTTAGGAAATAACTTACTGGTGGAAACTTTCAGTCTTACCGCTAGAATTAATTTCGGTAAGTATTTATATTTAATAGTGAATTAGTCAGACATAGTTCTTCCATTAGCTTCTTCCTTTATTTAACAAGTTCAACGAAATTTTTTATATTTCTAATACATAATGAAATACGTCTTAAAATGTCTCCTTTTAAGACTTTTCCTTACTTAAATGTCTTACGCCTTAGGAGAGTAAATGTGAATTCTAGTAGCGAAACTAGAATTGTTTTGTAGTAAATTTATGGGTTCTTATATTTGAGCGTCTTCTTGTTTTATATGTTTCGTTAATTACGAATTAAAAAAAAAAACTTGTAGCAAAATATATATTTTATATCAAAGTAAAATTGTCTTTTAATTTTTCACAATCACGTTAATTTTATGTATAACAGCCACAGAACATTGCAAGTTCATTGAATTCATCTGGCGTTCGGAAAGATAGTGACGGCTGTTTCGGTTTACTGGACCTCATCAGACCAGTGTGTTCTATGAAAATCCCATGTTATGTTTACTTTCACCATCATCGAAATGTTCAGGCTAATTAAAGTAGTCCTTGTGAGTGAACTAGATCATAAATCTGTGGAAAAATAATAAGTAATAAGGCTTCAAAAGTTTTTTTTTTAATTAGAATTAGCTGATCATTTCTGCATATGATTTGAAAGTTGATTTATTAGAACATATTTTAATACATAACCCAATGAGAAAAACAAATTGACACGATCAACGCAACAAGTCAGTATTTATCGAGTCAGTTAAGCTAGGATTTCATTCTGATCGTCAAACGATGATCTTAGAAATTAGGCAACAAATGGCGCTTTGTGCAACTGTTTCAATTTATTTACAATTCGGTCGTATCTTTTCGAGATGGCAAATCTATGAGAGTTTCGAAAATCTTTCATATTAAATTCTTAATTTTTGTCTACAAATATGTCTACAAATACAATTCGGTCGTATCTTCTCGAGATGGCAAATCTATGAGAGTTTCGAAAATCTTTCATATTAAATTCTTAATTTTTGTCTATAAATATTTCTAATACAATACATATAGATTAACACTTGCAGAAGTCGTTGTCTTCCTTGTCCTCGTCTCGGGAATTTTGGATCGCATTTGTTCCATCTCGGGCTAACGGTATTAGGGAATAAATATTGTTTTTCAATTTTATTTGTCTTCTATTTATTAATTAATTTATTTATTTATCTTATATTTTGTTATTGATCAGAAGATGTTTTATTTTTAATTTAAAGGCTTATACTAAGCTCAGGTTACATGTGTATCCCTGAAGGTTGTTGTACATCTGTGTTGCTTCTTTTGTTAGGTAGTTTGAGTGTTGTTTTGTAGTAAATTTATGGGTTATTATATTTGAGCGTCTTCTTGTATTATATGTATGAATTTCTTAGTTAATTACGAATTTTAGAAGAAAAAAAACGTATAGCAAAATATATATTTTATATCAAAAAATTTTATATCAAAAATTGTCTTTTAATTTTTCACGATCATATTAATTTTATGATGTTTAATATTAAGTAAATAAGTAAGTTACAATTACTTATTTACTTAATATTAAACAAATAAAAAAGCCCGGCAGAAAGGCTTAATTATGGTCGATAGCACGCATGGATTGTGAATACTTTTTTTTTTATTTTGGATACTATAATCCTGGTATAGTTAATTCAGGATGATTTAATTGAAATTAAAACACTTGGTTTGTTTCACTTATAAAGTGTTTTAATTTCAATTAAATCATCCTGAATTAATTCAAAAATGTTTCACCACGGGTTAAGTGAGAAATTAATTAAACATCCTGGTATAGGTTTGACCACAGCCATTTCTCATAATTAATTATATAGATTTTTACATATATTTTTAGACGAATAATATGAATTGATATGAGTT
The DNA here is from genome assembly GCA_963082785.1 of Philonthus spinipes. Lineage (NCBI taxonomy): Eukaryota > Metazoa > Arthropoda > Insecta > Coleoptera > Staphylinidae > Philonthus > Philonthus spinipes. Next base: position 4,163,919 of record OY720306.1, read on the forward strand.
ACTGTTACCCAGTGAGGGCCTTCACGGCATTTAGGTTTATACATACATAAGTAGGCAGGCCAATGGAAGGATCACACTGAGTAATGAGGTATTAAAATTGAAGACATAATGTTCCTTAATATTTTTATGTTATTATTTTTAAAATGTTTGTATAATATGGTGTAAGTTTAAATTGTTGCGGTTATGTTGTGATTTTTCGTATTATTAGTCTGAATAAATTTGTGTATGCATATAAAAAAAAAAACGTTACAGGCACTCCCTATAATCATTTGAAAATATAATGGTAATAATATTATTTTTATCAATGTATGTAATATTTACTGAAAAAAAACGGTTTTGAAATTTAAGCATGATATCCAATCCTCCAAAACTTATGGTTATGTTATATCCATCATAACATGTTTTTCTTTTGATTCCAGGTTACGTAATGTCCATCCTAACATTAATATTCGTCGTCACTTGTGAAATATCATGGGAGGTATTCAGGACGGCAACCTCGTACACAATCAATTTAGGGGCAATCGCCGTTGTCGCCATTGGTTGTACAGGTAAAGCTCATTATCTACTGAATAATTTATTAATGACTAATATTTCCTTCTTACCATTTATTATACACGAACGTAAAATTGTTTAGAATCAACAACAAGAAAAATTGCTTTTTTTTTGTTTCCACTCACATGGATATCGATCAATTTTAACTAGTATCGGGCAAAATCGAATAATATTAGTAATCGAGTATTACTAAATGTATCATTTTAAGTTTTTAAAACGAAAAAGTGATTCAAAATTTATGTTTATTAATAAATAGGAGGTTATTCTTGATACTTTTATAAGTAACATTCATACAATTGTGATATACTTAATTTAGCAGTAATAAAAGATAGACTTTGCCCATCACTAATTATAACCATTTGACCCAGTAACCTTTGTGTATATTCGTAATTTTAAATTGGGAGATAATCGCACCATTCATACTACGATCAGATCAGTCCCAAACTAGGGTCCCCTAGCATTGTAGTAGAGCGAACAAAATATATATTAAGGTTGCGGTTTAGTGGAAAGAGATAGCTATATAGTAAAATGGAAATAATCGTTTGAAAATAGAGCTATTCTTTTGGATTTCATAATATGAATGTGTATTTACATTTTTTATCTACCAAGTATAAAGTATCAGTCTAAATAAAAAATAAATCGTTAATTTTCGTGTATTACGTCAAGTTACTAGTTCAAGTTAGAAAAGAAAATTGTAAGATATAATGAAATTAATAGGTCATGTCTGCTAAGTTATTTGAAGGCAGATTTTAGTGAAATCCTTTAAATTTTCATTGCACAGATTTTTATTAGCAAAAATTTAATTTAAAATTCGTTATAAATTTGATCAATTTTCATTGTTTTTCATAATTATTTTACACAGAAACTAAACCTTAAAATAATTTTTAATTTATCTGATGAAATTCCTGCTTATTTTAAGATTATTTTAATGTATAATACAATATTGTTCATTGATCACAACAACAATCTAACTCAAATTAGTGATTGCCCATTTTTGTATAGCTATCTCTTTCTTTTAAACCGCACCCTTAAATGCCTGCCTTTGAATGAGTCGATTACCAGATCATTAATCAAAGATTGTAAATGTGAAATAAAGAATTGTTTGTAGTTAATATTTTCAATATTAAATATTGGGAATTCATATTTACTAACAAAATTATAAGATAGAAAACATATATATTTTTTTCATACCCGTAAAAAAAGCGGCCTTGATAAATTGATTAAATAAATAAATGTATTATTTATTTGATGAAATTATCAACAGCAAACTATGAACACATTAGCGTTCGAGATATATATCTCGAATGCTCAAATAAACAAGTAAAATAACGAATTCTCGGGGCTTTTATTACCATTACAAACCTTCACATAACTCGTAAATACATATTTTTTATACCACTTATATTTTACATTTTTTATACGACTAGTACATTTTCAATTTATTAATTAAAAAAAGACATAACTTTTTTTTATTTTCCATAATTTCAAAATTATCAAACTAACTTTGATAATTCAGGGAAGTGTAGCGCTGCAGCGCTTTACGAAAGTGGTTCCGCTGAACGGTACCTCTTTATGTGTGGCGCTGCAGCGCTTTATCAAGCGGTAAAGGATATATTTTTTCCGCTGGATGGCTTTTCAAGCCGTGCAGCTGTAAACAAAACCGTCATATTTTAGTAAGCGTCCTTAAACTCGAAAGCGTTTTCAGGGAACATTTGCGTCTAAAATTTTCCTGAACGCGCCCAATGATAATAATTACAAAAACATTTTGTTACATTTCAAGACACAAAGTCTCATGTAAACTAATGAAATACAGTAAGGAATTAAACTTAATTTCGATAATATATTTATTTATTTAATTAAAGCCATTAAATACAGTAACATACATACATGCTACAATGAATAGTTACAATAATAAAATAATAGAATTAACAAAAAAAACACACATTTTTAAAAACGAACTATTTAGCACTAAGTATACGGCGTAAAGAACTTACAGAATCTGTAAACATGTCAAAGCTGGATACTTTATTATTGCATTTAACCATGCAATGTAGGTTTTTTTGATTTTTTTCCGCGGTCAGGAACCCTGAAAACTTTTAATGGCCGTTATTCGTGGCCAACTCTGTATATATATCTTGAGTATTGCTATCAGTTGATTAACGCGTGTACTTATCGTAAATAGATTATCGCAGAGTAACGATCAACTCATTTCTGAAATTTCAATTAATTTACTGATTTATCAAATTAATTTCACTGTATATGAAATATTTTCCTATTACCTGAAAAAAAGTTCTGTAACATAAAGGGTTATTCCTTACAAAATAAACGCTAATTTGATCATATCCCTAATTAACTTCCAAATACCCGATTTAATTCGCCAAAAGAGACTTTTATTTTTTCATATTCTCAAAAAGTTATGTATTAATTAATTCACCAGTATTGTCAGTATGCAATATCTATAAGAAAATATTGTAAATTGATCCTTTGCTCGACATTTTTCTCTTTCTTTTAAACCGCACCCTTAAATGCCTGCCTTTGAATGAGTCGATTACCAGATCATTAATCAAAGATTGTAAATGTGAAATAAAGAATTGTTTGTAGTTAATATTTTCAATATTAAATATTGGGAATTCATATTTACTAACAAAATTATAAGATAGAAAACATATATATTTTTTTCATACCCGTAAAAAAAGCGGCCTTGATAAATTGATTAAATAAATAAATGTATTATTTATTTGATGAAATTATCAACAGCAAACTATGAACACATTAGCGTTCGAGATATATATCTCGAATGCTCAAATAATGTGATATATTTCAAAAGAATAATGCCACTTTTATAATCATCTTAATTTCTCGAATTGTTATTATTATTTTGTAATTTTTTTGATAAATTAAATTTTCAATTGATACAATACAACATTATTTCAATTCTCAATAGTTTCCTATTCAATCGGATCCATTTGAAAATGCATTTCCCGAGACTATAAAATTACTATAAAAATGTGTCCCACAAGGATCAACGTTTTCTCCGTTATTTTATAATTGAAGCTGTTCAATACAATATGATTTTAATACTCAAGAGTTTACTGTTCAATAAGATTAATTTTAAAAATACCTTTTCCCAATATATCTATAAAAGTGTGTTCCACAAGGATAATCATTTTCCTCGTTATTTTATAATTAATTCTGTTCTGATGGATACAATACAACATTATTTTAATTCTCAATAGATTCCTATTCAATCCGATCCATTTAAAATGCATTTTCCCAAGTTGTGTATCTATAAAATTCAGTTCTTCAAGGATCGTCGTTTACCCTGTTATTTTATAATTGAAGCTGTTCCGATTGATACAATACAACATTATATTAATCCCCAATAGTTTTCTATTAAATATGATAAATTTTAAAAATACATTTCTCATGATTTGTATCTATAAAATTTAGTTCCTCAAGGATCATCATTGATACTTTTTTTGTATTTAATTTCATTTAATTTATGAAAATAATGTTGTATTGAATCAATAATACAACATTATTTTCATATATCCGGTTCCATCGAAAAGTAGAGCTTAATAGTAAAAGAGTGGACGTCAGTTTGAAATCAATTTGTCTCTTTTACTATTAGGCTATACTCTTCGTAATGGAAAGAGTGTTTATTCACTTGGTTACAATTATATAAACTAAATGAAATTAAATACATAAAGAGTATCAATTATAACGGGAAAATGATGATCCTTGTGGAATTAAATTTTATAAATACAAATCATGACAAATGTATTTTTAAAATTTATCATATTTAATAGGAAACTATTGAGGATTAAAATAATGTTGTATTGTATCAATCGGAACAGCTTCAATTATAAAATAATCTACTTTTCGATGGAACTGGATTATTTATAAAAATAATGTTGTATTATTGATACAATACGGATCTTATATCCGGTTCCATCGAAAATTATAGCCTAATAGAAATAGAGTGGACGTCAGTTTGAAATAAACTATTATATTACTATTAGGCTACACTATCCGTAAGAGAAAAATAGTGTTTATTCACTTGGCCACAGTTATTAAATATTCTTGAATCAATAAATGTTGCATTATGCAATAATTTGTGATGCAACAACAAATGTGCATTGTGTGTTGTGTGAGTTTGCTCGGGAAGTTACTTCAATGGATGTTTGTTTTTTTTAGCGCACTTACGTTATGTAAGTCAAAAAGTGCAGTAGCTAAAATGAAAATAATTATTTGATTAATGAAATCACTTTTTTAAACTTTGTATAACTGAAATTTATTTAGTGTTAGACGCGTTAATGACGTCGAAACTATAGTCACTAAATAAATTTCAGTTATACAAATAAAGTTTAAAAAAGTGTTTTCATTAATCGAATAACTATGTATAACAAAGTAGAAGCCTTAACAATTAGTAAATGAAAATAATTAATTAATCATTCAACTGTAAAGTAATTATTTCCTTCATTTAATGTTAATACAATTAATACTTTTAATATATTGACATAGATAGCTATTATTGTAATAATAAATATGAATAGATATAAAAAATTAAAAATATCAAGTATTTAAAATATTTTATTGGTAAATTTTTAATAACCTATTCATATTTATAATTCCTTTATTTAATTTAATTGAAATTTTAGTTTTATGTAATATTCAAAATTTTACGATTAACAATAAAAGAAATTAATTGCAGTAGAAAAAATATTTATACAATAAGCGTTTCTTGTAATCAGAAGTAGCATTGTTTCTTTTTTTTTATTTTTACTAAAATCTACTCGCAAGGTAATTATTTACAAATTGATTTCAAATTGACGTCAATTAGAAAGTCAATACGCGTTTGACTCAGTCGCTAATTAACGACACGTAATATGTTTTATTTTATTGATATCATTAAGTTAATTATAAGTACATAAATATTGCATTCTGGAGATTTTTTACAAAATAATGTAACGTTATTCATAACAAATAATGATTTTATGTAATGTTTATTTAATCAAACAAATGTTTCTTGATGCATATACTTTGTTTTTTTTAATACAGCTGCTTCATCAAGAATTAATAAAAACAATTCATGTTTTTAATACTGTTAGCGTTTGCGCGCGCCCCTTCTGCTCAGCTTGTCGGAGCATTCTTTAAAGGTGATTGCACCCTCAATCGAGAAAATGAAATAGAGCCGGGTACCAATATCTTGTTTGTATACACAGTGAAGTAAATGTGATTTTTTTAATATCGATCAATTTTCTTTGATCAGGCACTGAATTATTTTTTTATTGAAAAACACAATACAATAACTGTATATAATAAAAAATATTAGAATATAGCAGAAAGACACATTTTTGGTAGCCGTTTAAGGATTAATTAAATTTTGTATGATATACTCAATCAATTATTGATATGTTCTTGTAAACTTAATTGGTAAGCAGGGTATATTCTTTCATATGACACGAAAATCATTAAAATCGCATAAAAAACAAAAGAGTTATTTGACATTTGCTCATTATAAATTCGAACCTTCTTTGAACCTTCATATGACACAAAAATCATTAAAATCGCATAAAAAAACAAAAGAGTTATTTGACATTTGCTCATTATAAATTCGAACCTTCCCCCACCCTTCATTAATAGAGTAAGGTCAAAAAGTTACTAACATTTTTTATACAAAAACTCATCACGATATCAATAAGTATTGCTTTAGGATACCTTTATTTGAACATTTTTTGAGATAATCATAGTATTGTATTTTTTTAGTATTCATTGCGCCCCCTACCGGACAACTTACGAACTTGAAAGTTATTTCCAGCATTTTCTTTTCATGACTTGTTTTATTAACAATTTTTATTTATTTGAAAGCTCTAGGGCGCTTAGTTCCTGAGATATAGCCGGTGACCTTTCTTATTCGGACACCCGGTACTTAAATAAAATTGATTTTCAATAAAGAAAAATATCGATTAAAAAATTATAAAAAAATCGGAAAATACTTTTTAGATGACTCATATTCAGTGAAGAATAGGTGACAGTGTTTTTATTTACTTACATCATCTTCTCGTAACTCGTTTATAAGTATTAATAATTATTAATACTTATAAGCGAGTTAATAATTATTACTATATGAAATGGCCTACGTTAAGTAAATAAATAAATAAATAAAATAATTTATAAGGGTTGTTTTTTATTTGTTTCAGTTCAACAGTCCAGTTTCTACGGATACACAAGTATGTTACCGGCACGGTACACGCAAGCAGTAATGGTGGGAGAAAGTAATTATTACAGATTTGCATTTTTGATGTCATCATCATAACTTATCTAACTCAATGTCTTACGTGTTTTTTTTTTTTTTTTCGGGGAAGTAGTTCAATGGATATTTGTTTCCTTTACGTAATTTAATGTAATAATTAATTATTTTCGCAATTTTAATTAAAACTTATCACCATTAATTACTTACCGACTTTAATAAAAAACGAACACCCTTTTTTTAGGAATCTATTTTATCCAATAAATTTAATAATATTGGCTTTACTTCACATAAGTAGGAAGTTCAAAAACAAAATTATCATAAATAGAAAAGAGTATTCATTCACTTGGTCACAGTTATTTAAATATATTAAATAAAAATGATAACGTAAGTCATAAGTCACAGAGCAAAATGTGAAAATAATTTATTAATTATTTTCAAATCATTTTTATTTAATATAACAAAATTATAACTTAACAAACAAAAAAATGTATCACATATTATTAACTATAATCTACTTAGTGAAATCAAATGGCGCCTAGTTCAAATAAGTAGATTACTACCCTTGATCTTCCACTGGGGCCATATTTATTTGTTTTAATGTACTTACATACTCGGCTGCGACTTTTTGACTTATGCCGAGTATATAAGTACCAAAGGAAAAATGATTGATTAAGAATTAATCATTTTCTAATTCTTTTTATTAAGACAATATGACAACAAAAATTTACAAAATTTATTATAACAATATGTACAATTATGTTAGTAGTCTGTCATGGGCTATCGACCACAGGTCGTCATGCTCATAATTCTTTTTATTTAATTTAATTTATATTTATTCTATTCAAATTATTATGATGACAACAAAAATGCATTGTGATTTTATGTTGTGTGTAGTTCTTTTTTTTTTTTTTTTTTCGTTTATCTGTGATAGTTTTTATTAAAATTTAAGGCTAAAATGTGTGTTAAAAAAACACTTTGTATTCCTTTCTTCACTCTTTCGTCTCTTCATACTTTGTTAGCTATTGATAATAATAATAATAATAATGCCACATTATTTCCAATACAGGCCGAAGCCTAATTACAAAGGAAATTACAAAACAAAACAAACAAAAAATAATATAATACCAATAAACCATGGTTTATTGGTATTATATTATTTTTTGTATATTTATGTATATTTATGCATAAATAGATACATACTGCCCGAAATGTAATTATAGCTGAAAATAAACAAGTGAAGAAAGGAATACAAGTGTTTTATTTTTAATTATTCGAATCTTTTCACGTAACTCACAATTACAAATCGGTTAAAATGTCTGTTATGGAATTACCATATGTATCAAAGTGGAAGTCTCAACACTTTTTTTTTTCATTGCTTTAATCAAATTTAACCTTCCGGCTATGTTTGATTCTCATGGGACGGATCCAGTGATAATGGGTAACACTGGATTTAAATCTTTAGCAGCTGGATCCATTTCGTCTCTGATTTTCGCGATTTTGTCGTGGTTTTTGAGTCGTTTGATGAGATTTCTTCTACTAATTTTGGCGGTTTCGATTATGTCTTTAGTTTCCGTGTCACGTTCGTAATCAATAAAATTTGATCATTCCTAGTAATTTTTGACAATGATCAAAAAAATTTGATTATTCACAGTAATTTTTGGCAATGATCAATAAAATTTGATCATTTCTAGTAATTTTTGGCAATGATCAAAAAAATTTGATCATTCCTAGTAATTTTTGGCAATGATCAATAAAATTTGATCATTCCTAGTAATATTTGACAATGATAAAAAAAATTTGATTATTCCCAGTAATTTTTGGCAATGATCAATAAAATTTGATCATTCCTAGTAATTTTTGGCAATGATAAAAACAATTTGATTATTCCCAGTAATTTTTGGCAATGATCAATAAAATTTGATTATTCCCAGTAATTTTTGACAATGATCAAAAAAATTTGATTATTCCCAGTAATTTTTGGCAATGATCAAAAAAATTTGATCATTCCTAGTAATTTTTGGCAATGATCAAAAAAATTTGATCATTCCTAGTAATTTTTGGCAATGATCAAAAAAATTTGATTATTCCCAGTAATTTTTGGCAATGATCAAAAAAATTTGATCATTCCCAGTAATTTTTGGCAATGATGAATAACATTTAATCATTCGCAGTAATTTTCCTTGTTTAATTTTACTGTAATTTAAATAACTGCAAAAGTGTGAATGCTGTTTGTTTTATTTTATTTTAAAAAGAACTTATTATTTTTTCAATCAATGGAATACCTTATTCAAACAATGGACATTTTTGATAAAATTGATTAATAATTTTTTTGTAAAGAAAACGAACGTAAATTTCCAGAATAAATTAGCATCTTTTATCGAGCTAAGAAAACCGAACACGCGAAACAAATCAACAACTTTTCATACACGTCTAATGCAAAGACGACGATAATAAACGTCCCGATGATAACGACTCCTATTGCACAGCACAGTTTAGATAACAATGGGATAAACAATTATTATGTAAGAGTACGCCGAGATGTTATTCACTCCTGCAGCAAAATAACCTTGTTTGCAGTTTAATCAAATTAACCAAATTTGTTTATCGCGTTCCGCACGACATGTCCAGATAAAAATGGCACACGAACGATGTTTTATTTGATTTTTTTACGCTTGTATATAAAAAAATTAAATAAATATATCTTGCATGTTAATCAATATTTTTTGTGTGCAGTTCAATTTCATAATATCTAATCATTAATTAGGAACAAACATTGATCACATGATGTTAATTACAACATGATTGTAAATACCCTCTCGGTTATTATGCTATAATAGGCTAAAAAATTCATCATGTATTTATTTGGAAAACAATAATCTTTTTATTAGTTTTATTATAGGTTTTTTTTTCGGTTGCATCGTGTAATAAAATTAAGGACGCTATTTTTTTTTTATTCATTACGTTTTAATTTCTTCGTGAAGTAATGATTTCAATTAATAGTTTACAAAACAGTAAATAATATTTTTGTAATATATACTAAAACGGATATTTATGGAAAAAACAACCTTACAAAAAAATTCCTTCCGGACTTTATAAATGGAGAAACTTTTTCTAATTTCTAAACTAGTGTTGGACAAAATCGAGTAATATTAGTAATCGAATAAATGAGCAATTTTAAATAAATTAAGTCGATAAGAAACAATTAATTGACGTTTATCAACAAATAGGGAACAGCTACTGATATTAATAAAATATGTTGTATTAATAAAATTAACATAAATTTGATTTTTATTTTATTATAATTTATTATATTCCTTTCTCGCGTGGTATATTATATTCCACTAGATTTGAATTTCGCGCTAATATTTGTCACCAGATTCACCTATTTTAATGGTGTAAATCAGTATTCTGGTTATTGTAATCTTACGAAAAACAGAGTATAGTATAGAATTTCACGTATTTTCCAATTCATCAGGAAATGGGCACTCCGAGGAGGGGGAGCTTATAATAGACTTTGATTAAATATGTTTCACCACGGGTTAAGTGAGAAATTAATTCAAAATATGGAGAGCTTATATTTGTTGATAAATATTGTCTTCCTTATTTCAGTTCCAACCATAACATTAACACGTATCAATCTTCAAAATCAAATCTCTTAAAAATTATTAAATCATTTGCGTAATTTGTTGTTTCGTTTAAAAAAAAATATTACTTTTTTTTCAAGTATTATCCATAATTCAATTTAAATCATTTTTTAAATCATCACAGTAATTGTACAATGCATTTAACGACCACTCATTACTGTCACTCGTAAAATTGCACCCACAATTCGATTTAATGTTTTATGTCCTCATATATTGTGTGCAATAAATTTAATATTTATGCGGATCAGGGCAAGTTTTCTTTCTTTCGGAAATTACTCGTCCTGGAAACCATGAGTGTTGTATTGTCCATGTGTGTGTTTTGAATAAATTAAAAATACCTTCAAAACTGGTTGAAGTTGTTTATGTAATTGACCCAGAGACCATATGTTAAACAAAAATTAATACTAAATAAAATGAAACAAAGATGATTCACAAATTTGCAGTTGTGTTGTTTCCTTTCATTAAATAATTTCGACTCAAACAGTTGCAATTCGCAGTAGTGCTGCTATGCAACAACAAATATCTATTGTGTAATCCAATGTCCGGCGGGGTAAATGCTGGGGTAGTAGTTGTTTCAATAGATGTTTGTAAAACTTACAGTGTAAGTAATTTTTTGCAGTTGGAAAAAGGGATTAATCGAATTTAATTGATCATTGAAAGAAATTTTCCTTGTTTAATTTCATTGTAAAAATGAATATGTTTTTAAATTAAATTTGAAAATAATTAATATATATATATATATATATAATCTTTATTGTAGAATTTTCATTAAGTATAATACAATACAATAAATTTTATATAATCCTCTTACTAAATGGCAATCGACCATTGGTCTTTCAGCCAAACAATTAATATTATTCCCACTTTAGCTACTGCGACATTTTTACTTATGTTACATTAGTACTTAAAACAAAAAGTTGAAAAATAATACAACATAGGCAAAAAGACCACTCGTCGATAGCCAATTAACAGATATAAATTATACATTTGAATTTGTTAATGTTTATTACTTATTTTGTATATTTTCTGTATATATCTATTAATAAAGATTATTATTATTATTATTAATACAACAATTTTTTATTCGAAAATATTTAATGCAAAAAAGGAACAAAATAAAAAAATACGTAATATAAGGCTATCTGCAGACACGTGTTTCGGGATTTGATCCCTCATCAGTACAGCTCTGCCTTATATAATTACAAAGTTGTTAAATTAAATCAATCACAATGTACCGTCACCGCTGCAATTTCCGGATAAAATGATCAAAAAGACGTTTGATGGACGGACGATTGCCATGCGCAATCTCACTTATTCGTTTTGAAGCAAAAAAATACTTTCAACTCAGATTTTAAATAAAGCCTGTCTGGCTATTATTTCTTTTTTATTTTTTCAGAAATAGATTTTGAATGATTTATTTGATTCGCACTCAAACTGTTTACACTATGTAAAGTTTCCATTGCTAACAAAATCACTATAATCCCTTAATATTATTATATTTATAACAATCACATCAAATGCTTAATTTTTTTCCGATGAACACAATTCATTTTCACAAAGTATGCAAATTATTAATTTATTTCAATATTTCTTTTTTGTTGTCAAATTAAATTTGCTTTATTGTTATTGGACATAAATGAGGGTAAATTTCAATTGAATGTTTAATTGTATTATACATAATTAATGTACAATTCACAAAATTTCTATCGACCAAATGTGTTTCCGCTTGAATTTAAATTTATTTTTCAGTATTAAACACTAGCGAAATATTTTAAAATACAATATTTTAGCCTGAAAGACCTTAGGTCGCTTAGATCTACAGCCATTTTAAAGATGATTTTTGCCATTTTAAATATGAGTTTGTATATTATTAGTATGATTTGAATAAATAAAACACTTTTTACTTTGTTCGTATTACTTTGATTGTTTATTGTTCACTATCATTTCGATAATCTCAATCAAAACACAAATAGTAGAAGCCTCAACAATTAACAAATTATTAATTTATTATATTAATACAAAAAACAAATATATTTCAGATATACTGAACCACATTGCAAACAATTGTTATTTTGTATTTTTGAATTTTATAATTACATATTGTATTAATTACTCGATTGTGAAAAAATTTTGGAGGAAAGAAATTTCGAAATAATTCAAAAACTCCTTGCTCTAAATATTGGAATGCATAATGCTTTTATGTTGCAAATTGTTTTGCCCGTCGCCATATGAGATAAAATATTGATCATTCCATTAAAAAAATGATATTTTTAAGAGCGCACTTAAATGTTGATGCTTTTGAAATACATACTGTCAAAATTTACAGATGGTATTTTTTATTATAGATGGATCTTGTTTACTAACTTAATCGATTTGTTTTTAAAAAAATAAAAATGCCAATAAATTGAACAAACAAACTGATATTTATTTAACTATTGATCTAGGTATTTACAAAAATAAAAACAACAACAAAATAAAATACAAAATAATAACTAAAGCAAAAGAAATTAAGCAAGGAATATGATTGACAAAAGTGTTAAGAAAATTGATTAGAACTTACTCGAGTCGTGGATGAAGGAGAACTGGCTGAGAATTTATGAAATTATTTTCAAGAGGATGATAAGTTTTGTGGAAGAAAGATGGCAAGAGGATAGAAAAAATCTGGTTTAAAAAATGTGAATTAGTGGAAAATTGTATTTTTCTTTTATATATTTTGTTTTCATTTTGTAAAATGGTGTACCGTTTGAATAAATATATAAATAAATAAATTAGGTAGTTGTTAATTATAATTATGAACTATGTAGTGCATATAATCTAAATATTTTTATTTTTTGTTTCTATTATTCTTTCGTGTATTTTTTTAGGTGTTTCCGGTGTTTTCACTTCGGGGATGAGGGTGCTCACGAAATTCGCAATTCCCGAGATCAAGGGCAGCACCGTTTATTTCTTCATGACGTCCATCGTGTCGGTCGGTGGATGTTTCATCATGTATCACATCATCAGGAAGAGCGATTTTATTCAATTCTATTTAGCGATTTACGAGCGCGCTAAGACCAAGATTACGCTCGAGCCAACTGAAGATGTTGGTTTGGTAAGTAAAAAATGCATAAATCAAATTCTAAGAAGGTTAAATAATTTCCATTTATTTACAAATTGAATAAATACATACAAATAAATAATTCTCAAGACAGCAAACAATTTCAAAAAAATGTTTCAACTAAATATTTCCGGACTATGCTGATTTGTCTCCTAAAGCCTCGTTTATCTAATATATACCAATGTTGTGTTATTGTTAAACTGATGTTACCCTTTTATTGGATATACTGTATCTGTTGGGTAATAAATAAATAAATAAAGCCGCTCACCCTAAGGAGCCACAGAAAGAACGGGTCGTCCATTTCATTCGGAAAGTCATAAATTAGTCTCGCTTCCCGATAACAGCCTGAATTACCCGCTAAATGTTGTAAATAAATTTTTGCCGGATTTGTCCCATATTTTTTTAATTCTAATAATAATTCTAAGAACATTTTGTACAAATATTTTTTTATAAAACTTATAATGCTTTAGCTGTAAAGTAAATAAATAATTAATCTAATTAATTTTCCAACTCAAATATAAAACCCAAATTTTGCAAGTTTTGATAAAATGTATTCTAACTAAATAGCAAAATAAAATGAAGAAAACCAAACAAAATTATGTATTTAAGAATTGCTAACGACTTAAAATCAATGCATTTTATAGAAAAAATATTCCTACAAAAAATTCTTAGAATTAAGCTAAAATTAATGAAATATGAAAATACATAAGGTGTAAATAGAAAAGAGTATTTACTCACTTGGTCATGGTTATTTATTTATTTTTTATTTATTTATTGAACGGCATATACCATTTTTGGAACTATAAGACATACATGTAAAATGCAATAAATTTATATGTATTACTAACTAATATTAAATACAATAGTCAACACTTTGAACGCAAATATAAACGTAAAAAGAAAAAAAACCTTAACAGTCACCAACAGCTAGATTACAACAATGACATGACCCAACTCCTTTCACAAAACGCATGAATCTTGATAGATCACACTTTGGATGGCTCACTAGAGAGTTAGCCGTACGCATAAACCGAGAGAGGGGGCTGTAAAACCCATATTTGGTATGGTATACGAAATAGCGGTGGGTTACGGATTGTACGGCCATTAGACTTAAATATGACGTCATATAATATGGGAGGATATTTACATTGACATTAGATATATGGAATAACTACAAAAACATCAGGAAATTGATCGTTTTTATTTATTACATTTTTCTTTCATACATGACAATAGTAAACATTATACTACAAAATGTTTACATAGTCTAACCCTTCTCTTAGGCATAATAGGCTTCATTCACCAAACTATCCCGTACAAAAATAAACCCTTTCAAAAATATGGAGCGTTAAATTCAGTAAAAAGATTGAAATATACGGGGTTATACTGTTAAATTTAACGTGTATGTCATTTTTTATCATTACAGTCTACGCAACATTTTTATTAGATAAAAACGACGTTTTTAGGAAAGTAACGTCACCATAGAAATAAAAAAAATTAGTCATTCTTTTGAAAAGTAAAAATACAACATAAGTTTTGAAATATAGCTCGTCTCATTGATCCCCTTACATATTCATAGAATATGAATTTAATTATTAACGTACAGATTTAAACTTAACATTTCCCGTATGGAATAGCCCCGATAATCATATAATCAATAACAGTTGAACATTTTGAATGTCACTAAATAAATTATTTTTCTTATATATTTCAGATGGACAGTAATGATTTGCAATACGGAATGCTGAAAATCCAAAATAGTCCACCGGCGAATGCGTGCTTGAGCTTTAATAATCCAGCCTATGAACCGACAGGACAAGCGCCGACTTTTAAGGTTGAAGACATTGTTATCAAAGGAAGATCTGCGAGTACCAGTATCGGAGGATTATCTGATATAAAAAGTAAGTTGGAACCTATTTAAAAAATATTAATAATAATTACACATTCCGCAGCTTTTGAATTATTTTCAATTTTATATGACGAATTTTATTCAATCTAATCTCTGTTTTATTGGTTGATTTTTAATAATTTATTCATATTTATTTCATACAATTTTATTTGAATTTAAAAAAAAATCACAGCATTATTTTTGCAACATCTGAATGAAGCTTTGTGAGGATATTCCCTAAATCATGCTCTTTTTTGAGTATGCAATGAAAAAAAATCCCTTGTCGTTGTTTTTTCAGTTATTTTTAATTTAAAACCAAAAAGATGGATATTATGCGATTTTTTTGTAAATTCATATAAAAAACATAAATTGAATTATTTTTGAGACATATCAAACAATTTTTCTGATGATATCACTTAAATCTTGCTCTTTTAGAATACGCAAAATACAAAAATTAGCCCTCCCGTATTTTTTGAGTTATTTTCAATTTGAAGCAAAAAAATGCAAATTTTCTGAAAATTCTAATTTAAAAAAAATCACATGTTGATTTATTTCTAAATATTTCCATAAAACTTAAAGAGGATTTTCCTTAAAAAACTCTGTTAGAATATGTAAAAAAAATAAAAATTACCCTTCACATAGTTTTTGAATTATTTTCCATTTTAAACAAAAAAAAAGCAACTTTTATGGGATTTTTCTGTAAACTCAGATTTAAAAAAATCACGACTTGTATTATGTTCACGATATCTGAATGAAAGTTTGTGAGTTTATTCCTTAAATCCTATTTTTTTTTAAACAGACAAATAATATCCCTTTCAAAGATTTGAGTTATTTTCCAGACATCTCAATGAAACTCTGTGAGAATATTCCTTAAATCCCTCTTTATTAATATATGTACAAACAAATATTAATACACTCAGAGGTTTTGAGTTATTTTCAATTTCAAGTTAAAAAAGACTGATTTTATGTAATTCTAACTTAAAAAAAAAACATGGTTTAATTATTTTGGAGATATCTCAATGAAACTTAGAGAGCATTTTCCTTAAATAAAACTATGTTAGAATATGTAAAAAAAACCTGTAAACTCTGTAAACCAAGATTTCTATATATCACAACTTGTATTATTTTGAAGACGTTTCAATGAAAGTTTGTGAGGTTATTCTTTAAATCGTACTCGTTTTAAATATTCAAAAAATTACCACTTTCATAGTTTTTGAGTTATTTTCAATTTAAAAAAAGACAAATTTCATGCAATTTTCTTGTATATTCAGATTTGAAAAATCACAATGGGATTTTTCTGTAAACCTAGATTTTAAAAAAATCATAATTTATTATTTTCACGATATCTGAATGAAAGTTTGTGAGGTTATTCCTTAAATCCTATTCTTTTTATAAAAACAAAAAAATATCCCTTTCAAAGATTTGAACTATTTTTGAGACATCTCAATGAAACTGTCAGAGAATATTCCGTAAATCTTGCTTTATTAAAATATATAGAAACAAAAATTTCTCCTCTCAGAGTTTTCAGTTATTTTCAATTTAATTTAAAAAAAAAGATTAATTTTATGCAATTTTTGTATAAATCCTAATTTAAAAAAAATTACAGAATCAATTATTTTCGAGATATCTCAATGAAACTTAGTGAGAATTTTCTTTAAATAGATACTCTCTTAGAATATCTAAAAAAACTACCCCATCATTTTGGTTATTTTCAATTTTAAATTAAAAAAAACAGATTTCATGCAATTTTCTTGTATATTCCGATTTAAAAAAATCATAATTTGAATTATTTTCGAGACATCTCAATGAAACTCTCAGAGAATATTCCTTAAATCTTGCTTTATTAAAACATATAGAAACAAAAATTTCTCCTCTCAGAGTTTTGAGTTATTTTCAATTTAATTTAAAAAAGATTAATTTTATGCAATTTTTGTATAAATCCTAATTTAAAAAAAATTACAGAATCAATTATTTTCGAGATATCTCAATGAAACTTAGTGAGAATTTTCTTTAAATAGATACTCTCTTACAATATGTAAAAAAACTACCCCGTCATAGCTTTTGAGTTATTTTCAATTTTAAACTAAAAAAAGATAGATTTCATGCAATTTTCTTGTATATTCCGATTTAAAAAAATCTTTATTTGAATTATTTTCGAGACATCTCAATGAAACTCTCAGAGAATATTCCTTAAATCTTGCTTTATTAAAATATATAGAAACAAATATTTCCCCTCTTAGAGTTTTGAGTTATTTTCAATTTAATTTAAAAAAGACTAATTTTATGCAATTTTTGTGTAAATCCTAATTTGAAAAAAAAAAATCACAGAATCAATTATTTTCGAGATATCTCAATGAAACTTAGTGAGGATTTTCTTTAAATAAATACTCTCTTAGAATATGTAAAAAAAGCTACTCCGTCATAGCTTTTGAGTTATTTTTAATTTTAAACTAAAAAAAGATAGATTTCATGCAATTTTCTTGTATATTCCGATTTAAAAAATCTTTATTTGAATTATTTTCGAGACATCTCAATGAAACTCTCAGAGAATATTCCTTAAAAATTGCTTTATTAAAACATATAGAAACAAAAATTTCTCCTCTCAGAGTTTTCAGTTATTTTCAATTTAATTTAAAAAAGATTAATTTTATGCAATTTTTGTATAAATCCTAATTAAAAAAAAAATCACAGGATCTATTATTTTCGAGATATCTCAATGAAACTTAGTGAGGATTTTCTTTAAATAGATACTCTCTTAGAATATGTAAAAAAACTACCCCGTCATAGCTTTTGAGTTATTTTCAATTTTAAACAAAAAAAAAAATAAATTTCTTGCATATTTAGATTTGAAAAATCACAATTTGAATTATTTTTGAGACATCTCAATGAAACTCTCAGAGAATATTTCTTAAATCTTGCTTTATTAAAACATATAGAAACAAAAATTTCTCCTCTCAGAGTTTTGAGTTATTTTCAATTTAATTTAAAAAAGATTAATTTTATGCAATTTTTGTGTAAATCCTAATTTAAAAAAATCACAGGATCAATTAGTTTCGAGATATCTCAATGAAACTTAGTGAGGATTTTCTTTAAATAAATATTCTTTTAGAATATGTACAAAAAAATACCCCTGCCATAGCTTTTGAGTTATTTTCAATTTTAAACTAAAAAAGATAGATTTCATGCAATTTTCTTGTATATTCCGATTTAAAAAAATCATAATTTGAATTATTTTCGAGACATCTCAATGAAACTCTCAGAGAATTTTCCTTAAATCTTTCTTTATTAAAATATATTGAAACAAAAATTTCTCCTCACAGAGTTTTGAGTTATTTTCAATTTAATTTAAAAACGACTACTTTTATGCAATTTTTGTGTAAATCCTAATTTAAAAAAAAAACACAGGATCAATTATTTTCGAGATATATCAATGAAACTTAGTGAGGATTTCCTTTAAATAGATACTCTCTTAGAATATGTAAAAGAAACTACCCCTGTCATAGCTTTTGAGTATTTTTCAATTTCAAACTAAAAAAGATAGATTTCATGCAATTTTCTTGTATATTCAGAATAAAAAAATCATATTTTGAATTATTTTCGAGACTTTATATATTTTTATTTTATTTAAATCCTGCTTTATTAAAATATGTAAAAACAAAAATTAACCTCTCGGAGTTTTTGGGTTATTTTCAAATTTAAGTGAATAAAGACTGATTTTATGTAATTTCAATCTTTTTTTCTTATATTCCAGGAGGCATCACAGCAAGACTAACCGTCACAAAAGAAATCTACCCATACATGATCTCCATTTGCTTAGTCTACTTCGCGACACTCTGCCTCTACCCGGGAATCGCCTCCGAAATAATCAGCTGCAGATTGGGCACCTGGATGCCCATATTAATGATGACCATCTTCAACGGGGCCGATCTGTTGGGGAAAATGATAGCCTCGTCGCCGTGGAGCTGGAACGGAAAGAGATTGGTCAAGTGGTCCGTGATAAGGCTCGCGCTGATTCCGCTGATGTTGATGTACGCGATTCCAAGGGGGGATCCGATCTTCTCCACCGAGGTCTGCGCTTTCATTTTGTCGCTGATTCTGGGTGTCACCAATGGGGTTTTGGGGAGTGTGCCCATGATTTTAGCTCCGAGCAGAGTTGAGGATTGTAATAAGGAATTATGTGGTTTGTATTGATTGTTTTTACTGTTTGATACATAAAATTTAATATAATATAATATAATATAATATAATATAATATAATATAATATAATATAATATAATATAATATAATATAATATAATATAATATAATATAATATAATATAATATAATATAATATAATATAATATAATATAATATAATATAATATAATATAATATAATATAATATAATATAATATATATAATTTCATTGTCAATTAAAACATGACAATGAAATTAGGCTGAATATGGCGCTTGTTTCGCTTTTCATTTATTGTGAGCAATGTTTCTATTGAAATTTATCTCCAACAGAAATGAATAGTAATTATCAATTCTGGCACAAGAGAATTTCTTTGATTTCGTTATTTAAAATTGGCAGTTAGTGTAAGGATTAAAAGGTCTAAGAAAATTGCATGAAATCTATCTTTTTTTAGTTTAAAATTGAAAATAACTCTAAAGCTATGACGGGGTAGTTTTTTACATATTCTAAGAGAGTGTCTATTTAAAGAAAATCTTCACTAAGTTTCATTGAGATATCTCGAAAATAATTGATCCTGTGATTTTTTTAAATTAGGATTTACAAAAAAATTGCATAAAAGTAGTCTTTTTTAAATTAAATTGAAAATAACTCAAAACTCTGAGAGGAGAAATTTTTGTTTCCATATATTTAGGATATTGAATACATATATAATTATTACTTGTGTGTTATACATAAGCATTTGTTTCCATTGATTTCCATTGTCTCAAAGAACAGGATTAATGTAATATATTCACAAAATTTCATTGATAATATATCAATGAAATTTTGTACGAAATACGAAAATATATCAAGCAGTATTTTTTTAAATCCGAATATTCAAAAAATAATTGCATGAAATCCGTCTTTCTTGTTTTAAAATTGAAAATAACTCAAAAACTACAACAGTGGGCTAATTTTTTTGGTATATTTTGAAAGAGCAAGATTTAGAGAACATTCTCAAACAGTTTTATTGAGATGTCTCGATAATAAATCTAATTCATAAAAATTCACATTAAATCGACTTTTTTCGACTAAAATTGAAAATAACTCAAAAAGTACGGAATGATTAATTCAGGATGATTTAATTGAAATTAAAACACTTCGTTTGTTTCACTTATTTAACAAAAACTTATTTAACAAAAATAAGTGAAACAAACCAAGTGTTTTAATTTCAATTAAATCATCCTGAATTAATTCAGAAATGTTTCACCACGGGTTAAGTGAGAAATTAATTAACCATATGTACTTTTACAAGTTTCTAAGGATACTCTTTAATCCTGCTCTTTTAAAATATGCAATAATCATCCCTTTTACTTTTAATTTTAAAGAGCAGGATTTAAGGAGTATCCTTAGAAACTTTTAATCACTTGCTTAGAAAATAATTCAAGTTGTAATTTGTTAAATCTGAATATACAAAAAAATGCATGATTTGTTTTTCTATCGTTTTAAATTGAAAATAACTCAAAAACTGCAAGAGGGATAATTTTTGTTTTCTACAAATTTTAAAAGAACAGGATTTAAGGAATATGCTCAAATTTCAGTATTTAAGAATTGTCCATGAAAATTTTCATTGAGATGTCTCGAAAATAATTCAAGTTGCGAATTTTTTAAATCTGAATTTATGAAAAAAATAATTGAATTTAACTAAAAACTTAAAATAAAATTTTAAAAAAATATTATAAAATGTTCAACCATTAATCTAGCGCATGGATAACTAGTGATGGCTGTTTGAAGATAATTCACATTAAATCTTATTTTATTAGAATTGAAAATACTACGAGGGGGGTAATTTTATTCTTTACATATTTTAAAATAGTAAGATTTTAGGAATATTCTCAGAAAGTTTCATTGAAATGTCCTAATAACAATTCAAGTTGTGATTTTTTTGTCAAATCGAAATTCACTAAAAATTCGTATAAAAATCAACTTTTCAATTTAAATTTGAAAATAATATTAAAAAAAATGAAAGGGTAATTTTTGTTTTTTTTTTTTAAATATTTGAAAATAGCTGGATACAATGAATATCCTCGTAGTCTCACTGGAATGTCGCGAAAATAATTCAATTTGTCAGATCGAAATTCACTAAAAAATCGTATAAAAATCAACTTTTTCAATTTAAATTTGAAAATAATAATAAAAAAAAACAAAGGGTAATTTTTATTTTTTACATATTTGAAAATAGTAGGATACAATGAATATCCTTGTAGTCTCACTGGAATGTCGCGAAAATAATTCAATTTTTCAGATCGAAATTCACTAAAAATTCGTATAAAAATCAACTTTTTCAATTTAAATTTGAAAATAATAATAAAAAAATCAAAGGGTAATTTTTATTTTTTTACATATTTGTATATCCTTGTAGTCTCACTGGAATGCCGCGAAAATAATTCAATTTTTCAGATCGAAATTCACTAAAAATTCGTATAAAAATAAACTTTTTCAATTTAAATTTGAAAATAATAATAAAAAATCAAAGGGTAATTTCTATTTTTTTTACATATTTGAAAATAGCTGGATACAAGAAATATCCTCGTAGTCTCACTGGAATGTCGCGAAAATAATTCAATTTGTCAGATCGAAATTCACTAAAAAATTCGTATAAAAATCAACTTTTTCAATTTAAATTTGAAAATAATAATAAAAAAATCAAAGGGTAATTTTTATTTTTTTTACATATTTGAAAATAGCTGGATACAATGAATATCCTCGTAGTCTCACTGGAATGTCGCGAAAATAATTCAATTTTTCAGATCGATATTCACTAAAAATTCGTATAAAAATCAACTTTTCAATTTAAATTTGAAAATAATAATAAAACAATGAAAGGGTAATTTTTATTTTTTTTACATATTTGTAAATAGCTGGATACAATGAATATCCTCGTAGTCTCACTGGAATGTCGCGAAAATAATTCAATTTGTCAGATCGAAATTCACTTAAAATTCGTATAAAAATCAACTTTTTAAATTTAAATTTGAAAATAATAATAAAAAAATCAAAGGGTAATTTTTATTTTTTTACATATTTGAAAATATCCAGCTATTTTCAAATAGGAATATGTGATTTTTTTAGAAAATTCGTATAAAAATTTATTTGTTTAAATTTTTATACGAATTTTCTAAAAATTGAATATATCTCAAAAACCACAAGATAAGAATTTTTTTGCATAATTTAAAAGAGCAAAATTTAACGAATATTCTCATATACTTTCATTGAGTTATATTATATCTTAGCAAAATTAGACAGGACTTAAATTTCCTGAATCCAACTATATTTATTGTCTAATTAATTATTATTTTCAGGAAACATGATGACTCTGCTATACAACCTCGGATTAATATCAGGATCCTTAATGGCGTACATGATAGAATCCCTCCTGCCGCCTCTCGATTCGCATCCTTGCGACTACCTCTTCATCATCCCCTCAACGACCGTCCTTCCAGCAAATATATCGTACATCCCGCGCTACGAGAATCAAACGACGTACTACCCAACAGAGAGCACCACCCCCCAGAACTACACGTTCTAGCTTTAAGTGTACCATAAATGAAATAAATGAATTATATTTTGTAAAAAGTATGTAGATCCGTTATTAATAAAAAAAATAAAGTATTTATTTGATTGGGCTTTTGATTTTTCTAACTAAATTACGCAAGATAATTAAGAATGCGAACAAATTTACAGTATCGTTGAAAGGTTTAATACCATACCATTACTCATTGTAATGCTCTGGAGAGAATTCAGAATAAGTTTTTACAGTATCGTTGAAAGGTTTAATACAGGGTGCGGCAGAGAAACTTACTTTTTTGAAAAGTTAATAAAAACGAAAATATTGAAAATATCGATATAATTCTCCCCGTACAGATCATCTCGTGATTATTTTTTTCATGCAGTTTTCAGAATAGTGAATAAATCCCGTTTATCTATTATTATTAATGGCCAGCGAGGCTTTATTAAAATCCGAGTCGAAAAGATTTTTTGCACAAAACAATTTATCGATATCGCGCATGACATTCGCGCGACTGTGCGTCCAAAAGACGTCCTCTAATGATCACTTCCGTCGGGGATCTCAGAGGAGACGGTGCGTTTTAATTAATTTTAATCAATTTAATTAACAACTTTGCAATTACGTAAGGCACAGCTGTACTGATGAGGGATGAAATCCCGAAACACGTGTCTGCAGGTAGCCTTTTATTACGTAACTTTTATTTTAATTAAAAAAAATGTTTTTGCATTAAATATTTTTGATTCAAATATTGTTGCATTATACAATATGTTATGCAACAGCAAATGTCTATTATTAGACATTTTTTATAGTACTTATGTAACATAAATCAAATTGTTACAGTAGCTAAAGAGAAATAATTCATTAATTATTTTCAAACTCTTTCTATTTAATTTTTCTCCTCTCGGCTCGACCCTGACATTGGGGAGCGGGAAATGCTACTGACTGGGTCAAGACTGTTACGCAATCAATTGCGTGATAACGGCGTGTACACTTGAAAATAAGAGATAATGAACTACGCCTTGCACTTTTACTGATGCGTTTTTCTGCTCGCCGGTTGTGAAATTGGATTGGGATAATCGTGGTTTTTTCTTTCTGGTTCATCTCACCAGCTTCATTAATTGGATCGATAATTAAATATTATATCATTTGTTCTTTTAAACATACAAACTTTTTTTTTCAAACTATGCAAATGATACAAAGACGTAACATGATTATTTACAACACATGTGGATGTTACTTTTGATAGGCTATCGACCAGTTAAGTCTTTCTCTCCCCTTTTTTTATTTATTAAATATTACAAAAAAGGGGAAATACGTTAATACAATTATTATTATTGCTTAAATTAAATAAAAAGAATTTGAAAATAATTAATAAATTATTTCCACATTTAGCTCTGTGACTTTTGACTTACGCTCATGTGACCAATAAAACAATGTTATTATCCATTTTTACCTACATTCAGGACTTGGGAAATGTTTTGTCTGAATCCAGTATACCCCCATCTTTACTACTATCTAAAGGCCATGAAAACTTTTTTTATTTATTATTACATTTGACAATACCTCAGATAAATCAAATTCAATTACAAATTAGACTGGAAATTGAACCAATTAATAAGGTGAGAAATTAAATTTGGTAAATCTGCGATGTTATCAATTGTAATATTTATGAAATAAAAAAAGGCAAATGATATAATTGGTAAATACCCAGCCTTTATTACACTACGTCTCTTGAACGATCAAATTGAAGCAGCGCAATGATCAATTATTTTTCTGTAAAGAAAAATCTGCATATTTTAAATATTCGTTACAACACGACAATGATATGAATTCCAGTCGAAAATCGAGTCATGTAATAAAATTAATAAAAAAATGGTGATGTGTTCATCATGATACATTCCCGGTGAATTGAATGAACATTTAATAGTAATTGATTTTTTTAGTTATGGAAATTACCTTTTGTACTGGAAATGAAGCTGTAAGCCTTTTTAAAATTAAAATTCATTATATTAAATAAAAATGATTAATAAATTATTTACACATTTAGCTCTTTGACTTACGTTACGCAAGTACTTTGAACAAATGCACATTAAAACAACTACTTCCCTGGTTTTAATGGCCATTTGTTTAACATACTTACGTAGCGTAAGTAAAAAGTCACAGAGCTAAATGTGGAAATAATTTATTAATCATTTTCAAATCATTTTTATTTAATATATTTAAATAACTGTGACCAAGTGAATGAATACTCTTTTCTATTTATATTCAAAATTCATTTCCAGTATCGAAGAGAAGATTTGTAGATTTATATTTAAATAAAGCTATTTTATTTTTTGAAATGAATTTCAATTTTCAGTACAGAAGAAAGGCTTACAGCTTCATTTTCAATACAGAAGGTAATTTCCATAACTGGAAAAGCTTCATTTCTAAATAAAAAGTTATGAAACGAAAATATGAATTGTTTTCTAAACTAAAACAAAATATTTAGAAGAATGTTATATTGTTATTTCTTACCTTACAATGACTTTAAAATTTTCCCACAATATATATATAATATTTAGAATATTTTTGTAGTCACTTAATTAAATGTGAGTTTCGTTTTCGTGAAGATTTGAAAGATATATGAAAACACTTTGTACACCTTTCTTCACTTATTTGTTTGTAAAACATTGATAATAATCACATGGTGATCGAAATGTACATCTGTTAATAAATAAATAAGTGGAGAAAAGTGTACAAAGTGTTTTCATATATTTTTGTAGTCGTTCACAAAAGATTTATTCACTTACTGAAATAGCCCGGGCTAGCTCTGTCCGCTAAAATCTGTCCCTCTTTCTGACTGTATCGTTTCTGCGGCACAGGTGGCGCTAGTATTAAACGTTGACGCAAAGATTGCACATCTGCTTTTAAATCAAGTTGTTTTGGTGAATGTGTTTGACATTCTTTAAAAGTTATTTAATGAAATTATTTAAACGTTTTTACTACTATTCATGTATAATTTATGACAACGACAAGATTAATATATGCAAAATCTGCATTTGTAGTAAGCAGTCGTCGGCGTCTTTACAGCTGTTAAGTAGAGAAATAATTTTATATCGGTAAAATGTAATATTATTTTGTTAAGTAAAAGTATAATGTAAGAATGTACAGGGTGGTCCATTTTGGTTGTACCACATATGGAAAACTTTTTTATTTTAAGAGATATCGAAAAGCCGTTTTCGCGATCCTAGGCTAATTTGTAATGATAAAAACAATGGCGAAGAAAAAAACTGATCCATCTTAAACCGTTTCCGGGTTATAACCGGAAGTTGACGACGAGCCATTTTTCGAGGATGCCTGCAACTCCGTTATTATTAAAAATAGAATAGCATAAGATGTTGCATAAAGCAAAATTTTATGGTGACTTCGAATATGTTATCACATTTTATTTATCATTTTTATTTTTTGAATTATAACCTCAAACTTCATTTTTTTTTAATTAATACCAACAACACCACAGAGACCTGCAATATCAAATCTCCAAACAGTGCTTTAAATCCACCTATATTCAATTTATACAGAAATCAGAGATGTTTCTTTTCCACTTTATATTTAATTAAATTTAAATTATAACTCAATGTTGTACATTGAAAATTTCTACAATTCATAGATATAAATATAATTTATAAGCAATAACTAATTTAATTCTGTGGCTACTTCTATACTATTATTTTGTAATAGTTACATTGCATTTTGTTCCCCTATTAGCATTATTTAATTTTATCTCTATTGATTTTCATTCCTTCCTCTGTAAGTGTTTTCTTCCATATATCAATGTTTTTCTGCAGTTGTTTCTCACTGCCTGCAATTAATACTATATCATCCGCAAAAGCTCCTACTGATACATCCATTTTTTTGTAGCTGTCGATATCCAATAAACATTTTTGTTGTGTTCCGTAATAAATAAATATAATAACTTTTATTTGAACAATTTTACTATCCGAATAAAAAAATAATCGCTAAGAGTAAAGTTGCACTTAATGAGTTTTGACTGTAACCGAAAGCTTTTCAGATATCACAACTGCTATGAAAACTTAGATCTTAGATACAACGTTTGGGTTCAATTCGTTTAGCCGTTTCTGCACACACACACACAGACATTTTTTTTAAATAGATGGAATGGACTCAGACCTAAAAACGTGCATATCCGTTGAAATTGGCGATTCGAAAATTTTTACGATCACAATACTTTCACAGACCTCAAAACGTGCATATCCGTTTGAAATTGGCGATTCGAAAATTTTTACGATCACAATACTTTCCCTTGCACAGGAGCCCAGGGAAAGTAAAAATTAGTAAAAACCCATTAAATATAGTTCATTATGGCAGAAAGGCTGTTGGCCGATAGCCGATTGTCGGTAAATAAAATAATAATATTTATTGTTAATTTCTTTCACATTTATATGTATATTGTACTGACAATAAAGATTTTTTATATACATATAGTTCATTATTTATATTGGATTATGATCAACAAAACATTATTCAGATTTTATTAAGCGTATTAAATTTACGCAACTTTAATTAAACTCACGCAAAATAATTACTCAAAAAAAAATCGCTCGGTTAATAATTACGTTAACAACCGAATACGTAAAATAATTGAATTTACGTCTCCGATAATGTCTCCATTGCGTCGTCGTGTTATCACGTTAGCAAGTACGAGAAAGCAATCTGCAGACTTTGACACGCGGAATATTGATTTAATTTACGAGCAAAACTCTCATAGCAAAAAAAAAACAATAAAGTCCGCGGATCTTTTGAAAATTACGAGTAATTATTTGTTTGCATAGACATTTCATTATTATTATTTTTTTCTGAATTGAACTAAAAAATATATAAATATAATTAAATCATACAAACAGTACAGAAATATCGTTTTTAATTAGCAGAATTAAATGTCAGAAATTTTTTATGCGTTGCCTGTTTTTACAATAATTTTCATATGGCATGTATAATCCTATGGAGCGTTTCATGCGATATTTATTTTATTTTTGATTTATTAATTTACGGAGGCCATTTCATACAGTAACATATACAGAATAAAATAAATTAATCAGGTTACAAAAAAATTAAAATAATATACCTACATTACTATTTGTTTTTAAAAATAATTTATAATTTCCCTACATCGATATTAATAAAATGTGGATCTAAAAATAGCCTGACGAAGAACGCTGGCTTGTTTGGCCATATCGATTATTTCCCACCCACTACATTTTCCTTCGCCCCTATTTAAATAGTACGTAAGTGTTTGCATTACTAATTGCACAGTAATGCAAACACGCATGCAGTATCAACCATTTAATATGTTTTAATAATAAGAGGTGAATTATTAATATCAACAAAATTAGTCTATAACAACTGATTTATTCGGCTTTTCGGTTAAATAAATATATACTGCCTTACAAAAAAGTCAGAACATTAAGAATTTATTTCTAAATTTACAGAATTTGACGATTTCAATTAAATGTATCGATGATAAAAAAATCAATTGGTTTTGTTCATATTTGCGTTTATATTTGCGTTCAGAGTGTTTGCTATTGTGTTTGAAATTAGTTAGTAATACATATAAATTTATTGCATTTTTCATGTGTCTTATATTTGTAAAAATGGTTAAATAAATAGATATTTAATGGTATTTTTTAATTATTTTTACCGCAATGTAAATGTTTAATGTAGCTGCTTCTAATATACTAGTAGGCTGTGACTAATTTGATGTATCAGTTTGTAAATTTGTAAAAGATGCCCGGTGTTTGTTAATACTATTTTTCTGCCAATGTTAGTGCCTTATGTAAATGGTTTGCTGAATCAAATGTTTCAACAAGAAATTGCTCGTCCTCATACAGCGCCCATTCCCAGACTGTTTTTTGGTCATGCTGAAATCACTTTATTATCCTGGCCATCTCTTTCTTCTGATTTTTCGCCACTAGGACATGTTTGGCATATGATATGTATTAGAATAGGCATTCATTCCAAGCTTCGATAATTTTACATTTAGGGTCTATTATTGTGCTAAGGGGGCGAACACAATAATAGACCCTAAATGTAAAATTGTCGAAACTTAGAATGAAACACCACAAGTGGGTAATCGGGGGTATTCCGTAAGAGAAATGTTAGGTTCAACGTGTACGCTGGTTTTATCATCCCAGTCTAATCAGATTTTTTAATAGATATGCGTTCATGAATTTATTTAATAACGTATTCGTCAAACCTAACACTTCTCGTACGGAATAGCCCCGATTGATTGCCTGATTTCTAGTATGTCTCGATGTGTTAATGAGTGTTTAGGAAATCGTGCCGATCCCACACACTACTAATTATTATTTATTTGTTTCTTATTATTCAACCAACTTGATTTTTTTATCACTGATGAACTTTATTTCCATCATCAAATTCTGTAAATTTCATTAAAATCGTCCAATAAATTCTTGGTGTTCTGAATTTTTTGAAAGACATTACAGGTGGAAAAACTTAACCCTGGCCGATAGCCAATTTCCTAATAACTTAACTTTATCCAGATATTTTGTATTTATTACCCGGATAGAAAGATCTTTGTTATATTAAATAAAAATGATTTGAAAATAATTAATAAATTATTTTCACATTTAGCTCTGTGACTATTGACTTACCTACCTAGATCTTTGTTAATTATAAATAACAGTATGAATTTGAAATAACAATTATGATTGAATTAAATTAATCAAAGTCGATTTTTTCGATCTTTATTGTTAAAAAATTAATCAATTGATTTTTTAAGTACAATTCTAGAAACTCTGATGGTTTCAGGTTGATAAATTCATAAATTGATTTTTTTGAATACAATTCTTGAATTTCTGATAATTTTAGGTTTTCAGATTCATAAATTGATTACAATTGGGTCGATTATTTCGCATTCGATTATTGAAACAACCGATTATTCCGTATTGGATTACTGAAATAATCAATTATTCCCTATCGAATACTGAAATAATCGTTTGTTCCCTATTAAATTACTGAAATAATTGATAACTTTATATTCGATTATTGAAATAATAAATTATTCTCTATTCTATTACAGAACTAATCGTTTATTACGTATTAAGTGAAATAATTAACTATTAGGAATTCGATTACTTAACTAATAATATTGAACATATTACATGAAATAGCCTTATATGAATTATATCTACCAAATGGTGGTCATGATTTGTTCCACCTGAGGCCGGTAACCATTGTTCTATCTGAAAGTCACATTCGATTATTGAAATATGCAGTTATAACCTATTCGATAATAGAAATAACCGATTATTTCCTTTCCAATTCCTGAGATAATCCATCATTATGAAAATACATGAAGTATTTTATACGCCACCGAGATCCACGTGTTTATCGTGAAGATCGAATCAACAATTACAATCACTTATTGACTTTTTTTAGGGCTTCCATTTAATTCAATTATACACTCCAATTATTCGAAAGACGTACAAGGCGAGCGTGTGTGACTGTTATTGTGCAATTACATCCAAAAAATATGTTTCCATTATTAATTCATTTGAATTCACAAGCAATTACTCCAACACAAAAACGATCGAATATATAATTTATTAATATTTTTTTCTTTACAAGAACAAAAAAATCAAAGCAGCTTTCTGTATTGCATCTCGGAACAAATCGTCATGAATGACAACTTAATTGTTCACTTGATTGTATCTTTTTTTTTCTATAATTTTGATTGGTAATAAATTTTAATACATGAATAGCGTAAATTACATGTCGCGATTAATTATTCAATTTCACATGGTAACACATCACTGATAAGACGTTTCATTTATCGTGCTGTGTTGTAATTTTCGTATTATTCAAACAAGTCGCAGTTGCATCATTTGATAAAAAAAGGCTTATTGAAAGCGATTGAAGAGTTGCTGGCTGTATTATATTAAATAAGTAGTATTCCTTTTGCCCACTATCTTCTTGAGTAGCATTTTTGACATACTCTGGATTTTTTTTTTTTCATGAAGAGACTTATCAATTGAGATGCTTATTAAAAAAAACACAAAAATATGTTAAGAATTTTTAATACCGTTAGCCCTAGATAAGGTCTCACAACCAAGAATCACGAGGTGAGGAGAGAAAGAATGAACTCTCTACAGCGACAACTACAACAACTACAGACGATATGTTTTAATATACAAATAATGACTAACTAACATCTATTATTTATATACAAAGTTACAACATTTACCACTATACATACATTTACAATGATTAACTAAAACATGTATATAAATTGGTTATCGACCGAAGGTCTTTCCCCCTCATACTGTACTATATTTATTGCTAAAACTATTTCTTTTTAAAAAATATTTTTCATAAATCTAGATTTTCAGTTATTAAAAAAATGAAAAAGTGTTTGTTTAATAATTAATTATTTTCAAATTCTTTTTATTTAATTAAACTAGATTGTTGCTCCTTTTAAATTTTATTTATATTTATGAATTGTAGAAATCTTCAATGCATAACATTGAGGTATAATTTAAATTTAATTAAATATAAAGTGGAAAAGAAACATCTCTGATGGGATTTGAACCCACGTCCCCCGATTGTCGGTCGGGTGCGTTGTAGTTGGTAGCGCACCCGAGATCTGTGATATCAAATCTCACACAGTGCTTCAAATCCACCTATATTCAATTTATACAGACATTCGTGATGGACCCGAGGACGATACACAGCGCTTGTTCCCATCTGAAGTCGAATAATGGAATTTTTATTTAATTTGTTTTAAATAACTGTGACCATGTGAATATTTTTTTTTTTTCTAATATTATTTAAAAAATGGCGTAGTAATTATCTTTATTCACTTGTAAAGTTATAATAACAATAATAAGAATTATAAGGGCAGAAAGACCCTAGGTTATTAGTCCATACAGACTTCTCCTTTCTATACATTATTGATGCGTAAAGATGTCCAACTCTTTATCTACGTCTGATTTAAGTGCCAGAATATTAAATATCACTTGCTGCGATAACTGACAAGTTTTTGACGTGGAAGGGTGTAGTTTGGATTGACTATATTATTTTTAGAAATAGTAGCCAATCACATCGCACTCAATGCTTTGATCCTGAACAAATCGAACATAGGAAAATTTACATTGAGTACATTCTAGTATGTTCAGTGTTACATAAAACTCTCTGTATGTATAAGCTTATGTTATATTGTTGTCTGAATGAAGATGTTTATATATATAAGCATTATACTTGCAGGTAAATAATCAGGCTGAAAGACCTCAGGTCGACAACCATTTGATTGATAGATAATTTTCATATAATGCTATTTATTTTAATATGCTCATTTTAATATTATTATAAGAAAAAAAATAAGACAGAACTAGGCTAAAGTGAACTAGCCAGTGCTATTCTATAAATAAATCGTTAAATTTAAAATACATGTTATTCATTATCAAAACAGTCTAATCGAGTTTTATAATTTATATGAATTTGAATTTGAAGTTTTTATAGCGTTTCGACAGCATTGGTTATTGTTTTCCCTAATCGAAGAACGATGTATAACAAAGTAGAATGCTTAAAAATTAGTAAAATATAGAGTGACGGGTCGAAAACCCGGACAGACTAACACAATATTTATTCTTGTTAAGAAAATATAAATGTATGTATAAACTTCTGTAGTGTTGTCTGAATAAAGATGTTTGTATATATAAAGAGTGAAAAATTGTGTATTTTCATAATAATCTTACGTTATTATTGCAATATATTTTACCAAGTGCTATATGAAAAAAAATCATTTTTGAAAGCGTACTCATTCCTTGTACAGTGTGTTCAAAATTAATAGAATCTATTTATTTAAACAGCTGGTGATTTATTTGTGGAAACAATCAATACGCCCGGCGCATTCACCATATATTGATTTTATTGTTTATATTCTCATTTTGTTTGTTGTCCCAATCAGGTTGATTGTTTCCACTCACTTTTGTCTCTTTTTACCTGAACCACTTCGGACTTTCCCTTAAAAAAATATTGTTTATAATTTTTCATATAAAAATGTGTCTTCTTAAAGAATGAGGACACATTTTTTCAAAAAGATCCTCTTTCAATTTCAGCTAGAGTCACCGGAAAAAATCTTTTTTTTAACATTTTCGCCCAAAATGCGAAGACCAGCTTTGAAAGCGGACTCCTCAGAAACTAACTTGGATGGAATATTATGTTTTTCATTCATATAGTTTAAGTTCTTTATCGGAAAGTATTTCTTTTTGTTTGTTTGTAGTATTGACATTTGTAAAATTATCTTTAAGTATACTCAGTTCCCTGTAATTTAATTAGTTTTTCAATTTGTAAAGAAATTTATCGTTTAATAAATAAATAAATTCAAATTCTCACAGCTTATGCTTCTACTCCTTTGCTACATTTTGGTATAATATGAAGCCTTTTTGAGATTTTTGAACTTTCGACAAAAAAATAACTTTTTTAAATATTTTATTAAAAAAAATGTTCGACTTAAAAAATCTCAAAAAACCATAAGGATCCTTGATAATAGTACGAAGAACATTTGTTATTTAGTCACTTTGAGCCATTTCGATCCATTTAATTTGCTCTGTGAAAGTAACATGGAGCCTTATGGAAACGGTTTAATGAAGAAGCGCCGATTAGTCGTTTTATACGTATCTATAGTTGGACCAAAATTACTAAGTTCACAGATAATTTAGAAAGTTGCGGTTTATCGC
This sequence comes from Philonthus spinipes, assembly GCA_963082785.1. Classification (NCBI taxonomy): domain Eukaryota; kingdom Metazoa; phylum Arthropoda; class Insecta; order Coleoptera; family Staphylinidae; genus Philonthus; species Philonthus spinipes. Next base: position 4,197,835 of record OY720306.1, read on the forward strand.
ATTTGATTTTTAAAGAATGTGGATATATTCCTGCAAAGGATCATCTTTCAAGATTGCTTGTGGTCACCAGAAAAAAATCGTAAGTTTTAGCAAGATTTTCACCCAATTTGCCAAGTCTCACTTTGTAAGCAAACTGACAGAAAACTATTCCTCGGTGTAGTTCAAATTCTCACAGCTTATGCTCCTATTATTTAACTACAATTTGGTGTAATATGAAGTCATTTGGAGATTTTTTGATTTTCAACAAAAAATCATTTTTCTTTTCACATTTTCCCTTTACGAATGTTCAAATTTCGGTCAACAGTTTTTCTTCCAAAAAATCATTAAGACTCTCGATGACAGTACAAAGTACGTTGGCTATTTAGTTTCAACAAATATAATCAATTTTGGTCATTTTGATCAATTTAAATTACTCCTAGAATTTAACATGAAACCTTATGGGAACTAAAATTCTAAATTCACTAACAAATTAGAAAGATGTTTTTGTTTAGCATTTTATTTATAAAAAAAATATAGACACATTTTCCCCAAAAATCATCTGTCAATCTACAATAGCTCATTTGCGAAGGCCCACTTGACCGAAAATTAATTCCTTTAAATTTACACAGCGATCCCGTTGTTTAGCTACAATTTGGCATAAAATGAAGACATTTGACAAAAAATCTTTTTTTTTTCAGACGATATTTTCAAATGTCAATAACAATTTTTTATCTAAAAAAAATCTGAAAATATATATATTAAATTTATAAAACTCTTCAAATTAAACCTTTGGTTTTGTTTCACTATACTTCACAAGTATTAATCAACATTTTAAAACTTTTTAAATTAAACACTTGATTATTTTTTACTATACTATACTTCACTAGTATAGTGTTTCATCAACAATCATGTTGATGTGTTTTATAATTTCAATTTGGTTCTCAATGAAGCTATACTTCATTAATATAGTGAAACATAACCAAGTATTTTATTTGAAAAGTTTTAAAAATTAATTGAAATGTTTCACCAAGTGATCAATGAGAACCAAATTGAAATTATAAAACACATCAACATGATTAAAGAAAATCGACATGTAATTTAGAGACAGATAGAGGCCTCTGGCATATCACAGATTGTAATACAAACGATTTTTATGAATATTTCAGTATGTGAAAGATTTCTTCCAAGAAATATCACAGATTGTAATACAAACGATTTTCATGAATATTTGGGTTTTTGAAAGATTTCTTCCAAGAAAGTGCAAAAAGGGAATAGCTCCAAAACATTAGTTTTCGAAATAATTAATTAAAATTGTTTAAATGGGTTGAATTTATATCGCTTTTGCACAAAACGATGCATAATCGAAACCATAATTTAAGTTATAAAGGTCAGTTTTATAAAAAAATGGAGTTATCCTCTTTGTGCTGCAATGTCTTCAATTTATTCAAAATATATGAGAAAATATAATTTCGAGAACACTTTCAAACAACATATGAAAACCTTAGAGCAACAATGATAACGTCACACAACTTATACATTTTTCTTTCTAAAACTGTGTTTTTATTCGTATTTCTTGTATGATTATCAAAAAAGGTAATGTGTTTTTGAATGAACATTTAATTTTAAATGAAAAAATATTAAATGAAAATATAATTATTATTTTTTTTTTAGTTAAGGCCAAATATTTGGAAGAGTGTTACAATTTAGGTTGCACTTTACGACATCCCATCACGATTTTGTTATTTTTTCTGATGGAATTAGATGTAGCCAAAATTTATTTTGTTATTTTTATTTTACCTCGCAAGGGCTTTACAAATCTTACAATTGTTTATAGTATACATCCGAATTAAGTGTTTGTCCAGGCTGGAGCAGCTCATAATCCCATAGTCCCACCAAACACACAGCAAATCAACTCATTATCACTCATTATTTTTCCTACGAATAAAGATTGAATATCACCACCAGAACACCATTTCTCATTAATATTAAAATTATCATCATCCACTTGAAGGAAAAACAAAAGCATCCCTATTTGCAGTTCAATGGGGATGCTTTTGTTTTTCCTTCAAGCTTGACGCAAACAAGTATTTGAGGTTATTGTATGTAAATTAATTGCGAGGTTCAAAAATCTTTGGAGTCGATTGAAATAAGAAGGATTTAATTATGAAAGAAAAGGAATCTTCAATTCTAAAAATTCTTGTTATAAAATTGAAGATTTATTTTGTATAACAAAAGCAATGCAAAAAATAATATTATTGATTTCGTTGCTATAAACAACCGCAATTGTTTTACTTTTGTCTTTTTCATGGCTAACTATTTTTTGGTGTATGGTAAAATTAAAAACGACTGTAACTTTTTTTTATTTTAAAAATAACTATGGCATATGTTATATCGGATTAAAGGGAAAAAATATTTTGAAAGTGTCATTTTATTCGTCTTATAAAACTCCACTTCTTTCCCCATTTTAACCGTTTTTATATCTCTTATAGTTTTCGAGATCCCCATAGAGAATATCGAAAAAATCTCACCCTGTATAACAAGATCTACAACTTTTATTTGAAACATTTATCTTTTCAAATATAAAAATGAATAATCTCCAAGAGTATAATTCTAGAACTCGTGATGATACAACAAAAAGTTAATAAAAGAAAATGCATTTTTCTTCAAAATATACAACTTTTATTTGAAACAATCTTCGATGCGATCAATATTTCCCAAACAATTTTAAAAAATAAAATAAAAACACTACGAGTAAAGTTGCACTTAATGAATTATTCTAATCAAAAGCTTTCCAGATCACTGTTATAAAAAAATAGATATAACGTTTGGGTTAAATCCATTTAGTCGTTCTTGTGCTATCGCGGAAACACACAGACATTGTTCAAAAATCGATGGAATGGACTCGGAGGACCTGAATATCCGTTGAAATTAGCGATTCGAAAAAGTTTACGATCACAGTACTTTTCCTTTAGACAGGGGTCCGGCGAAACTAAAAATTTTGATGAATGTAAAATTTCTGGCACTCCGTATATCTTATTACTGAAAATTATTATATGTAACTGTTAAATCTCTAGCTTCATTTCTGATATTTTATACTGACGTTTCGGTTAAACGAAATTGACATTTTTTCCTGTGACCATAAGGTATAATCAATTTCACGAATATAGCTCCTAGAATTAAGACTGGAACTTAGCTAATTTTTTAAAAACTTTTAAATGAAACACTTGGTTTTGTTTCACTATACTGTTTATTTATCCGACTAGTTTCGACTTGTCATTATCAGGGATTTAGCTAATATTTGAAAAGTAAAAAAAATACTCGTTGATTTTAAAAAATTGTAATGTTTATTCACAACAATTATTTAACAAAAGTATTTCTTTTTCAAGTTACAAAATACTCAACTACCACAACAAATCAACGACATGGAACTGGTACCACCTTCCAAAAATCATCTCATTGTGTTAGAATGAAGTTGATTCCGTGGTTATTTTCATTCTTCCGGTGGATCCACCTGCAATTAGACGAAAAATTACCTGTGGACTAGAATCGGGTTTGTTTTTGTTTTGGGAACACCGGCGTGCAGACAAACCATGGAGACTATCGACCGTTTTCTCTGCGGCACTCGCGAGTCATGAGCAGAGCACGCCGTCGCCCCATTGGTCGGCGCGCGTGGTCTGACATAGGGCCACATCCCGCATCAAATAAATACTAAGAAGCCGAACCTCGTGCTTCAGTCCGCGGATTCACTTTTCGCGCGAATCTATATGATTCGACTTCGACTGTGCCCGAAACACTGACCGACGACTCTCTTGTGAATTTTTTTACGTTGGATTTTAAACAATTGAAATCGGTAAGTGAGTGGAATTCAAAAAAAAAATGCAATTTTAAGTTTTTAATTAGCTTTTGAATGGTTTTTTAAAAAAAATCTATCTAAATTAATACACTTGATTTGTTTCACAAAAATTCAAATTTGAATTTGAATACACTTGATTTATAATAACGTCGAAACTATAGTCACTAAATGAACTTCAGTTATACAAAGTTAAAAACGTGTTTTGATGAATATTAACTATGGGTTAAGTAGTGAATTATTTTGTTAAGTTTGTTTCACAATTTTTTTATGAAATTCATAAAATTTGTGAAACAAACCAATTGCATTCATTCACACCCTAATTACTTAAAAAAAATGATTCACTACTTAACCCATAGTTAATATTAATCAAAACACTTTGAATTGAGTGAGTTACGTGAAGATTATGATAACTTGAATAAAGACACTTAGAATCCTTTCTTCACTACTTTATTTGTTACCAGATGTAGATTTCGGACACAAAGTGACCATTATCAATGGTTGATACTGTATCAGTATCAACAAATCAAAACACATTTTTAAATTTGTATAACTGAAATTCATTTAGTTACTATAGTTTTGACGTTATTAACACTGCTAGTTTGATAATCGAACACCGATGTATAACAAAGCAAAAGCCTTAACAATTAGGAAATTCCCTAGTTAAGAAATGAATTAAAACTATCTAAATTCATTTCTGTTAGGTACCCTATTAGGGTAGGTAGTTAGGTTCTTATTAGTAAATTCCACAGTTAAGAAATTAATTAAAACTAAATCTGAATTCATTCCTTCAACTGTGCAATTTCTATTCTTTCTTAATTCAAATTATAATAATCAAATTATATTTATAAATATATCATTCCAATCACTTAAGTGATATATTTAAAAATTAAATTTCTAATACATATAAAAACAACAATAATTTAATTAATGGTTTTAATATTTAGACATTGGTAGTTCATATATCCATAGAAACTTTAATAAAACAAATTTTAAATTCTCTTGAAAATGGGCTAATAACCCGAAACAAGTCGAGAATTTAAAGTTATTCAATCTAATCTGTGTTTTATTGGTTGATTTTTAATAATTTATTTCATACAACAATAATTGTTTTTAAATTTACGTGAATCAATTTAATTAATACAATTTAAAAGTTAGTTCAATCCGTGCTTCACTTACTCCCAAGTGTAGAAAAAAGTAAACTACAGAAGAAAAAGTACCATTTTTTGAAGTCTCTTGAGCCCATTTTGAAATATTGATAAATTTGAAACACATAAAAAATGATCTTGCTGTACCATCAATTAATGGAAAGCTTTATTTCATGTGACTGAAGTTTGAAAAAAAAAAATACAGTCATGTTCAGCAATAACAAGCGTCTGTTTTATCTGACTACAGTTTCGGCAAGTTTGGTCATATTTGGTAATAATAAGCTTTTATTATGCGACTTCAGTTTCCTTAAATTCAATAATTTTATTTGTAGTATAAAATTATCATTTTAATTGTAGTATAAAATTATTGAATTTAAGCTTTTATTTGTAGTATAAAATGATTGAATTTAAGCTTTTATTTTATGAGACTGCAGTTTCATTAAATTCAGTAATTTTAAACAATAAGCTTTTGTTTTATGTAACTGCACTTTCATTAGATTCAGTCACTTTAAACAATAACAAGCTTTTGTTCTATGAGACTGCAGTTTCGACAAATTTGGTCTCATGTGACTGCAGTTTCATTAAATTCAATCATTTTATTTGTAGTGTAAAATGATTGAATTGAAGCTTTTATTTTATGAGACTGCAGTTTCATTAAATTCAGTCATTTTAAACATTAAGCTTTTGTTTTATGTAACTGCAGTTTCAGCAAATTTAGTCATATCTGACAATCACAAACTTGTGTTTAATGTGACTGCAGTTTCATTAGATTCAGTCATTTTAAACAATAACAAGCTTTTGTTCCACGATACTGCAGTTTCATAAAATTCAGTGATTTTAAATAATAATAAGCTTTTGTTTTATGTGAGTGCAGTTTCGTTAGATTCAGTAAGATTTAACAAGCGTTTGATTTATGTGATTGCAGTTTCGTTAAATTCTGCCATTTTAAACAATAACAGGCTTACGCTTTTTGAGACCGCAGTTTCAGAACATTTAGTCGTATTTGATAATCACAAACCTGTGTTTAATGTCACTGAAGTTTCATTAGATTCAGTCACTTTAAAAAATAACAAGCTTTTGTTCTACGAGACTGCAGTTTCGAAAAATTTGGTCTCATGTGACTGCAGTTTCGTTAGATTCAGTAAGGTTTAATAATAACAAGCGATTCATTTATGTGACTTTCGTTAAATTCGGTTATTTTAAACAATAACAGGCTTACGTTTTTTGAGACTGCAGTTTCAGAAAATTTAGTCGAATTTGATAATCACAAACTTGTGTTTAATGTGACTGCAGTTTCAATAAATTTAGTCAATGTTAACAATAACATCTTATTATTGTTTAAAATGACTGAATTTAATGAAACTGCAGTCATATGAGACTAAATTTGCCGAAACTGCAGTCTCATAAACTTTTATTTTTTAATAATAAGATTTGGATTTGCAGTTTCGAAAAAGTTATATTTGATAATCAAAAGCTTTTGTTTAATGTAACTGCAGTTTCGTTAGATTCAGTCGTGTTTAATAGTAACAATTGTTTGTTTTATGTGATTGCAGTTTCGTTAAATTGGGCCATTTTAAACAATTACAAGCTTTCGTTTTATGAGACTACAGTTTCGGCAAATTTAGTCGTATTTGATAATCACAAACTTCTGTTTAATGTAACTGCAGTTTCAATAAATTTAGTCAATGTTATATGAGACTAAATTTGCCGAAACTGCAGTCTCATAAACTTTTGTTTTTTTTTAATAATAAGATTTGGATTTGAAGTTTTGAAAAAGTTATATTTGATAACCATAAGATTTTGTTTTATGTAACTGCAATTTCGTTAGATTCAGTCGTGTTTAATAATAATAAGCCTATGTTTTATATGACTGCACTTTCGTTAAATTCGGCCATTTTAAACAATTACTATTGTTATTATTATTATTATTTAATTTTTTGTATTCAAAATAATAAAACGTACGGATGACGGAATCCAATCGTACAACTGAATTATTAAATTACAAGCTTTCGTTTTATGAGACTACAGTTTCGGAAAATTTAGTCGTATTTGATAATCACAAACTTTTGTTTAATGTGACTGCAATTTCAATAAATTTAGTCTTTTTAAACAATAAAAAATGTTTTATTTTTAATTTTTTTTATGAGACTGCAGTTTCAGTAAATTTAATCTCGTGTGACTGCAGTTTCATTAAATTCAGTCTTTTTAAACAATAAAAAATGTTTTATTTTATGAGACTGCAGTTTCGACAAATGTAGTCGTATTTGATAATCGTAAGCTTTTGTTTTATATGACTGTGGTTTAGTTAGACTCAGACGTTTTTAATAATAACAAGCGTTTGTTTTATGTGACTGCAGTTTCGTTAATTTAAAAAAAATCCCATTGATCAAAACAGAGTTAAATCGTACTAACTTGGTCGTCCTGGGTTGCTTCCACTTCTGTTATGACTAATTTAAATATTAGTATTGTTCACTATTATTTTATTTTTATATATCAGTTAGAATATTATTTATATATAATATATTCGTAATATTTTTTTGTAGCCTATGTTTTGTAAAAAGGTGATTCCGTAAATAAATGTATTATAAATGCATTTTATGTTTTAATAAAATATTCAACCACCATTCATCTAGCGTATAGATAACTGGTGATTAGGCAAAAGATGGTGCTTGCGTCATCTTACATTTATTATGATGCTTGTAATTATTTTATTTATTTATTTTCTTGTTTTTAATATTACCCATTACAACATAAATATTTTATTCCATTGAGAAAAAAAACGATAACATTGGATAAAATTGAACAACATTGACAAGCTGAATAAATTAAAATATTGTTAGTTGTGAAGACATTAATTGTTTGAAACCTTAAGAGGAGGTTCACCGCTCGCGCGCCAGCACAAATAACCGCGAAAACTAACAAACGCCCACCTTTCTATCGGCTTTGTTTTTTACATATACGTATGAAAAAACAAACTACATATTCCTCAAGATGTCTATTTTAATATAATGCGTTTTATTTCATTTTATAAATCATTTATTCCATGCAAATATATGTATTTTAACATGGTTTTTGAATATTTTACTCATATTTTGTACTTTATTTAAAACAAAAATACGACAAAAACTAACTTTTGACACCAACAAATTTGAAGTTTATTCTTTAGCCAATATGGTAACATTGGTTTTTATAAAATTTGATCTTAAAATAAGTTTCAATTAATATCGGGCGTTTTCAATATTTTTAGAATTTCATTACGGTTTGCGCGATGTCGCTTCTCGTGCGCTATCCCCACTCTTCTCACACAGCCGGCCCTCTCCATCGGCGCTCTCACTTCTCAATAATGTCAACTCTCTCACACGACTTCTCGTCGATGCGGTGTTTTTTCTTCATTCGGATGACTGACGCATTACAAACACGAAATAATTTATGATGATTTTTTTTTTCGGACTCGAGTATTTGCGGAATAAGCTTCTTGATCAGAAATAAATTAAAACACGTGGATAAAATTTCATAGGCTGCGGATTTAAAATTCTAATTATTAATTTATTAATATAAATTAGTAATGTCCGTTTTTTTTGTTCTGCAGTAATATTCCCTTACTTCTACACTGATTATTTTATAATAGGGATAATTACATATTTTAAATTAAACATATTTAAAATCGCAATAAAAAATTAATTTAGGCTATAAAAATAACGATTAATTCAATATAAAATATATTTACACAAATAATTTATTATAATATATCGTCAATTAAAACAAAGAAAAATTTGTATTAGTACTTCTAACAGATTTTATATAATTGCAACATACATCATTTTTAAATGAAATATAAAATAATTGTTGCAAATAAGTATTTACAATTTTGTTATCGTTACTACTTACATTATTTAAGTACGGAACAAATATGTAATAAAAGAACTAGTTTGCCATAGTAAAAAGAAAAGATTTTCAATATTTTTTTTTTCAATCGAACATGGGATGATTTAATAAGAAATAACAAATAAAATCGAAATCAATAGTGATGTTTCTTGAAAATAAATTAAAATACATATTTTTTATTATAATGCAAATATTTAATAATTAGCAAATTAAAAGTATAAATTTTGATTGTGGAAATTTGATTTTTAGTTATTTATTATCACTGTTTTATATGGCTTTTCAAAATATTACAAAAATTACCTTACTGTAACAAAGCTAATATATTCATTTTTCAATAGAAGAAGAAAAAACAATACATACTCAAGTGGATCTTTTAGGGTGGCCGTATTCCAAGAAAGGGCCATCTGGATTATTTTCACCGGCTCATATTTGGGTATTTTACGATGGCAAAATCAACTGAACACGTTTTTGGTTTTACTAACAAAATTTTAGCATTCCTCCTTTTTTTATTCCGAGTAGAGATTATCGCTCTAGGGGCGTTGGGAGTTTAATTTGTTTTGTGTTCATCGTTTTATCATTGTGTTCAAAATGGGAAAAGCGAATAAGTGTAGAAAGAAGGTTACATTTGTTGCAAAAAACAAAGTAGGGATAACAGCAAACTAATGTACGCAAAAAAAATTAAAATGGCAACATACACAAAATTCCGCTGGAGATCTTGTTGCAAGTAAGTAATCGACCAATCCCTAAATAAATTTATACATTTTTTCCGTTTATAAATTATGGTTTTGGTAAATAGTTTTGTAGTTATTATTTTAAATATATTCTTGGAAGAATAAAACATTCATTATTCTAACAGAATAATTAGTATTCTCTCTAATATTTTAGATTGATTTTTACTATAAAATGAAATTAAATGCCACTTATATTTTATGGAAAAAATAATATAATATTTATATGTAATTTACTGAAATGCAGTATTTTTAAATGTATTTTAATTAAACATTATAATAATGTAATAATAGTAATTATATTATTATGAAATTTACTTCACGTCAAATATATTTTAAACTAAATGAAGTTTGTTAATAATTTTCTTGTATCTACTTCTAATGGGATACTTTTAAAAACATATACAGTAAAAATAAATAATTTTATATTTCAATTACAATTTATAAGGCAACATTCAATAAAAATAAGAGACAAAAATAATCCATATTTATGGGATTGGTATCAACTTTGTTCGTTTAAACAGAAAAGCATATATATTATATTTTTATTATATTCCTCTTTAAATTGTCTTTACAACAATATAAAATAGTTAGTAGTTTTAATTATCGGTTACTACAGAAAAAAAAAAATAAGTGGTATACTAAAAAAAAACATTACTTTTTTGTGTTTTAAGATGGAGAAATATTTTTTTAAACATACTAAGGTTATACAATTCTATTTAATAATAACTTTAAATTTGAAATATTTTTATACAGGATGCTCGGAAAATAATTTTAAATAATAAACAGGCATAATTTTGTTAAATTGCATCCTATACTTTTTTTTATTTTTTCTTGAATTATGACATTTTAACAATGAATTGAATAGTTGGACATTAAAAAATAGAAATAACTAAATAACTGTAATCAAGCATCAAAAATAAAGGATATTGAAAACCAAATTCCAAATAAATACTATTTTCCATTTAAATTAGCGTTATGGAAAATCTATATGTGAGTACGAAATAATAGTTCATCTTATAAATGAGCCAAAATCATGGGAAATTTTAATTGTGACAATAATTTATAATATTATTGTTTGTTTCTTTACTGTTATTTCTCTGATCAACCTTTTAATTAATTCTTAAAATATCTTATAAACTGTACGAAATACAAAAATGTTCCTATTTTTATATCAATTTAAAAAAATGTAAAGTACGGTGCTATTTGAAAAAAAAAATATGTTGGTTTGAAAAGTCATACTTTTAACATTACACCCTGTATACAATTATTTTACTTTTCAAATTTGTATTGCATTGAATAATATTATCTTAGTATGTATACAAAATTTCATTTTTTAACCGAAAAAAAAGTAATGATTTTTTAGCACACCTCTGCAACTGTCAAAATTTTTAGAAAATATTTTTGCTTAATTTTCTTTGTCAGTTAATTTGTAATTCCTCATGTTAATTTTCTTAGTTCAAATTTCCCCATGATTTTTTTATCTTGTGAACTGAAGGACTATGATTATGAATTAATTCACAATTTATTTATTTCCCGAATGTCAAATCACCAAATTAAAAATAATACTTTTTATTGATTTGTACATATTGTTAAAATACATTTTTTGTCATATTGTCTGAATAAAGATGTTTGTATATAATTTTTTTTTCCGCTGTACTCTTGATGAAACAACTTGTTAATATAGTTTGTGTTGTAATTATAACACTTTTTATGCTTCATATTATTTATATTAGTTTCCTGGGACGATTTCGGTCTTTTATAACCATTCTCTGACAGAGCGAAACAATAGTAATGAGTACGCAAACAATATTAAAATAAATTATTTTACTTATTTCTATGATCTATTGTACTGCTTTTTACTAATGCTTCTCATTATAATAATAAAATGTTTTTTTTGTATATATTCATTGTACTTTCTAGAATCTTTAGAATGAACTTTCGTGAGATTTAATTGACTTATGTTTAATTTCAAACTTTTCTGGGTTTATTTAAATGTAGATTGTTATTTTTTTTAATATAGAAATAAAAGTTACGCTCATTTTATAAATTACTAGTAAATGAATTAATTTAATATATATATATATTGGTTATATAAATATCTTTAACAAATATATTTTTATTTTAAAATAGATAAGTCAAAACTATATTTTATTGTTTTTGAGATTTTTATACTGCTCATAAATATTTGTACATTTTTTTGTATTGTCAAGTTTTGTATATTACGTATAACTATGACTTGGAAACTTGTTTTCTTTTAAAATGTTACTATGTACATTGAAATGCAATAATATATTTTATATTAGAATTAAAAACGATTATTTTTCTTTTATGCTCGGTATTGCATCAATAGATATTTTTCTCTCCGAGTAGCGCTATTTAAAATAAACGCTGTGTCAAACAAATAATATTAGAAGAGGAAGTATTAGAAAGAGAAAGATACATGTAGGGGAATACGCGAGCACACGCATCGGCTGTAGTGGAAGGGGAACAAAATCTGTGTAAAATTTCTCCTCGATTCCTTGCGTGTTTCAAGGCCGCGTAGCGGGGAACCTCCTCTTAAATGAAACAATTTTCGCAAATAATAAATTAACCATTGAAAAAAAAAACCTATGACATTGGAGACTAAAAAAATTAACAATATTAACAAGCTGAGTAAATTAAAATATTGCTGATTGTGAAAGTATTAATCATTTGAAAATCCATTATTATGGATCAATGATAACTTATTAGTTATCATGGATTTTCAAATTTCAGATTTTAAATAAAGCAATTGTCACAGACAAGAAATTAAAGGAAAAATAAAAAAAAAACTTAATGGTTTCATTTAAAGTTATTATGGATTTTCAAATAATTAATACTTTCACAATTAGCAATATTTTAATTCACTCAGCTTGTTAATGCCTTCATAATCAACTATATTTTATTTTTTTCAGATTGTTAATGTTGTTCATGTTTTTTTAGTATCCGATGTCATAGTTTTTTTTTTTCAATGAAATAAAATAAATATTTAATGAAATGTTCAGCCACCATTCATCTAGCGTATGGATAACTAGTGATGCCACTTGAAATTAGACAAAAGGTGGCGCTCGCGTCGTCTTTAATTTATTATAAAATAAATATGTTATGATTAAAAACAAGAAAATAAATAAATTATTTACAGTCTTCAATGTCATAGGTTTGTTTTTCAATTGATTTTTTTTTTATTTTATTTTGAAGAGGCTACTGTTAACGAAACAATTATCACGAACAATAAATTAATGACAAAATTAAAAACTAATAATTTCATTAATATATATTTTTATTATATTATTAGCCAATAAATTGCAATTAATTAAATAAATAAGGTAATTATTTAGAGTAATTAAATATTGCTTATTACATGAAGTTAAAAAAGGCGAACGAAAGCGTGTTTCTTGCACTCACATGAAATCATCAGTGTCAAGGTCGGCGGTGTTTTTAAAGTGATATTTTAACAATTGTAATCTAATCTACGCAATTAAGCAAAACGAGATTAGTTACTATAAAGGAAATTATATATATATATATATACAGAGAGCTTTTTTATCAGTATACATTTCTCCTATGTATACCTGCAAAATACGCGAGTCAAATGCATTAACGTATGTGTGTTTAGTTGCCTATAACACGCAACTGAACACACATATGTCAAATAAGCAACTAAACATACACACATTAATCGGTTCAATGCGTTTGACTCGCGTTTTTTGCAGGTATACATAGGGGAAATGTATACTGATAAGAGAACCTCTCGGTATATATATATATATATATATATATATATATATATATATATATTCAATGACCCTTGTCAATCACCGAAATTGGGTGTTTAGAAAATTGCTCACAATATTTTCATAATCTGGTGGTGCTCCATCATATTGGAAGATAATACTTAGTCGAACATTCAAAGGTATTTTGACCAATATTTCCTATAAATGGTCTTCTAAAAAATGTAAACAACCTTCCCTAGTAAGACGACCATTCAATGCAAAAGGACAAAACAATTGATTGATTAGAATGCCTCAATATCAAACTCCACAGACAGTTCCTCCAATTCTTACAATTGAATATATCGCAATTGATATAATTATGATACAGAAAATTGCGCCACATTGGAAAGAATTGAATTATGTTGGAGCGAGCGTTACTGAGATAAAATATAGTGCGTTGCCGAATGGAGATTCTGGGAATATTAAAATTGATATAACATTTGAGGACAATCAATGAGGTTGTGTACTATTTTAAATAGAAAATGTTGACCCATACAAAAGGACCAAACAATTGATTATTTAGAATTCCGCACCATACATTAATACTAAACCTTATCTCTGAAACAAATGACAATCGGACTTGAACATATGAGCTTATTTTTGCTTTAAAATATTTACATTTCGTCCCGAATCACCATGTATATTACGTAATAATTATTTTTATTATTATTTTTGATTTTATTAACATAATATTGTTTGCATTTTCTTTATTAATTGATTTATTAATTAATGAGATTCAAAGAATAACAAATCTTAAAATTCGATTAACTCCGTTATATTGTCGTCGTAATTTTTATTCAGACTAGAAACTTACTGCTGCGTTATAACCTCATTAGCATCTAGAATAAGCCATCCCATAGCCAAATTGCACGGCGAGTTTGAATTACTCGCGTAGGATTTAAAAGTGAGCATAAGTGTTCAGTTTTTTTTTTTAATTTACATGTGGGTTAAAATTTCGTTTATTTATTTAATAAACATATTCTCTTGGGGACATTTATATATATATATCATCTTTATGTAACAGATATATACAAAAAATAAATTAAAATAATGAACGTTACATCATTTCCGTCAGATATTTTTTATATATAGAAAATCTTTATTTCTGAGAGATACATTAAATTACCTTACAATATTTACATTACAATCATAAACCTTTAGTTAAGCCTCAGAAAATGGCTATCGACCATCGGTCTTTCTGCCAGATATTTTTTATATTATCAGAATATTTAATACTGCATTTAAACAGGCCTTACGGTTCATTTCCGTTTGATTTATTCGAAAAGTTAAATTAAAAAGACTAAAACACTTTCGACTTTCAAAAATAATATATTGAAAAGCGTTTCAGGCGAAGAAATAATTTATTAAATAAAAATTATTTGAAAATAATTAATAAATTATTCCCACATTTAGCTCTGTGACTGTCACAGAGTTATTCAAATAGTTATTTAATATATTTAAATAACTGTGTCCAAGTGAATGAATAATCTTTTCTATTTATGAAGAAATAATTATCATCATCATTTCTTCGCCTGAAGAAGCCACATTGTGGCGAAACACGTCTAGCATTTCAATATATTATTTTTGAAAAGTTAATATGAACTTTCAACAATTAACAGCCAAAAGGTTCGAAATTATAAATCACTCGTTCTCTTTCACTTAATAAATTTTATTTTTGTCTATTCCTTGAAAATTGTACAAGAAGAATTCAAAATTACATACCTTTTTAATAATAATAATATTTTTATTTTTCCATAACAGAACAAAAATACAGAAACAAAAATATTTATGACAATTATAAGCGATTCCTAAAAATAATAGTTCTGATACTTTTACGTTATTGAAGAAGAAAAATTTACTACTCCTATATCTTTATTATCTGAAAAAAATACATTGTATATAATCTAACAATATAAAAAAAATAAATATTTTCATCATACATTCTCAAATCGACCATAGGTCTTTCTGCCCTCGTTTTCTTCTTCTTTTTTTTTCTATATTTATGGTAAAAAAAATATGGTACAAAAAATATTATTATTAAAGAACAAAAATTATTATTACAAAGAATAAATTAATGAAACCAAAACGAAATCCAACGGACGGGAATCAATAACGGTCTGGGAACGGTAACTCTTTCACGCGATCACAATGGCCAATTACACGAAACATTTAAACGCAGTTTTAATCCCGGCCATCGGAGTGTGAAGCAAAAATGAAAACCTTTATTTTTTTTGGGTGGATTACGACGTAATAAATAATAGAAGCAAACACGTTTCTGTGAAACGTGAATTACGCCCGGGGAAAAATTAAATGTCACCGACACTGATGAAAATTATTCTGACGTGATATTTATTGTGTAATATTGCGTATATTAATTACAAAACGGAAGTAATTCTATTGTCAATTATTTTTAATTGTTGTAAACCTACAGTATATTTTTCTGAATACAGATGTTTATAGATACGAAAAATAAAATGTACAGTTTCTTGGATATTTTTATTTCTATTTATTACATAAGTTATTTTTGTGTTGGCTAAAAAGCCAAATACAAATTTACAATTTATTAATTGTGTGAAAAAAAACGATGCTAATGCTTTTTTATCAATTACATTTGAACTTCACGTAGCGTACTTATTAATTGTTTAGGAATACTTACCTGATTATATACAAATATGTAAATTATTGTATAATGTAATCAATTATAATGGAGAATTCCGTAAAATAAAGTTAAAGTAAAGTAAATAATCATATTTAAAATAACAGGTAAAAATGTCTAGCAAAAACTCGAAAAAACACAACAAAATGAATGAAAACCAGGACGAACCAACAATCAAAGAAATAATGAAAATGTTAAAAGATTATTACGAATCGATGAACTTTATGAATGAAAAATTTGAGGAATTACAGAATGAAAAGAAAGAATTAAAAAAAATGTTAAATGATAAAAAAACACCAAAATGAAATTCTGAAAGAACGAGTAAATTTATTAGAAAACACTATAGAAAAAAGCGAAAAATAGAAGATAAAAACTAATATTGTAATTACAGGCATTAAACAATACCGAAATGAGAATATAAAAGAATTATTAGTGTTTTCTACACTATAGAAAAAAAGCGAAAAAGAGAAGATAAAAACTAATATTGTAATTACAGGCATTACACAATAACGAAATGAGAATATAAAAGAATTATCGGAAAATATAATTAAAAATAAAATTGAAAAAAAAAATCAATTAATATCCGCATATAAAAAGGACATAAGAAGGACTAGAGCCCAATAATTGTCCAATTAAATTCAGTTGAAACAAAAGCCAACATATTAAAAGCTTTCTTCACCACTACTCACCATGCGTGTCTATTCTGTGACATTTCTGTCCAATTTGCATTATTGAGCCTTTTCAAATCTTCCTCAACCACCTTCTTGCCATCCCTTTCTTGGTCTGCATCATCTTCTGTTTGATCTTATATTATACATACTTAGTGAAAATATTTATGTAAATATGTAACACAATAAATTTAATAAATATAATCTTTACTAACATACAGTACAGTAACATACAACATAATGAAAGTTAAAAAGTCAAATTTCAATTTACTTTATTAACGGAATCTCCATTTTCAAATAATAATAATAATCTTTATTAACAGATATATACAGAAAGTATACAAAATAAGTAATAAACATTAACAAACTCAAATATATAATTTATATCTGTTAATTGGCTATCGACCAGTGGTCTTTCAGCCTACATTTTCAAATTACAATTATAATTACATATTAAAAATTTTATAAGAAAAGTGTGACGCTCCAAAAAGATTACAAAACATATGTATAAAAAGGCAAATTATCAATCACAAATAATAAATATTTGATTAATATTTGTTAATTAGCTATCGACCTGTGGTCTATCCGCCCAATAAGTTTATTATTATTATTATTGCAATTAAGAATATTTGACAATATTATTTTTTTTAATTAATACACAGCCGCTACAATAATTGCTATTATTTATTATCACCCTTTTCTATTAGTATAAAATAATTTTGAATCTTACGAAGATAATTATAATTTTTAATTAAATATTAATCGGTGTCAAAGAATTCACAAAATCTGTATGTTATGCGATTCCAAAAAAATAAAACAATACACAAACTACGACTTTTTGTACGTGAGCATTTTAAGACGAATAATGTCTAACAGTAAACCGTACAAATTGGAAGTAAAAAAGAGAGGTTCCGCTAGCGAGCCTCTTGTAATTACAACTACGTTCACTCTTAAGTTCATCAACTTACTTTATAGGGGAAATAACCATATAAGATAATATAAAGGAATTTATTAAAATCCAAACTTTAACAAATGTCCCATTTCTTAAACATTTTTTTTTATTTCTACTGTCGAGCAGTAGACGACTGCTTTTTTTTACAGCGTACTTACGTAGCGTAAGTCAAAAGTCACAGAGATTTTTGAGATGAATTGTAATTTTCCAGATACGTTTCACAGCGTAGTTTTCTGAGGGAGTGATATTCCATCAAGGATTTTTTAGGGGTTTTCTGATCAGCTCAATCGGCTCGGTCTGTTTGATCCCTCTGATCGGTGCCATCGGATCGATCTTTCTGATCGGCTCAATCTCTACGATCGATTCGATCTTTCTAAACAGCTCGAGCAGCTCGATACTTCAACTGATCGATCTTGCCCATCACTAATTAAAAGCTATTGATTAAGAGCACGTGGTGCTCGAAACGTACATTTAGTGGTAAAAATAAAAAAGTGAAGAAAGGAATTAAAATATTATTATATTATGCTCACAAATAATACTCACAAAGATGAATAAAAAAAGGATTTATTCACTTGGTCATAGCTATTTAAAATAAATTAAACATAAAGAATTTGAAAATAATTAATTATTAATTAATTATTAAATATAAAATTGTCCTTTTTTACTCTTATTTCATTTGTATTTATGTAAGTTTTTATATTGATATCTCGTATTGTTCTGTAATTGGGTTTCCTGTTGAACAATAAAGCTTATATTATTGTTATATTATATTATATTATATTATATTATATTATATTATATTATATTATATTATATTATATTATATTATATTATATTATATTATATTATATTATATTATATTATATTATATTATATTATATTATATTATATTATATTATAATCAATTATTTTCCCCTTAACTTCATAAAGATGTTTATTTGTTACAACTAAATTATTTAAATAACTACGACGAAGTGACTAAACTCTTCAATTATTATTATCACGATTCTCATTATTATTAAATAACAGCCCGATTTAATCCATAACCAGATTATGTTTGTATCACTGTGTCCATAGTTACAATTAAAGCCCGGATCGCAAGATCGGAATCATCAGAAACGCTGATTATAGTTTTTGTATCATTGTTATGATGTGCAGTGAGTTAATCCGACACAATAACGCTGATATCAAATTACGGCCTTTATGATGCGCGTCTTTTGTGTTCCGTTTAATTTTTTTTGTGTCGACTACGCACAAAGCCCTTGAAATTAACAATTCATTTCAACAAACTTAATGTGTATTTTCTTTTTCTAATCCACCTGTGCGCTAATTTAAATATTTTTTTTATACAGTATTTTATTTGATGGGTGTTTAAATTTAGGATAAACGTTAGGGTTACGAGGGATACAATAATGCATAAGTAAATGGAAAATAACTAAAAAAAAATATAAGATTTCAAGGATTTCACTAAATGCCTCATTCGAGTAACTTCATATTCATCACCTATAAATTTAATTAAATCTTCTTTTCTAACAAAAATTAGTGAATTGATATAATACGTAATTATTAGACATTCTATCAATTTAAAATCATATTTCTTTCTTACAATTTAATTTAAACTTTAAAGTAAACACGTTTGTTAAAACTTTCAAAAATTGTTTATTTTGTATTTCACTACAATTGTTTCGCCACCTTGTGGCTTCTTCAGGTGAATTTAAATTCTGTTTTTATATTTTTATATGCATTGATAATTAAATTTATAAGAACGTAACCCAAAATTTATTAAGTATATTATCACCCAACACAGAGAAGTAGAAAGGCACGTATAACGATGCTATTATACAAAAAATAATTAATTGTTAAATGGTTATTAACCGTAGGTCTTTCTGTCTGAGTTTTGACTGATTGTATATAATAATATTTGTCCCTCAAAGGGTTGATCTTAAGCATAGAGAGTCGATTGTAGATAAAAATATTTGACCCTTTAATCTTAAGTTTAAAAAATATATTCGGCGTATGAAATTAATGAGGAAAGTAATTTGTATTACATTTTTATACTTTTTTTATTGCTTAAAAATACAGCTATTGCCTGTGATCGTGCATTCCATATCATTATTTCAATTAGAATTGCCAGTATTTCGCTGATCATATTTAATAAACAGGCGAATTGCTATTGTAGAATTAATAATTTATAATTAAATAAAAACACTCTTATACCTTTGATTAATTTATATTTAGTTGATGTCACTGTTGAATCAACATACTGTACCTTTGGTTTTCTACTTACAATGATTATAAATTGAAACCATAGTCAAAATAAACAAATCTAAGTTAAAAAAGTGATTGCTCAGGGAATGTTTTATTAGCAAGCAGCACTACTTTTAGTACTAAAAAAATCAATATGAAGAAATTGTAGCGCACAGTGCCATGCTGCTTATTTCAAATAAATTCTAATATTGTTGTGCTGTGATGTTTGTACTGTTGGTGACTGCTGTTACCAATTTGTTTTGTGCTTGATACTTTTCAAGTGACCAACATCAGTGTTACAATCATGCATCCTCCGTCTTATTAATCGTATAATTTTATACATACCAAATACAGGATACAGATATAATTAATAGGCGCTTTAAGATGAGTCAGCAAGACAATCGACAATGCAATGAAAGCCACAATTTGCCCTTCCAGAAGTTGTCACTATTCAAAAACCAAACATTTAGAAACTGACTCAACAGAGGAGAAATGTTGTTAATTATAATATTGAAAATACATACAAATAAAAATTAATTCATATTTATTAATAATTTCATACAAATTGCATTCCGAACATAATACTATTATTAGATTATATATATTACTCCTTTCAAATTCATCTTTCGAATGGTCAGTAAAGATGGAAGTTATATCTTTTATTTTTCTCTTATTGTGTGTAAAAACGGGTCATGATTGCTAATGTCATCTTATAAGTCAGTATGAAGGTGTATTTCAATTGTCATGATTGCTAATGTTATGAAAAGATGTAATAAAATAATGAATTGAGGAAAACAGAGATTTACGGTAGGATTATATTATTATATATTTTTTACTTGACATATAAAATTTTCTTGAATAACTTTCACACTTATCACTCGGTGAAACACTGTAAAATAAAATTAAATAATAAATTAACACTTGATTTGTTTCACTATTTGTTATTATAAATATATATAAATCTTTATTGGCAGATTATTTTTAACAAAGTAATAATAATAAATAAGTACAATAAATAACTAACATAATAATAAATTCTTCTGCCAATTGGCTATCGACCGTTGGTCTTTCCGCCTGATTTTGTAGGCGTCTGTCCTTGTCAGTTGCTGTGTCAAAAAGGTTTCGATCGCTAATGTCGTCCATTGTCTTATGAAATGAATTTACTCGTCGTGATCACTAAAGTCATGAAATGATGAAATGAAATCATGAATGGTGATGGTGAAACGTTTACGTTTGGGAGTGATATTTTGGTTTCGGGGAATGCACAAAGGGTGTAGGAGATTGTAATTGATAGGGTTTGAGGCAAATTTTTCGGCTTATTTGTTATTATTAACTCAACTAGTTTCGCTTTTTGCATCAATATCAACAGTATAAAAAATGTATGTTCATATTTGCGTTATTAAAATTTATTTATTTTTAACAAACCTAAGTGCTTCTATAAAAATCACTCATAAATGATTAATATTTATAAGCCGTTATTGCCTTTTAATTGCTGTTGTAATTCCCATAAATGAATATGAAAATATACTCGGCATTGAATTACAAATCGGAAAATATATATTTATGATGTTTTACGCGCACTGTATTTTTTGTCACTTAATTTCATTCCAATGAGCTACGTTTCCTCAATGGATTAAAATTAATACATCGTGTATATTGTATTCTAATTAATAAATTTGAAATACTTTATAAACAATAACAAATGTTATTTATATTTATGTAAAATTCATTCCACAAAAATTAGAATGGAAATATCATTTCCGGAATGTATATTTATTTTAATAAAACTAGTAGGATAAGGAGGAGAGAAAGACAATATGATGTTTATTGATTTTATTTTTTTTTTTTTCAATCAATTTATAAATCTAATAAATCTGCCTTCATAGGCACACAATTGTACATTTTGTTATAATAAATTTTGTAAAATTTTGTTGTCATATTGTCTGAATAAAGATGTTTGTATATATTGTTTTCATTGGGCAGAAAGATTTACTACTAACCAATCGATATGTTTTGTAAAAATGAATATTAGTAAAGAATTATATTTGTGATGTCTGAGTAAAGATGTTTGTATATATATGGCAAAATAGAGCTTGAAAACTAATAATACACTCATTTTTTTATTAACTTTGAAGATCATAATTTTACAATTAAAATTGTTGCCATTAATTTAAATTTTTTGTTTAAATAAATACAATTTAAATTCTTGCGATTTTCACAAAATTGTTCACTCATTTCACCACCTCCCTCACCCCCCCCCCCACCCAATTGAAATCTTTTTCGAGATAATTCTTTTTAGTACTTACATCATCTAAGTCATTTTTGCAGTCGACTAAAGAGAAAAAATAATTAATTTATTAAACAAATAATTATTAGGAAATACTATCGCTTATATTTTTTGTTATTGCTATTACATTCCAGAGTGTAAACATCTGATTTTATGCATATGTAAGTGAAAACCGATAACCTTTTAAAAGCGATAAGCAAATTAACTTCCATTACGTCATAATTACGTTATCACCGTGCGATTCATCCTCAAAACATAAACAATACTATTTTACGCACACGATTTCATTAAACAAAAAAGTAGAAATATTGAAAATAATATATATTTTAATTGTTTTATAAATTAATCCAAATATTTTACTGTACAAATTGAGTGGGGATGCGTAAAAAAGCTTGGAACCGTTAAGTTGCGGGGTCTACCGTACTCTCGAATGGATGTCTGAAAAGGGTAGATACCCTAGTCGGAATTGCAGACCTTCCCGTATCATTAAACAAAAAAGTAGAAATATTGAAAATAATATATTTTTAATTGTTTTATAAACAATCTTGGATAGATATAACTGCATGCAGCGGGGTCGAGTCTCTATAGTTTTTTCTACTTTTTATATTATATTTTGTTTTATCTTATTTTTTTATTAAAGGAATATTCGCAATTTTAACCCAGAAATTATTTTAAAAGTATGCCTACAAAAAAAAAACACTTTCAATCACAAATCATCATTTTATACATCTAATTAAATTATAATTAAAATAATTTCAATTTCACGAACGTCATAATTGGGAAATCATTTTTTTTCTCTGTAATTATTTCCATAACACACACGCGCATTTTCTACATGTTCACGTTTGTATGTTAAAAATAAAAAAGGTAAACAATTTTCAACCTTCGCGTATTCGTAGAGTTGTGCAAATTTGATATTGACATTGACGCATAACCTGTTTGCAAACTGCAAACATAATTTTAGTTTAAATGTTTATCGGTTACATTATACAATAATTTTACATATAGTTTATTTAAATGGAAAAATTGCATGTGCATGTAAGTTAAGTTTTATCACTGTATTTCATTTTTAGTCTTAATAAAATATATATTATTATATAAATTATCTATTGCCCCTAAAGATACGTGATCTTTAGGGGCAATAGATAATACAAAACAATGGAACATAAATAATTCCTATACTTGTAGGTGTTAGTCTGTCTGGGCTATCGACCCGATGTGTTTCTGCCCAAAAAATTCGATATTAAATTTTATTTAGTTTAGTTTTTTTATGTTTGTAAATGAAACTGATTATTTGAAATTCGATTCAAATTAGTTATCAAGACGTAAGATGAATGGTGGTTTTACATTGTATTAAATAGCAGAATGTCTATTGATTGTTTAATTTTGGACGATTTATCAACCGTACATTTTTTGACAAAATAAATATAATCATTTTTATTTTATGGTACAAATTAATTTAAAAAAATAGTGTGCCCGT
Source organism: Philonthus spinipes (assembly GCA_963082785.1). NCBI lineage: Eukaryota > Metazoa > Arthropoda > Insecta > Coleoptera > Staphylinidae > Philonthus > Philonthus spinipes. The sequence goes on from OY720306.1 coordinate 4,221,509, forward strand.
TTTTATTTGCCATAAAATATAATCATTCATCTAGATAATAGATAACTAGAGACGGACATTTCGGTTTTTCGAACCTTATCGGACTAATGTGTTCCATGTGCAATGCCTTGATGAATGGTGGTTGAACATTTTATTAAATTAATTTCATTTCCTGTTTTCATAAACAAGCCTAATTCGCCTTCCTTTAGTGGACGAAACAACGATTGCCACATAAAATTAGGCAAAAGATGGCGCTTGCGTCGTCTGCGATTTATTATGATTCTTATTATTTCATTTATTTTAAATAACCGTGACGCGAATAAATATTCTTTTCTACCACTACAATATCTTCACAAAATAGAAAGACTGTTATTCCTTACTTCACTTTTTATAAATATATAAAAAGTGAAGTAAGGAATAACAGTCTTTATATTTTGTGATCAATCACTTCACGTAAACTCGAAAATATACAGTTACTACAATATTTTTATTCAAAGTTATTTCTTTCACATATATTTATAATAAATAATGGTATATTTCTTTCTTTCTTGCTTGCTTGAACAGGCTTTCGAGCTATGGTCTTTCCGCCACTCTTTTCTATTATTATTAATTTTTATTAATTTAATAAAATGTTCAACCACCATTCATTTAGCGAATGGATAAGTGATGATGGCCATTTCGGTTAGTCGGAACTCATCGGACCAGTGCGTTATATGTGCTATGCGTAGATGAAGGCAGTTGAACGGATGTTGTGTTGTGATTAAATAACCTGATATGAATATTGTGCTACCTTTCCAATTATAACATTTTTAATTAATGAATTAAAATAAATTAAAAACGAGGCAAGCGCCATCTTTTGCCTAATTTCAAGTGGCATCGTCAACGATTTGGGTCTACAAAGTAGACGACCGAGAATCATTGTTTCGTCCACTATAGGAAGGCGAACTTGTCCTGTTTAAGCAAACAAGGAACGTTTCATTAAATGAATTAAAAGATAATATATTAAGCATGCAATTTTATAATACTCGTTTGTTTCTCATTATTTTCAAATAATTTTTGTTTTAAATAACTGTGACCAGTTGAATGATTACTTTTTTATACTCATTAATATATTCCAAAATTCCCTCAATTTATTTTTGTTAAACAATAAGAGTAATGTATATTTTTCTTATCTTTACAGAAAATTAACTAAAGATGCCAGCCAGAATCCCAGAAACACAAAACGGCCACATGGCTGAAGTAACCGACAACATCGTAATCTCAGGAATCTCGGGCCGTTTCCCGGAGTCCAACTCCATGGAGGAGTTCAAGCAACAGCTCCTCGATGGCGTCGACTTGATTACGGACGACAGCAGAAGATACCCAGCCGGCATTTACGGCCTGCCGAAACGCACCGGCAAACTGAAGGACATCCAGAATTTCGACGCGACGTTCTTCGGCGTCCACGCCAAGCAGGCCCACGTCATGGACCCCCAGCTGAGGTTACTGCTGGAAGTCACACACGAAGCGATGGTTGACGCCGGGGTGAATCCGGCGGATTTCAGAGGGTCGAAGACTGCCGTGTTTGTAGGCACGTCGGAGAGCGAATCTAGCGAATATTGGACCGAGGATCCGGATTTGATCAACGGGTACGGGCTTACGGGGTGCTGCAAGGCTATGTTCGCGAACAGGATTTCTTACACGTTTGATTTGACCGGGCCTAGTTATGCTCTGGATTCGGCTTGTTCGAGTAGTTTGCTCGCTTTCCAGCAGGCTGTTGCTGCTATAGAATCTGGGCAATGCGATTCGGCTATAATAGCCGGTACTAATTTGGTCCTGAAACCAACAGCCTCGCTTCAATTCCACCGTTTGAGCATGATGAGCCCGGAAGGTATGTGCAAAGCCTTCGACTCCTCTGGAAACGGCTACGTAAGAGCCGAAGCAATTGTAGCCATTTTCCTGCAAAAGGCAAGCCAGGCGCACAGAGTGTACTCAACGGTTTTAGGCGCTAAAAGCAACACCGATGGCGCGAAAGACCAAGGAATCACATTCCCCTCCGGAGATATGCAGAACAAACTAATAAGGGAAGTCTACGCCGATATTGGAATTGATCCGGCTGATGTAGTCTATGTGGAAGCCCATGGTACCGGCACGAAAGTCGGCGATCCCCAAGAAGTCAACTCGATCGTCGATGTTTTCTGCAAGAACAACAGGAAAGCACCACTGATGATTGGTTCTGTGAAGAGTAATATGGGACACGCGGAGCCCGCTTCCGGAGTCTGCTCGTTGGCCAAGCTTGTAATCGCCATGGAATGCGGAATAATTCCTGGAAATTTGCACTACAGTAGCCCCAACACAGATATTCCTGCTTTGAGTGATGGAAGACTTAAGGTAAATATTTTATTAAGGGAAAAATTTATTATTTTTCACAATTACAATTATAATCCCAAAATAAACAGTCTAATATAGAATCCCCCCTTAAATTTTATTTATTATTAAAAAATCCATATAAAGGAGTATTTTCTATGACTATTAAAAGATGTAATGTTATGCAAGCTATCAATCCCATTTTTTTACATGCAGTCATTTTGCTGCTATTGGCCAATAAGGCCTATTGTGCCTACCCTTCTGCCTTTATTCTACAAGGAATCCTACTTCTCGAGCGAAGTCCAGGATGTCCTTGACAGAATTGGATCGTAGTTCCTCAGGAGTCTAATTTGGCCCTCCAAACCTCACAAGTCTACTGTGCGCTAGTGCCACACTAGCGTAGTTATGTGCTCAATGATTTCCTCCGCAGTCATATAACCGGCAGGTAGTTTCCGCTGCCTTGCTCATCTTGTGAAGGTAATACTTTACCGGATAATGCAAATTCCTACCACAGTTTTAATTCCTCTTTTAGAAAGGCACAGAACCTATTTGTTACTTTCTGCCTACTTGTGGGCTCACCAACGCCCATTTTAGGCAAATTGCCAGAGCATAAGAAGGTGAACAGAAGCGAGAATCAATCCAGGGCTAAGGCAATTCAATATGCTCATAATTCTATGAGCAATCCAAAATGCTCATAATTTTATGAGCAATCCAAAATGCTCATAATTCTAAGAGCATTTTGGATTGCCTTAGCCCTGGATTGATTCTCGCTTCTGTTCATCTTCTCATGCTCTGGCAATTTGGCTAAAATGGGCTTTAGTAAACCCACAAGTAGGTTCTGCTTTTTTTAGAATTTGTTTCGTCAATTGTCGCTGTTTTTTTTGCATTATTAAATGGATTTAAACCTACAACAGCAATGAAAACTAGAACTAAGAATACATTATTTTTTATTACTTTTGTTTATATTTATGTTTTATATTCATATTCTCCAATAATTGTTTTTTTATTGTTTCCTGTTTGGGAATAAATTTTATTTATTTATTTAAAAATAGAGATAGTAAGTTTTCTTGATTGAATTTAACCGAATTATAGAAATATTAAAAAAAAATCACAAATTACTAGTTCAACTAAGAACAACTTTTGGTACGATTATATACTACTTTTTTTAAATTGTGGAATAATAGAATCAATCGTGTTCCTTACATTAATTCCGTGACCCCTTTATCATATCGATCCCTACAGCACGTCACGACCTTCCATTCTAAATATACAACTTAAAATATTTAGCGATTCTTGAATTTTTCAGAAACCCTCAATCATTATTTATTTACAATAAATTAAAGTGAAAATCAAAAACTCTATAGTATTACCATTGAAGGTTTAAATTAAATTACTCCTGCTAAATTATTTCAATATTTTTTGCATTGTGACATTTTGATCTACAATACATAAATAATTCATTAATTATTTTCAAATATTATTTAAATTATTTTTATAACTCTGACCTAATGCATATTCTCTTTTTTATTAAATTACACTGCCTTTCACAAATGTTGTTTATTTACTGGACTAGTTTCGCTTTTTAAAATACTATCAAGAGTAAGTTACTAAAGAAACTGACAAGCTGATATCTTGCAAATTGACAAAATTTGTGAAACAAACCAAATGTAATTTAATTTAAACCGTCAACAGTAATAGTTAAAAATGTTTCACCAAATAGAAGTTATAGATTTAAATTGAATTAATTTGGTTTAATTTAATTTAAATTGATTTAGTTTAATTTGATTTAATATATAAATAGAAAAGAGTACTCATTCACTTGGTCACAGTTATTTAAATATATTAAATAAAAAACACTTACGTAACGTAAGTCATAAGTCACAGAGCTAAATGTGAAAATAAGTTATTAATTATTTTCAAATCATTTTTATTCATTATGATTTAATATAATTGATTTAATTTCGCTGAGTGTATTTGAATTAATTTAATTGATTTATTTTAACATCTTTAAATTATGTAAGGCATAGCTGTACTGACGAGGAATAGATACCGAAACACGTGTCTGCAGATGGCTTTATATTAAGTAACGTTCCTTTTGTTGTTTTTACATTAAATTTTTCTCGGATCAAAATTTGTTGCATTATGCAATATTTTATTGATATGCAGCAGCAGGTGTACATTATGTAATTCAATGTCCGGCGTGAGGTATTTGCCCGGGAAGTAGTTGTTTTAATGTGCATTTGTTTAACGTACTTTCGTAACGTAAGTCAAAAGTCGCAGAGCTAAATGTGGAAATAATTTATTAATTATTTTCAAATCATTTTTATTTAATATGTAATAAGTGAGACCTTTTGAAGAAATCTTAATAGTGTGTTTTAGATTTTCGCTTTAAATAAAGATATCTAATTCAAAATTCTTAAATGTTTTAAGTTGTATATTTAGAATTAATGCCTTTACAATCAACAAAACTTTGTTTATTAAATTATTTTTATTTATTTTCTTTAAGGTGGTCGATAAGAACACGAAATGGAACGGAGGAATCGTCGCTGTGAACTCGTTCGGCTTCGGCGGCGCGAACGCCCACATCGTCCTCTCCTCAAACCCAAAACCGAAAACCCCATGGCCCGCAGGACCCATCCCGCGTTTGGTGACTGTTTCCGGGAGAACTGAAGAGGCGGTGAATTATTTCTTCGATAAAATCGCCGAAAATGATTACGACGAAGAACTTTACGCGCTGATTGATAAAATACACAGGAACAACATTCCGGGGCATGATTACAGGGGGTATATGTTGATGGGAAAAGAAGGAGGGAGGGATGTGGAGCAGTTGGGTGCAAATAAACCGGAAGTGTGGTTCGTGTTCGCCGGGATGGGCTCGCAATGGCCGGGAATGGGAAAGGAGCTGATGAAGTTCGAGCCGTTTAAAAACTCAATCCAGCGCTCGGCTGATGTATTGAAACCGTACGGAATTGATTTGGTTGATATTATTGTTAACGGGGATGAAGCTAAGCTTGAAAACGTTAGGAATTCTTTCGTTTCAATCGCTTCGATTCAAATAGCTCTGGTTGATATAATGAGGACCCTTAAAATTGAGCCTGATGGCATCCTGGGACATTCGATTGGTGAAGTCGGTTGCGCTTACGCAGATAGAACAGTTACTTCCGAGCAAGCTATTATGTTGGCTTACGCTAGAGGAACGGCTATTTTAGAAACCAAACTACCAGCTGGATCAATGGCAGCGGTGGGATTATCATGGGAAGAATGCGTGAGTCGCCTTCCTCCGGATGTCTACCCCGTTTGCCACAACAGCCAAGACAGCGTGACCATTTCCGGCCCGCCGGAATCAATCAAAAAATTCGTCGATGGCTTAACAAACGAAGGCATCTTCGCGAAAGCCGTCAAAAGCTCCGGTTTTGCCTTCCACAGCAAATACATCGCAGACGCTGGACCGAAATTGAAGAAAGCCTTAGACGCCCTAATCCCATCCCCGAAACCACGCTCATCTAAATGGATTTCATCATCAATTCCGGAGACCGCATGGAACACCCCACTGGCTCTAACAAGCTCGCCAAGCTACCACGTCAACAATTTACTCTCCCCGGTTTACTTCTACGAAGCCACGAAACACGTCCCGGAAAACGCTATCGTTTTGGAATTCGCCCCGCACGCTTTACTCCAAGCCATTCTGAAGAGATCGCTTCCGAAGAGCTGCGTCAACATCGGCTTGCTTAAACGTGGACATCCTGATAATGTACAATATCTTTTAGCGAATATTGGAAAGTAAGTAGAATTTTACATTAATTAATACGAAAAATACAGAAACTTTCAATGATAACTTTTTTGACTAATGAGTTAATTTTATAAATAGTACAAAGTGCTATCTTTTGCTTAATTTAGGAAAGTCACGTCGTTAAAACAAGACAAAATATGGCGCTTTGCGCTACTATTTATAAACTGTTTGATTGTATGTACATAGTGTTTTTATAAGTCCAGCTAGCTTCATCACCTGAGATTACCAAAATGCAAATATGTTTGCATTTTCATGACATAAATTATCCTTTTACTCTAAGGTGTTGATGGGTTTAAGAGTGTGCGCTCGCCCTGAGCACAGTGGCGCCCTCTCAAACCCATCAACACTTTAGAGTAACACCTTAGAATTAGAGAGCCAATCCTGTGGCATTTTGGAACAATTTCAACAGCATCAAAATATACAAAAAAAATGTTTCCATTTTCTTTTTCACTCACATTCTGACTTATATTCCTTTTTATCTAAAGTGTTAATGAATTCGGGGAACGCCACTGTGCTCAGGGCGAGCATTAACATTCTGCAACCATTTTCTACAGCATCAAAATATAAGAAAAATGTTTCCCTATTATATTTCGCGTGTATTCTGACATATCCTTCTTTTAATATAAAGTGTTGATGATTCCTAGAGGTCGCCACTATTCTCAGGGCGAGCATTAATATTCTGGAACCAATTTCTACAGCATCAAAATATAAGAAAAATGTTTCCCTATTATATTTCGCCTGTATTCTGACATATCGTTCTTTTAATATAAAGTGTTGATGATTTCTAGAGGTCGCTACTGTTCTCAGGGCGAGCATTAGCATTCTGACACCAATTTCAACGGCTTTAAATTATATCAGAAAATGTTAATCACAAAAATTTTCGTTTAAAATTCTTATCTTTGTTACTTAAAATTTTAATTCTTTCCCAGGATATACGCTGCTGGAGGTCAACCTGATGTCGCCTCTCTTTACCCGCCAGTCTCTTTCCCAGTCGGCAGAGGAACCCCGATGCTGTCCAACATGATTAAATGGGATCACTCAATCCCGTGGGCCGTTGCGAGTTTCGGCAAAGGAGGGGCGCGTTCTGGGGAAATGGTGGTCGACATCGATTTAAGCAAGGACGAATTCAAATACCTCAGCGGGCACGCAATTGACGGAAGGATTTTATTCCCGGCCACTGGATACATGGTAATGATAAAATTTTCAATTATTTTTTTAAATTAATAATATTTTTAAATTACGGAAAAATTAAAATATTATTATTATGCCACAGGAGGGTTCAGAGTCTTGTTTGGTTAAATTCTCGGCTTTGTTGTTACTTAACGTAAAAAAAAATAATGACTCCTAATTGAAAATAGGAGATTACAAAAAAGGTGGCTTTGATGTAATATACAAGATCAAAGCCACCTTTTTTGTACTCTCCTATTTTCAATTACGAGTCATTATTTTTTTACATAAAATAAATTATCAATTTTTTAATTTCTAATAAATCATTCCCCCTCATTTCACATTTTGACTTTTGTTACGTACTTTTAACAAATGTACCATAATGGATACTTCTACTTCATTACAGACAGTTTTAGCCTTAAATATTTTAGTCTGTTATAGAAAGAAAATACGCAATACTATTGAAAAAAATACGAATGTAACAAGAACAGGCTTTGAATCAAGCAAGCTCATTGTATTGCTTGTTTTTATCCAACATGCATTGAAATGTGTCCATCAAGCAAACATGTTTCTTTGTATTGTTTGTTTCCTTGACCAAATCTAGTTCCATTTTATAATACAATTTATTTTTAATGAAAATAAATAATAATGTGACAATCTTTAAAAGCTACTAAAAAATATATTATTTTAATTCACAGACCCTAGTATGGAAAACGTATGCAAAAATGAAGAACTTGGACTTCGAACAGACCCCAATCATTTTGGAGAACGTGAAATTCCACAGGGCCACAATTATGCCGAAAGAGGGTTCAGTGAAATTCCTGATCAACATCTTGGAAGGTAGCGGGGATTTCGAAATTTGCGAGAGCGGGTCCGTAGCGGTTTCCGGAAGAATCTACGAGCCGGAAGATATAGATAAGGAATTCCTCAACCTCCCACCGCAAAAACCCAATCACGACAAATCCATCCTCCCGCTCGAGAAGGCCGATTTTTATAAAGAGCTGCGCTTGAGGGGTTACCATTACGAGGGCGCTTTCCAAGGCGTGACGAAGTCTGATAGTTTCGGACTGGCTGGGAGTTTGATTTGGGAGAAGAATTGGATCAGTTTTATTGATACCATGTTGCAGTTTTCGATCGTGGGACAAAACACGCGTGAATTATGCTTACCGACTAGATTACAAAAAATGATTATTAATCCGAAAGCTCATATGGAAATTGATTTAAATGAAATCCCTGTTTATATGTATCGTAATATCGGGGTTATTAAATCCGGCGGGGTTGAGTTGAGAGGAATGAAAGCTAGTTTAGCCCCGAGACGCCAGCAAGTTCAAGCAGCGCCGAAATTGGAGAAGTACCAGTTTGTTCCGCTTGAAAACAACGCGATGCTTTCTGAGGATCCAGAAAAATCCGTCTACAACGCGCTTGCCGCGGCAACTGTTCTGGTTGCTGAGAACAGCGCAGGGGCTGTGAAATTAAGGGTCGTTGAAGCCATCACAGGTGAACACCCTTATGTTCTCCCGATCGTGCAGAAAGTTATGGAGAACGAAACTCTGCTCTACGCTGATACTTCAGTTGTGACTACAATTCCAGTGGACACAATTTTCTTCGAAGAAAAATCGATTAAAATCACCCAAAAAAACATTACATCCGAAGCTTTCGAGCAAAACGCGCACCTCGCCATTGTTTCCGACGCGTTGTCAAGCAATCAAGATTGGTTGGTCTCCAGCGCTGTGGCTTCACTAAAATCAGGCGGGTTTGTTTTATTCCAAGAACCCAAAAATTTCTCTCAATCCACATTAATAACAAAACACGGATTGGAAGTTGTCTACAAACAAGCAGCTTACAATAAAACTTTCGTATTAGCGAGAAAATCAGTTCAAATTGAAGAAAGCCCGATTATCGTGAAAATAACCGACAAAAACTACTCCTGGGTGGAACCGCTTAAAGAAGCGATGAGCTTAAGCGAAATCTCCGGACAGAAAATCTACTTGCTATGCCAAGGCGAAAACGTAACGGGAATGATCGGATTGACCACTTGCGTGAAACAAGAAGCCGGAGGCTTAAACGCCAGATGCATTTACATCCAGGACAAAAACGCGGAACCGTTTTCGATCACCTCGAACTTCTACATCAATCAACTCCACAAGGATTTGGCGCAGAACGTTTTGAAGAACGGAGTTTGGGGAACGTACAGACACATACTGCTCGATCAGGATTTGAAGAGCAGCATGCTTCAAGTCGAGCATGCTTACATCAACACGCTGACTAGAGGAGATTTGTCGAGTTTGAGGTGGATCGAAGGGCCTTTGAGGTTCTATAAGGGGGATAATTCGAAGGATCAGGAATTGTGTACCGTTTATTACGCGCCGCTTAACTTCAGGGATATTATGCTGGCGACAGGAAAGCTTCCTCCAGATGCGCTGCCAGGGGATCTGGCCGGACAGGATTGTATTCTGGGATTGGAGTTTTCGGGGCGGGATTCTAAGGGAAGGCGCGTTATGGGGATGGTTGATGCGAGGAGTTTGGCGACAACGGTTGTGGGTACTGGATTCCTCTGGGAGGTTCCTGAGCAGTGGAGTTTGGAGGAAGCTGCTACAGTGCCTGTTGTTTACGGAACTGTAAGTATTTTTACTTCACAAGATTATTTACAAACATCTATTTTTTTAGTCATGTTTAATTTCAACTTATTCAAATCATTCATTAACTTGAATTAAGGCCAGACGTTTCTTTTCCATACTCTCCTCCTCAGAAAATCAGAGTTTAAAATTTTGACAAAATGCTTTACTGTCTTAGTAAAACATATATTTAATTTATTTTCAGAGTTATTACGCTCTTATAGTGAGAGGAAGAATGCAAAAAGGAGAGAGCATCCTGATTCACGCTGGAACTGGCGGCGTCGGGCAAGCCTCCATCGCAATCGCCCTGCACATGGGATGCAAAGTATTTACAACTGTAGGAAGCCAGGCGAAGAGAGATTTCTTGAAGAAGCGCTTCCCGCAACTGACAGACGATTGCATTGGAAATTCCCGCGACACGACTTTCGAGCAATTAATCTTGACCCAAACCAACGGCCGCGGCGTGGACCTAATTCTGAATTCTCTAGCCGGCGAGCAATTACAAGCTTCCGTTAGATGTTTGGCGATGGGGGGAAGATTTTTGGAAATCGGCAAAGTCGATTTATCGAACAACTCCGCGCTAGGAATGTCCCTGTTTTTGAAGAACACTACTTTCCACGGGATTCTTCTGGATGCGCTTTTCACAATCGATCACGCTGATAAGAATGAAGTGAAGCGTTTGGTGACGGAGGGTATTGCCAGCGGAGCAGTGCGTCCGTTGCCGAATTCCATTTTCGCGGAAAGCCAAGTCGAGCAGGCTTTCAGGTTCATGGCCTCCGGGAAACACATCGGTAAAGTCTCGCTGAAAATCAGAGATGAGGAATCCAGAAAGACCTTGAAGCCAGCGACTAAAATGGTTTCGGCCATTCCAAAAACCTACATGGATCCCGAGAAGGTTTACGTCTTGGTTGGGGGTTTGGGAGGTTTCGGAATGGAATTAACCAACTGGCTGATTAACAGAGGAGCGAGTAAAATCGTGCTTTCTTCGAGGAGCGGGGTTAAGAATGGGTATCAATCGTTGTGTATAAGAAGGTGGAAGAATCAGAATGTGGCTGTTCATATCTGTACTGCGGATATTACAACAGCTGACGGCGCGAAGAAACTCCTCGCAGAAGCTAACGCTTTGGGGCCGGTTGGTGGAATCTTTAATTTAGCCGCTGTTTTAAGAGACGGTATGATGGATAAACAAACCGAGGAGGATTTCAAAATTGTTTGCAAACCGAAAATAGACGCAACCAAGAATTTGGATGCTGCTTCACGCGTAGCAACCCCGCATTTAGATTACTTCGTTGTCTTCTCTTCTGTATCTTGCGGAAGAGGAAACGCCGGGCAAGTGAATTACGGTTACGCAAATTCCGCAATGGAGAGGATTTGTGAGGAGAGACAAGCTGCCGGGCTTCCAGCTGTCGCCATTCAATGGGGCGCTGTCGGCGACGTCGGTTTAGTTACCGAAAACATGGCTGGCGTCACCGAAGTCGGTGGAACTCTACTACAAAACATCAACTCCTGCTTAGCAACAATGGATATCTTCTTACAACAACCAAACCCGGTAGTCTCAAGCATGGTATTAGCAGAAAAAGGAAAATCCACCAAAGGCGCGAATCAAGTCAAGCTAACCGAAGCTGTGGCAAATATTCTAGGCCTTAAAGAATCCAAATCAGTTTCAGCCAATGCCACTTTAGCCGATCTTGGTATGGATTCCTTGATGGGCGCCGAAATCAAGCAAACACTTGAAAGAAATTACGATTTAGTACTTAATGCACAGGAAATCAGGGCGCTGACATTCGGGCGTTTGATCGAATTCGAAGGCGACTCCAACAACTCAACCAAGGAAGTCAACAACATACAAGAAAACAAAGACCTAGTGCAATTCAACGAGCATTTAATCCCGACGAATCCATGCGTGAAAATGCCCAGTAAAGACGAATCAACCAACAAAAACCCCGTATTCATCCTGCATCCAATTGAAGGTGTGGTTGATATTCTTCAAGGTCTGGCTAAGCAAATTCAAGGCCCGGTTTACGGTTTGCAATGCACAAACTCCGCGCCGCTTGCTTCGATTGCTGATTTGGCCAAGTATTATATCTCGCAGATGAAGAAGGTGCAGCCCAAAGGGCCGTATACGCTCATTGGATATTCTTTCGGCGCTTGCGTGGCGTTTGAAATTGGTGTACAACTCGAGGCGAACAACGAAAAAGTCAGATTGCTCTGCATCGACGGTTCGCCCTTCTACATATCAACTCACACTGAAAAGGCGAAGAATACAAGAATAATTACGGATGATCTTTCTGTTCAACAAACCGAAGTCGCTCTCTTTTATCTTCATCAATTTAAGGAAATTAATTATCAAAAGGTAAACATTATATTTGCTTTATTATTTATTCATGAAATACTTATTTTATTCACAAACTTTTCACATTAGTTAAAAAAATGTATCACAAAGCTTCAACCATCAATTTTATTTTTCTATTACATTACCTTATTCATTGTATCTAAAACTTTTGATAATGTGAAATACAACATTGTCAAAAGTCGAAGAATTTAAGTAGAACGTATATTTAAGATGATGGGAATCGTATTTGATATACTCTGAAATGCAATTGAAAAATTGTAATTAAATAGTTTGTAAGAAATTTTTAATGTATGAATTTATGGATGAAATATAGAAATTGAGAATTTCTACCGAAAATAAGTTAGCCACGCATTTTGTGGAGATTGATGCAAAACTATAGACAATTTTTATTTATTGTTTCTACATAGCATGTTCAACATTGAAAAAAAGTGTTCGTTCAAATCAAACACAGTGCACAAAAATTGACATCAGCTAGCCTGCATTGCTGCAATCCTACGAATCCTGCTTTTAATTAAACTTATCGTAGAACAATGTTTTATATTATCAACTTATTCATTATTTCATGCTACTTAAATATTAATTTACTTATTATTATTTATTTTAATTAAAGATGGCCAGCGAGTTTGCCCTTATAAAATCATGGGAAGAAAAAGTACAAAAAGTTATCGAAATCATCAGTTCCGTGAAGCCGTATCCAGCTGACCAAATATCACAATCGCTGGAGAGTTTCTACAAGAAGCTGCTGGCTGCCGACACCTACAAACCCTCGTCGATTTTCAAAGGAGACATCACGCTGGTGAAGGCTAGTGAGAACTTTGTACAACTGGACGAAGACTATGGACTTAAGGCTGTAAGTATAATATAATATAATATAATATAATATAATATAATATAATATAATATAATATAATATAATATAATATAATATAATATAATATAATATAATATAATATAATATAATATAATATAATATAATATAATATAATAAAAAAACCTTTTATAACTTTAAAACATATTGTAAACTCGCTACAATTGTTTCGCCACACTGTGGCTTCTTTAGGCGAAGAATTGTTTTATTTATATAAAAGTGAAGATGAACTTTCAAAATTTATCAGCCTTATCAATCAAATAAAAAACCTATAGTAAAATGAATATTTCGTTCACAAATCACGTTTAAAGCGTTAAAATGTGGTTTACAAGTCTGTCAGAGGTTTGTGTGAGACTCCATCAACACAATTTTTTTTTTTAGTTGTTCACTTAATTTTATTTTGTGTGAAAAGGGTGTATTTAAATTAATCGAGTATTATAAATCGTGCACAAATACCGTTAAAAGCGTTAAAATAAGGTTTATGAGTCTGCCAGAGGTTTGTGTGACTCACGGTCAACATATATTTTTTTATTGAGTGAACAAAGTGTATTTGAATTAAACGAGTATTTTAAATACTTACATCTCGCCCACAATATTAATTTCGTCCACAATGTTTTTTTTTTGCAACTGTATAAAATGTAGTGAGTTTTTTCAGAGTGATTCAATATTTGTAAATAAATAAACAGTTTTTCAAGTTTCACAAAATTTATTGTAGACACACTGCTACAATTATTTCGCCAGCACAGTGGCATCATCAGACAGACCGTTGATATATTTTATTGAGTATCTGGGTCAATTCTGTTTGTAGCCCAACTCCTTTATTATCAAATTACTGTCGTTACATGTGACATGATGATAAATGTCATTTATATATGTTAGGAAAAATAAGAAATGATTACCTACGAAAAAAGCTACAGAGGGTATTTTGAAATGGTAAAATATCTAATACTACAAAAACATGTGGCACCCCAGGGATCGATACTTGGGCCTTTTTTATTTATTGTATATATAAATGGCCTTTAAAATTAGGATGAAACATATGCAGACGACACATTTATACTCATGATTTACGTTCTGCTCAAGAGACCAATGGTAACGTAATAAATAATATATCAGATTGATTTGTGTCAAATAAACTCGCTCTTAATAATAACAAGACAGCAAAAGTTATAAACTATTTAATACTGCAAAATGAATTATGATGTACCCCAAGGATCGATACTTAGGCCTCTTCTATTTATTATTTATATAAATGACCTTTCAAAATTCGATGAAACATCAAATATTATTTTATCAGCAGACTACACATCATAAATCTCACATTTTTGCGAATAATTTAAATACCTATTTTTATTGAATCAATTATTTTTAATCAGGTTTTCGTAAACCCTTTCCTTTTTTAATTTTTTTACATCACCATTAATAATTATTTCTTCTTTTTTTTTCAGTTATGCAAACAGAAAGTCCAAATCAAATCACTGAAGGGCACCCACCGGACGATCCTCAACAACCCATCCCTATACGAGCTGGCGAACCAAATTTGCCAGGAATCTTAAAACGTATTCACAAAACAATACAAAAACAAAAATCAACACTGACAAACAAATATGTATTTCTATTATTATTTTTTTTGACAATATTATCGATGTGATTATTATTTGTATAAATTAGCTTTAGTAGTCTATTTTGTGATTGAGGGTCTAATTTTTTGTTTAACTACATATAACCAAAGATGTTGCGGTTTGTTTCAAGAATACTAAAAGAAAACTGTCTTTTTTGTATATAGGGAATTCTCGAATGGCTCATCCTCGTCGGGACATTTGTTGCTTAGTGTCGCGACGACGATGTGCGCATTGAATTGCATAAGGCGTTCTTTATTTTCTCGAGAGGAAATATTCTTTATAAGTGTATGTAAATATCATATAGTGTGAGGGACTGAATATTAAAAAAAAAACAAATCTATGTAAGACTAGTATCTGAATAAAAAATATAATATATGTGTTAATTTTGTTTTTTTAAGTGTAAAAATACGCAATTCTTTTTCCTACTTCTTTATTCCTAAATAAGGACTTCCTGAACGATCCCCTCCCTCTCTCCCACGTTGTATAATTTACGTGTTCACGAATTTTATGATCCGCCTTTTGACGAATACGAAACGATTGGGCGTCATCGATCATTTCTTGGAGAGTGCTTTTATTGTTTATTAACGGTAAGTCCATTTAAATACATATTGCTTTATACTAACTATACATTAAAAGATAAAGGAGGGTTGCAATATAAGTATAATTATAAAATTTTGGGATGATAGAAGCATGGATTATTAACATAGTGAAGTGCTCTATATGTAAACTTCACTACGTTAATAATCCACGTTTCTACCATCTCAAAAGCCCTAAGCACTCTCCAAGAAATCTTCGGATCCAAAAAATTGAATTTCAGGAAATATCCGATTATATTCTTTGCTTTAAATATTATGCAATCAAAAGTGGTTGCATTATACAATCAATTATTATGCAACAGCAAAAGTTCATTGTATAGTTGAACGTCTGGCGGGGTATTTGTCCGAAAAGCAGTTGTTTCAATGGATATATTGAATAGTGGATATAACATCTTCACCTGATGATGACTGAAACATTTGTTGTGAGATAATAAAAATAATTTTGACAATACACGTTAGTATTTTATTTTATCTAAATAAAGATCAATTAATGTTTCTTTGGTACATAAATTAAAGCGTTTGAGCACAATTTCCCCATGAATCCTCTTTTGACAGTCGAGGAAGTAAGAAGCACGCGAGTGTAGAGTTGGACGACAGCATGCTCAAGTAAGCCCCGGAGTATCTCCAGCACTCACCAAGAGCAGGGAGCAGCACCTATACAAAGGTCAAATTCCTTCTCTATTTCGTCTTACCGTCCCGAAAATTTTCCTTTTTTGTCTGTCAGCCGTACTCAAAGTTAACACGAAAGTAAGTTGGCTTACAACCACTGTATGCGTAGTTCAAGAAACATTTTTCCCTAAACAATGTTTTTTTTAAGTACATAAACGTAAGTCAAAAAGTCGCAGTAGCTAAAGAGATAATAAATAGTTATTTAGTTGAGTAAATTAATTATTTTTAATTGATATAAATTTAATTACAGATATTATTTTTGATATGCTGTCTTAAATTCTGTGAAATATTTCATTAAATTTGATCAAACGATCGATTATTTTATTTTTAATTAGCCAGAACAGTAATTAGCTAATGTTGCTATAATTGGACTTGGCTGAGGACAATTTACGGATGAACGATGGCCTCGGAAGTGCGTTTTGCTACACTTGAATGAAATTGCGATTGCAGAACGTTCCACTGTAATAACAATAATTGTTAAAGAATATTAGATTTAGAAATCCTAATTACCTCAAATAATATTACTTACTGCTCTTTTGTTCAATTTAATAAAGTTAAAAATATATTATTATAACTGTTGGAATATTTGGTTGCCTATAATATATGTTAATATGCTTGTATGAAGTATTGTAAATTTCAACCTCGAGTGTGCATTTTTTGTTGTTGTTGAAATTGAACCATGAAAATTGAATTAATTTTCAGCCACGAAGTTTGGGAGAACGGGGATTGAGTTAAACGGGGTTTTTTTTACACAAAAAATAACGGTAACATAACCAGATTTAAATAATTGAAAAAAAAAATGATCTGCAATAATTAAATAATTGAAAATATTACAGATGAATGTTATTATCGAATGTAAATAATTAAATAATTGCAAACAATTCATATAAATGTGTTGAAATATTTAACCATTCAAATCCGATTAATAATAATAATCACAATTGTGATTATGTGTGATCAATTGGATAGTTTGCTTATACCTGAGGTGAGTACTTATAAAATATAAATATAATTGTGTGCTTGTATGTAATTAGTTTTATTAGTTGGAATAATAAGATAATCGTGTAAAATAGCGACGACGGTCTACCATAATCTCAAAATTCAATCATTTTTCAGATTACACTCTGTTGCAATTTAAAATCAGGTATAATTCATATAATGTGAAATTTATTAATAATGTATACGTTACAACATTTTCTGTACGGAATAGCTCCGATAGTATAAAATAAAGAATTGAGCGAAAGAATGTAATATGTATATTACTGTGCTATCAATTTTATTCAACAATTATTTTAGGTAATTGCTTAATATTTTTTTTTTTTTAAATAAAGCTCCTCGTGTTATAAAATATTCACAAATATAAATAATAAGTAATATTAAGGGAGTCCGACGTGGTCCAGAAAATCTTCCATAGAATGGTGAAAATCATGAAATACGACGAAGAATGATGAATATAAACCCATGTAGTTAAAATATTAGTCACGAAGTGTAATAAGTAATATGAATTCTAGCAAAATCCTTATCATAATCTCAATCAATTACCAAATAAACCCAATTAAGAAAAATTAACAAATTACAATTAAGAGAGATTGAAATGCGCTTTTACATTTGGAAATCGACAGAAATTTCGCATTCGCACATATCATTTTTCCTTTTCAAAATCGGTATTTGGTATCATCAAACAGTTGCATAACGAAATGTACGAAACCCCTGTATTAGTTTACGCATTTCCGTCACGCGATCGAACAAACGAACCAACGACGTGTAATTTGATTTTATTTCAAAACGAAAACTCTGTGATTATCGAAAAGTGAATTGATTTTCCTGTTATACAAAATGGACAACAGCTTTATGAGGTTTATGAGTGAAAAAAAAAAATACTGTTTGCATTTCAAATATATTTAGTATATAAAATTTCAGTAATATTCAAATCGATTTACTGCAATTTTATTTGTAAAAACGGAATTGATTTAATCAATTGACTAAATCTGTGCTCCGTTATAGTACGGTGCAATTAATCGAAAAAATAACCTAACCTAAACCTCTAAATCTTTAATTTTGGTGGTACATTTTCGATATATTTTTAAACAATATTGTTTTAGAATGAACCTTCACCGATACAATCCCTAATTCCTCACGTCATTCATACAAACATAAAATTTCAAGTTTGTATAGTATGATAATACGAGCATACAAAATCCCACTGAATACACAATCGCGTTAAAACGAAATTGCAATAATTAAGAACCAACTCTCCCAAATAAAAAAAAAATATCTTTGCAACCCCTACAACCACAAAAAAATCCTACTGATTAGAAGTAAATATAATTTTGTGTACATATAATAGATATATAATATACAATCAATATCTTTAGAGGTAAGAAGCAGTTTTTTTACGTGCATTTTTTTATTTTTATTTTGTATTTTGTCGTAATTTGTGATTGGTAATTTGCCTTTTTTTATACATATGTTTTGTAATGTTTTTAGAGCGTCACACTTTTCTTATAAAATTTTTAATATGTAATTATAATTGTTATTTGGAAATGGAGATTTCGTTAATAAAGTAAATTGAAGTTGAAATTTGTTTTAAAGTACATAACGTAAGTAAAAACATCACAACAGATTGATTAATAATTAATTATTTTCAAATTATTTTTATTTAATTAATTTAAAGTGACAGAAAGGCTTCTGGACGTTACCTGATAGCTGTTTTATTTAAATTCAAAATCAATTAATTTGAATTAATATTATTGTGTAAATATATACAAATATCTTTATTCAGACAATTACATTTTACAAACATTGAGTACATACATTAAAATAAAGGTTTGTCTGTAATCGATCGGAGATTTTCCTGTTTTTTGTATAAATATTTTATCAAAATAAGAAGTTTAATAATAATTTATTTAAATAACTATAAGCAAGTGAACGAATAATATTTTCTATTGTTATAAAGTACAATATTTCTACTTATTATGAGAAAAATATGAATGCTGGGTCACCTCGGGTAATATTCAATTAATTTATTTATGGTAAATCACTTTTATACAGAATAATACAATTTGACATATATAACATATTTTAATATCAGTAGCGGAAATTCCAAAATAAAAATTAACTCAAGTAGTCGACTTTAGCGATGAAAAAAATAATTGAAATATCAAAAACGGTAATCTCAATGATATAACATGTTTAATTTTATATTTCAGCCAAAAATCATAATTAAAATACACACCTTTTAATCATATGCATTTCGTCGCAAGCTGAACCTCTCGTGATGTAACTGAGTACGAATTTAGAAATTTTGGAAAAGATGTGCTCTGCCGGTTGACTTGAATCGGTGTCAAAAGCGGTCATCAAAAGAGGCAGGACCGAAGAAATGAATATTATGCATATTAAAGATGAACGTTACGTCCAGCTTTTGTCCATATCTATTGTTGATAATTTGCATATTTTTGCCAAAGTGGGGACTAGGGGAATTAGTATAAAATACCGATGAGGCGCCGGATTTAATATCAATTTGATCACATCCATTTTTTGAGTAACATTAGTTACTCGTACTAAGTGTAAAATGAAGGTTTTCCTGGTGAGTACGATATATTCAATTTTTTTTTTAAATTAAAAGTAAATACTCAATTTATTTTGGATTAAAATGAAAATAATCTAATGAACAAAGTCGATCTTTTCCTAATTACTTAATTTTATCCAAAGACTAATAAAATGTTTTTTTTTTAATATGAGCAAAATTAGAGTGTTTTGATGTAAAGACAACACTTAACTTTTTTACCACTTTTATATACACAAACACATCATTATTCAGACAACACAATTACAATTCTTTACAAATACTTATATTTGCAGTACAAATAGATGGGTTATTTATTTATTTATTTCAATCAACGGACGAGTTCAGTTACAGATTGATTACAAGATATGAAACATTGCATAATAAATATTAACACTAAACAATAATGGATGTCATAGGCTATCGATCAGAGGTCTTTCATCCCCGCCATGAATTTATGATGATTTGCAAATAAAAACTTTGCTAACCAGCTAAACTGTCATGTAAATGTGTAATGAATTGATGAATTTTAACTGAAGGATGTTTATGCTTGGGAGGGATATAAAGGTTACGAGTGATGCAGAATTTTGTAAGAGGGGAATGATTGTATGGGTTATTGGCAAATTTTGTGGTAAGAGATAATATGCGCTATGATATGGGAATGATTTGGGTGGATTCGTACAGGAATTCGTTAGAGGGATTATAGAGTACTATTTTTATTTTACTATAATAAAAGTGGCATAAAAAAGCTAAGTAAAATTGTAAATGTAAAAAAATAGATTTCTTGTAGACATCCTGTTTTAACATTTAATCACGGATTTTTCAATATGTTGGCAATTATATATAAACATGTGCTTTCTTCATAAAATTGTACACAATCATGTTGACAATCCACAAATATTAGGACAAATTAAGTTTAAGATTCCGCGTTCTTCAGTGCGTAATTCCGTAACATTCAGTTATAACTCAACACGATGTAATTATTATCTGAACTCCCCCATTCCAAGAATGTCTCGCCTTTACAACCAATACTCGAATTGTATCGATATATTTAATATGCCATTTGTTTACTATAAACGCGTTCTTTTAGATTGTCTTAAATCGAATTTATGAACTTTGTACTCGCCATATAAAATAATTTTGTAAATATTGTAAACCCTGTCAATGGACTATGTCTGTTGGGTTTGTATAAATAAATAAATTGATTTGCCTCCAAGATCCCAGAAAAAAAATGGGTTGTGTTTCTTGTAAACAGTTGTAGGATTGTTTTTAACAGCAGAGGATTTTAATTACAAATTTTTCAATAGGCTGGCAATTGATTCTCATTAACTGACGTTTAATTCATCAAGTCATCAATAAATTTAGATTTTTCTCAAAATTCTCAAACACAAATAAGCAGATCGTATGGACTTTTATAAAAATCGCAAGCATTTTTTTTTATTTAATCAGTTACACTCATCCATAAATAAATGAATTGATTTATATTACTCTCATATAACCAACAGATCAAAAGTTTCAATTACAAGATAACGCTCCTATAAAATAAATATTTATATTATGTGTATTATTGGTTAAGGTACGATTACCTTAACCTAAAACACACATAAAATAAATATTTAATTATTTTTAAATAACTGTCATCAATGAATAAATCCTCTTTCTATTTTCACTAAAACACAGCTTGTTTCACTCGTAGTAAATTCTTGAAATGTCAAAAAAGAAAGGTAATATTAAAGCAGTAGAAAAATATACTTTATATTCAATCGTTTTTCAAAAAAATATATATTTCAATGAGGCTTTAGTATCAATTAAATAGAATCAAACAAAAAATATTTGATATTTAATCTTTTTGTATTGTTTAATTGTAATTTTTATTTTTTTAGTTCGCAAGTGCCCTTGTGGCTCTAGTCAATGCTCGTCCTGAAGCCGGATATTCGTACCCACGTCCGGGTGGATTTATATTAGGAGGACAAAACTTTGGGTCAATCTCCACTGGAAGCCACGGAATCGGAATTGGAGGTTTCTCTTCCGGCGGAGAATTCTCATCCGGAAGTCACGGAGGCTTCTCTTCAAGCGGAATCTCTTCAGGAAGTCAATCAATTGAAATCTCATCTGGAAACGTAGGAGGTAGCAGTTTCGGAAGTCACGGACTGGGAATCGGAGGCTTCTCTTCCAGTGGAATCTCTTCTGGAAGTCAAACACTTGGAATCTCGTCTGGAAACATAGGAGGTGGTAGTTTCGGAAGTCAAGGAATTGGAATCGGAGGCTTCTCATCCAGCGGAATCTCTTCCGAAAGTCAATCATTTGGAATCTCGTCTGGAAACATCGGAGGTGGCAGTGTTTCGACTTCCAGTACAGGTGTTAGCGGAGGTACAACCGTCCACAAACACATCTACGTCCACGTGGCTCCTCCAGAACCAGAACAATCCCGCCAGCAAGTCATTCACCACCAACAACAAGCGCAAAAACACTACAAGATCATCTTCATTAAAGCACCATCTCCACCAACCGTGCCCACTCCAACCATTCCTCTTGCCCCTCAAAACGAAGAAAAGACCCTCGTTTACGTTTTGGTGAAGAAACCCGAAGAACCCGCCGACATCAACATCCCAACACCGGCTCCAACTCAACCAAGCAAACCAGAGGTTTACTTCATCAGATACAAGACTCAGAAAGAAGTTACTGGAGGAAGCTCTTCTGCTAACATCAATGGAGGATCTATTAATATTGGAGCAAGCGATTCTGGTTCTGTTATTGGAACTAGCAACATTGGTTCAGTTTCTGGATCATCGAATTCTGGAATCATCGGAGGGTCTATTGGAAATACTGGAAGCTTCACTCAACAGACAATCACAACTGGTTCGACGGGAAGCCAGTACGGTCCACCGGGTCACATCCCTGGATTAGCCATTCATTAAACTCCCATCATGTTTAGATCGAATCATTGCCATCTTTTGTACATTCATGTATTATTTTAAGGTTAGTTAAGTTAAGCACAAAACACGGTGACAAATAAAATGCTTCTTTTAAGATAAATTATGTATAATGTGTATTATTTAACCATAAAACATCAAAATATCAACAAATACCTGAAAAATAGATTAATTAAGTAGTGTGTAACTGTTTCTTTTTTTGACTGATTTTGTTATTAAGATATGCGTCTTCTAATAAAAAGAGAAAAACCTGAAAAAAAAATAATAACTGTGACCAAGCGAATAAATCCTTTTTATATTATTAAGAAAATTTAATTTAAAAATGTCTCAGTTAGTTATGGAAATATTAATTATAACAACTACATTTAAGTTTCACACTTCTTACAGAATTGATTGGTCATTTGATTACCAAAAATAATTATTTGAATATAATCGATTTTACCCATCATTAATCCACAGGTAAAGTTTTTTGACCGGGATTATCGGCAACACACGCTGTGGTTTAAATATTCACAAATGCAAATGATATAAATAAACGTGCACAATTCTTGCAAAATCCTTCACCAGAATCTCAACCAATTACCAAATAAACCCAATTAAGACAAATTAACAAATTACAATTCCTTTGTTCCAGATGCGCGTGCAATTGTGCAAAAAACACCATCCACTCTTTATTCATTAAAATTCCCAAGATTCCCATCTGTGTGCCTGTGTGTGAGAACATTCATTTTCTTCGAGTGCACCGAAATGGGAGAGTTCAACTTTCCGGCACGCCGGACGATCGGAAGAATCGCGCTGCTGTTCTTGCTGCAGTCGCGCGCGGGGGAGAAAGAGAAAGTCTGCGCGCAATCATTGTAATAAACGGTGTATAGAGAAACTAAGCGCGATTAACACATATCACGTGATCATCCCAGCACATCTCCTATTATTACTTAAACGCGCGCCGTTTTTTTTTTCTTTCTTCTTTTTTTCTTGATTTAATTCTTTCTTTCTGTGAGTTGCACGCATGCAATTGGGAGCGCGCTCGAAACTCTCCTTTTATGCACACTCTTTTTTTGTTTCTATAATTCTGAACCGTGTGGTCGTTTGTTGCAGCAATTAGAAAATTACTGATTCATGCGAGGAAAAATACTTTCGCGTGATTATGGGGAATTGTTGATATTAATTTGTCGTTGCGATTGTTTTATGGACATCATTTACGCTTATTACATTGTTTCGTATGAATTTCAATTAAAAAACTTAATTAAATTAATTAAATTAAATCATCCTGAATTAATGTTTTTTTTTTTAGTTTCGCAATATAAAATTTGGATAAGATTTATTTATTTTCAAACTCTTATCCAAAGATTTTTTTATATTGATGAACTAAATGAATTTTTAATCTTTAATACTTCCTCTTAAATTGTTTAAATATTTATAAACAATTTCTCATAGAAATTTATCTCGAAATGGAAATAATTATTTAAATCAATTCTTGTACTGCAGAATTTCCACTTCTTTGCTAAAAATTATTGAAGGTTAATGTGGTTGTTCATCTTGTGTGAAATTAATAGCCCTGGATTCTACACCCTGTAATTATCCATACATTTTGATAAAAATCAAGTGTTTATGGAAAGAACAAATTAATTTTAAATGCATATCCCAGATAAATGGTAAAATGGTTCATTAATTCTCTTAAGGCAACTTAATTACAATTTAACGCGTTTTCCCATTTAAGCGAGGAAAAACTTTCTTTTGGATTGTTGTTAGATAAAAAGACGCGCATGGAACGTGAATTAAATGATTTTGTTTTCCATCGGTAATATCCCATACAAGTTTTTTTGCATTGAATTTTCTTCAATCAGAGATTAATATATATATATATATATATATATACAGAAAGATCTGAAGATCAAGAGATTAACTCTTTTTATTAAAAACATCGAGGAGTAATAACAACAAAAAAATCGCGACAAGGGTTCACCGGAGCGAGAATTTTAATACTGAACGGTTTCCAGGAGTTGTTTATTATTAAAATTAATTTAAAAATAAAGGGTTTGAAAATAATTAATAAGTTATTTCCACCTTTAGCTTCGACTTACTCAATAGAAAAGATGATATAATTGATGTTCGTATCAAACTATTATATATATCAAATAAAAATTACAGATAAATAATTCTACCAATTAACTATCCGCCGTTTTTTTTTTCTACCTGATATTGTTCTGGCCTGTCTCTTTCAATTTGTATTAAATTCATGAAAAAATTTGTTATCTTACACATTTCGTGTCGTTTATTTATTAAACAACGAACGAAGAAACTGCATGTATATGTATTTTTTTAATTAGATCAATTATCTTCATAATTAAGTTAATTGTGTTTAAATATTGTCTAGATTGTTCGAAAATTAATTAATTAGCTTTCTATGTCTATAAAAAACAACTTTAATCCGGATAAACAACGCACGCATTTTACAGGCAAAGGATGAATGTGAGCCGTTCCACGTGAAATACTAACCCACTTTACTCCCACACAAAAATCATTTTACACCGTAAAATTCTAGAGTTGGCCAAACAATCCGATAAATCCTTTAAATGGTGTCAACAAAATATATATGTGAATGTATTTGTCATCTTTTTTTTTATTTATCGGTTTATTAGTAGTGTTGGGCAAAATCGAGTAATATTGTTAATCGAATATTTCTAAATAAACAATTTTAAATTAATAAAATCAATAAGTAATAATAAATTAATATTTTCAATACATATAGGGAACAGTTACTACTATTAATAGAATATGCGGCATTAATAAAATTGTCATATACTTAATTAACATAACATAACATTAGAAATGTACGACTTAACCCTGTTCGATAGCCCCGATAATTTTTTTAATAAACAATTTTAAAAGTTAGAAAAACTGAATGCATGGCAAGGCAAAAATATGTAACTCTAGAATCTTTAATCTACATGTATGTAAATATTTATGTTATATTATTTTGTATAATGACACACAAAGCAGCATTGTATGAAAGATCGTTTCATTTAACAATTATCAATTTGCTGGACTACAATAGCTACAAATATTTGACTGTTTTTTTTTGCAGTCTATAATCAAGTTAAGCGATTAACGTAGATAAATTTATAATGTATTTTTTATTTATTTTTTTACATTTTTTTTAATTGTTGTTAAATTTGAGGTCTCACATGAAAACAGCCAAATTCAAGTTGTCCTGGAAGGACTGTAAACAGCGATTGCTACAAACAATTGACTCTATTTCATAGTCAAGAATTTAGTTAAGCGATTAACGTAGATAAATTAACCAAGCAAACATTTTTTTTACAATTTTTTAATTGTCTTTAAATTCGACGTCTCACATGATAACAGTACAAATTCAGGTCATCCTGCGGAAACTGTAAGGCTGCGGCAGCTACAAAAATTGACTGTATTTTGCAGTCCAGAATCTAGTTGAGCGATTAACGTAGATAAACTAACCAAGCAACTATTTTTTTATTTATTTATTTATTTTTCAATTTTTTAAACGACGTCTCATATGAAAACATTCCAAATTCAGTTCATCCTGTAGGGACTGTGGGCTGCGACAGCTACAAACAATTCACAGTATTTTGCAGTCCAGAATCTAGTTAAGCGATCAGTGTAGATAAATTAACCAAGCAACTATTTTTTTTTTTTAATTTTTACAATTTTTTAATTGTGGTCGAATTGGACGTCTTACATGAAAACAGCCTAAATTTAGGTCATCCTGGAGGGACTGTGGGCTGCGGCAGCTACAAACAATTGACTCTATTTTGCAGTCCTGAATCTATTTAAGCGATTAACCTAGAGAAATTAACCAAGCAACATTTGTTTTATTTTTTACAATGTTTTAATTTTCGTTAAATTCGACATCTCACATGAAAACAGCCCAAATTCAGGTCATCCTGTAGGGACTGTAGGCTGCGACAGCTACAAAAAATTCACTGTATTTTGCAGTCCAGAATCTAGTTAAGCGATTAACGTAGATATTTTAACCAAGCAACTATTTTTTTTATTTTTTACAATTTTTTAATTGTCGTTAAATTAGATATCTCGCATGAAAACATCCCAAATTCAGGTCATCCTGGAGGGACTGTGGGCTGCGACAGCTACAAATAATTAACTGTATTTTATTGTCCAGAATCTAGTTAAGCGATTAACATAGATAAATTAACCAAGCAACTATTTTTTTTTTATTTTTTACAATTTTTGAATTGTCGTTAAATTCGACGTCTCACATGAAAACATCCCAAATTCAGGTCATCCTGGGGGGACTGTAGGCTGCGAAAGCTACAAACAGTTGACTGTATTTTGCAATCCAGAATCTAGTTGAGCGATTAACGTGAATTAATTAACCGAGCAACTATTTTTTTCATTTTTTACAAGTTCTTAATTGTGGTTAAATTCAACGTCTCAAATGAAAACAGCCCAAATTCAGGTCATTCTGGAGGGACTGTGGGTTGTGACAGCTACAAACAATTGACTGTATTTTGCAGTCCAGAATCTAGTTAAGCGATCAATGTAGATAAATGAACCAAGCAACTTTTTTTTAATTTTCACAATATTTTAATTGTCGTTAAATTCGACGTTTCACATGAAATCATCCCAAATTCAGGTCATCTTGGAGGGAAGATTTTTTTGCTTTTTTTAAATTATCTTTATTTTGACGAACCCTAAGTGAAAACAGTTCAAATTCAGGTGGCTATAGAAGGGTTATAATCTACGTCTCTTTTAAACAATTGACAGTATTTTACAGTAAGGAATCTTGATAAGATATTAACGTGTATTATTTAATAACTATATAGTTTTTAAATTAACGCCAAGTGTTTAATTACAAATAAAAAGACTGTTATAAGGAATTACAGACACAATATGCTCATTGTCAGTTTGTTATTGATAATGAGCACATTGTGTCTCGAAATGTACATCTAACATAAAAATAAATTGTGAAGTAAGGAATAAGAATATTTTAATTTGTATATTAATTAACCCTAAAATTGTTGTAATTTTAAATACCAAGTACAGAGTTTAAATCCGCTAGCCGGATTTAGCACTCTGCGATTATTTTTATAGGATCATTTGAAATGAAATGTAACATGTATACTAATTATTTAAAACTCTGGATGAGTTCAAGAACAATATTCGTGCTATTATTGTTAGTATAGACACGGACATGATGAGCAAAATAATTCGAAAGTTCCTATTTCGTCTCTTTATATGAATCGGGTGAAGTAGAAGCGATATTTTCAATTTAAGTCTCATTAATCAGTTGATAAAACATTTTAGTAATATTAAAAATTGTTGACTAAGTTACACTTTGTTTGATTTATTTTCAACTAGTTTCGGCACTTTGTCATTATCAAGAATGATAATGGCTAAATGCTGAAACTAGTCGAAAATATATTTATTTTTTACGTGTAAAACAAACCAAGTATATAATATAATTTTCAAGATGTAATTTACTAAAACACTAAATGTACCTTTATGTAAACGAAAAAAGAAAAAAAATGAAGTATACCAATCATGTAAAGACCCTGAGTGAGTTGATGAACAATATTCAGGCTGCTATTGTTAATATAAACTGAGATATGCTGGACAAAATTGTTCGAAACTTCCAATTTCAGCTATCTCAATGTATCGAGTGGAACGAAGGCCATATTCTATGTACAAGAAAAGGATATGAAATTACAACATCAATAAATTTTATTTTATGATTATTTTTAAATTAAGCAAAGTTGTCATATATTCGTCGCTGCAGGAAGCAATGACAAATCATGGGTTAATTACTTTACAACACCATGGAATTGAATTAGATGTGTGTTTTTTATATGAAATTATCAATAATTAAGTTAACTCAATTCAATTAATTATAAACAAAATAGAAAGACTGTTATTCCTTACTTCACTTTTTATTTTTATGTTAGATGTACATTTCGAGACACAAAGTGTTCATTATCAATAACAAACAGTTTGTTATATAATATATTTAATATAATATCGTATATACTTAGGTGGTACTAATAATCTATTACTTGACTGTACTGCTATTTTTTTCCATAACCTCCACCCAGTTACCCTTCGAAATTTTAAAGTAACTGAAAGAACAGCTTTAACTACGAGCACTATATATATATATATATATATTCCTAGGTGGTACATGATACTTTACATGTACCACCAAAGAATGTGCGAAACCAATTGCTATTGCATTTCGATTTTTACAGAATCACATGTGTTGTAAATTGACCGATGACACATCTATCACGCACTGCAGATAGCATCTGTGGTGAAATTGTTCTTCAAAATACAATATTAAGGGTCCTAAAGAGGCGCCTAAGGGATGTCTAATTATTTTATATATGACTTATTATATACTTCTGTTATTTTTTTTTTAATATGTATTTTTTATGTTTATTTCTTTTTTGTATTTCGTAAGCATATTTAATAAAAATCTCATATTTTTTTTCTTCCTAATTATCATCATTTATATATAAAGGCTGGAAATTATATCATGTATGAAATTATAAAATATATGATTAACTGTAAATGGCCAATTTGTAAATAAAACTATTATTATTATTAATGAAGTTTTCGTGTCTGATCATATATAACTTAAAAGTATTATGAAAAATACCATCAACCTCATCTTTAATTTTTGTAACTCTGAAATTAGTAAGCGTCTTGGCAAATGTAGGGAAATATGTGAACTGCTTTTCCTCGCTCACGCAGGTAACAGAACTAGTTGAAGCTAATTTGGAAAATTGTTTTATTGCTAAATCTGTTGGCGCGATTTTGTAAACTGCTTGACATGAATACAATTTATGGTCAATAAGAGTGTTTCTTACATATGGGGATTATTTACTCTCATTATTGAAATTTATTTTATTAAGCCATAAAAAGTGTCAGTACTGGATTGTGAATTAAAAGTTTGTGAACTTAATTTCTAAAAAGGTGATTATATGACAGGGTTCAACCATATAGGCATAAGTTGGCTATATGGATGAACACTTAATAAAATTTTAATCCACAAAAAGTTTGTGGATTAAAATTTATATATAATTAGTTTAACCACCCTCGGTCCTCTATTCGTCAACTCTAGTCATGCTTATGTCCATAAGGTTTACATTACTATCAGTGGAGAAAGTGTAAAAAGTGCAGCACTCTTTACACTTTCATCTAAATAACAAATCTTTCGCTTTCTTAAAATATAAATTAATAATTAATTAATCATAAGGCTTTTACTTCGTTATACATTGTTTTAAGTTTTAATAAAAAAAAACTGATTTACTTTATGTGCTTTTACTTCGTTATACATTATTTTAAGTTTTAATAAAAAAAAAAACTGATTTACTTTCTGTAATTTCATTATAACAAACGGTCATTATAATAATACTAAAAGGGATAATAATCAATTATAACAACTAACCTCAATAACAAATGAATCGCCCCAATTGATTTCCTCCTGATTTTGTGTATTCAACAGCAAATCAATTGATTCACGGTAATGAATAAACGCCGGGCATCGGTGATTTACGAAGACGAATCGATCAACGCGGAAATCGGCGTTAGAAAGCCGCGCTCAGAAACCACAAAGCGATCATTTTTCCTCACGAAATTTCTGTGAACACGTCCGATTTCGTGACGTCTGCCTCGAGAACAGTTTCTAGGCCATCAACACTTTTGCACAGATACGATTTCCCCGGCCGGTGCACGCAAAAACACAAAATCGCCAGAAACAAAGAGATCTCTATTCATGTGCGAAACGTTCCCTTTTTGGGGAACTGAATACATTAAATTTTATGGAGTGTTAAATTTCTCACGTGAAATTCACAATTTCAATTTCTCTCAGAAATTACGTGCTTGCAAATAAAATAAAATCTGCAAAATAAATCCAACTAAATAAATACAATAAAGTATTCAGGTCTATTCCATACAGGAAATGTTAAATTTAACGTGTACGTTGTTAATTAATTTCACATTCTATCTATCATAAATCCATTGCGTATTTAATAGATTTATGATACATAAAATGTTTAATTAATTAATAACGTACACGTTAAACTTAACATTTCCAGTACGGACTGTGATAATAAAAAATAACGTTTAACGTGTACGTTATTTGATAATAAAAAATAACGTTTAACGTGTACGTTATTTTTTATTATTACTGTTAAGACTGTTCTTTCAGTTACTTGAAAATTTCGAAGGTTATGAAAACAAAAAAAATAGCAATGATTATTATGGCTATTCTGTAAAGTAGATAGTGGAGGCACTTAATTTTTGAAAATCCATGATCACTTAAAATAAAACACTTAATGATTTTCAACTATTTTTTGTGTATTTCACGACAATTGTTTCGCAACGTTGTTGCTTCTTCAGTTGAATACACAAAAAATAGTTGAAAATCATTAAATGTTTTATTTTAAGTGATCATGGATTTTCAAAAATTAAGTGCCTCCACTATCTACTTTACAGAATAGCCATAATAATCTATGCTATTTTTTTTTTTGTTTTCATAACCTTCGAAATTTTCAAGTAACTGAAAGAACAGTCTTAACTACGAGCACTAATAAAAATCAGACATCCTCTAAATCCTTTGCGCAATTTTGTTTTATTTTGAAATTACCTTAAATTTTGAATGCATTTATTTTACAAGAACGGAATAATTCATTAAAGATTGTTATTGCTTTGTGGAAAGTAACAACTAAGATGGATTGCAGTGTGGAAATTGTACAAGCATGATCCACGCGTGAAATGATTCGTTAAAGATTACTAGGACGTTTGTTTATGTTGTTTACAGACTTTCTCTTTCTTTTACAGAATAATGGTGTAAGTAATTGAACGGCCAGGCGTACTTATGGAAAATCCTCATTTTTATTAATTTATTTATTTATTTATATCATTCTTACACATTTTCTTTTTCTAAATGGCAGATTAAAGCGTTTAATAAATATTTGAGTTTTGAAACTAAAAGCAGCCGGACATTGCGAAAAATTGAACTTTTTTAAAGCTTCATTCCATCGAACGTTCCTTATTAATATTTTTAATTTGTTTTTTCTTTTTTCTGGCTGAATCAAATCAGGATTATTTCAACATCTACTCGATTAAGTAATTGATGTTTGAGGCTATATCTTCACGAAACTCCACAATACACAATTTGTAAATAAAAAAAAACGTTTTTTTAAGTTTGACAACGCATTTGCACCAGCCAGATAATAGGTTCTATTCTGTAAGGGAAATGTTGGATTTAACGTTATTATTTTTATCATCACAGTCTAAGTAACTCTGGTATACATCAACAAAATATATTATAATATTTACAGTATTGAACAAAAAAAATAAACCGTTATCAACAATTTCGCGCAAACACAAAAAAGCGAGAATCAAGGTGATGGATTGCTTCATCACGGCATTAATGGATTACAAAAGGTCGCAGCGATTATAATCGTGCTGGCTTTTTTTAGTTGGATTAAACAGAAATTATAATCATCCGTTTAAATGGCTTGTTGATTTTCCGGAAGCGTTGTTCATGTAATGCATGTTCGAAAATATACTCAGGAATTGTCGTCGGATCGCATCTCTGGATTTCTCACTGTCGGCGAGTGAAAGTTTCACAAACAGGAAATGCACTCTTCTTCCATTCAAAGTTGGTATTTCACTGCGGCTGCTATTTTATTTATCTCTTTTTTCTTTCAAGGATTTCCATTATTGGAATTTATTATTGTGTATTTATTACAAATGCTTCCTATACTATCAATAATATTTTTTTTAATGATTTTACTCCTATCCCGAAAAATATTCTCATTTTATTTATTGTTCTAATCAAGGTTGCTTCTTTACACTTTTATCTCTTTGAACCCGAATCACTTCCACAAATTTATAGATTGATTTATAAATACAGGATATATATATTGATATTTTTTTATAACGATTTCCACTATTAGAATTTATTATGGAATATTTATTACTAACGCTTTCTCTTCTATGTAGTAGTAAGTAAGTAAGTCATGTATTTGTTTGATCACCATTGCGGTATAACATAGTCAAAATAATTCAAAAATATACAATAAATAATGTTTAAATCCACAATCCCCGTCCAAAAGAATATAGAAAATGGAGAACGCGCAGCACTTACCAAAATTAGACACCAATCTTTCCAATGAACTGCTCTATAATACATGCAAAATTCCCCCAATAAATTTCAGACTTATCCTTATCTTAAGAATTTTATCACACTATGCTTCTTAAAACTGTTAACATTGAGTCGTTTGAACAAAGACGTCATACAGCTAGTATTTCATTTTTGTTTAAGATTTTACACAACCATATCGACAACAGTGATATATTAAGCTAGATCAACTTTCATGCTCCAGTATTCAACGGGCGACATAAACCAACATTCTATGTTCACTTTAATCGAAATATGTCAGGTTTACGGTCTCCTATTAGCACAATGTGTCGAATTTTTAACGAACGGTTTTATGATTGTGATATATTCTGCGATACGCTTTCATCAGTATTATTACGCTACTAATTATTTTTACAATTTGTATATTTTATTGTTTTCGTATCTATATTTGTACTGGTATTTATTTATATTTATATTTTTGTTTTTTTTTAAGTCAAATTGTCAACAATTTGATTCTACAAGGTAAACACAAGAAATTGCTGTTCGTCTATTAAAAAAAATATTAATAATATGTAAGTATTCATATAATTATCTAGAATAACGTGAAAATTATTTTACTGATTGCACTCGAATAAAATTAACATCACACCACCGACACTTCCAAAAAGCCACCATCATTCATTCCCGCTACAAACAAGAGAGTGAACATTTACCGGTGGTGGTAAATGGGTAGAAGTGGCAGACCCCACTACGGCACAGTCGGTTACAAGGCTGTAACTCAAACAATCCAGTCGTCAGTCGGTCACTTGGACCGGTAAAAACACCAACCAGACAGATATCAATTAGTAAGAGAGGTTTGCGCATTAATATATTTTTTTGAGTGTCGTCTTCGATCCCCTCGAAAAGAAACGAAATCCTGGAGCGATACATCAACGCAGGCATGGAGAAGGAATTACCGCCACCGGAGTCCATGACTTCCGTCAACATCAAGCCGGAATACGCTCCGTCGGAGGTGTATTCATCTGAACCACCACCGGTAAGTAAAAAATAATAATTATAATTAAATGTATATAATAATTTGGAAGGATAAAAAATAAAATAAATAACGACTTTTAAAAAATGAAGGTTTTAACAAAATAAATGTATTATATATTAATAATAATAACAAGAACGTAAAAATATACCCCTTGGAAATATCAGCTGAAGGAATTGTAAACAAAAACCTGAAAGACAATATCAAGGATCTCGGACTGCATAATAGGATAATTAATGCTGGACAACATGCAGTCTTGCTGCAAATATGCCATATTGTCCGAATTTTTTTTAAATTAGTGAGATAATATATATTGAATAATATTCGCACTTATCACATGAGATTTTTAGCTAATTGTGTTTTCTTACATTTGTAAAAATAGGTGAATCCGTAAATAAAGATAATAATAATAATATTTAAAGGATAAATTAAACACTTGTTTTTTTTTGTTTTTGTTTTTTTTTTGTTTTTTTCACTACTGTAGTGAAACAAACCAAGTGTTTAATTTATCTATAAAATATTACTAGTGAGATAAACTGAATTGTTTCCTCACCACCAAATGGCTGAAAAAGAATGGATAATAATAAAGAGAATTTATTTAGCACTTTTGTTATATATAAAAAAATCTTATAAAAAATTAACAAGAAATATATTCATAATAAATTAAAAACGACGTAAGCGCCACCTTTTGCCTAATTTCAAGCGGAATATGCCTTCATCAAGGCATTGCACATGGAACACACTAGTCTGATGAGGTTCGAAAATCCGAAATGGCCATCACTAGTTATCCATACGCTAGATGAATGCTGGCTGAACATTTCTTTAAATATGAAGAAATATATTATTGAAAATATTATTGATTAATAGAAAAAAAAAATAATTTTAAACTTTTTAATTTTTTTAGAAACATTTGGTTTTGTTTCACTATACTTTTTATTTATTCAACTATTTTCGACTTACTGTCATTCTCAAGGATTTAGATATATTCTTTAAAAAAAAAGTATAATGAATCAAAATCATGTGTTTAATTTAAAAAGTTTAAAATTTATCAAAGTGATCAATGAGAACCAAATTAAAATAATTAAATAACTGTGACCAACTGAATGAATACTCTTTTTTATTCAAATTAAAATAAAATTAAAGATATAAACTTAACTTTCTCTTATCCAAAAGAAAATATTATGATCATAAAAAGTTTGGAATAGAATTAAAACACGATGAAAAAAAGATTGTGAAGGAATAATCAAGTACTATGAAAAGATATTTAAGTTAGAATTATTTTTACATTTAGCGCCTAAATCGATTCAACTACAAGTATTTTAATTTATGTTTAAACAAAAATTGATTTAACAAACTAAACTGATTGATTGAGTTACGTGAAGATCAAAGTAATTTGATAAATAAAGCACCTTTCTTCATACATTATTTGATTTACTAAATGTTTATGCAACACTTAATTAAATGTAAGTTTCGTGATTATTTGATAGATATATGAAAAAACTTTGTACACTTTTCTTCACTTATTTTATTTATTAACAGATGTATATTTCGATTACCATGTAATTATAATCATTTTTTACAAAGAAAATTTTTAATGATTACCTAGTCATCAAAATCTACATCTGTTAATAAATAAAATAAGTGAAAAAAGTGTATAAGGCACAGCATTTTTTGTTTTTTGCTTTAAATATTTTCGATTCAAAAATTGTTACATTATACAATATGTTATTGCTATATAACAGCAAATGTCTATTATTATACATTTGTTAAAGTACTTATGTAACATAAGTCATAATGTCATAGTAGCTAAAGGCAAAATTATTTATTAATTAATTATTTTAAAGTTTAATTTACATTGAAAAATTAAATAAAATGTGAAGAATGATTGTTAGAGCTTTATTTATCAATGTAATGATTAAACAAGTTCGTCGAATTCACCGAAACTAAATTTTGAATTAATTTTTAAAAAAAATGGCAAATTAATTTCGATGAATTCGACGAAACTATCCAAATATTGCTGACTTGTTAAATCAGTAATTATTCAAAAAATAAATAAAGGATTTGAAGCGAACAAAGAACTGTATTTTTAATTAAGCAGACGGTGGCGCTTTTTATCAATATTTTCAGGTGTAATTAATTTAAATAAACATTTTTTTTTTGTTAACAAAACAAATTTATGTTTGTTTGTTTACTACAGTATTTAATGTTTTTATTGAACAATGAAAATATGCAAACGAAATTCGTATTATTTCTTTTTTGCTCAAAAACTGTATTTCTTTGTTCTCTGGAATATTTAATATACCGCATGTAGAATTGATTAACGCACCATAAGGATTTCTATATGAAATTCTTAATGTTCAAATATTGGCTCCTCTAATTATTTTAGAGAAAAAGGGTAAATATGTTTCTTGTAAAGACAAAGTACTGTATGAAACCATATCATTAGTTGTGTTTTTTTTTGCATAAAAAGGAGAAATCTTGGAAATGAAAACTAATATTTTAGCATAAATGGGTGGATGTCATGGAAGTGTCGAAACAAACAACCGTTGATTGTTAGCTGTCATTTTAATGTTTTAATAACAAATTTAGACATATTTTAACTAATTTTGCATTTAGCCAATGGATTGTAATGCCAAAAATGTATTTTCCATTCTCACAACTTTTAAATACAGGGAAATTAAAACTGCCACCTTTACATAAACCAGCAAAACTTTGATAAACTGTCGAAAACAAGCCGCTGACATTTTCGGTTGAATCTCGTTTTTCTTACATAATTTTAAAAATAATGAGAATATTTAATGAAATGTTCAGTCACCATTTATCTAGCGTATGTCCACCTTGTAGACCCAAATCGTTGACGATGCCACTTGAAATTTGGCAAAAGATGGCGCTTGCGTCGTCTTTAATTTATTATGAATACTGAGAATAATTTATAAAACAAATCAACTTTTATTTAAGGAATTAACACATAATAAAATATATACTATAATAAATGTTCAAATAAGCCTACATCCACAGATATACAATGACTCATTCTATCAAAAAATGCTCGTCTGATATTTCCTAACTGTTATGGCGAAATGCGCAGTTAGCTTAAATATGATCTTGAATACAATTTTGCAATTGTTCTAAATCTTCAAAACGGTTACCACTGTAAATTTTTGATTTCAAATTTCCCCATTGAAAGAAATCATTAGGAGAAAGGTCTGGACTACGAGGAGGCCAACAAATTTCGTATCCTCTACCAATAACTTTGCCATTAAAGCTTTGATTTAACTATTCGCGCACGACACGACTGTTATGTGTACTGTACATAACAGTCCATCTATTTAAAACCAAATTTCTTCACTAACAGGTACAACCTCATTAATAGCTGGTGTTATTTCTTCGGACAATAATTGCAAAAAACGTTCAGGCGTTAATTTTCTGTCAATAATATTATACCCCAAAATACCAGCCCAAATATTTAATTTTTGAGAATATTAGGTTCTCGTTTCTATATATTTATGATGATTTGGTTTAACCCAAATTATATAGTTTTGTGTGATTAGTTCATCTATAAAACACACATTCCTCAATAAATATCTTTCTTCGTTTGCTTTTTCCATAATGGTGTAGCAAAACTCAGCCCTTCTTATCTAGAAGCAATTCTTGATGGCACTGATATTTGTAGAAACGATACTGGTACTTTTTCTAAATTGTATGCACTGTAGTGTGGTGTATTCCACTATTTCCTGCTATATATATATTAAAGTAATTTATTTATTTATCCATCAACACTCACAAAATCCAATTATATCCAAATTAAATGACTGCTAATTTAATAAATATTTTAATTAAAAATAATTTGTTTCAAATTTTTAATTAAATTTTGCAACATACACCATTAGAATAATTGCTAAATTCGTGCTGAATTTTTACACTTTTAAAACCTCTGCTTACTTAAATTGGTTTGCGCAAGCCAATTTGCCTGTTTAAGCGCACCTTAAAACATGATATGTTACATTTTGAAACACAGTTATTATTACGAGTGTACGAGCATTTTGTAAAAACATGATTCAAAATTTATTTTACATTTTGAAGGTGGAAGCCTTCAGAATGTAAAACAAATTCGCTGCATTCATGCTTGAAACGAATAATAAAAATACACTCTTGAACTTTGTTTGGTATAAATAAATTTTGTATTTGTGGATCGATTTTCGGCAATCAAACATTAAATTATTATTTGGCATTTGTAACGTCAACAAATAATTAAATTTCAATCAAC
This sequence comes from Philonthus spinipes, assembly GCA_963082785.1. Taxonomy (NCBI): domain Eukaryota; kingdom Metazoa; phylum Arthropoda; class Insecta; order Coleoptera; family Staphylinidae; genus Philonthus; species Philonthus spinipes. The sequence continues at coordinate 4,259,456 of OY720306.1, forward strand.
ACGAAACGAATGCTGGCTGGCAGCATTCGTTTCGTGATATTTACGTACCATTTTAATGTTTTTTTTTTTTTATTCAAATATTAATTTAAAAAATCAACACGGCGCTCAACATTTTTTTTATTTTTCAGAAATATTTTTTTTAGATTTAAATACGAAAGACAATGAAATTATGTTTCCTTTTTCTTTATTTACTCTTGATAATAATAAATTATTTTAAAATAATTTAAATTAAATTTTTTTTTAAAACAATTAATAAGGTATGCGAACGATTTGTCTACCAATTCAAACTTTATGCTCTTCACTTCTTCATTTGCAGTTTTCACAGCCCATTTACGCCGCATGGGTATTTCCCACCTCATTCATACTACATAAATTTTTTTTTTATTTTTTTTATCTATATTTTTTATTATCACTTGAAGATAGGAATAAGCCGGTTGCATTTTGTTTTCACAATGAACTGTTTGGGATTGATAAATAAATATTTTGATGCGTATTATTTTTATTTTGTATTTTGTCGTAATTTGTGATTGGTAATTTGCCTTTTTTTAATATACATATGTTTTATAATCTTTTTAGAGCGTCACACTTTTCTTATAAAATTTTTAATATGTAATTATAATTGTAATTTGGAAATGGAGATTCCGTTAACGAAGTAAATTGAAATTGAAATACATTATTCTCTCTTTAGCTACGTTACATAAGTACTTTAAAAGGAATATACATTGTATTAAAGTACTTAAATATTTCAATTTATTCATGTAACATTTTTATGATAAAATTTGATATAAATAAACTTATTATTATTATCATATATACAAACATCTTTATTCAGACAACATGAGAACAAAACTTTACAAAACTTATAATAACAATATTTACAATTGTGTTAATAGTCTGTCATGGGCTATCGACCATTGGTCTTTCTGCCCTGTATGAATTTATGGTGATTTACAAATTAAAACTATGCTAGCTAGCTGAACAGTCATGTATGCATGAGTTAATGAATCGGTGGATATTGACCGAAGGGTTGTTATGTTTTAGGAATTATTTTTATTTTATAAACTCAATTTCAAATATTTTTTTATTTATTTTTATTAAACAGTTAATGACTGTTTAATAAAAATAAATAAAAAAACATTTTTATTTTATAAACTCAATTTCAAATATTTTTTATTTATTTTTATTAAACAGTTAATGACTGTTTAATAATAATAAATAAAAATAATAAGTAAAAAAAACATTATGTAAACCCATCAATTTTTCAATACATATAATTACCTAGAAATTATAGTAAAGAAAAAAATAACAAGAACATAATTACAAATATTTCTTTATTCAATAATAATAAAAAACGTATAACAACTACAATTACGTTTAATTGTTTGTTTTATGCGTATCAAAAGTAAATATTAGATATTATTGTTAGGTTGATTGTTAAACAAAGAAACGACAACGTTGCGATAACTGGCGTTTATTAAGGACACCTCAGTTACGTTCTCTTTTGCGGCTTTTGCCGGCTCTCAAGGAGCGCTGAGCGTCCATTAAAAACGAATCAAAACCGTCGTTGTCGTCGTCAGTGGGGCTTTCACTTTTATATAAGGAGCCAAACTGGAATGCGCACAGATAACTAACTTTGTTTTTGTGCGTTTGCAGCGAATATTCATTTGCATCAAGAAATGCGGTGTTTTATTAAAGTTTTTTTTTGTTTTGTATGAGACTTGAGTAATATTTCTCAATTACGTAATCTGCGGTTTTGTGAAAATAATGTTACGGTTTTATGGAAATTAAAAATATTGTTGATGGAAAACGTTTAAGGAGCATTAAAAATTGTAATTAAATTTGTGGTGAAATATAAAAAATCCTCAACTAAAATCGATGTAACCACGTGAAAGATATTATAAAAAAAATTGAAATACCATAAACAGTCTAGAATATTTATGAATTGAATTAATTAATGATATATTTACCACGAATGTATTACGATGGGTGTAAACCACGAGAGATGAAATTTACAGAAAGAGTTGTGTTTACGCTCGATGTTGTGGAGTGTGGAATAAACGGCGAGACGGACCAATTAACAAAAAACTGTCGTTTCAACTTTGTATTTTAAAACTCAAAAACTTTACAATTACATTTTGGCGTCTCAGAGAGTTCTGTCTAATCACAAACACCCCGCTTGCGGCCTCAAGCACCCCCTCCTATTCCCTTCCTATTCTTAAACAAGGGCCTTAACAAATTGATTTTGCTTGATTTGAAAAAAAAAAACTTCTGCCGAAGCCAATCAAGCACACCTACAAACTTATAGTCATATTTCAAATGTTGTTTTTGATTAAAACGAGTTAAAAATGATGGTTTTGATTTTAATGACAAAAAACAGCTCACAAGTTTAAAAACATTGAATTGCAACACTTATTGGATGAAACCCCAGCTAAAACTCTCAAAGAACTTTCAAACTCTTGGTAGAAGTGTATCAATTGTTTCCAGCAGATTACATGCAATAGGAAAGATCTAAAAGGAGGTAAAATGGCCAGCACATAAATTAACTGAAGTTAAGATTTCGAACTGATTCAGCATCACGGTTTCATTGCTTGCCAAGCAAAAAAGGAGAAATATTTTGTGTGAAGTATTGTGACTGACGAAGAAAAGTCGATGCAATCACAAGCACAAAAAGTCATTGGTTAGTCCTGGAGATCCATCTACATAGACATTGAAGCGAAATGTTCATGGCCATAAAGTCTTACACTGCAAGACATTAATCATAATATTATGATCTGCAAATTTATTTCATTATCTACATAGACATTGAAGCGGAATGTTCATGGCCATTAAAATCTTGCACTACAAGACATTAATCATAATATTATGATCTACAGATTTGTTTCATTATCTACTTAGACATTGAAGCGGAATGTTCATGGCCATAAAGTCTTGCACTACAAGACATTAATCATAATATTACGATCTACAGATTTGTTTCATTATCTACATAGACATTGAAGCAGAATGTTTATGGCCATAAAGTCTTACACTGCAAGACATTAATCATACTATTGTGATCTACAGAATTGTTTCATGATGTTTTAGCAGCTTGTAATACACCCGAATGTATTAATACTCCAAAGTGTATTACAAGCTGCTAAAACATAATGAAACAATTCTGTAGATCATAATAGTATGATTAATGTCACAATACAAGATCCGTTCAGCTGCTTTCATCAAGGCATTGAACATGGAACACACTAGTCTGATGAGATTCGAAAAACCGAAATGGCCATCACTAGTTATCCATATGCTAGATTTATGCTGGCTGAACATTTTATTAAATGAATTCTGTAGATGTCTACCGATGTTAATTGAACAAATTAAACGACGTATTCTTTGTAAAAAAAAAGACTAACTATAGCAAATAACAGACGCAAAACCATCCTGTTGTATGAATTGTGAAGAATACTGTATGAAGGAGTATACAAAATACATAACTTGTACGTCTCTTTTTATTCAAATTTCAGACGCACCAAAAAATGCATTACACGTTTTATGCAAATGCTAAAATTTACACAACGCGCATTTTCTCCTTATTCCAATAACCAAAAACAATGAGCACACACGCGTCGGTTGCGCCCATTATTTCCTCCCATTCAATTTAAGCGAAGCAATTATGAATTTCGCGTTTTTACTTTTTTAGCACATCTTTGATCGCGGCGCACAATGGGCCCGTTAAGAAAGACCAACCTTGTTTCCTTGTGGTGGTTACGCAAGGGGGCCATCAAACGTGCTAATTGGAATCTCGTGCTGGCGACGCTACCTCAAGGTTGATCCGCGTTGTGCGAATGCCTTAAGTGAAAATGTAAATAATCGCGAAAATGTAAATATTTTTTCGCGAGTATAGAAAGTTTGTTTTGTTTTGCGTATCGAAAAAGGTTTATTTTTATTCATCGATAAAGTGGATTTCATAGAATGAAAAAAGCTAAAAAAAAAGACCATCCGTCCCAATTGTCTTCTTTCAATTATTTCAATCTATGAAATCCACTTCTGTCGTTTCTCTTCTCAGTCTTCATTGCATTTTTTTTTAGGTTTTTTCAATCTATGAAATCCACTTTATCCATGAATCTATAAAACCAGTGAGAATGAATATAACTAAAGTGGATTTCGTTGAGTTGTCTTGAAAGACGCTGTTTTTTGTAAGACAACTCGTTGTAGGACTTAGTTGCTCAAAAGATATACAAAGAAATTTAACAATTTGCGATTTATTTTAACTTCACTCTTAGAAGGCTGAGAGCTTAATGACTCCCAAAAACTAACAAAATGAAAAATATATACAAAAAAGTGGGCTTCTTCTTCCTCGGGGATGCCCTAATCCATCCCCGAAGACGAAGAAGAAGAAGCCATCTCCGCCACTTTTTTGTTTATACTTGTTGATGGATTACGTAGAAAACTGTATTGTTTTGTGTAATACTTGAAAATTCAGACCGGACCATATTTTCATCAAATTGGATATTTTTTTAATCGTAGCCAATTCAGTATATCTTTTTTCTTTGAAGATTTTGTTGCCACTATGATATGACTAATTATCCATTACAATGACAGCATTATCTTATTAACCATATTATAAATTAGAAAACCATTCTTTAAGTAAATAAATGTTCTTCTTAATTCTTTAAATACCAGTGGTAATCGGCAGTTTTTTTACCTTCAAAACAATCCTTCATCAACAAAACCCAGCTTAGATCCAACGTGCAGAATTATAAAGCGTTTGTCTTTTCCTGGTGGACTTTCTAGCCCCATCAATAGCCCTTCAGTAAATGCCTGACGTCCGTTTGTGATACAAATGTCCACCCACACTTTAGATTTTGTGTGGACTGCACTGACCCACGTGTCATCTAGATAAAAAAATAAATTGGCCGACTTTCAGTTCTGTACTTCTTAATTGTGGTAGAACTTCCTTCTCCATCGTACGATATCGATTCAATTAAAATACCATCCAATCTCTTACGCTTTCTTGGAGGCGAATATGATCCCATCGCCAAGTTTCCATAATCCATCAAAATATAAACGAAACAACACAGCAGAACAACACTAATTTACCAGGGAAGTAGTTGTTTTAATATGTATTTGTTTAACGTACTTACGTAACGTAAGTCGAAAGTCACAGAGCTAAATGTGGAATTTAATTATTTTCAAATCATTTTATTTAATTAATATATATGTAGCATATGTTTTGTAAAAAGGTGATTCCGCAAATAAATGTATTAGTATTTATTTTGAATATATCTTTTTTGTTGAAATAATAATCGTACGGAATGGGAAATGTTAAATTTAACATGAACGTTTTTAAATAATTTATGAATATATATCTATTACAAAAAGCATCACTAAGCTAAGATGATAAAAATGAACGTACACGTTACACTCAACATTTTTCTTACAGAATAACGCTGAAGTTTAACGTGCATTAATATGATTTTAAATTCCTACATAAATATTCATGCAACGAACATTCGTTTACTTTCAATAATAAAAACGTAACTTAATAACTCTATTTACAGTATATGAAACAGTAATAAATGTTATCTGAAGAATGTAGAGAAGATATGACACACGTAAATAATATTTACAGTTATAATTTACCGGTAGAAACTAAAATTCCTGAATGTAAAAGGAAAATAAACTTAATTTATATAAAATTCAATAATCATTACCATTTCAATCTTCGTTTCAGTTCTTTGAGAACGGAGAAAGTCGAAATTCCTCGATAACGGTCCGAATTATTTGCTTTTGCTGTAATTTCAATTGCTTCTAATTAATTCGGTTTGGTGGTTAATACATTTACATTTGCACGTTTTGCTTTATTTTTTAATTATAATTCATTTAATAAATTTTATTAAATGAATTTCGTTTCCTGTTCTCATAAACAGGACAATATTAAATAAAAATGTTTTGAAAATAATTAATAAATTATTTCCACATTTGAGACTGTGACTTTTGACTTACGTTACGTAAGTACGTTAAACAAATGCACATTAAAACAACTACTTCCCGGGCAAATGTGGAAATAATTTATTAATTATTTTCAAATTCTTTTTATTTAATTTATTTTATTATATTACGAAGTAGACGTCTCCGCAATAGAAAATATTATTACAATAATTTATTTATATGATTTGAAATACTACAACAAGCACCGAATTTTGCCGAATAAACCTTCATCAACACATCGAATTTTAATAAATATTCCTTACGATAATTAGAAAGTCTGCCTTAAAAAAACCTCTCGATTGTTCTCGATAAATTCATTCACGCAGACGTGAAACGAAAGCCTTCCACAAAGGAACATCCTTTTCCTTCACATCCCACTATTTCTTTTTTTTAACACAATTAAAACAATTTGCGAGACTCTCTTTCCTTTTTCTCGAAACACCATACAATAGTGTATGGGCGGAAAATGCCAGATCAGGAAGTGATGCACGGCTCTGTACATGAACACACCCATAAATGAGATCGAGATTTGCGGAGAATGATTCGTATTCATAAATTCATGTTGCGATGTCGATCGCAATCTGAATCCTTGGACGCGAATGGAGACGGATGGATGCCGTCTTTCTTTGTGGTGCCGGATTTTTTTTTTTTATTATTCATGATGTAAGCGCGAAATGAAATGCGAATTTCGGGTTGTTTAATATTCGGCGAGTTGTTGAATGCAAACGCGAAACGTTTTTTGTCTTGCAAACTGGGAAGTCGTGTAAAATATAGTTGAGTGATATGAAATTATATTCTTGTTACTTCTTGAATGTAAACTAAATTTTATATTTCAATATGTTGAATAGTATGAGAAATTACTGAGTGATATGTAATAATCAGGGCTATACTCTAAGAGAAATGTTGAGTTTTACGTATACGTTAAAATTTATTTTATTTATTTATAATTCATTTCACACTTTCAACATTGAAAGATTTTTTTAATTGTGTAATAGTTGGGACTATACTCTAACAGAAATGTTAAGCTTAACGTGTACGTTATAATTTATTTATTTTTTTTTTATTTATAATTCATTTCACACTTTCAACATTTAAAGATTTTTTTTAATTGAGTAATAGTCGGGGCTATACTCTAACAGAAATGTTAAGCTAAAGGTGTACGTTATAATTTAATTTTTTTATTTATAATTCATTTCATACTTTCAACATTGAAAGATATTTTTAAAATTGTTTAATAATCGGGGCTATACTTTAAGAGAAATTTTAAGTTTAACATATACGTTATAATTTTTTTTATAGTTCATTTCACAGTTTCAACATTGAAAGATTTTTTATAATCCACTTCTTTCCCCTCATTCACTCGCATAATTACCAACCGACCGGCAATTCCGATATTTCTTTCCAGCTTTTCAATCCAGTGAGCATTTTCTTGTCGCAATTAGTCGAAAGAAATTGATTACGAAGTGGAAAAGCGTTTTAGACAATGGAGTGTGAAAGGATATTAAAAAAATAAGTAAATGGAGTGCCGCGATTGGTGGCTCTGTTTCGGTGTTAACGAACTTTAACATCCAACTTTCTATTTTCCGTTGGTAAACATGCAATGGAAACGTCCATGACCTGATACACACTGCCGATTATTAAGTTCCTCTCTTCTTTAAAAAAATATATATATTTATAAAATGGTGTGTGCAATTATTCGTTAATTTGTGTTGTTTAATTGGTCGATTGAATTTAATTGCATTCATATAATTTTTTAATTAATCCGTATTCTTTTTAATAGTTGATAATTCTTGATATACAATAGATAATCTGGGCTATTTAGTACTGAAAATATTAAGGTTAACGTGTATGTTATTAAATAATCTCACATTCTATGTTTTTATATATCTACTAGCAGCCGGTACGCGTTTTCCAAATGAAATTTCGTTTTTTTTAAATACTTATCGTTGTCAAATCGCGACCAGAAAGCAACGCGTCCCTAATATTCTAAAAGTACTATACTCTGGCAGTTAGAAAAATAAAAAAATGTAACCTGTGAATGCAAAAGTATGGCTGAGAGTATCTGAACAGATCTTCGAAGATTGCAAGAAGCCAGATTTATGTAGACCAGCAGCTGAACCAAAATTACCTAGTAGCCAGATTCCAATTTTCTTTTTCAAACAAATATGTTGTTTTTTCTACATCCTGATGGCTTCGTTGATTGTAAAACACTAAAAGTATTATTCGTAGTGCTAAACTTATTCTCGTTTTTTTACATCTGAATATATATATATATATATATATATATATAGAGAGAGAGAGAGAGAGAAATATAAGTACAATACATTTTTAAAAACATGCAATAAAATGAAAAACAGACAAACGTCCTGGGCTACTAATCAGAGGTCTTCTTGCCCTTATTACTTGTATTACTTTAAACTGCTCTTGAGTCTTATGGAACGATACACACACAAAAAGCAGACAGAATAATCCATATTTTTGACCAAATACTTTAAATAAAATCATTACTTGGTTGACAACTACTTCTATGGCCTACACCCCTCCAGATATTTAGTTATATTATGAAAATTTGTGTTGCACAGCAACAATATAAATATAATAAATTAATAATAATATATTTTTTTGAAGCGAATAAAAAAATAAAAATTGTACGTTTTTATAGTTTTCAAAAATAATGTATAGTTTTAACCGCATCCTGAACAGTTGAATCACAATTAACTCCATTGGAATATTACCTATTTCTGTAAACGTTTCGCAGGTGCAATTAGCTAGAAAGTGAGACCTTGCATTTTTTTTTTAATTTCTTGATTATACCAAAGCGCATAATTGCATGCAGTTTAGATGAAACTAATCAATTATTTCGCTATCAAGTTTCCATTTAATTTCTACTTGAAACATGCTTTTAAAATTGCTTCCCTATACACACACTTCTTGTATTTATGAAATGAATTAAATAAATAAGGATGCAATATTTATTAATATTTTCTTTTTAAATAGATTATTTAATATTTAAAATTTTAAAGAAATGGAATACAATTTTTACTGTAAAACTACAGAAGCATAGAAAAAAACAATGTATTCCTTACTATATGATAGAAGTTCCTTATTTATTTTAGTAATATTAATATTCTTCATATCCATTACAATACATTATAAAATAACAATATTAAGTACATATATTGTTTTAAATAGAAAAGAGTATTTATTCACTTGCTCACAGTTATTTAAATATATTAAATAAAAATTATTTGAAAATAATTAATAAATTATTCGATCTTTAACTACTGTGACATTTTTACTTATTTTACATAAATACTTCAAACAATTTGTATTATAATTATTATTAATAACTAACTTTATTTATTTATATATACGATAACTTTTTTAAATAATGCATTTCATAGAAATGGTTAAATTAAATTGAACATTTGATTTTTAAAACTGATCGATATATATATATATATATAAAGAATCTTTATTGTCAGTACAATATACATATAAATGTGAAAGAAATTAACAATAAATATTATTATTTTATTTACCGACAATCGGCTATCGGCCAACAGCCTTTCTGCCAAAGTTCGCGCATTTTGTGGGTGTGTCTTATTGCCGGTTAAGGGAAATGATGAATTGGAATAAGGTTTGTGAAGGATTTTTGAATTTAAAACTGATCGATTATTTCCTGTTCGATTATGGAAATACACGATTTTTTTAAATGTTTTATTAAAACTAATCGATTATTTAGTGTTCGATTATTGAAATAATCCAATTTTAATAAATTAAAGACTTTTTTAAATTGTATTACAATGTATAACAAAGTGGAAGCCTCAACAATTAATTTATAAGTTGGTATTTTGTATGCTCAATATATTAATAATAATAACTTTATTGACGGAAAATATTCATTTTACATAATACATAGCAATACAATCATAGACTTATTATACTAAATATAATATATATAAATATAAATATACACATTTCTACAAATAAGGCAAGTTAGAAAGAACAACAAACATTTATGTGCTTAAGATCAGATACAAAAATAGAATACGATTTAACAAAAAGATCGAAATTAAACATATTTTTGAATGAGGACATGGTGGATCCGTAAATAAATGAAATTAAACAATTAACAAATCGATTTTGCCCATTATCACCCCTCTCCCTCTCAAAATATGGATTCTAATTACGTTAAAAGAGCATTAATAATTAACAACACAATTATATTCCATTTTTTCTCTCCTTCACTTCTGTTGCAATTCTAAGAATAAATACTCTACTCAATCCCGCGTGTTTATGTAAATAAGACCTTTTATCCATCTCAGATGTTCTGACTGTTATTAGAGCAAGACGCCCATTATTATGAATTCCAAGGCGAAATAACGCTTTTTTTATTTATTTATTTTTTTCTTCTTCTAATTAAAAACACCTCCGGATATAAGCGCACAATTTAATTATTGCCCGAGCATTGTGTCAACAGAGCAAGACAACTTTCGAGTCATGAGCTGTGCATCCTTATTAGACGCCTTTACCTACGCGATTATTTGTGCGGCTAGTGAAAGGCCATTCGAAAGCTTTTTTATGTACGTGTATGTGAACTTGGTCGGATATAGAACGCTAACCTACATTAAATAGAAGAAAACAAATAAACAAAATCGAAAATTATTCTAATTATTGTTATGAACTGTAGTACAGGATCTGTTTAAAAGTTGCTGTAGCTAAAGAATTACTCTTTAGCTACAGCAACTAAAAGAAAAGAATTTGAAAATATTTAATGAATAATTATTCTATTTCGTCGTATTTAAGTAAGTACTAACAATTTGTTTTTTTTTTAAGTAAAAATATTAATCTTATTTTTAATATGTATCTCTATTTATAAATTATATCTGTTAATTGGCTATCAAGCAATGGTCTTTCCGTCTGTTGTTATTTTTTTATTAATATGTATTGAGATGTTTCGATAGAAACAGTCTTTATTTTTTTTACTAATATGTCTAAATTGTGTGTTTTCGTTAGTTTTCACTTAATTCTGCTTCTTTTTTATTATTAATGTTTCTAAATTATGGGTTTTCGTTTATCTTCACATAATTCTGCTTCTGAGAAACTGATATTTCATTAATATTAAAACTAAGCATCACAATAGATTGTGTGTTAGACCAGCAGGGCTTGTTCCATATGCTGAACTCTTCCCATTTTCCCCGAAAACCATAGTTATTTCAATATGTCTTATTTATTTATTTGTTTTTTCTTTCGCTTTCTTATTGATATATTAATCGTCATCATGAATATTATGTTTATAAATTTGATATTTTAAAACTACGTAATTTATGGTTTTGAGGAAATAAATTATAAAAAAAAAATATTTAATAAAACATATACTTTTTTTAGAATAATTTATTCCGAATCATAAAATTACCTTCCTTAAAAAAATATATGAATCGCCTTTTTCATTTCTTAATAGTCTTGTTTGTTATTGTGCAATTCCTCGGTGCGAGCGATGTCGCGATGCTAATAATTTTAATAATAATACTAATTCCTGTCATGCCTGGTACGAAGGTTACATATTACCACGTAACGATGTTTTTTTCCTTTTAGAACGTACACGGCAAATATTTAATTGTATTTACTTTTCTTTTTAACACATAATAACCATTATGATACAAACATCACAATCTTCACACTGAGTGAAAACTGTGTTGGATTTAATATGGAATAATTTGTTTTCGCATTTCTAATTCAACATTTATTATAAATAGAAAATTCAATTCAATTCATTTATTTACGGAAAATCACCTTTATGCAGAATAATAACAATATTCAAAATGTTTAAATAAATAGCATGACTGTATTCATTCACTTGATCACAGTTATTTAAATAAATTAAATAAGAAATAATTTGAAAATAATCAATAAATTATTTCCACATTTAGCTCTCTGATTTTTGACTTACGTTACGTAAGTACGTTAAACAAATGCACATTAAAACAACTACTTCCCGGGCAAATACCCACGCCGGACATTGAATTACATAATGTACACCTGCTGTTGCATATCAATAAAATATTGCATCATGCAACAATTTTTTGATCCGAGAAAAATTTAATGCAAAAACAAACAAAAGGAACGTTACTTGATATAAGGCCATCTGCAGACGCGTGTTTCGGGATCTATGCCTCGACAGTACAGCTATGCCTTACATAATTTAAAGATGTTAAAATAAATCAATTAAATTAATACAACTACATTCAACGAAATTAAATCAAACTAAACTAAATCGATTTAAATTAAATTAAACAAAATTAATTCACTGTAAATCAAAACCGAATAAAATTTATCGAAACGAATTGAATTATGAATATTTATTCGCCAAATTTATTGTGCGAATCATCAGGACAGTTTTGCTCTTCTCATAGATGTTTCTATAATTAATCTTAAATTCTTGATGGGGCATAAATACAATTTAGGTAAAAATTTAATTAAAACGATTGCAACTGTTTATTTATTTAACGGATTTACCTTTTTACAAATCTGTAATATAATTAATAATATTTATGTGTAGTTTTTATTAATTAAATTTATTTATTATAATTAAATCAAATAATTCTCTAATTAAATATTGTCGTTTTGAAACGAAGTCGTGGTGTTTGTCCCTAATAACTATTGCGGTCACATACTAAGACCAAATTGAAAGAGATGATGTAGGAAGATAAGTTGAGTCACATCCTCGCTTTCGAAATTCATTCAGTGTGTTTACACGCGAACCGCCGTGCATACATTTGAAATTCAAATATGGAAAACGCCGCGATTTGTCACAAAAACAATTAAATTTACATAAAACCGGTATTGTATCGGATGAATTCCTCGACACTGTGTACTGATGATTACGTTACATAAGGTGGAGAGAGATTTTCGCAAGTTTCAAGACGTTTTGTCTTAATTGCAAAGTAATATTTACTTGTAACAAATAGTACTATTTTTTCTACTTGCCTACGGCTAAACTTTTTCTGTTGTAAGTTATGGCCATCATAATACACTTGTGAATAAAATACTATTTGTATAATTGGAACAACACAGAGAGCCATCTGTTGTTCATTGAAAATACTATATTCATTTAATTGGAACCATAACATAGAGCGCCATCTGTAGTTAACTTTAAATACTATTCAGTTAATAATTCCACTGCTGCACTCTTGATGGAAAAACACATTAAAAATAGTTCTATTTACTTCACTTGCCTGCAGCTATACTTTGTCTATTGTAATTTATAGCCATCAAAATACACAAGTGAATAAAATACCATTCATATAATTGGAACAATAACACATAGAGCCATCTGTTGTTCATTGAAAATACTATATTCATTTAATTGTAACTATGACATAGAGCGCCATCTTGTGGTTAATTTTAAATACTATTCAGTTAATAATTCCTGATGCACTCTTGATAGAAAATACATTAAAAATAGTACTATTTACTTCTCTTACCTGCAGCTATACTTCGTCTATTGTAATTTATAGCCATCAAAATACACAAGTGAATAAAATACCATTCGTATAATTTGAACAATAACGACATCTATTGTTCATTGAAAATACTATTCAGTTAATACTGTCTCTGCTACATTCTTCATTGAAAAATATATTACAAATAGTATTGTATGCTATACTTGACTACAGCTAAACTTTGTCTGTTATGATTTATGACCATCATAATGCACTAGTTAATAATATACTATTCGAATAATTGAAAGTATATCACGGAGAGCCTTCTTTTGTTCATTGATAATTCAGCACACTTGAAGGAAAAAGATATTAGATATTATAGAATTAAAACACGAATTGTTTATATATATTAAGAATTAAAATATGTTTTGCAATTGCAATACCTTCAAAAATAGCTGAATATTTAAACTTGTCAGATCCTCAATTATACACGGGGCATTGTTTTCGAAGATCATCCGCTACTCTACTTGTAGATTAAGGTATTGATTTATTACAATTGAAACGACATGGCGGATGGAAATCGTCTGAAGTTGCAGAAGGTTATATTTATGAATCAATTAATTATTAAGTTAATATATCGGGAAAAAATTACAAACATCGTTAATCGCCGACAACTTTTTCAACTTCTATTTTGACAGAATATACACAGTCAATGCCAAATTTTTCGTCATCTATTTTGACAGAATCTACACAGTCAACGCCAAATTTTTCTTCATCTATTTCAATGACATATTATGTGAACATAATCCACCTGAATTATTCACTTTTGACTCATTTAACAATTGGTGAAAAATAGTTAACACTGTATAAAGGATTTTCTTTAAATAAATACTTGGTTATTGTTTCACAATTTTTGTATATTTTTTCTGACTAGTTTCGGTTGGACAACCATTATCAAAGAAACACAAAAAGTTTATGATTTTTACAAGAAGAGAGTGCCGCAAAAATTTATGGATTAAAGGGGCTTAAATTATCGAAACGCAAAATTAAAAATACAAGATTTATTTTTTTTTTTAATTATTTTTATTTAATTTATCTAATTAACTCTAACCACGTGAATAAATCCTTTTTTCTATTCAAGTTATATATTTTCTAATAAAATAAATCTAATTAAGTCTCAAACTAAAAATATAATGTTATTTAAAAAAATGACAATTGAGGCGCGAACTAAAATGTGTATCTCCGAAATTTGATTTTTTTTTTAATCTTTTTCCTTTCTACCGTTAGGTGTAATTTGATACTTTTCTAAAATAAATAAACAAACAGAACGCGCTCAATTATGTTGTTTTAAAAGCAATAAAAATGTCATTCTTTCAATATATTCAGCGAATGTTATAAAAAACTGGGAAAATTAGTTGAAATTGAACCTTCTGTATTATTTTTTTATAACGAAAACGAAAATTGTTATAAAATTGTTAGTTTATGCAACTTCTAATCAAATAACACAAGATTATATATAAAAAACCGCATGCCATTATCTCTATTAATAAACTCTATAGAAAAGTGGATAGATGTTAACTCCCATAAGAGAGCTTCAAGGCAAATTCGTGACGAACACACTTAATGATTTTTTACAAGAATAGTGTGTCTTATATTCAGTTTCCTGCCACATGTTTCGGTATAATTCAACCATTCTCACAGGATTTAATAAATTGTTCAACCACCATTCATCTAGCGCTTGTGTTATCTTTCCAATTATTATGATTCTCAAAGGAGATTACAAAAAAATACTGATTCGTTTAGGACTATATTCTATACCATTCGTTTATTCGTTACAAAATTTTATCTATTTATTCAATCTCATTTTATAAACAAGGAAGGTTCTTGAAATTACATTCTTTAAGAAAAGATTCAATATATATTTGCATTCCGGAATTTCGAACGGTTTTATTTTATTTTTGACACAACACAATTGTTTTAATTTTTTACTTTGGATCGGGGATCTATTTTGTTTTTTTTTTTGTGGATCCGAGCCGAAATGGTTTAATATTATTATTCCCCGATGAGGATAAAGATTATATAAGTAAATAAGAATATTTACTTATATAATCGTTATTAACAAATATATAAAAAAATATACAAAATAATGAAAGTTAAATTATTAATATCTGTTAATTGTCTATCGACCTGTGATCTTTCCGCCTTATATATATTAATATACCAATGACCCTGACAGTCGACGCCGGTAAAGTGGGAGGGGTTTTTAGTCGATAGTCTCCCGGACAAACGAATTTTCCACAGCCAAAAAAATATAAAAATAGAAAAAATCGTTTGAAAAAAGAGCCATTATTTTGGATTTAATAATATATATATATATATATATATATATAAATCTTTATTGGCAGATTATTTTTAACCAAGTAATAATAATAAATAAATATAATAAATAACTAACATAAAAATAAATTCTTCTGCCAATTGGCTATCGACCGTTGGTCTTTCCGTCTGATGATTTAATAATATTAATATGTATTTACATATTTTATCTACCAAGAAAAAAAAATCAGTCTAAAACTAAAAATAATAGCTAATTTTCGCGTATTACGTCAATTTTCTAGTTCATGTTAGAAAAGAAAATTGTAAGATATAATGAAATTAAAAGTTAATGACTGCGAAGTTAATTGAACGTAGTATTTAGTGAAATGCTTGAAATTTTCATTACATAAGTTTTTATTAGCAAAAATATAAATTGCTATAAATTTGATTAATATTCATAATCTTTTCAAAATTGTTTTTTACACACACTAAACGTTAAAACAAATTTTAATGCATCTGATGAAATCGCTGATAATTTTAAGATTACTTACATGAATAATACAATATTGTCCATCGACTAAGACATCAAAGTAACACGAATTAGAGATTGCCCATATTTATATAGATATCTCTTTCGTCTAAACAGTACCCTTAAAGTATTTTAATAATAATAATAATAATAATAATAATAATAATAATAATAATAATAATAATAATAATAATAATAATAATAATAATAATAATAATCTTTATTAACAGATATATACAGAAAGTATGCAAAATAAGTAATAAACATTAACAAACTCAAATGTATACTTTATATCTGTTAAATGGCTATCGACCAGTGGTCTTTCAGCCTAAAAAGTATTTTATTAATTTATAATAGTCCATATACAACCAAGTAGAAGCCTTAACAATTAACAAGTTAATTAAGCTATTGTATATCGCCTTTGTTTATTGTGTGCAAGGATTATTATTATTATAAAGCATTTAAAATTATCGTGAGAACAGGAGATGCCAAACAAAGTTCAACGATATTATTCATTATTGATGACATAACTCCAACTTTTGGAATTATCATGCAGCTGACGCTCGAAACCCAACCCCATCGATAATCCAGCGAATTCGCATTCAACACCCGGCACCTGTTTGAATAAGCAAACATGCAAATAACGTACATGCGTCTTCGTTTAATGCAGTCTTGTACACGAAGCGAAATTGCATCGCCACTTTCACTTTTGACAAGTCTTCTTCCTCGTTCCCCTCCGCTTCGTGTCCAATGGAGGATAGTACGCGGTAAATCAATTACGCTTAATGTCACAACTGTGGGGATACGTAGAAACTGTCGGAATGGAAAAATGCGCGATATTCCCAGTGTGTTTCATTTCCTAGGTTCACCTCCGACTTTCACAAGCAATTTGTGTGCATTATGTTTTAAACGAGCGGGGTTAATTGAGTCGTTTCATGGTTGCTTTTCTTATGCCGTTGCTGCTGCTGCTGCTGGGAGAGTAATGACCATTGTGTTTTCCGTTTTCACAAATTTAATATGTGACAATAAAAAAATATATACGTTTCCTCATTCCAAGAAGACTTTTTTTATTTCAAATAACGTACATGTTATTCTTTATTGCAAATAAAAATTTTAAATTAATAATATTATCTTAAAAATAAAAATTACACATAAAAACAACAGTATTCTGAAGTGCCGAATATTTAATTTAACTTGTTGTACATTCATATATTGAAGAAATCGTATAACACTGATAATTTAAATTAATGAAAATCTCATTTCGATGGCTGTACTGCTATCGAAAAAAGCGATTAAAAGAAACCAATGAAGAAAAAAAGATTAATAATGGTTTCATTTAATTAAATCAATCTTCACGTAACTCGCAACAAAATATCTTAATATCCTGTTTAATGATTTGAATGTTTTTGTTTTTTCCAGGCTTATCAACGCCCGAAAAGCGCCTCGGTCCAGGTTGCGAAAATCATCGCCGTGACCGTCGTTTTGGTATCGGTTGTATTGGGGGGATGCATCCTGGCATCAGCCTACATTACAGCCAACGCTTCCTGCAAACACTTGGAACAAGAACTGCAGCTCATCACCGAGTCTATGGACCGATTCCAGCCGCTGATGCCAGAAGCGTTGATCCAGGTCAGTGAATAATAATCCTCACACTTAAAAATGTTTCTTTTTAATCGTTGATTACTAAGTGAGTTAATTATTGAAAATCCATGATGATTTTAAATTAAATACTAATAATATAAGACCTAATGATATACAATTGATATGGATATGGTGTTACGTGAAGTTTTTCACATTACTTCACAGGTTTAACATATAACAATCTTCATTAACAATTAAGTTTACAATAACGTAACAAACATTGGTTATGTATATCACACAAAAATTAATTATTTGTTAAATGGCTATTTACCTTAGGTCTTTGTCTTAATATGTGTAAAAACGGGTCATAATTAATAATGTTCTCCTATAAGTCCGTGTGAAGGGGTGATTCAATTGTTATGAATGCTACTGTTATGAAATGATGAAATGAATTCATGAATTGAGGAAGATGGATCTGCGATGAGGGATTATTTTCTTATTTCGGGGAATACAGAGAGGTTGTAACAGATCAAAGTGGATAGAATTAGAGGCGAATTTTGTAGCAAGGGATTGTAAACGGAGGTGATATAACCGGATGTTTAAAGGGTTGTATAGAGAGTTTTGAGGGTGACGGATTTTAGTAAGCACTTTTAGAGCCGAGGCACTTAATTTTTGAATATCCATAATTACTTCTTATTAAAAAAAAACAATTTGTTTATGATTTTCGACTTTTTACTAATTTCACTACAATAATAGTATTTATTTATTTAAATTCTTCACCTGAAGATGCTACATCCTAGCGAAAAAATGTAGCGAAATTAATAAAAAGTTAAAAATCATAAACAAATTTGTTTTTAATAAAATGAATTTACTCAAAAAAATATTAACTATTCCATTGAGTTATTTAATAATAGAAAAGAGTATTCATTCACTTGATCACAGATAAATTAAAATTAATTAAATACAAATGATTTGAAAATAATTAATTATTAACCAATCATGCTCCCTTTTTCTACCGTAACTTTTTGACTTACTTTACGTAAGTACCTTAAAACAAATATACATTAAAATAATTACAACTCAGGCCTATATTCCTCCAGACACTGAATTACATAATGGACATTTGCTGTTGCATGGCAATAATATATTGTATAGTGCAACAGCAGAGTATATTATTTTCAATTTTTTTTATTATTTAATTCAAATTTTATAAAGTTGTAACTTGATTTTGTTTGTTTTCCATTTATTTTCTTAAATGCTACTTTGAAGAAAATACATTTTTTTACTCGATAATTTCCACTCTTTCATAATTAATCAATCAATTTGTAAATTTCTCCTAATAATATGCAAAATCCCGCAGACTCTCTGTAAATAGAAATCAATAATGATTAATCATATTTTTTTGCCGACTAAACTCGAATTGAAAGTCTAATCAAAAACTCGTTTCCGATTTTTTTTCTCACTTGAATTGAATACATTCTCTTTTGAAACATTATGCATTCTACAGAGGTATTAAAAAACATATACAAACAATCAGAGATAAATATTGAAGTTTTGTAAATGATTTTAAAAGTGAAGGTGAAAGGGGGATGGAGAGAGAATGTAATGATTCTTTTAAAAGGTATTAAAAATAGACACAAATAATCAGAGAAAAATATTAATGTTATGTAAATTACTTTAAAGAAGAGAGAGAAAGGGCTATATACAGGGTGTTTCAAATTCGAGTCTCACTATTGGGATCTCGCTTATTATAAGAGATAGAGGTTTAAATTCGGCACTTTTGCAGAATTTTATGCTGATTAATATTCCGTTGAGAAAACTGGGATAAGTTTTAAAGAAAAATTAAATAAAACTGAAAATGCTATTTTCTTTTTTTTATTTAAGAAAATCGCATTTTTAACTTTTTTATTTTTCTTGAAAACAAACTTAGCCCAGTTTTCTCAACGGGATATTAATCAGCATGAAATCTTGCTAAAGTTCCGAATTTAAACCTACCCTCTATCTCTCATAATAAGCGAGATCCCCATGGTGAGACTCGAATTTGAAACACCCTGTATATATATATAGAGAGAGAGAGCAATTATTCAGTATTAAAAAGCAGACACAAACAATCCGAGAAAAATATTTATCGTACACCTTTCAAAAATTCATTTCATACATTCGTTTATCTTGAGATGAAAATTCTATAACTATTATTGTTTCTA
The DNA here is from genome assembly GCA_963082785.1 of Philonthus spinipes. Taxonomy (NCBI): domain Eukaryota; kingdom Metazoa; phylum Arthropoda; class Insecta; order Coleoptera; family Staphylinidae; genus Philonthus; species Philonthus spinipes. The sequence continues at coordinate 4,279,507 of OY720306.1, forward strand.
ATAACTTGTTTCTATAACTATAATATTTTCTGTTATATAATTAATTAATTACTGGTTCTATAACTATTATACCTCAAATAGTTATAAAAACAGAATTCTTTAAATTAAACCAAATTGTACCACAAGGTCAACCGCTTATAACACGCAAGAGTTAAACAGTTCATTCTTAATAAAATACCATTGTCTGAAAGATCGATGGTCGATAGTCATTTTATAAATAATAAAATATTTGCCCCAATATCACCCCAAAATATAAATTCCATAGAGTTACAATTGTCCACTTCATTTCATCAAATAATGTGGACTTCAACAAGAACGTTAGCGATCATGACGATTAACTAGACGAAGACAAGTACAAGACAAAAATAGGCGGAAAGACCTCTGGTCGATAGTCATTTCGTAAAATGAAAACGTATGTATTGTAAATAGTTTAGTTTTAGATTAACTAGCCATAAATCGAATCTATTATATTATTGTAAATGGACTTCCGTAAATAAATAAATAAATAATATTTAGTTTTGTAAATTGACACGAATAAAGATGTTGTATATACATATATAAAATAAATTGTATTGTATTTAACAATGTATAAATACCTAAATAAAGATGATTGTATATATATATATATATATATATAAAATACCAATTATAAGAATTAGTGTTTTCTATATCAGAATTAATAGAATTTCTCTCTATCGAATTTTATAGAGCTGTTAATCATTAAATTTCTAATAGCGTAAATTCGCGAAAACGTGAAATTATATAACCGACGTTCGGCTTTCACAACGTTATCAATTCCAAAAATCTTTAAGATACACATTTTTTTTCTTCCGTTGACTGAATATTAGAAACGGCAATTAATTGCGGATTAAACACGGGATAGTCCCTGACATTTTCTCCGGCGAGGCTATCGACTCGGACAAACAAAGATGAGAAAGAAGTTTTGTAAACAATCGGTTAATTCACACAATAATATTTACAGTGTGGCTGATTTTTCATTAGAATCATTTTTAGACAATTTATTATGATTATAAATAAATTTTCATTGTTTAATTATTAGGGACAATTCGAAAGGAAATAATCGATTTTTTTTCCATTATAAATATAATCGATACAGGCGGAAAGACTACTGGTCGATAGCCAATTGACAAACTCTTACAGCATGTATTGTAATATTTTATGTTATATGTGGGTGTTGTAGTACGTTTGTCAATAAAGATTATGTATATATATATATATATATATAATCGATATTATCAAATCATCATAAAAATTAGTGTGGAGTGAATTTAGTAATCGAGTATTTCTGAATATCCAATTTTAAGTAGCTAAAGTTAGTAAATAATAATAAATTAGAGGCTGAAAGGTCGATAGCCATTTACAAGTTTATATTAAATGTATTGTATAATATAAAATAATCAATTGTTTTGCAGTCGATTATTAAAATAATCAATTATTCGCTATTCGATTACTGAAACAATAAACTATTCCCTATTCGATTACAAAAATGATCGATTTCCTATTTAAATCTCAAAAACAACTCATGATTATCGAAAATTAATTCGTATAATTACTGAAATAATCAATTATTTTATATTCGATTATTGAAATAATCGGTTATTCCCTATTTGATTACTGAAATAATCGTTTATTGTATATGTAAATGCCACAATAAAGATGATTGTATATATAATAAATTAGAGCTTATTAGGGCAGAAAGACATCCGGTCGATAGTCCATGAAAGACTACTAACCCATCAATATGTATTGTAAATATAAATATTTGTAAAGAATTATAATTCTGCTGTCTCAATAAAGATGTTTGTATATTGGAGTTTATTAATAAACAAGTGACACTTCCCAATATTAATGTTCTAAATAACACTAAGAAAATTGTCATAAACCTCATTTTTCAGTTACAAAAAAGATCAAAAAGATCGACTTTACCCATTTCTAATAAAGATGATGAATCGAATAAGAATTCGAATCAAGACGATTCGAATGGGCATTACGAGTCTTCGATTTTTATATTATTAATATTTTTCCATCAGGAAAATAATAATAATTGTAGTTAATAAAAATAAATATTTTAAATAATAACTTTGGTTATTAATAAATTTAAAGTATTTTGGCCAAGTCTCCTATTTTTTGCGTTACTTAAAAATACCCTGTGGTTGTTCAAGTAACAAAAATAATAAACAAAAAAGTTAAAAAAGAATTATTAAACATTATTGGTACAAATTGTGGTAAAAATATACTAAGTATTCAGTGATTTTATTATAAATTATTGCCACGTAGTTACAATCGCAACCATAATGATGATTAAATATATACAAATATCTTTATTCAGACAATTAGATTTTTACAAACACACAGGCTTGTGTGTTCTGGGCTATCGGCCGGAGGTATTTCTACTCGATGATTAAATATTTCATATTATAAAAATCAAAAGAAGTATAATTTGATTTTCAATTATGTTGGGTATGTTATCCTAATGAGTATTTGATTCAACATACGAGTCGTGGGCATTCAAAGCATGACGATTCAAATCAACATTCCAATCATGACCATTGAAATGAATATTAGAAATCAGTTTAATCAACAATCGAATCAAGATAATTTTATTCAACATTCGAATAATGACGATTCGAGTAAATCGATTATTTATATACAAACACCTTTATTCGAACAGCAGAATTACAATTCTTTACAAATATTTATATTTATAATACATATAGATGGGTTAGTAGCCTGTCATAGGCTATCGACCAGAGGTCTTTCTGCCCTATTATTTATATTAATCTAATGTAAATATTTCATTATTAAAATAATATAACCGTTTGTTATAATGAAATCACTTGGTTTTGTTTTACTAAAATGTTGTTATATTTTCGACTAGTTTCGGCTAGATGCCAGAATTATCATTCTTGAAAATGGCATCTAGCCGAAACTAGTCGAAAATATAACAACATTTTAGTAAAACAAAACCAAGTGATTTCATTATAACAAACGGTTATTAAATATGTTTTACCAAGTGATAAATGAGAAAAAAGTATACAATATATTAAAATAATATATTTTGTTCATCACAAGTTAAAAAATTAAATTTACAAGTTGCTTTAATTTTATTAAAAATATTATTAAAATATAAACATCCTTTTCCCACAAAAAACTGGACATAGGAAGGGATAATTTTGGTTGATAAAAAAACTGCTTCTGGATTCTAGATCCTGTCGCTATATTCTATTTACACTGTAAATTAAAACAAACGTATCAGAACAGGTTTGTCAGATTATATTTCTGCACAAATGGTCCATCAAGGATTTGCAATGAGTAACAACTTAGCAGTAACTGTTAAAACCGGATTCCAAATTAACCTTGATTCTGTTTTTTTTTTTTTTTCTATTGCCTCCTGATGTATTTCTTTATTTGATGACAAGAATAATATAATATAATATAATATAATATAATATAATATAATATAATATAATATAATATAATATAATATAATATAATATAATATAATATAATATAATATAATATAATATAATATAATATAATATAATATAATATAATATAATATAATATAATATAATATAATATATAAATATAATATGAAATGTTTTACTTTTAAGAGATTCTCACTTTTATTCTAAATAATACTATTCAATTGTTTACCTATGCAGATTCCTTATTAGTTAGGGCTACTTGTATGAACATTCTGTGCATAGAAATAATTTTAGCAGTGTTTAAATAAGTAAAGCAGTTAAATGTTAAAAAAATATAATATCAAAGAAATACATCAGGGATTCACCACGTGGTACATTTTCAATATTTAGGTAATGAAAACATTTTAACCTTTTTGAGAACTGTGGAGGCTTCTACTTCGATATACATCTTGATTAACTTGCCATTATCAAACTGTTTGATAATGCCAAGTTAATTTGTTGAAACTGCAGCCAGAATAATAAATAATTTGTGTTATACAAACAAAGTTGAAATGTTTTATTTATTTTACCCTTTTGTTACTGATTAAATAAAAAGTACTCGAAAATAATTAATAAATACTGTGGCATTTTGACTAATGTTACATAAGTATTTTAAGCCTATGTTCAATAATAGACATTTGCTGTTGCATAACAATAACATATTGTATATTTCAACATTTTTTGAAAAGAAAAAAAATAATGCAAAAAAACAAAACAAAAATTACGTAATGTAAGGCTATCTACAAACACGTGTTTCGGGATTTCATCCATCATCAGGAGAGCTGTGCCTTATATAATTAAAAAGTTGTTAAATTAAATCAATCAAACCGAGATCGAAAAGGACGGACACGATTACCATGCCCAATCTCAATTAATAGTGTTCAACAAAAAATCTGTCTCAACTCGGATTTAAATAAAGCTTCGCTGACTATTAATTATAATAGAAAAAAATATTCGCTTGACCATAGTTATTTAAATAAATTAAATAATGTATTATATTGAATAACACTATTTAGTCTTTCAAAGTCTATTGTAATATCACTACAATTGAAGAAGCCACAGTGTGGTGAAACAATTGTAGCGATATTAATAATTAATTAATGAACAAAAAAAAATAGTAATGAATCGTTTTTATTTCTAATTTTTATTAAAGTCCTGAAGCAATGTTTAAAATATTATATAAAAAATCATATACGAGGCTAAGATGATTGAACTTAAAATTTATGAAATAACAAAAATCATGTATATATTAATAATTAATTAATGAACAAAAAAATTGTAATGAATCGTTCTTTTTCTAATTTTTATTAAAATCCTGAAACAATGTTTAAAATATTATATAAAAAATCATATACGGGGCTAAGATGATTGAACTTAAAATTTATGAAATAACAAAAATCGTGTATATATTAATAATTAATTAATGAACAAAAATAATTAGTAATGAGACGTTATTTTTCTAATTTTTATTATAATCCTGAAATAATGTTTAAAATATTATATAAAAAATCATATATCGGGCTAAGATGATTGAACTTAAAATTTATGAAATAACAAAAATCATGTATATATTAATAATTAATTAGTGAACAAAAAAAATAGTAATGAATCGTTCTTTTTCTAATTTTTATTAAAATCCTGAAACAATGTTTAAAATATTATACAAAAAAATCTGCAAATTATTTTATGTTTATAATTGTTCGTGTGATTTACGATAGTAAACTACTTAAAATTCGTGATTTACCTTTAAACCACTCCACGTGATATAAATTAGATCGTGTGATAATAACAAAAATAGTAATAGAAAAGTGTTGCATTGACTTGGTCACAGTTATTTTAATTCTTTCTTTCTTAATCTTATCCTCTTTTACCCGTATTGGGTGTCGAGGAGTTATTTTAATTATTAATCAAAATACATTTTTGATTGGTCAAATTATGCCATTGAGGATTGATGGTCAAAACCTCAAGCAAGGTCATCCTAAAATAAACTGGAATATTGATATGTGACTTTTATCTAATTACTTGTTACATGTTTGTTTAAATCAGCCGTTGTTATTCGATTGTTTAAATTAACTAAATTAAAACGTTTACTGGCTCAAAGACCGATGATCGATAGCCCTTTAGAAAATTATAATATTTTTTATATTTATATATACATAATCTTTATTGACAAAAGTAATAAAAAATCTAAATGTAACATAAAATATTACAATGCATGCTGTAAGAGTCTGCCAATTGGCTATGGACTAATGGTCTTTCCGCCTTTTATATATTTATTTTAAGTTATTATTCTATGTTATATATTTTGCACAATGGAGATTTCCGTTGATAAATAAATAAATAAAATATATTATATTTATACGCCAATATCGATAACCATTTCGTAAAAATAAAGATTGTAAGAGACAATTCGATTAAAAATACTAATCTCATAAACTATACAGAGGATTCCATAAAAATCAATAATATTTTATATTTTCCTGAGCTATCGAAAATAATAGCTTGTTTTATTTTAGAGATTACGTTGTGTATATCAAATTTCATGTTACACTTACAGTGTGTCTTTAATATTTTATTAAATATACGGGGCTATTCCGTATGTGAAGTTTAACGTGTACGTTGTTAAATTAAATAAAAATAAGGTTGCCACGAAGGCAAAACGTATCTTTTCTATTGATGTACGTTGTTAATTAATTTCACATTCTGTGTATAAATATCTATTGCTTAGAATCATAGATAACCTATACGTTAAACTTAACATTTTCCTTACAGTATAACTACGAAAGTGAAAAATGAAAAATCTCCCACTCTATAAGTAATTAAAATATTGCATACTATTAATTTATTTACCAGAAGGCTTCGCTGACTATTAATTATAATAGAAAAAAATGTTCGCTTGGCCACATTTATTTAAATAAATTGAATAATTCAAAAATATTTAATAAATTATTTCCTCTTTTTGTCTTGTTGATTGTTGAGGCTTATACTTTTTTATACATTGTATAATATTTAAACATTGGTAGTTCATATTGAATGAAATAAATATGAATAGATTATTAAAAATCAACCAATAAAATACAGATTAGATTGAATAACTTTAAATTCTCGACTAGTTTCGCGTTATTATTATTAGAATTTTAATCTCCCATTCTATAAGTAATTAAAATATTGCATACTTTTAATTTATTTACCAAAAGGCTATCGTTATTTTTTTTACATTTACTCATAAAAACCATCTTCACCTAGTTAATCAAAACTATGCATTCTAAACAGCATCATCCTTCTGACAGAGAGAAAGATGGCAACAGCAAAAAAAAATGCCCGTTTTGCCTTCGTGGTAACCTCGTAACCGTTTTACTCCGCAATCGGAACATCATTAAACCTCATTACGCAACCATTCAAGAAATTCTAATAAACTCCACCGGGCCGGGTTTGTTGAACTTTCGCGTCTGGGAGAGGAAGTAATTGGTTCAGCGATTTTTTCCCTCTTTTCATTTTGCGAAAGCGTTATGCAAGTTTTGTGTTAATTTCTGTTATTTTTCCACACCTCGCTAGGCTAAGCTAAGGTGGAACGGAACAAACCAACAAATCCAACCAAACATGAATGTGTATTTGTTAAATGAATTAGTCAACCATCATTTTTTTTTATAATAGGAAAAGGATTTGTTCACTTGGTCGCAGTTATTAAAAAAAAGAATTTTATAATAATTAATTAATAAATTATTTTCCCTTTAGCTACTATAACAACTGTAACATAAGTAACCCATTCTACAGTCGTTTTACGATCAAAATAATGAAATAATGCCTTCTAAATTCTTTCATTGATTATTTTTGGATGAATAATTACTTCGTAACGTTTAAGTGTATTTGTAACAATTAAGTTTCGAATTCAATATTGTTACAATATAATATTATCACGCTGAAAGACCTCTGACCGATAGTCATTTTGCAATATTGTTACATATACAGAGGGAGTGTAAAGTATGAAACTATCGCAATAAGTCTTTAAGTAAACGTCCTCAAACACGTCAATTTGTACCTTAAATAAGACATATTTTACTGCAATTATCACTTAAGGTTATGACGTAAGCGATATTTTTTTAAATGGAAATACTAATTTTTATGCTGAATTTGGAAAGAGCATGAAATGCTAAGACCAAATACGCTACTTCTAAGTCTGCTACTGCATTTTGAAATATTCGAGATAATTGCTTTTAAAGTTTTACAACCAAAAACCTAATAACAATTAAGAGTTCCAAGGATTTCCATTAAGAAAGTATCGCTTACGTCATATCTCAAAAACAACAGATGATCCTTCATTAACAGTAAAATAATTTAATATTTAAGATAAAACAAATTGGTCTGTTCGAGATTTCTTTTTTTTTGCAAAAACATTTACAAAAAGATTTATTACGATAGTTTCAGATTTTACACTCCCACTGTATGTGTTGTAAATAATAATTAAATATAGAAGCCAAGATATTTAATTGCTATACAATGTATTTCAGTTGTAATAAATGAGACAATGTTTACATTGTTTGTATAACTTGGATTATCCAAGTTATATAAGCAAACAAAAAACATATATATTATTGTAAATTTATTCACATTACAGAGATTTTCGACTATTTATTTCACTATTTATCAAATAAAATTTTCAAATATATTTCCCATTACAATATAATAATATTTTATTCTTTCTTCACTTTTGTATTTTTAACACTAAATTTACATTTCAAGCACTTTATGCTCTTTATCAATAGTTTTTTTTATATATATAAAATTGACAAATAAATATTACTTATATTAAATAACACTATTTAATGAAACAATTGTAGCGATATTACAATAGACTTTGAAAGACTAAATAGTGTTATTTAATATAAATAATTATGAACTTTCAACAATTATCAGCTTCATCAATCAATTAAATAAATATTATATATATTTATTTACATCTTTATTCAGACAATAACTTTATATAATATACAGTTATATAATACAATTATAAGTTTGTAAGAAAGTGTTAGTCTGTCCTGGGCTATCGACCTGAGGTCTTTCTTTCTTTCTTATTATATTAAATCAAAAAACTTCACAAATAAAATATAATTTAACATATTTAATACAAAAGTGAATTGCAATCGTTAAACCCTGTAAATTACTGGAATTAATTTCACATTAATTGTGCGCTCTGATAAAAACCAAAAGGAATTACTCATCTATTCATGTACCCATCCATGCAACCGTCCATCAGAGATCATCTAATAACCATCCAACGCTCGGTTGGATCCAGCCACTCTCCTCTCAGTGGAACACCGGTGAAAGCGAGAGGTCTTTACTCTTTTACATAAAGCAGGTCACAGCTGTTTGCTACGAAATATTAACAACAATATTTTATTCCGCTGGAAAAATTTCCACGGATTTTAATAATGACAATAATTGTTATTTACGGTAGCGTACAAAAAAATAAATAACGGAAATACAAACACGTACAAAAAAAATCAAGCTAGTAATTATTGAAAGTTCATCAAAAAAAAAAAATAATAATAATTCTACAAACATATTTTAACGAATCTAGAAAAATGATTTGAAAATAATTATTCAAATCATTTTTAATTAATTTACTTACAGTCGTTTAACAATGCTACAAAAGTCTTCTGTTTCGTAACCTCAGAAGACTTTTGTAGCATTATTTTGATGTAAAACGAGTTTGATGTAAAAGTCAGAATGTTAAAATATCAAAGCCCGAATATCACTTACTCTACTTTTATAGTTAAAACATACGTAATAAATTGTTCTAGGGTAATTTATTGAATAAGTTGTCGAAAGCGTCATCTATTGCCTAATTTTATCTTGAATAAATCAAACCAATGTTCAAGTTTTAAAGCTATAGCGTCATCTTCAATCGTTTTATAATCGAAATAATGTCATTAGACTCTTTTAAAGTTACGAAAAAGTCAGAATGTCGAAGTTTTAAAGTCCAAATATCACTTACAGTCAAAACATATTTAATAAATTCTTCTATAGTCACATATTTAATAAATCGCACAAAGCTCCATCTATTGTTTAATTTTGTAATAAATAAATCAAACTACTGTCAACGTTTTGTAATCAAAATAATTTCAATAAATTCTTGCTCTTTGTGCTAAATGTATGGTATAATTTTCATTTTGAGAAAGAAAGGCATAAAATTTCAAGAGAATTAATCTAAAATAATTAGAATTGACGCGAAATGGCTAATTTTTAATTTTTTTGCGATCACTGTATTCGTTAAGTTGAAACTACCTAATCAGTTTCAACCCGAACCCTTAATTTGCATTTTTTTTACGGATACAAAATGTCATAAATACGGACCGTAAACATTGAATCCTTATTTATGGAAGTTGTGAGAGTTCACAATGGGCCTAGAAAGGGCCGAGTGGAATTTCGGCAAACGCAGAATGTGCGGTTATCGGTATCCAAAAAAAAAACATCCAGATGTTTTTTTTTTGGACAGACGAAAGCTTTCCAAATAGGAGAACGTTATAACCTCCCTTCGCCCCTTCACCTTTGCAAGAAGAGGAACATTTTTCGAAATAAAGTCGAGACGATTTCGAGACTTCATACGATCAACATCGCGACGCAAATTTGTAAATTATTGTTAATTTAATATACTCAGTTCAAACTTAATTCAATACTAACATTTTTTGGTCATTCGAAACAAATCCTAACACATTAATTTAATTCACACCACCATACCAGTAGGGTAATCTGTGATTCACACTTCATCACTTGAGATCGAGATAGCTGTGAAATGCGGCGTCGCAAGAAATATATATTGAGTTTGCTGCGATTAAACTGAATTCTCAGAATATACATGAATTATATATCTAACATTCTGAATTCTTGACATTCCTTAAGTTCCATAGCTCTCTGATATTCGCTGAATTCTAAACACATAAATAAATTGATCCACATCCAACACTCTCAATTCTCAAAATTCCTTAGGTTCCACAGCTATCAGATATTCGCTGAATTCTTAAAAAGTTGACCAACATTCAACACTTAATTCTTGACATTACTTAAATTCCATAGCTCTCGGATATTCGCTGAATTCTAAACACATAAATGAATTGATTCACATTCAACACTTTTAATTTTTGACATTCCTTAAGTTCCATAGCTCTCGGATATTCGCTGAATTCTCAAGACATAAACGAATTGATCCATATCTTTCTCTTTCTTTCTTTCTTAATCTCATCCTCTTTTACCCGTATTGGGTGTCGAGGTTTGATCCATATCTAATACTGTTAATTCTTTATATTCCTTAGGTTCAATAGCTTCCGCTGAATTATTAAATGAATTGATCCAATACCATAATTTTTTTACATTATTTAAGTTCAATAGCTATTTTCTATTCTCAAAGGCGCTGTAGTTAAATGGAATTATTTTTTTTATAGGAAGAACCTCTAAAACAACAAACCGTCGAGCCTCTTGAAGCACAAGAAACGAAAGCCGCTGTCAACGATGTCCAAGACAACGCCGTCACCCAAGACAGCAGCAGCTCCTCCTCCTCCCAGGACTCCCAGTCTTCGGAAGAATCCTCCGACAGCAATTCCTCTGAAGACTCAGAAGAAGAAGAACGCGTCCCGGTGCACATCAAACTGCCCCTGCAGATCGATTTCGACGACATTGCCGGCGCTATGATGGAGAAGAACCAGCGCTCGAAGATGAACTGCATCGTGGAGAAGAAGAAGGCCGAGGAGGTGATCGACCACCAGGCCAAGACGGTCAACCTGCCTTTCGGTGTTAATCTCACGACCGATCCGAGATACGAGCGCGTCAGTGGGGAGAGGATCGCTATTTTCTGTGAAAGTGGTAATTTTCAAAGGTGAGGAAATTTAAATAATTTTTTGTCGTACAGTCAGTCCCAAGAGTCATCGTAGATCAATCTTTTTTTTATATACAGAGTGATCATTAAAGATTGCAGACATATTGAATTTTCAGTCGTAAAAATGAATAAAAGTTCACACTAGCAGCGTCGTGTATCGTTTAATGTTCTTTTTCAATCCGATTAATGCCAATAAAGTATTCTGAGGTCACTAATAAATCAAAACGTCAATGTTTTAATATTACAAGCATTTTACGGAGAAAATATCTGTAATATTTTTTTCTATCTATTTAATAAAAAAAATGGGCAAAAGGTAAGGCTTTACGCCTTATTATATATTGAATATGTTTAAGTAACGAATTATTATAAATAATTATCATGAATTATATAAATATTGTTTTAATAGGCAAGCTGACCCTCAAGATCAAGAAGAAACCATCATGATCCAACCAGTGATGATCCCGCTACCGCCGCCACAGTTCCACACGCACATGCCGATGCAAGTGCAACCTCAGGTGCAAATCCAACAACAGCAACAGCAGCAACCGCAACAACTCCACCCGATGGAGACCATGCGTCCACCAATGCCCAGCCCGATGATCCAAATCCAGCAGACCGCCCAGAGCCAGCTCCCCCCCAGCCAGATCCTCCACCACATCGCCCAGCAGATCATCGCGCAGAAACTCCAGCAGGAAGCCCAGCGGGCCGCTCAGGAGGAAGTCCAGACCAACGAACTGAAACAGGAATCCGACGAGCAACCGCAAATCAGCAGGATCAACGTGCAGCACATTCAACCAGGTATGGGCAGAATTCCGATTCCGGAGGAGATTTTGACGCAGATCAACAGGCTGCCCAACAGGGATGTCATCGTAGCCGTTTCGCACCACGAGCCACCGCAGGAAGTTACCCAGCAACAGCAACAGCCGGAAATCAGGGTTATGCAGCACCAGAGGCAGTCGGCTCATGATATGAACGGAAGGCAGTCTTACGCCAGAGGGTTGCCCGTTAATATTCCCGTTCCGATGATGCAGCAAGAACAAGAAGCGGCTGCTTCTGATGAGGATAGAGTACACTGTATGTATTTCGATTTATTTAACAAATAATTCATACTACGGCTAAATTAAATGGACGCAGATAAATTCGATATTTTTTTTCTTCGTGAAACTTTTTTTTATATTTGTAAAGCTGAAACTCTCCCATTTATGAATGGAAAACGATTTCGTTCAAGTAGCTTCCTCTGCTGGCCTTACAGTATGCCTTTCGGTCGGAAAAATTATTGATGGCATTTTCGATCACCTCGGCTTCTATCTGACTCAAAATAGTTGTAATGTTGTGTTTCAAAGTTGGAATTGTCTCTGGATTATACGCATAGCATCGGTCAAAGAAAAAAGGCCAACGGTATCAAATCGCAGTTGCGCGGAGGCCAAATGACGTCTCCAAAACGGCTGATTATACGGTTATCGAACTTGGTGCGCATTAGTTCGATCGTAAGTCGGCTTGTGGTGCCATCTAGTTGAAACCAATGGTCGTCCATATCCATAGCGTTGATTTGAGGCCATAAAAGTTGGTCAACATAGCTCTGTAGCGGTTGCTATTGACGGTGATAGCTTTTCCATAATCATTTTCGAAGAAAATTATGACACCATTCCAAACTGTAACTCTTGATAGATGCATTGACCTCTGTACGATTACGTGGGGCTGTTCTGAGCCCAAAATCCGACAATTCATTAACAATTATCATTGTTTTTTTTTTTTAGTTGTACATCCACGCTCCATCAGGTCCGTAGAAGACTTCATCCCGAAGAGCCAGAAGCGCGTCAAGAGATGCAACTGCGATTGCGCCTGTTAAAAAAAAACACGCAACAACAAAACGCACCGTATAATTTTTCAACATCGCGCGTGTGTATAAAAAAATAAATCTTGTAAATAAGATCACCAGGATTAAACAAAATATTTTTTCCGCTTAATTAAGGATCAAAAAAACTATTTTCTTTTCAAAAGATAATTATAAAAACTTCACCTAACACATTCTCCTTTTCTTTTTTCTTATTCTCTTCTTTATATTTTGATTCTAACATGTAAATAGATGTGCAGACAAAAAATAATAAAAATAAGTTGGGTTGTTTTCTTCTTCTTGTGTTTTTTCCCTTCGATTTTTTATTAATTTTAATTGTGATAGATGCGTAGTGATTTTACTTTTTTTCTTGTAATCAAAAAAACAAAAGGAATTGTAATTTGAGGAAATTATTCTATCTCTACTCATCGTTTATGTACTTACCTTTTATATAAATTATAAATTAATATCGAGTTGTTTTTTATATATAAATAATTATAATTTTATGATTTAAATGTGTCTGAAAATAAATTGTTATAAAATTATTAATTATCACCTGTTTGTCTTGTATATGCTTCTTTTTCTGATACACCGTTTATTTTGAATAAAAAAATTTGTACATTCGGTTTGAAGCGTTTCGTTTTACTTTGATTTAATGAATTTTACTTCCACGTAGTTTACGCCACTCAAAAAACCCTACGTTTTCTGAAATTATTAAACATTTGAAATGTAATGCCCTAAGGGGCAACAAGGAATAGCTGAAGAAGAAATGTAATTTCGCCAAGTATTAGCCTCTACAATCAAATGATTAAAAATCAAAACAATTACAAATTTACAATTTTTTTAAGTTGACAAACAAACTTCTCAAAAATTCAATCATAAAAATCGCCTACTACAGGCATACAAATTTTGGAAGCAAACGCACCCTAAATTTGCTCATATTAAAAAAATAAATTTTAAACACTGCTCAACATTTGAACTGGCACATTTATATAACATTTTTTTTATTATAGCCAAATTTTAAAACATAGCATATCAACAAAAATTGAATCTATCTTAAATTAATGAAGCAGAGATGTAAGAGAGCAAGTATTTGTCATTTAATTAATGACAATTATAAAAAAAATAATCAATGGTTTACTTGTTTAAGACCCATCCATAATACACTATTTGTAAATAAAACAAAGTTTTTTTTTAAGAGCCTCTACAATAAATGTTTGTGAAATATCGAGCGTATAACACAAATAGACGACGAAGTTGGCGTTGAAAATCTAAAGTCATGTCTAAACTAAAATCACACGCGCACGCGTAACGTACTGGTTGTCATGTTGACAAGCCACTCGTGTGATCATAGTGTAGACATGACTCGAGACTTCCAACGCCAACTTCGTCGTCGATTTTTGTTATACGCTCGATATAAAAAATCGTTTTTTTTTTCTTACAAAAAAAGTTAATCTTCTTTATGTTGGTTGTTGAGTGTGGAGACTTTAATTATTTAAATAAAAATACTTGTCCTTTCTCCTACTTTTTTTTTTAAATAAGTAGGAGAAAGGATAAGTAATTTTATTTAAATAAAAAAAAGTTAAGTTAATTAAAGTGTAATTTTGACATTTCTCTTCTCTTAACAAACAAATTAAAAGCAACACAAGAATAATTCTGCCTTAACCTAAAATATACAGCCTGTATTACAAATACTAAATTCTTGAAATATCAAATTAAAAAGATCATATATTAAAAAAATGACTACTCTGATTTTACTGTTTAGTAACAGTTATTACTAATAAAGTCTATAATATGTGTAAATAGCATAATCTTCAGTGAGATTTATGGGCTTAGCTTTACAACCTTTATTTAAAAGTTTTAATTCAATTAAGTGTGAAGCATTTCCCTGCCAAAAATAAACAACACATTACAGTTAAATTAATAAAATAAAACATTATTTTATGAATTGAAATATTTACTTAACCGTCCTCTATAATCAATCTCTCATCAAACGTTCGCGTTATAAACCAAAAATAAATCATCAACCTCAATTAATTGAACTCATTTCGTGGCTTGCATCAAATAAGCGATCAAGTCCGTCCTCTCGTTGGCCTTCTTCAGCCCGGCGAACACCATCTTGGTCCCCGGAATGTACTTCTTCGGATCCGTCAGGTATTCGTCCATTGTCTCCTTCGACCAGGTGATGCCCTTGCCCTTGTTCGCGTCCGAATACGCGAAGCCGGGAGCTTGGCCCGTTTTCCTGCCGAAGATCCCGTAGAGGTTCGGTCCGACTTTGTGCTTGCCGCCGCTTTCGACGGTGTGGCACTGCGCGCAGGATCGCGTGAAGATTTTCTTGCCGTTGTCCGCGTCTCCCATTGCGAAAAATTTTGACACTGATCACTGACGTTTGATGGAGTTTTTTGAGCCCATGGCCGACTAAATTGACATGAAGTGTAGTGCCTTAACGATTACATTGTCAGGAGCACAGCGTATAACAGACAGCCGGTTCTATGTATTTTTTTAACGCTAAAAGTAGCTCTTTCTCACTTCAACAACACTATTTTCCTTACACTCAACAGCGTTTCCGCATTCCAGGTGGCGCTGTATAAAGTGAAATAATTTACAGGACTCTGTTCATGTTTTAACATTTATCTCGTAAGAGAGATGCTTTCATTCGCGCAAAGATTTATTTTGTAGAAACAAAAAGATCCACAGAAAATAATTTATTTTCATAAGAATTCTTTATAATTATCTACTATCTACAATTACAAAATAAGTCATCACACTATCCACGTGTAACAAAATAAATAAAAATGATAAATTCATTGAAATATATATTATCATTGCAAACAATGTTTAAATTAAGTGAATACATTCTTACATTAGACCGGTACTTCGAAAATGAACATTAAATTTTACCGTCATAAATTGTTTTACTTGATATCTGCAAAGACGCCAAGCACGCTTGCCACAACTGCAAATTTTCACATAATCTCATGGCCACTAATAATACAAGAAGCTCTCATTGTATTAAAAACACTTAAATTATTTTACAAAACAATTTTGACAAAATGTCAAACACATTCACCAAGACAACTTGATATAAAAGCAGATGTGTAATCTTTGCGCCAACGATTAAATTTAGCGCCATCTGGGCCACGGAAACGATGAGAATCTAAAGCCGATATGATCAATAAATAAGAGAGAGAATGACATACGTCAGAGAGAGACAGATTTCCTATGGAGCCAGATTGGCCTGGTCAAGAGAGTCTTAGAACCAGGACCTCAAATCTCGTATTTTGAGTGAGAGTTTTCGCAGTCAGTGGGCGGCAATTTATATTTTTGAAACCGGGCGTTCAAGTGCCTTATTCAATTCAAGTCCCAAGATTTCTAATATACTGACCTTCGTCCAAACTATATAGAATTGACTACAAATTCAGCTGTTTGCTCCACGGCGAACAGTTTGTGCTGTGGGATCTGAAGTGAAAAGTAATGTACGAACGTGATAAAATATATGATCATCTCTTTCGAATTACCACACATTTTTTATAATTAATGGTTTTAATATTTAGACATTGGTAGTTCATATTGTATGAAATAAATATGAATAAAGTATTTATTGGTTGATTTTTAATACTTTATTCATATTTATTTCACACATTTTTTAAGTGAACAGAGTGTGAGGTACAAAAAAATGAATATTTTAAATCGTGCACAAATCACGAAAAGACAGTTAAAAAATGGTTTAGAAGTCAGTAAGAGTTATGTGTGAGACAAAAAAGTGAACAATGTGTGTGGACAGTATTCAACATTTTCTCTATAATCAACGGTTATTACCTTTCAGTCGTCATCACTTTGTATACACTTCAGAAATACCCGTTAACGAGTGCCATCTGTGTTGTCACTTTCGAATTAAGATTCCAGTATCAGAGTTGGCTAACTATGATTTAATTAATCGATATTTTAACTTTATCGAATGAAACCTAAGATTCCAGTATCAGAGTTGGCTAACTATGATTTAATTAATCGATATTTTAACTTTATCGAATGAAACCTCATCTCTGAAATTTCAGATAATGAAGTTACTCAATGTTATTTTTATGCAATATTATGGTGGACAAAATCGATTATTAATTTTCTTCTGCGTTTAGTGCTTCAAAAAGTTGCAATTCACTTTACAATACTAAAACACATGCTATTTATGGTGAAAATGTATTATTTCACACGAAAATTGATTCCTATACTATTCTGTTTATCAATTAATTTGCAAGTACAATCCATGCTTTGACTTATTTGGTGGATCAATTACAAGGTTCAAACGAGCACTGAGAATGTATATTTTAGGCACGCAGGTGAAATGTTATTAGAGCATTGTTATATTTAAATTCTGAAAAGTATAGCGCACATCACTCTCGCTCTGTGTACAAACTAAAATATCAATATCCTTATATTGTTTTGTTGTTTAATTTTATTTTCGTAAACAATTTTTTCTGTTGTTTTTCAATTTATTTTATCATTATACTTAATTATTATTTAACCTATTAGAAAAAAAACAAAAAAAATAATTTACGCATAAGAATAATAATGAAATGCGATGAAATTCATTGAATTTCGTTTTCCTTGTTTGCTTAAACAGGACAAGTTCGCCTTCCTTTAGTGGACGAAACAATGATTCACGGTCGTCTACCTTGTAGACCCAAATCGTTGACGATGCTACTTGAAATTAGGAAAAAGGTGGCGCTTGCGTCGTCTTTAATTTATTAAGAATAATAATCATCATCGGAATGAAGTATCACTAGTACATTTAAAACAAATTCAATAAAAAATTCAAGTATAAATAACACTATGTTTCTTCTTTTAATTGTATATGAAATTAAAAAATTCAAGTATAAATAACACTATGTTTCTTCTTTTAATTGTATATGTAATTAAAAGAAGAAACATAGTGTTATTTATACTTGATTTTTTTTATCTATCTTCCTCCTCGACAGTAAGCATACTGTGTATCTAAATAAGAAATTAAGAGTACGGTCAGAGTATGTTGTTGGTTTCATTTTCGGTTGTTCTTTTTCTTCTTCTTCAGCGGTAAGTCAACTATTGGCGGAGCAGTACTTGAATTCGTGGAACCCGAAAAATCGTTGAAAACTGAACCGGGTCCATTTGTGCAGTCATTCTGACAAACGCCTTCATCATTATTTATCGAGTTGAAAATCTTCTTCTGTAGTGCTTGACTTTCTGTCCACATATATACGTATTAGAGGTTTTAAAAAATTTATTGTTTTCATGGCTTTCTTATTTTCTAAAGGAAGTGTGTTTACAAATCAACTCTGTGAATTTATATTAACAGTTTTATTATTACCCCGTCAAAACTATAATTTACATTTATTTGTAAAATGATAATAAAGATTGTCTAAAATATATTACCACAGACAATATATATATATATATATATATACAGAGAGCTTTATTTAACAGTAAACATTTCCTCTGTAGGTACTGATAAAAATGTGACTGAAACTCATTAAACTAATTAATGTATGTTGGTGTTACAAGCAACTAAACACACATGTCAAACGCTAAACTTAAAATTGTGTGAAATATTTGCTTGAAAATGTATACAAATTTAGAAAAAGTCGAATTTCTCGTAGGAAAATGTTTACTGATAAAAAAAGCTCTCTGTATATGTTTGTCTGTGATATTACCCTTTCTTTACTTCCTAAACATTATATCTTCTGTTTTGAATATTTCAAATATAATACTATATAGATCAGAGAATGTTCATAACAAAAACGTTATCCCATGTTAATGTTGTTTTTTATAAAACAGTCAATAATTTTAAATATTTTTTTTCTCGGTCGTCTACCTTTGTGACCCAAATCGTTGACGATGCCACATGAAATTATGCGAAAGATGGCGCTTGCATCGTCTTTCATTTATTATGATTAAATATTTTAATTCAAATTTAAAATATAATGTTACCAATTCCGGTAAAAATCGCTTTTTCATGTGACGACATTTTAATTTCTAAATTTGGAAAATTTTATAAAGTACTACGCTTATTTAGTATATATTTCAGTTTTATATTGTCATTTTGGTCAACATAATACAACCACAAACATACGTCTGAGAGAGTAAGAGTAAACGCGTGCAAAATAGTGCTCCTACTGTTAAGCCTGGTGTAGCGATTTATTTGACAATTATTTATTGTTAATATAATCCAAATGAAGGAGGAATATATTACTTTTTGGATTGTAGGTACAATTTCAATTCCTGTTGTAATCAACGAGTTATCGTGATTTTATTAGATTAATTAAATATATTAATGTGTCAAACCAATTTTTTAAGACGTACGTTTTTCCGTGGTGTATTTCATAACTCTATGCAGTATAGCCGTAGCATTATGCTTGATATGTTAAATTTAAAATCATTACAGGAGCGCCGTGTTATGTTAGATTTATGTAGTCTTTTTAAAATTGTCAATTCAAATATAAATTGTTCTGATTTGCTTGAGCGGTTAAATTTTAATCTTCTCTATACAACTCGAAATAGTTTAGTTTTTCGAGAATATTTTCACCGTAGCCATAGTTACTACGGTGAAAATATTCTCTACTAGAACTCATTCTAGACATGAACCGCTTAATCGAATGATGAGACAGTTTAACCTGATTAGCTCTAAAAATTGTAATATTTCTTTATATAGATTATCGTTTGGTTTGTTCAAAAAGAAATTATATTGTACAAATTTAATTTTTTCTCCTTTAATTTTATACGTACTTTCATTGAAATGTATTTTCTCTTCAATTGTATTTAAATTGTAAAAGGTGTATGCCGTATTAAATAAATTCAAACGCAAAAATTATTAATTTACATTATTTCATTAATAATACAATGAAGTATTAATTGAATATTTCACAACACAAGAACTGGAAATTAATATAAATGTGAATTAAAAATAACCAAAAAAACACTCACCATTTATTTATTGTTGAATAATGAAAATCCATCCTTATTGTAAAATCTGTAATATCACTAATTATCATTTTCCAAAACAAAATCGAATCGCACACACCAGCACAATTTAATACGTATGTGCTTTCCCGTGCCCGGGTCAGGTACAACTAATCTTCTTATCTAAAGAATGCGTTCGCAGAGCGAGCCATCGATTGTTGATTTTTTTTTGCTTTTTTTTTTTCGATAATTGCGCTCGCAAATTTCAATGTGATTTGCCGAAAACGCGCATTACTTTTAATATTCCGTAAAAGTAAATATGAATATTAAAAATGTAGCAATAAAATAAATAAAGCACAGATTAAATTGAATAACTTAAAATTCTCAACTAGTTTCAGGTTATCAACCCATTTTCAAGAGAATTAAAAATTGCGTATAACCTGAAACTAGTCGGGAATTTTAAGTTATTCAATTTAATCTGTGTTTTTATCAACTTTATTGCAATATGAACTACCAATGTTTAAATATTAAAACTATTTATTACATTTGATATTCCGGTTTAATTTTCAATTAAATAAAATGATTTGAAAATAATTAATAAATTATTTCTTCATTTATTTTTTTCTATTTATATTAATTTTCAATGTTTGAAATTATGTACACGATTTAATTTTATAAATAATAATCAGTATTAGAACACTACTATTTCTTTGATTTTCAATATAGTTTACATAAAAGTACATAATATGGTAAATCCTATTTTAGCAAAATGGGATTTTCTACAACAGTTTTCAGAAAAAAAAAAGTTTGATTAATAAATCTTGTTAATTAAGGATTAATCCAAGAATCTATCGTAGCACATTTTCTTTTTTTTAGTATTACTTATTATTAAAAATACCTCATTTTTAATATAAAGTTTCAAAGTTATGAACTAAAAAAAAAAATAAAGGAACAATCTAGGATTATGATTGTTCCTTTAATTTTTAAAAATGTGAAATTTCATATTTAATAATATTATTATTATTTTATTATTATTTAATAAATAATATTGAATTATTTATTAAATAAGGGATTTATAATTTTTTACCGGATGCCGAATAATTTTTTGAAGCGAGTCAAGCAGCATTAATCTTAAACACACAGTGATGATTTTTATTGAACATAGCCGTTTAATAAAAAAAAAAACATTGCAGTAAATTGTGAGCAAAAACAGTCAGACTACTTTAAGGACAGATCATATCTGTTCTTAAGGGTTTTTTTCGCGTAATTTTCGACATTTTTTTTGGTTGTTTTTCGTAATCCTTAATATCTATAAAATATGCCCCTGAAACGGTTTTTTTTTAAATTCCAATTCGTTTTGAGTGAAATCGCATCTTGAATGTAAAAATGCATGAGCCGGATTTGACATTTCTGGAACGCTGGTATATCGACCACTTTGGAAGTCGGTAAAACCGGTTTTATCGGCAAAGTAGGGATGTTTGGGGTACTGAAATGCTTGATGGTATCATTGTCCGATTCAATTGATTACCAACTTAGGTTAGTCGTTTGTCATTTGTCTAGTAAACATTAAACGCGTTTTTTTTTTTTCGAAACCATATTTTTCAAACAGGCGTGTACAATTGCTTTCCCCAAACCTTTGTCCAAGGAAAGTATTGTCATTATAAAATTTTCGAACGCTAATTTCAATGTTTTGAGGTCCCCTGAGTCCATTCCATCGATTTTTGAAAAAAATGTCTGTGTGTGAAATCACCAGGGGAAGTACCATATTTTTTTGACAGACGGGTAAACTGTCAGTAGTTTTTGTACCATGATGGACACATCACCGTTTTCTCCTTTCGGGCAAACTGTTGGTAGTTTTTGTACTATAACGAACAAATCACCATATTTTTTCAGGCAAATTGTCGGTAGCTTTTGTACCATGATAAACACCACCATTTTTTTCGGACATAAGGGCAAACTGTCGGTAACTTTTGTACCATGATGAACACAACCATTTGTTTCGGGCATAAGGGCAAATTGTCGGTAGTTTTTGTACCATCACTTTTTTTTTCGGGCCGACGGACAAACCGTCGGTAGTTTTTTCCCTTTTATTATCTGCAATATTATTTCTGAACATTTTATTTAGTGTATCATTACTCTGTGCCTCCATACATATAAAACACACAATATCGATACATTTCTTTTATATTTATTGTAATAATAACTATTATAAAAATATTACAGAACTTAAACCTACTTCTAAGGCTGAATAAATATCACTTGGACGAAGGCATTTAATTGCGTAATAAAATCTACCTCATTTCCGAAACCGTAGAGATCACAAAATTTCAAAACGCCGGCGCGGACCTGCTGCTCAATAAAGCTCTTGTACTCTGCCTCGGAGTTGACCGAGTGCTAACGATCGAAGGGGGCCTAAGCTTCTTCTGCCTGTCCATCGCGATGATGGACATTTGCTCCTCGATGGGGGTGTTGAAGAATACGTCGTGGAAAGCATAACAAGCTGCTGAAACCTTTAATTTAAAAATAATTGCTATAAAAAATTTCACAAGCTGGAGAAATTTACAACTGAACAAATCATAATATTCTATATGAAAAATTCTGTCATTTTAATTTTTCTACAAAAATTTGGATAGTTTCTGTGCGTCCTGCATTTTCTATTTTGTGTACTTTTACGTAGTTTTGCCGTCTCATCAAGAGTGCCTTTTTTCATTCTTCTGGTGTTTTAATGCTTGTTTTTTTTATTTCAATAATATTTGACAGGGGTTATTTAATATGTGGAAATAATAAAGAAAAAGTTATATATTACCTGTTGGATTAACCGTCGGTGCAATTCAACATCGGTTTCATCGATGTTTTCAACATTTTCAGAGTGGAGTTGCATGGCACAGACCAAGGCCTCTTTGATTACCTCGATCAGATTTTGGACCTTTTCCGTGTTTAAAAGCCTGCGGGTTAAGTATCCTTTTGCGGCGGCGCCGATTTTCGATGCTGCTCTCTGAATTTCAAACAAAAATTTGATTCAACCCCCAGTTGAATTTAACTATGGTTGATGAAATTACCAACTTTTCTTAGATACAATTTGTGTAGGACAAATGAAACAAAATTTTAAAAGTGAACCCACTTTTAAATTTTGTTTGTGTCTCATCGGAATTGCTAATAATTAATTATTAAATATTGAAAAAATATTCAAAAATAAAGTTTCTTACCTGCCCAAATAATAATAATAACAATAACTTTTTATTAACAAAATCACAATTTAAATAAATTGTATACAATTCATGGAATTGCATAAATCATTGATTTATAAGAAAACAATTCAATTGAGACATATACCGGGTGTCGAAATAAGAAAAGTCACCAACTATATCTCAGAAACTACGAGTCCTAGAACTTTCAAGTTAAAAAAATACTAATAACAGTGGTCATGAGAAAATGCTGCAAATTATTTTCTACGCTCATTACAAATTTGGACCTTCCCCCACCCTTTATTACAAGAGTAAGACAAAAAGTCTGTAACATTTTTGTTTTATGAACTCATCATGATTTCAAAAAGTGTAGTTTTATGACTCCTTTATTAAAGGGATTTTCGCAGTATAACTTTTCCGTTCATTGCGCCCCCTACCGGAAGAGCTACAAACTTGAAAATTATTTCCAGCATTTTCTCATGGTCACTTTTATAAACAAAAAAATATTTCATTTGAAAGCTCTAGCACTCTTAGTTCCTGAGATATATAGCCAGTGACCTTTCCTATTTGGACACCCAGTAGAAAAAAATTACAAAAAAATGTTTGCAATTCCTGAAAATACATAAATTTCATTGACTAAAAAAAACAATTTTATTGGGCTATATTAAGCTAAATATTAATAAAAATCACCTCACACTGAGAAGTAGAGACGAACATATAACGATATTATATAAGACTAAATAAATAAAAATTGTTAGCAATTCATCGAAATACATAAATTTCAATGAATTTTTAGTGGCAGTGCAAACATTAGATTTTATATATATATATATATATATATATAATCGATGTCCCCTTTTACCAATTGGTGTCGGGATTAACATTAGATTTTTAAAATTATAAACTCGCAAAATTACAAATTCCTCAATTGTCCACAAATATTTTGGCACATTAAGCATAGTTTTTTAAATTCAAAACTTGTTAACAAAGATAAATAACAACGCATTTACGCAACCCAACATGCACTCTAGCCATCTTTCGCCTCATTTTACGTGGCATCGTCTACCTTGCAGACTCGAATCATTGACGATGCCACATGAAATTAGACGAAAGATGGCGCTTGCATCATCTTTCATTTATTATGAACAACATATAATTTATGAAATGTCAAGTGAGAAAGTTATTCAGGATAATTCAATTAATGAAAAGTTTATAATTTTTGTAATAATCACCTGATAACGCTCGTATTCCTGATCGACAATCTTTTGTTTCATCTCCTTTTTGTTGCACTTATTACTCTTCACAACTTTATCATTGGTGTCATAAACGACCATACTGCAATATTCCTTCGAGCTCAGTTCTTTCGATAAATCCAACTGTTTCGAAGCTTCGTTTAAATAATCCCCAATCTTGCTGTCATCATCAATGCTGTAATAAACCGTCCGATTGTGAGTGTTGTTCAAAACTTCCGAATTCGGCGTGGAGAAATTCTGGGGCTGCCCGTAATCCTCGGTATCCTGGTATTTTTGCAAATATTCCAAAATTTTCTTGCTGTATTCCTCAGGGATTTTTTTCAATATCTCCTTAAGGCTCTCGCTTTTATCACCATTGATATTTTTACTATTAAGAGTCGTTTCGTTTTGATTCTCAGTGTTTTTCGGGACGTTATTATCAATAAACTCCCTTAACTTTTCATCCCCATCCGATATGCAAGAATCGCTCTCGTTGTCGGATATGTGCTTCAACTCCGTTTCCGTGCACGAGGTGTCGAAATTGAAAACACTCCCTTCGTCTAGCGTCGAATTCAAATCAAGCTTTTTCTCTTGGCATTCAGTCGCTTTCAAATCAGAATCATTTTTATCTCCACCTCCACATTCAGTCGAATTTAAATCGAAATCATTTTTGCCTCTGCATTCAGTTGCGTTTAAATCAAAACCAGTTCTATTTCTACATTCAGTTGTTTTGAAACAATTTTTATCTGCGTAAATGTTGTCTGAGGAAGACCAAGAGCGCTGGATCGCGTTCACGCCTTTGTTTTTTTTTAAATGCTCGAGCAAAACGGGACTCGGGGTTTCCAGAATGTAAGAGTTGCTTCGGATTAATTGGGGCTTTTCAACGCTTATTTCTTCGATTCGATTCCGACTTATATTCCCCTCAACGTTATTTTTAGTTTGTTTCGATTTATTGAAATTAATTTTTCGAGTTTGATTCGGACTTTGATTCAATCGTTGATTTCTCGCGTTACCAATTACGATTGGTCGATTTTTAACTTCGTTAATTTTACTTTGATTTACTTGTCGATTATAAATTTGGCATTTATTAACTTGCGGAAGCACATATTTATTCGCATCGTCACAAGAATTAACGTTACTTTCAGAAAATGTTGTTTCTTGTGTTAGATCGTTAATTCCCCTCGATTCAAGCATTTTAGAATTACAGTTTTCACTCAAATTGATGAAAGTATTATCAAAAGATTCCTCAAAAGTCGCATTTGCATCAACCGGTAGTTTTTGTAAACCTTCCTCAAATCTAGATTCCTGTAAACCCTCACTCAAACTAGTATTATCCTTATTTTTTTGTAATTGCTCCTCAAATTCACATTTCGGTGAACCCTCTCTAAAGCTTGAAGAATTATCCTTATTTTTTTGTAAACCCTCCTCAAATCCATATTTCGGTGAACCTTTTCTAAAGCTTGAAGAATTATCCTTATTTCTTTGTAAACCATCCTCAAATCTAGATTTCTGTAAACCCTCAGTCATGCTTGAAGAATTATCATGTTTTTGTAAACGCTCCTCAAACCTAGATTTCTGTAAGCTATCTCTGAAGCTTGAAGAATTATTCTCATTTTCCACCTGAGGTTTTTGTAAACCATCCTCAAACCCAGATTTCATTAAACCATCGCTCAAGTTCGACGAATTGTTCTTATTTTGCATCCGCATTTCTTGTAAACCCTCCTCAAATCTAGATTTTGTTAAATCATCGCTCAAGCTTAAAGAATTGTTATTATGAGAAAAATGCAACGATTTGATTCCATCATCATTTTTTCTACTGCGCATTCTAAAACCCTCCTTACTAAGCATATTATCAAAATGTTCGTTATTTAAATGGGATTGATTTAAACCGTCTCGATTGTCAAAACCGCATGTCTGATATTCATCTATGACAACTTTTCTGCTGCAACCCTCTTGTTTCCCATCGAACAAAACCAATTCGTTGTTCAGGTATTGTGAAGCTTGGATGTCGCATGTTAATTTCGGTGCCGGCTCTGCGCGTGTGCTGTCGATATCGAATGTGGTCGATAAATAATTTTCAATATTTCTACAACAATCTAGGATAGTTTCTGTGTGGTCTGGATTTTCTACTGTGTGTACTTTTTGTGACGGAAGGACGTAGATTTGTTGTTGTCTTATCAAGAGCGCCTTTTTTCTTTCCTGGATTTGTCTCTCGAGTTTCACCGCTTGTTTTCTGTAATATTTTATCGCTGCACATTTCTCCGGTGTTATCTAAAAATTAATAAAAAAAAAAACAATTACACTATTTGTAAATAAAACAACAGTTTTTATTAAATTTCACAAAAATGTCTATTGCAGCAGTTTCTCTGTTAAAGGAGGAAAGGCACTTCGAATTCAGGAAGCAACTAACCCAAAACAATTGATACACTTTATATACAATATATTTACAAACAAATAAAAAAACAAATGCACAATTAAAATAGTGGTGGAAAAAAACGACAACCCAGGAGAACGGCATTGAGACGTAGAGGCAGGTAGAGCGGACAGTGGTTATTCTATGTTTCTGGTGGATGATTTATACCCTGATTTCTTCACACGGGGTGGAGGCATGATTACCAATTTGCAATTTTAGGATTACCAAAATTTCGGTGAACGAGTTTCATGATTGAGGATTTTCAAATACAGTGTTTGGGATAAACTCATTTTAATTATTTTTGGAAAATAAAATTGAAAGGGCAGAAAGACCTATGGTCGATAGCCCACGACAGACTACTAACACAATTGTACATTTTGTTATAATAAATTTTGTAAAATTTTATTGTCATATTGTCTGAATAAAAATGTTTGTATATATAAAATTGAAAATTTATTTCTGTATAGAATATGGTAGAATTTAAAAGTTCAGTTTGTCTGAACGCAACTGTTGTTTTTAAAGTTAGTAATTAATAATTACTACCTTTAAATTTTATTATTTTTGCACAAAAATTATTAATTTAAATTCGTTTATTTTTTCCCTGTGGACTGTTAATTTCAAAAATGAGTATAATTCGAAGAATTATTACTGTACTTACCAAAGGTGGTAAAATTGGCACCCCGTTGATCCTTATACACGAAACATACTTTTCCTTCGCACACTTTTCCTCCACTGGCTTCCTCATGGTCTTGAAAACAAACAGAAAATCAAAATCAAAACATTATCAACACTAACAAAAATCATTTA
This sequence comes from Philonthus spinipes, assembly GCA_963082785.1. NCBI lineage: Eukaryota > Metazoa > Arthropoda > Insecta > Coleoptera > Staphylinidae > Philonthus > Philonthus spinipes. The sequence continues at coordinate 4,307,266 of OY720306.1, forward strand.
TACCATCTCCTCATCTAAAAAAAAAAACTAATTAACTAAAGCACCCTTTCTGCAAAAACGTCGATAAACAACTGTCACTGCGGTATATTGTTTGTAGAGGTTATGTTTGCGTCAGATATTCACCTGTTTGGTTTCCATGGCTGTGGCGAAAAACCAGAAGAGGATTTCTGCTTCGATTGACGCCGACTGAAGGAGGTTTTTAATTGGTAAATTTACATCTGTTGTATTTATAGAAGTAGGTGTGAGTAAATTGATAAATAGGGACCGTGAACGTAAATTAAAGAACCATTTGATTTGATTGCTTTTTGCATGATCTCATCGCTTATATTGCGGATTATAAATCGTTCTTTTTTTACTCATTTTAAATGGTTTTATGCTTTTTAATTATGTGTAATGTAAACAAAGGCATTATTATTGATAAATTCAAGAAATAATCTAGTAAAGATACAGTTTAATTATAATTTATTTAAAATAAGCGGGAAAGTAAAATTTTAATATAGGCAATTAATTTTCTATGATAGGCAACCCCATATTACTAATCATCATAATATATGCAACCTAATATTACTAATCATCATAATACATGCAACCAAATATTACTAATCATCATAATATTCAGGACAAACTCAAAATTTAATTATCAGATTTTTCTTGAACGATTAAAATCATAATTTGATGCTCTCTTCAAATAGTTTTAATATATTAATGCAAAATTATGATTTTACTTAAGAATTAATTTTAGAGAATCAAAAAAAAATATCGCACGAAACTAAATTGTTGTACAGGTAAACTAAAAGTTTATGATTGGCTATTATGATTTTTTTTTATTGAATAAAAAGAAATGAAAACAATCCAAGCTTGCTTCTTTATTTTAAAAAATTAAATTCCAAATAATTCCGAGATGTTCAAAGCACAAACAAAAAACCGTCTTATGCTCATATTCAGGCTAAAACGCGCAATTTTATTGATTAATAAGAAGTAAAAACGATTCAAAAATAAAATAAAGTTCAAATAATTCTGATATTCAAAATTCTAAAAAAAAAACCTCTTTCGCTTTGAATATGAGATATATTCAAGCCAAAATGCACAATTTGTATTGATTAAAAAAATAAAAATAATCCCAAAATACTTCTGGTTTATTTTATATATTTAAACTTCAATCAATTCCGAAATATTTAATTATAATTTATATAAAATAAGCGGAAAATGATTTTTAATATAGGCAACACTATATTACTAAGCATCTTAATATATACAACCAAATATTACTATATACGTGAATATAGGCAACCAATTAGTATAAAACTTATTAGTACATGCAACACAATATACTGGAGAAAATTTAAAATAATCAGATTTCTCTTGTAAATTTAAATCAAAAGAACCGAATAATGATTTTCCGCAATATTTTTTTCTTTATTTTCTAGACTTAGATTTTTAATAATTGTGAGATGTTCAAAACACAAGTGAAAACCGTCTTTCTGCATGGAGATGAACTCATTTATCATTTATTCAAGGTAAGTCAATTCAAATAGTTTGAATTAGCATTTCTTAGAACTGTAACTGCCGCAGAGTTCTGATGGTAATTACTTCGATGAAACGGTAGAAATAGAACTTTTACACTAGATAAACTTTATCACTAATAATTTTTGAAATGGAATCGCTTCATTTATTTTACTAATATATTAGTTAAACAAACCGAAAGATTCTATTTTTTTAGTAAGTATTCACAAATTTGCTGCTGTTTAAATTAAACAAGGAAAAATTCTAAAAATTCTATATCTCTTTGTTTGGCATTTTCAGATTGCAATAAATTTCGCAGAATCGGGTTTAAATGTGTGGTTCATCTCGCCGAATCAATTCAATAAGCTACCGGAAAATATTCACTGCCCGGAAAAGGAAGTTCTGAAATTGATTACGTTTTTGTGAGTATGAATTCTTATAATTTTATTTAAATCAATGAAATTCCGAGAAGTGATTATTTGAGGTTTTCACTTTGTGTAACTCAAATTTAAATAATAAAAAGTACAATAACTTTCAAATATATTCATATATATATATATATATATATATATATATATGTGAATATATTTCGTTTTTAGGTATATTCAAGATGCTGCGGGTTTATTACAACAAACAAACAACATTCACAGCTGGCACAAAATGCCGAATGTTATAATTTGCAATGAATACAATACCTACGTGAATGTTTCGGGGAATCCATCGCAAACCGCATTCGTAACGAGCAGTTTAATCGACGCTGCCAATACCTGCGCGCAGAAGCACAACGCCAAAACGCATTTAATCGTTGCTTTCAATGAATTTCCAGAAACGGAATTGAATCGGGTTCAAACTTTAATCGATTTATATTTCGATGTTGTTATTAAAACGAAAGATCAAGAAGAAATAGATTTTAATGGAATATTATGAATTTGATGTTTTTTTTTTTTTTATAAAATTGACAAATACATAAACAAAATTAAATATAGAAGTGTCATATAATAAAGCAGAATTGGCAATCGAGCACCTAAACCCCTCTTAATACCTGTTGACATTTTAATTTCCTGGAGTTGTTATAATTTTCGATATATCCAATGCCAATTTAAATATTCCGCCATATTACATGGCATCTAGAAGTAATTAAGTCGTGCAAATGATGATGTGGCATCTCGAAATAGTCGCGTATGTCTTCGAGATTCCACATCATCAATCGCACGTCTTAATCACTTCCAGACGCCATATATCATGGCGGAATATTTAAATTGACATTGGATATATTGAAAACTATAACAACTCCAGGAAATTAAAATGTCAACAGGTATTAAGAGTGGTTTAGGTGATCGATTGTCAATTCTGCTTTCCACCGATTTCAATAAAGAAATATGAATGAGCATATCGTTATTATTGGGGCTATTCCGCAAGGGAAACATTAAGTTTAACGTATACATTATTTTGTATCATATGCTCATTCGTATTTCTTTATTGGAATCGGTAGAATGCAGAATTGGCAATCGAGCACCCAACCTCCTCTTAATATCTGTTGACATTTTAATGCAAATATAATTGTCATAAAATTAATTAATTAACAAATCCCTGAATAACTTCAAAAAAAAATCCGTGGTCTACTTCACATCGATGTAATTTTTACAGTTGCTGTTAAATCAATTGTAATCAAATTACTGATCACTGAGGCTTCTACTTCGTTATACATTGTGTAAGATTATAATAAAACACTTTTTTTAACTTTATACAAACAAAGTTAAAAAAAGTGTTTTATTATAATCAATTGTAATCTTTAAAAAAATAAATTAACACATCAAGCGTGCGTAGAAAATAGTATATTTGATTAAAATTAACGACTTTATAAAAGTTTTTCTTCATTTCTCAATTTAACCAGTTTTTCGCTTTCATTCCACACTTGCAGACAGAAATCCCTTTTGTAAGCGATTGGAGGCTCCAAAAAGACTCGCCCGTTCCAGAAATACTTTCCAGAGAGATGCTCGATATTTTTCGTCAAGGCACAATATATAGTGGTCTGCGCCCCTTCTCTAGCAGTCTGTAAAATAAAATAAATTTAAAACATACATACCCAGCGTTAAGTTCACAATATTAATTAATTTTAATATTAGGTGAATAAACAATAAACAACAATAAAGTAAAAATAAATCCATAATTTTTCCAATAGATGGCTTTATCTGTATCTCGCTTTGACTATATAAATATGAACTGCTAACTTCACGTTTGACCCAAGAGACGGTGGCGCTGCTATAGACCAAGTGCCAAAGCCAAGTACTAAATGGAAGCCATTTTCGGCCATATTGCGCTCAAGTCAGCTGTGTGTAAATTTATTGTTTTTAAATCTTGCGATACCTTGATCGTTTTTAAGAACATGGCGATATATTACTTTGTGGAAGGCTGCAATTCGACTACCTATGAACGCCGATAATACTCGTAAAATATATTTTACCGCTTGACTAAAGCGCTGCAGCGCCACACAAATCGGTGTTCCCTGAACGCGACCATTCTGCTCACCAGTTTTTGAATTTCCCATCTTTTTGCTCAATGGGGCGGGGCTTAGTCGGGTTCCCATTTGCATACAAATATTGATCAGTATTTACATGGGAAATAGAGGGGGACTAGCAGGTCATATTTATATAGTCAAAGATATCTCGCGTTCTATATGTTCGATCGGGTTCTACTAGATGACGTTAGAAAGATAATATATCAAATTAGAAAAAGTTTTCTGAGAGTTTTATGATTAGTTGATTCAGTTTTGTTTGAACGCACGTCGAAACTGATACTAACAAAGAGAAAATACGTTATATTTTACAGGTTTTCTTAAAGGTGAAAATGTAAGCTAGGCTGCTAAAAATGTGAATAGTGTTTATTGTCACATCAGGTGCAATTTTTGGTTGATTCCGTTCCGGTAATTTCGTTGTCAAAGATGCACCACGCACTGGAAGTGCACCACAGTGCGTGGTGCATCTTTGACAACGAAATTACCGGAAGGAATCGTCCAAACCAAAATTGCGCCTGATTGTCGAAAATATCGATAAAATCATAATCATTGTCGAGTCCGATCGTCATGTAAGCACTGTTTCAATTTCCGATGAACTTAAGATTGCACAAAAAAAAACCGTTTGGAAACATTTGAATAAGTCTGGATACAAAAATAGGCCAATGTATGAGTGCCACACGAGTTAACCTCATGAACCAAATTTCCATCTGCTATTCGCTGCTGAATCATAACAAAATCGGTCTATTTCTGAAGCGGTGATGAAAAGTGGATCACTTATGACAACGTCGTGGTCGAATCTCGGTGAGCCGGTGGAAACAATACAAAGCCAAGATTGACGGCTAGGAGGGTTTTGCTGTGTGTTTGATGGGATTGGCAGGGAATTATCTGAGCTGCTCCGCTACGGCAATTCTCTTAACTACGAACTGTACTGTCAACAATTGGACCGTCTGATGGAAGCAATCGCCCAGAAGCGACCTGCTTTGGCCACTAGGAGTGGATTGTGTTCCATAAGTACAACACCAGGTGATAGTGACCCACCAGAAGCTCTGGTAGGTTTTTATATAACAGATCTGGCATCAAGTGATTACCATCTGTTCCTGACCATGGCGAACAATTTTGTTCGTGAAAAATTCGCTTCGCGAAAGACTTGAGAAAATCAACTGTTTTATTTTTTTTATCAATAAAGACGAGGGATTCTATGACATAGGCATAATAAAATTACTTAAAAAATGGCAACTAATATTAACTATGGTAATCAAAGCCTTCAATTTCATGCAAAAATAATGGATCTTTTTACAGCTTATAGCTTTAATGACATTTTTTATTTCTAATGTTGTAAAAAATCCGTAATGATATTAAAATACTTTTATTAAATATCATAAGAGTAAAAAAATTATATTTTATGAATGATAAAAACGGTTTGAGCATATCAAATATTTATCGATATTCTATTAAATTACTCAGTTTATTATTTTACGTATATTAATGAAAACAATTTTAACTGAAATTACGTTTTCTTATAAATGTATTGTAAGAAAAGTGAAAGAAGAAACTGGAAAGATCACTTTGGAATGTTCTATGAACTCAGCTCTACGTTTACTTAATTTACTTATTTACTTTCGAAGTATCTGGATTGTTTGCTTAATATATTCTCGAGGCTTTTGGATTGTTCTATGAACTCAGCTCTTCGAGGTTTTTTCATTGTTGAAAGGAAGTTTCTAGAAGCTCATTTTTAAATTTATTGGAATTTTCCGAAAGCTCAGCTTTTTGTTCGCTCAGTTTATTCTCGAGGCTTCTGGATTGTTCTATGAACTCAGCTCTTCGAGGTTTTTTCATTATTAAAAGGGAGTTTCTAGAAGCTCATTTTTAAATTTATTGGAATTTTCCGGAAGCTCAGCTTTATGTTAGCTCAATTTATTCTCGAGGCTTTTGGATTGTTCTATGAACTCAGCTCTTCGAGGTTTTTTCATTGTTGTAAGGAAGTTTCTAGAAGCTCATTTTTAAATTTATTGGAATTTTCCGGAAGCTCAGCTTTTTGTTCGCTAAGTTTATTCTCGAGGCTTCTGGATTGTTCTATGAACTCAGCTCTTCGAGGTTTTTTCATTGTTGAAAGGAAGTTTCTAGAAGCTCAGTTTTAAATTTATTGGAATTTTCCAGAAGCTCAGCTTTTTGTTCGCTCAGTTTATTCTCGAGGCTTCTGGATTGTTCTATGAACTCAGCTCTTCGAGGTTTTTTCATTATTAAAAGGAAGTTTCTAGAAGCTCATTTTTAAATTTATTGGAATTTTCCGAAAGCTCAGCTTTTTGTTCGCTCAGTTTATTCTCGAGGCTTCTGGATTGTTCTATGAACTCAGCTCTTCGAGGTTTTTTCATTATTAAAAGGGAGTTTCTAGAAGCTCATTTTTTAAATTTATTGGAATTTTCCGGGAGCTCAGCTTTTTGTTCGCTCAATTTATTCTCGAGGCTTCTGGATTGTACTATGAACTCAGCTCTTCGAGGTTTTTTCATTATTAAAAGGGAGTTTCTAGAAGCTCATTTTTTTAATTTATTGGAATTTTCCAGAAGCTCAGCTTTTTGTTCGCTCAATTTATTCTCGAGGCTTCTGGATTGTTCTATGAACTCAGCTCTTCGAGGTTTTTTCATTATTAAAACGAAGTTTCTAGAAGCTCATTTTGAATTTATTGGAATTTTCCAGAAGCTCAGCTTTTTGTTCGCTCAATTTATTCTCGAGGCTTCTGGATTGTTCTATGAACTCAGCTCTTCGAGGTTTTTTCATTGTTAAAACGATGTTTCTAGAAGCTCATTTTTAAATTTATTGGAATTTTCCAGAAGCTCAGCTTTTGGTTCGCTCAGTTTATTCTCGAGGCTTCTGGATTGTTCTATGAACTCAGCTCTTCGAGGTTTTTTCATTATTAAAAGGAAGTTTCTAGAAGCTCATTTTTAAATTTATTGGAATTTTCCGAAAGCTCAGCTTTTTGTTCGCTCAGTTTATTCTCGAGGCTTCTGGATTGTTCTATGAACTCAGCTCTTCGAGGTTTTTTCATTATTAAAAGGGAGTTTCTAGAAGCTCATTTTTTAAATTTATTGGAATTTTCCGGGAGCTCAGCTTTTTGTTCGCTCAATTTATTCTCGAGGCTTCTGGATTGTACTATGAACTCAGCTCTTCGAGGTTTTTTCATTATTAAAAGGGAGTTTCTAGAAGCTCATTTTTTTAATTTATTGGAATTTTCCAGAAGCTCAGCTTTTTGTTCGCTCAATTTATTCTCGAGGCTTCTGGATTGTTCTATGAACTCAGCTCTTCGAGGTTTTTTCATTATTAAAACGAAGTTTCTAGAAGCTCATTTTGAATTTATTGGAATTTTCCAGAAGCTCAGCTTTTTGTTCGCTCAATTTATTCTCGAGGCTTCTGGATTGTTCTATGAACTCAGCTCTTCGAGGTTTTTTCATTGTTAAAACGATGTTTCTAGAAGCTCATTTTTAAATTTATTGGAATTTTCCAGAAGCTCAGCTTTTGGTTCGCTCAGTTTATTCTCGAGGCTTCTGGATTGTTCTATGAACTCAGCTCTTCGAGGTTTTTTCATTATTAAAAGGAAGTTTCTAGAAGCTCATTTTTAAATTTATTGGAATTTTCCGGAAGCTCAGCTTTTTGTTCGCTCATTTTATTCTCGAGGCTTCTGGATTGTTCTATGAACTCAGCTCTTCGAGGTTTTTTCATTATTAAAAGGAAGTTTCTAGAAGCTCATTTTTAAATTTATTGGAATTTTCGAGAAGCTCAGCTTTTTGTTTACTCAATTTATTCTCGAGGCTTCTGGAATTTTCTACGAGCTCGTTTTTTTGTTCGCTCAATTTATTTTCGGGGCGTCTGGAATTTTCACTCAATTTATTTTCGAGCTGTCTACCTCTCAATGTCGCTTTCGAATACATACATGTCTGGGTCCTCACCATTGTCAATTAAAAATTGTCGCAATCGGTTCTTGAGCTCCTCCTTCTTGCCCACTGTACCCAAATCACGGTCCTCTAATTCTTGCTTCAACTCGGATATTTTTAGTTTATCGATGGTCGCCATAATTGTTTTTTTTTTTGCACTGCACTACACACTATTTAATTTACTTATTCCAAGTAATCACATTTCTGACGCCAGTTGTTACGAAATCGGGTTTAATCAAACTATTTCCGAGTTTGATTAAAGTAAAGCAATGTCTATTTATTTACTTACGGTACACTTAATACATTTAATAACATCACATTGTCACTATTTATTTATAACGAGATGTTAAGCACTCGGTCGTTCGTGGTAGACTGACTGCCTGCAGCGCCACTACCACGCGCTTGTTTCTCGAACTTTCCGGAACTTTCAATGACACCGCGTTTACCGTCGCGCGCTCTGTGGAATATTCCAGAGTGATCTTTCCAGTTTCTTCTTTCACTTTCGTTACAGTATTTAGAGAGGTAAACACGTTCAGGGATCCTATTCACAACACCTATCAAATTATCGATAGAACGATTCACCGAAAAGAAGAAGAAAATGCTATTTACGGCACGCATGAAATATTCTACTGGTAGTATGGTTTTTCAAAATAAACGTGCGACAGCCATGAAACCATTCATTCATTTCTCACAGAAACTGTAAATAAAATCCCAGTAATGATTTTTTTTAAACTCGCTAAAAAGATTGTTAAATTTAATAACGAAAGAAGTCTTTATAACTAATATATGTAATTAAAATATGTTTTACTTACTTTTCCGAAGAAGAACATGAAAATCGTACTGAGACATTTAAAAAACGCTTTTCCAAAAATCGTCATCTTCAAGTTCTCGGCGGACGAGTTGACGATTTGCGTGTGTATTGCTCCGGGATGCACCGAATAGCAACGGATCCGTTGTTTCGATAGTTTTTCAGCCATTATTTTCGTCGCTATCAAAACGCAAAGTTTGCTGTTGCTGTATTGAATCCAGGGCGTTATGAGGTTGAAGAAAAATGCTTTTTCTATATTGATTTCTTCAACGGTGCTTATATTGTGAGTGAACGCCAACACTGAGCTGACGTTGATTATTCTCGGATCTTCGGATTTTTTTAATAAATCTGAAATATTGAAAATGTTTTTACTATAAGAAAATTTTTATTCTTTACTTCACTTTTATTAAATGTGATTAAATGAATTTTGTTTCCTGGTCATAAACAGGATAGTTTCGCCTTTCATTAGTGGACGAAACAACGGTTCTCAGTCGTCTACATTGTGGACGATGCCATATATAAAAGATGGTGTTTTATGCTATCTTTTCAATTATATGATCCACTTTCATTAAATAAAACTAATTGTTTAGGTGTAGTATATAATCGCAATGAGCTGTTACCACAGAACATTTAATTGGTGGCCACAAAAATAAAATTTTCATTTTGTAATAAATAAAATGAGTTTATTCCAAATTCACATTTACCGACTGTACCTTCCATAAATTTCGCACAAAATATACTGACGACAGCTGTTACCGGCGATTGATTTTTACATCACTTTCAAAGATTCTTTAAATTTATTGTGAAACAAACCACGTGTTTAATTTTCCCTAAGTGTTTAAACATGTTTCACAAAGTATTAAGTTACAAATTAATTCAAGAGTTATTGTATGTATATTGTAGAAATTAGTCCTGAATAATCGTAATCTTTTTCGAATCAGAAATTTTAATGGAACGCATTCATAAGGGAAAGTACATCACTATTTTTTTTGTATTTTATTGTATACTCATTGTTCATATTATTTAATGAAAAGAAAGAGTTTATTTTAAAGTAAAGAGAATGCAAATAACTAAAAATGCTTCAAGTATATCGAATATTTATCGATAATCTAATAAATTAATAAATCTATTTGTTGAAACTCCAATTTTGTATAGATAAAATAAAACACTGACGTGTATAGTTTCAAAAATTATATTTTATTGTCTCACAACAAATGTTTCGCCATACAGTGACATTATCAGGTGACAATGTCATTAACGTAGTCCTGTTAAATTTGTTGTGAGACAAAATATAATTTTTCGAAACTATAAATAAAAGTAATTAATATCGTCACTTATAATCTATAATAAAAGAGTGTTGATATTATTGAAAGAAAAAAAAGTTTGTTCGTTATTCAAATCAATCACTTTCAAATGCTAATTACAAGTGCATGTTGTAATTAATTAAGTTTTTAAATCTGTTTTTTTTTTTTGTACCCAATTAACAATTCTAATTTACTTGTATTTTCCAACACATAAAACCGCGTAAAAACAAAAACGGAAAACCCAACAAAATCGTCATTCCTTTCCTTACCTATCAATAAATGCGTGAGCAGAAAATGCCCGAAATAATTGATCTGCATGTTCTTCTGCAAACCATCTTTAGTGTAGCCCAACGCTCCGCCGCATCCGGCATTGTTAATCAACAAATCCAATTTCGTTTCGGTTTTCAAAATCCCCGCGGCGAAGTCACGCACCGATTCCAAACAACCCAAATCGATGTATTTCCAATGAATGTTCGGATTTCCCGATTCTTCCTTGACTTTGGTTACGATCGCTTCGCCGTTCGTTACATCTGCAATGATCACTTTGCATCCTCTGGAGGCGAAATTCAGGACGGTCTGAAGGCCCAAGCCTGCAATGAAATAATTCCGCAAACTGATTTACGGATTTTGTTTTGGATTTCACTTAATCACTAATTTTATTCAGTATTTTTTTAAGGGTTCTTAAAATTACTTTGCTTATAAAATAATTCTATTAAATAATTAAATTAATTGATATTCCTTAAATAAAAATTATTTGAAAATAATTAATAAATTAATAGATTAATCAAAGTCTATTAATTAAATATATTTCACCACGGGTTAAGTGAGAAATTAATTCAAAATATTAATAAATTATTTCCATAAGGCAGAAAGACCTCTGGTCGATAGCCCATGACAGACTACTAACCCACCAATGTGAATTGTAAATATAAATATTTGTAAATTAAATTACTGTGTTTTATTATTAATCTTAACAAACAATACATCGAACGTATGTTGAATTGTAATTCTGCTGTCTGAATAAAGATGTTTGTATATATATTTCCACAATTAGCTCTGTGACATTTTGACACATTTTAAATCAAAATGTGGAAATAATTTATTAATTCTTTGATTTGGTTGGCGTTAACTTTGTGGTACATCTTCATAAAATAATATTAAAACACTTAACTTTGTTTTACCACTTTGATTTTTAACTTTTACAGTGACTATAGTTTCGAATGAGTTTGATAATAACTAACTTGTAGTCGAAACTATAGTCACTGTAAAGGTTAAAAATAAAAGTGGTAAAACAAAGTTAAGTGTTTTAATATTAATTTATTAATTATTTTCAAATATTTTTTATTTAATTTACTTACTTACTTACTTGACCAAGTGAATGAATACTCTTTTCTATAGATATTCCTAATGTATGAAGGTTTTTGAATAAAACTGTTGTTTTGTTATATTGTTTTCACTATTTTTGTATATATTTCTGACTAGTTTCTATCAGACGACTATTATCAAAGAAATACAAAGGTTAATGAATTTACCAACGCGGCGATCAGAAGGGTGTTGATAGAGCTTGTCGTTAGTTATTTTTAATACTTCATTTATAGATAGTCTACGTATATTATGTTTTATATTTTTTTTATTTATAATTTTTAATTTTCTGATTTAAGTTTAATTATTTTATAAATTAATAACATAATGTATGTTATGTATATATTTCTTGCTAATTTTTTATAAGATTTTTTATATTTAGAAAGAAAACATTCTTTTATTTTTAAAGGATAGATGAAAATCCTATCTTTCACCTATCCTTTTATTAATATATATTATTTCTTAATGTAAAAACACTCCCAGTAATTAGGCTTTCTTGATTTGTTGCCGTATTTTAAACTTTTAAGATTTGAAGGGTCCTTCAATATTGTTCAAAGCCTATTTGAGATTATATTAAAACCCGGCTGACCTAAGTATTTGTAAATTTGCGCCACAATAACTAAGCTTTCTAAATCTTAGGTATGATGTTCTTATAAATTAATTAACCTTTGTATTTCATTGATAATAGTCGTTTGACTAACTAGTCAGAAATATATATAAAAATAGTGTTTTATTAAAAAAAAAACATATAGTGCTAATGTTTCACCAAGTGTTAGATGAGTCAAAAGTTAATGGTTCTATCAATAATGTAATGTTGTGGGTATATTACAGAGAAAATATTGGTGAATGCAGAACTACCGTTACAATATTTAAAAAAAGATTCCACATAAATATGCATTGTTTTTTTTTATATATATAAATTATTTGTGATTAAAATAATTTTGTTTGTTTTCTGTTTTCAATTAGTTTATTAAAATAAATTGAGTGTAAAATCAACTAGGTGATTACTTATCAACAAATTTTGTGCAAGGAGTTTAATTTTTCTTATGATAACAAAATACAACAACCTTTCTACAGAATACCATTGTTAAATATATATATATAGAAAATAAATTAAATATCGGCAAATCGTTAAAAAAATATTGACATAATAACTAATAAAATCTCTTCGGATGACTCAAATTAAACAACTAATAATAACTCATATTGAAACTCAAACATCATTTTTTTCTCTTTTCCAATCATGGGAACATTTGCCCGGGAAGTAATTGTTTTAATGTGTATTTATTACCTAACGTAAGTCAAAATGTCACAGAGCTAAATGTGGAAATAATTCATTAATTATTTTTATTAAAATTTATAATACAACTTGTTAGAAATTAATGCGCTATTATTGCAATCGTAATAACATTTGTTTGTATTGCGATTACAATTCACCTAAATTATTATAAGAGAATGGTACCATGTTCATGCAGCAGTGTACAATTGTATAAGAAAAATATATCTTAAATATTTCTAAGCTATGCCATGGTATAGATGATAGGCCTCTGCTTCGTATGTTAATAATATGAATAGCTTATAATAATAAGCATATAGCTGAGGAATAATGATTAATCTTATTAACTACATTAATTTCTGTATAATCGAGTGAACACAATTTTTATTTTCTTGTTAAATCATCTGGGTTTACTTTTTGCATTGTCACACTCTTGTTAAACATATTTATAAACCTATATTTAAATTAGTTAAGACTTTCACTTGGTTATACATTTTAAGTTTATTAAGTAAAACACTTTTTAACTTTGTTTGTATAACTTCTTATTTTATTTTAGTGACTATAGTTTCGAAGTATAGAGCTTCATTATCAAACTAAAAGTAAATATATGTAAATCTTGTAAAAATGCTACACATTTGTTATATTGTTATATTGCCTTTTTTTTATACATATGTTTTGTAATCTTTTTAGAGCGTTACACTTTTCTTATAAAATTATTAATATGTATGAAATAAATATGAAAATGGGCTGATAACCCGAAACTAGTTGAGAATTTAAAGTTATTCAATCTAATCTGTGTTTTATTGGTTGATTTTTAATAATTTATTCATATTTATTTCATACAATATGAACTACCAATGTCTAAATATTAAAACCATTAATTATTATTAATATGTAATTATAATTGTAATTTGGAAATGGAGATTCCGTTAATAAAGTAAATTGAAATTGAAAAAAATTGAAATTGTTATAAAAAATTTTGTAAATTTTTATCATATTGTCTGAATAAAGATGATTGTATATCTTGTAAACAGGTGATTACCATAATAAAGTTATTATTATATGAATATCTTGTAAAATACAAAATTTTGATTATTTTTTTTATGTGATTTAATTAAAAATTCACCAACCTGAATTTCCCCCCGTAACAACAGCAACCTTCCCATTAAGACACGTATGCGCGGTGCATTCAGTGTTCGACAAATTCATGCAAATTTTTACCAAAACTAAAACCAGCACAAGCGCATAAATCACAAACATGATTGAAACTTCAGCCGCGATTTTATCAATAAGCTTATTAAGAACGTCTCTCCCTCTCCGCCACGAACGCGTGTAATTTATTTCCCCCTCATTTACCTAATGACTCAATTTTTTTCGCAAATTACCCGCCTAATTGAAGATTATTATTTAATAAACGTCCAAGAAACAATGTTAAGTAATTGAAATAAATTATTTTAAATGTTGCAATTAATATTTATTAAAAATTGTCATAAGTGGATATGGCACACTATTTAATTAAATGAAACGCGATGCGTTGGGATTCTTGTTTGTGTTATGTAATGAAGTGTCTGAACATGATTTTAAAATTCCCATTAATTATTGGTGAATTCAGAAAATATTCAAGCGTGACCGAATGTTTAAACTCTTACTTTTTAAAAAATAAAAATGTTTGTTTAAATACAAACAAAACCAAATTTTTCGAAATGTACATCTAGTCTTCCAATAAAACAGTGAAGTAAGCAATACAATTTAAGTTAAATTAAGTTATAAGTTTTAGCACAGACAAATTATATGTTTATCTGTGGTTTTAGTCAGTGGCTGATTGGAGAGAATCCTATGCTAAAAAAATCAACCTTTAAAAGGAGATGCATTCCGCACCCTTGCGGGGTCAGAAGCTTGCTAGACTAACAAGTCTCTATATAAATCGTTAAATTTGTCTCCAAATGAAAATCTAAAAATGTCACACTATTATTGCAGATATAACAATTACTTGAATTCTTTCATCATACTGCAAACTCAAACTGCAAGATTACGTTAATAGTATTTACTTTATCAGAGCATTTGTATAGCAAAAATAGCAGAGAACGCTGTAAGATGCTGGCAGCCGAAACGTCGTTGAAGATCTTGTATATCTGAATGAATATTCTTTTCTATTTGTATTGCAAATATAAATATTTGTAAAGAATTGTAATTCTGCTGTCTGAATAAAGATGTTTGTATATATAAGAAACCTACAAATATAATAATAAATCCATAAATTCTTATTCATTATTTCTTTTTTTTTTAATTTAAAAAAATACAATATTCACACGTTATTTTCACCTCTAATTAACATTCATCGCGCAGCTCAACAAAAACGTATCAACAACAAACACAAAACATGCCTTCCCCAATAACCCGTGCTTGTTTGGAATTACTCTCCGCCGGCGTGGAAATCGTGAAAACGGTCAGGATTTTCCCGAGGAAAGTGTATCTGTACTTCTGGGCTTTCCTGCTGATGTGCTCCGTCGCCATTCTGATAATCTCCTCGAATGAGAACAACGGGCTTTACTTCAGGCTAGTCAGTTTATTGATAATCCTGGGGATAGTCTACGGAGTTTTCGTGAGTCTCGGCGTGATGATTTTCCTTCATTACGTGGTTTTTTTCGCCGGGGAATTGTTGAAGTATGTCAGTGGAAGCAGGGGAACTGAAAGAAAAGTGTCTTACTAAAAAAAAAGTGTTGATAAATACAATTGTGTACTAATGTTATCGCCTCAAAAGTTAATACTGCTCAAGAAAGTGATGTTTTAAAGAGAAATTAGTAATTTGCTGAAGCCATTAAAACACACAAGAGGAAGGAGGACTAAAAGTATAAATTTCGTGTTTATAATAACTAACTATACATCTTTATTCAAATACGTAAAATAATATATAAAATTAGAACTATATTCTACAGATGAATCAGTTTTCAATCGGTTAGCCTGTTTATAATATTAAATGATTCATTACGTAGTTTTTTTTTCTCCTGGGAATTGTTGAAATATGTCAGTGGAATCAGGAGTTGTATAAGAAAAGTGTCTTAGTGAAAAAAAAAAAACGTTTTTAAAATACTATTGATGTTATTTTACGCCTTAAAAGTTGTACTAGTCAATAAAGTGATTTTTTAAGTGGAATTAATAATTTTGCTAAAATCAATAAACTACGCAAGGAAATTTAGGAATAAATAGCCCAATTTTACAATCGGAAAATAAGCCGTAAGTAACGTATTCGCGGAATTGATGTCTTTATTTGATTATCAATGAGACAGTGCTATCAACCGAATGAAAAAGTCAAGAGTAACGTTACTTGAGTTTTGTAGAATTGAGCCTAAGTGAAGCCGTTCAATAAGAAATATATTTTTAAACTACTTTTCATTCAATGTTGAAACTGAAAATAAAACGAGCATCGCGGTATTTACAAAGAAAATTATAATTTGAAAATAGCTTTACACCGAATGGTAGATCAGGCAAATGATGAAAATAATTGTATATTTAAAAAAAAATATTTTTTTAATCTGTTTTATGTTAAAAATATTTTAATTATATTATGTTGTTTTAATTTAAATATTGTGGCTGAATACTTGCAATAAAATTAATGTTTTAAAAAAACAAAATATGCCTTTTATTAAGTAAATACACAAAAAAAGAAATGTTCTAGTCCATAGCTTTCTATGAAAAAAAAAAAACATCGAAAGCCAAATTGAACAGATTATTAAGGTGATTTTTCAATTGAATTATGGCTAAAAAGAAACTAATATTAATATTTTTTACGAGCTGCATCCATTTCAATTAAATGTGAAATACAATTGACGAATCGTGAAATAGTTTTAACTAAAGAGGAAGAATGTATGTCAATAGACTTCCCCTTTTATTAAATAAGACTATAATTAAAAAAAAGGAAATCTAATTGAGATGTACATTTTTAAAATACAATTGAATAACCCTTAATTGCATATATTATATTTGTTCATACATACACGTATTATGGTTTGTCTTTTGTTGTATTTTTTGTAATATATTTATATTATAATATATATAAATTTATATATATTAAAATATACATATATATATATATATATATATACAGGGTGGCGCAATATTCCGATGAAGTCCAATATCTCAGTTATTTATAAATGTACAAAAAAATGTTACTTACATAATTTGTAGCTACTGTAAAACTTCATATTTTAAAATTAGTTTCATATATACAGGGTGTCCAATAATCATGTGACGTATCAAACATATGTTTTTTACAATAGGATGCTACATTTTTTATATCAATTTTAGATTCTACGCTTAAAATTAATCATTTTTGATATAAGGTTTATTAGGCCGATTTTTGATATTTTCAAAGTTATAAACAATTTAATGCTGAAATTGATGGATGTTTGGGGCCTTATATTTCGGAATTTGAAAATCAAGCAAACATTCTGTAAACGTAACTTAATTGAAAAAATATTCAATAATCTATACAATAGTCGCTTTTTGATCTTAAAGTATATTTTATATACAGGATGTTTTCAAAAAATTTATCTTCTTATTATAAACACGATTAAAGTCCATTTTCCATTCCTGCAGACAATATTCTTTCATTAACATATTTTCCCTTTTTATGTCATTAATTCTATTTGGAGCTATTATTAGTCCTACTCCACTCTTTGCTCTTTCTGTATCGTCAACTCCTGACCAAAACATCCAATATCCTTTATGTATTTTTTTCATTCCTTTTCCTTTCTTTTTTGTTTCTTTTATGCCCATGACCTCAACATTATGTTTTATTATCTCTTCTATCAATTCTTCCTCCTTCCCCATAATACTTCGAATGTTCCAAGTACCTAATCTCCTTTCCATATATATTCATATTTGTTTATTGTTTTTCGTTTTTTTTTTTTTCATTTTCATTTTGTTGTTTCCTTATTTCTCGAATTTGCGGTAAGTTTTTCTCTTTCTTTTAATATTAATTTTTTGTTCTTCTATTTCGTTATTTCTCTATTAGTGCGTTTTCTTTTAGGTTCGAAATGTATTCTTTGCATTAGTTTTTTATAATCTACACTTGTTTTCATTCCCTTTTTCGTATTTCTCTTTGTATTATTCTTTCTTCCATTGTCATATCGTTGTTAACATATCTCTTGGTGTTTTTCAACTTCTTACCTTTTGCTGTCATGATTTTCTGTTTTTTTTTTTATTTTCTTGTTTCAATTTCGGCTACCACCATTTCTGATTTTCCTCCTTTGTTGATTATGCATGCTGTGTTTATTTTTGCTTCTATCTCTATTAAAAACTCTTCCAGTTCTTCTTTTACATTTTCATTCTTTACTGCACGATTATTTTGTTTTTTCTTTTTTCTTTCTCTTCCTTTTCGAATCTTCTCTCAATTTTTTCTAATCTATCTTGCGCTTCAGTTTTTTCTTGTTCCCATTTGACATCTTTTGTGCGTATTTATTTTATATTGTACCTTTGTAAATTGGAGATTTTCGTAAATAAATATCATTATTATATACAAGTGTCAGTAAAGAATATTACTCTTCTAATGGAAAAATGGAAACACACAGATTTCGCAAGAGTTTCCATTTCTCAAGTAGAAGAGAAATTTTCTTTACTGACACTTGTATATACAATAAAACCCTGTATTGTATATACAAGTGTTGTTAAAATTATTTCTCTTTTCAATTGTATTTCACTATATATTAAAGATGTTTCTCTTTATCTCCTGTTTATCAATTATATTATTATTTAATAATGTCTATTGACATACACTCTTCCTCGTTTGTAAAAATTATTTCGCGATTGATTAACTGTATTTCACATTTAATTGAATTAGCTGCATCTCGTAAAAATATTAATATTTGTTTTGTTTTCTTAGCCATAATTCAATTAAAACGTTACCTAAATAATGAATAAAATGTATATCAAACAATTTAAAAATATCTTATCATCATTGCGTCATTTTTTTATGACATCCTGAAGTTCGCCCTATTACCATAGCCAGTCACTTTATATATGTAAGAATATTCATTTATATTAAATTCATGAAATATTTTGTGAAAGAAACGAAGTGAATTTTATTTTTCACTTGGTTTCTTTCACAAAATATTTTGTGAATTTAATTTAAATTATTATTCTTACATATACATTTAATCATGTTTCACTAAGTGATTTATGAGAAAATAGTTAAAGCCAATCACTTTAATTAATCGTGTGTATCTTAATAGTAATTTTTATAGATGGGTAAAATTAATCTTAGTGAAGATCGATCCCTCAAAAGATCAATCAATCGGTGATGAGATCGATCTGCAAACGTTGGATCGATTCTTGCAAATCGGATCGAAAAATTGTGCCTAAAAAATCGAACTGTACATTTTTTTTCTGATCGTTAATTTCAACACGATCGTTTCGGTTTGAAATATTTAAATTATTATTATTAAATATAAATAACTATCTATAATTATTTAAACACGAATATTTTTTTGTGTAAAATTAAATTTGTATAATAAAATGTATATTTTACTAGTTTAATTTCATAATCAAGCAAGATAAACGAAAAGATCGAACCGCAGCTGCGAAGCGATTAGCATAAATTCGATAGATTGATCCGTAAAGATCGATCTTTAACTATCTTTTTATTAAGACCGATTGTTAAAGATCGCTTTAACAATCGTTCAGTAAGATCGATCTGATCAGTCACATGCAAAGATCGAACGGCTCAATCATTTTGATCGATATTTCTCATCACTAGTAATTTTGTAAAATCTCGAAAATTTAAAAGTTCCCACTTTTACTAATTAATTTAATTTCTTAACGGAATCTCATTTTTTACAAAAATATTACAAACAGGGTTACAAATTAAAGATACAAGTATATAAGAAGAAAAAAAAATTATTTAGTAAAAAAGTATAGTCATATCGTTATACATATTAATAAATTAATAAATTTAGCTGAATGACAGTAAAAATCACTGTTCAAACAAATTATATCCAGATTGAAATAATTAAACGTAATGCGAAGTAATGACTGTCTTTAATGGGGTTAAAGAAACATTAAATAAGTCAAACTCCCTAGATAAATTTAGTTTATTAATATTTCTCATAATTATTTCAAAGGGAGAATTGAAGCCATAATTATTATGATAAAAATTTGGTCGAAACAAAGATGCGCCACGAATGGGAATGTTATCAAGTTATCATCGATAACAAGGCAGGAGAATTGATATTACCGTGTATAAGTTTGTGAAAAAAATGTGGGGACTTTGAAGATTTTCTGAGCTATCGAAGACGGGAGTCTATAAAAAATATTTATTACGCAACAAAAACATAGACCCAATAACAGGGAAAACTTTTAATACATTTCGAGACAGTTTTGTATATAATGAACAAAAATGACTTTGCGAATTCTCCAACAACTATGAATTCGAACAAAAGCGATTTTCACAAATATTTACTCACAAAAACAACAATCGATTTTATTCGCGCGATTTATGTGCATTTCAAATGGAAAGGTCAGAATAATTAACCGCAAATCTTCGCTCAAATACTACGACACGAAAAAAAAAAAAACAATAATTAATTCCCCGCGAATATTCACCAATTCCTAAAAAATCACGTGACGTCGTTTTGTTCCTCTTGCGGAATCGCCTGTTTATTCCAAAAATAAACAATTTCGGCAACCAGTAATAAACGATAATCCACGTGAATTCCATCGGTAGAACAGGTTGGAATACCCAAGTTCGACCAGTTTTGCGTTGGGTTTGTATTGTCTTAGTCTGAAATCGGCAGACGGATAATAACATCAAATGTGGTTAATCGAACGCCCGTTTTCAAGTTGTTTAAATTGGAATGGTTTGCATGTGATTAAATAAGTTAACAATAAACGATGAATCGTGTATTTTTGGTGCTGTTTTTGTGTGGCTTCGTCGTTGGCGTCGTTTATGCGAATCGAATTGGTAAGTGAAGTTCTCAGAAATTAAAAGGAATTTACATTCGAATAACATTAATTAATAATTTTAATAAAGAATAATTAAACAATCAAAGAATTAAATTATTTATTGCATTGATATATTTTTAATAGTTTTATTTAACCTTTAACCTAATGTAAATTTTTATTCTAAAATTTACATTAAGTTAATTTTATATAATATTCTTACTAAATGGCTATCGAGCATCGGTCTTTCAGCCATAATTTTATTATTATAATATGAACTACCAATATTATTTAAATATTATATATATATATATATATATATATATATATATATATATATATACAGAGAGGTTTATTTATCAGTAAACATTTCCCTTATATTTACATTCAAAAAACATGGGGGAAATGTATACTGTTAAAAAGACCTCTCTGTATATATATAATCTAAAATCTCCATCTACCATAATGGTGGTGTAGGGGTGATGTTTAAATATTAACTATATTAAAGTTAAAGAAAAAAAGATTAATTAATATCTGTAACTGTTCTCTATTTATTGAAAAAAATATCAATTCATTATTATTATTGAATTTATTTATTTAAAACCGGTAATTTAGAAACACTCAATTACTAAAATTATTCGATTTTGCGCAACACAAATTTTAATTTCATCTTGAAATTAAATATATTTTATTGTTGAATTATATTTAGTTATAAGAAAAATAGGCTTAAAACTAAATATAATTCTACAATAAAATATATTTAAGTTCTGCAAAATCTAGTAATTTTAGTATAGATATAGTACATAAACATTACATACGACAACTATGTATGCCTATAATATAATATGTAACTTAACATACATTCGATTTGTACGTTGAATTGCATATAATACTCGTGATGCTTCGTATTGCATGGATGTTGCTTTATCAATAGTACAGTAATATTTTTCGGGCACTATTACCATGAAATATTGCCTCAGGCGGACATTCAACGATTCTGCAACATTAAAGCAACTTAAAACGCAACATTACACGTTGCGCCGTAACATTAATGCAATGTGTTATGCAATGTTTTTTTGCTCAGTGGGTTGTATACGTAACTGTCAATCGGCCACCTTAAATTTTATCATATTTTAAAAAACACACATATATTTCTTTTTTTTACTTATATTTTCAGTAATCCGAACAAATGACCAGCACGGAACCCAATACCAATTCTTCCCACTGAAGACCAACGTCCTGCAATTCTCGGTGAAAGCCACCAACGACATCCACGTCTGCCTCACCAACACGAACAACCTGGACTTCGCCTATTACGAGATCGTGATCGGTGGATGGACCAACACAAAAAGCGTGATCAGGAAGGACAGCGGGGACCATCAGATAGAATACGTGGACAGCGTCATCAAGCTCAATAAATTCCAGACGTTCACAGTCACGCTTAATCACCACGAAGGAAGCATCGAAGTGGCTAAAGGATTAAATGATGTTTTCATGTATTACAAGGATCCCGATTACGTGAAGATGTCGTATTTCGGGATTTCGACCGGGTATGGATCGAAGGGGGAGTGGAATTTCGATTTTGATACGTTTTATTGTAATTGCAGCAGGTGTTCGTGATTTTAATCGGTGTTCTTTTTTTTATAAATGACCTTTGTATTTGTAACTGATTTTTTTTAATAAATACTTTCATTGAATATATCAAAAATTTCAACTTACATAATCTCCATTTTAAATAATTAGAAAACATTTTAGATTTATAATTTTTAAAAATTGTGAAACTAAAATTTGTAAAACTAAAAATACTAAGTTTTTATTATCATTTAAAATTGATTTCCATCAAATAACAGCCCAAGGAATAGAAATAACTTTCCGTATTCTTAATTAAATTTTATAATACATAAATTATTAACAATTAAATTTAAATTTAAAGACGAAAGGCAACTCAGTCACATTTTATTATCTTGTTCATTGTTAATCTCGACATCCAATATGGGTAAAAGAGGATAAGATTAAGAAAGTTCATTGTTAATCATAAGAAATGAAAGACGACACAAGCGCCATCTTTCGCCTAATTTCATGTGGCATCGTCAACGATTGTTCATTGTCGATGATTCTTTTTTTATAATACTTATTTAAAAGAAGACTTCACATAAGACAGAACAAATCTCTTGTGTGAAGTTTTTATGTTGTCTTATCTAGAACTATTATTAAAATAGAACAGAAGTCCTTGATTTTTAAATACTCGGAAAATCCGTATTTTAATGGAATATTAAACTGTAGACAAATATAGCTGTCCGAGATTAAACTTCTATATAAAAAAAGTACTTTCAGATTGAAGGGATTACAAAAAATTATATAAAAAATCAATTTATTTGAAAAATTCAATTTGAATGTGTTTTTTTTTGTCTAAAACTGACAAAACCTCATTTTAAAATATTCATTCGACTTCGAGGCAAAAAAAATCCAAAAATTGTCTCAATATTCAGACATCAGGAACCTCCCCTTAATAAAGGAATCACAAAAAAACTTAATAAATATAAAAACAAAAATATATTTCATAACAATAATTACAAGGATTAGTATCTTTTTTTCTCTTCCTTTTTCTGAAAAATCGATATATTAAATCATACATATACATATATTTATCCTTATAAAAGAGGCACATGCATATTCCGAATCGACGGACTCGAGGAGGAAAAAAAGTATTGCACAAACGACAAACGTATAGGATCCGTATATATAATTTTAAAAAACAGTACAAAAATACTCCCTTAGCGTCTCTCCATATTTTCCTGCTTCTTACACTCAACACTGAGCTGTTTGACGGCAGTCGCGTACTTCCTCTGCAAATCAATGAGGCCCTGGAGTTTATAACTGAGCTGATCCCGTTTGTGCTTCTCTTCCGACAAACGCCTGTCGACTTTGTTTTTCGACTGTCGCACACTTTCCACGATCGATTCGAATTGCTTCAGGAATTCTTCTTTACCGCTGTTTGATTGCATCGCCCTAGAAAAATATATGAAAGTAAGTAAATCATCCTCGACACCCAATACGGGTAAAAGAGGATAAGATTAAGAAAGAAAGACAGTAAATCATGCTTCTTTTCTTTTTTTGGCTGAACTGAAAGTTTACAAATAATACGACTTCAAGATTAAAACAATGTTAATGTAATTTATATCAATTTTGCTGAGTGGAATAGATTAACAAAATTAAAAATATGGTTGAATTGACAAAGTTTGAACCATTCTAAGATATTGTAGATATTAAGTAGAAAAGAGTATTCATTCACTTAGTCACAGTAAGTAATTTATTTAAATAAATGATTTGAAAATAATTAATAAATTATTTCCACATTTAGCTCTGTGACTTTAATGTCCGGCATGGGTATTTGCCCAGGAAGTATTTGTTTTAATGTACATTTGTTTAACGGACTTACATAACGTAAGTCAAAAGTCACAGAGCTAAATGTGGAAATAATTTATCAATTATTTTCAAATCATTTTTATTTTATTGTAGATTTTATATTGTCTTGGAATAAATCAGAAAGGGCTCAAACTTTTAAAATGCAACCATATTTCGAGACAATATAATATCACAGACAAACATATATTTTATCTATGATAATATCTATGATGTTTTGAAATAAATCAGACAGTGCTCAAACTTTATCAATTCAACCATATTTCTTGGCAATATAATATCACAGACAAACATACAGACTGTCTACTTGGTTACGTTTCATGGAATCGGGAAATTTGTTCAAAAAAATGTCTAATAGGTAGCACTATTATATCCAATCTTTAATTCAATTCGATTTATTGAGATTGAGTTGCCTAGTAATAAAAAATGTTGTCTGTGATAATATCTATGATATCTTGGAATAAATCAAACAGAACTCAAACTATTGATAATAGAGGCTTCTACTTCGTTATACATTGTTTTAAGTTCAGCGTTTTTATTGGAATTCAAACTATCTGTATTGAATCATAATTCTAGACAATAAAATATTTATAATGTTTTGGAACAAATTAGACGGGGTTCACATTTTCTTTTTTTAATTCAATCATATTTCTATAAAATAAAATATATCTTGAAATAAATCACACTGGGCTCAATCTTTTTGAATTCAACCATATTTAATTGACTCATCAAAATATATGGTGCAGAAAATTCATTCATGAAACAAACAGTCCTTCAGACTTTAACATTTCAAACTCGAAAAACAGAGCCTCTCGACCTTGAAACATTTCGAATGATTTCTAATTCACTGTAGAGACTGCATGCTTGAAAATAATCGAAAAATACTTACTCGGGATAACTATCCGATATCGAATTTAATAACGACATCTCCCTATTCATATACTGTCTGGTATCTTCGAGTGTATTGTACAACGTGTAGTACTGTTTTGTTTCTTTGTGCTTAGCAGCAACTGAAATAAAAAAATATTGAAAATATTGTGAATACTATTGATTTCAAAAACAAAATTAAAGGAAGGATTACAATAATTTATTAATATTTTTTTTAAGAAAATTATTTACTGTCCATTTCAACATCACAAAACTTGCTTGTTTCTTCTGGTGTCTTGCAAGATTTTAATTTTAAAAATTTTATTTAAGAATTTGCACCAGAAGAATGAGACAGCTCTATATTTATTGCTATCTCACACTAATATGTGTTCCATTAATGTCCTGGCCAATGAACAATATTATGTTATACATTAAATTAATATTAAAGCATGCAGGAATTGTGTCAAATGAATTAATCATTTTAATAATGAAAAAAAGTATTTCTATCATTATTTATCAGATGGCACCCAAAATCCCATTTCCACCCCCTAGGAACCCCAAAATAACAAAGCCCCGACCCCAATGACTAGCTAGCAGCAAGTACTTCAAACAAAGGTAAATTCATGGATGCATTTACATGTGACACTGTCTCTTCTTACTTCTTTTTTGTAAAAAGGTGATTCCATAATAAATTATTATTATTATTATTATTATTATTAAACTGCAACCTTAAAATAAATTGAGACAAAAGTGAATATTTCCCGGATTGAAATTCACATCTATCATTGAATCAATTATTGACTATTAATTTATTCTTGCACCTTGATTATACAATTCCAAGAATCTGCGCTGATACTGCGCCAATTCCGGCCGGCTAGGA
Organism: Philonthus spinipes; assembly: GCA_963082785.1. Classification (NCBI taxonomy): domain Eukaryota; kingdom Metazoa; phylum Arthropoda; class Insecta; order Coleoptera; family Staphylinidae; genus Philonthus; species Philonthus spinipes. The sequence goes on from OY720306.1 coordinate 4,333,065, forward strand.
ACATCGTCAAGTTGTCGCTGCAGGGCGGCTATTGACCGGTTCTTCTTGGCTAATTGCAGCCTGAGTATTTTCAATTTATCACTGGCTTCCGTTAAGTCTTTGTTGTACTCGTCACTGGATATTACCGGAGATTTCACTTTCTTTGTTTCTCTAAAAAGAATGGAAATAACAACATGAATACAACATTGAGGTATAATTTAAATTAATTAAATATAAGTGGAAAAAAAACATCTCTGATGGGATTTGAACCCACGTCCCTAGATTTCTAGTCGAGTGTGTTACCAACTACACCATAAAGACCTGTTATATCAAATCTCCATTCAGTGCTTAAAGTCCACTTATATTCAATTTATACAGACATTCGTGTAAGGCCGGGGCTTAGACATAGCAAATTGCTACTCAAGTGACCCCACCAAGATCTTGCGACCAAGGCCGTTACACTCCGTAAAAATTTTCTGAAGATAGTTACAGGACTAGTAACTGGACATTGCCCCCTCAGGAAACATCTGCACAACATGAAAATTCTTAAAGAGGAACCAGTATGCAGACTTTGCAATGAAGAGGATGAAGACGCCTCACATGTGCTATTCAAGTGTGCAGCGCTTACCAACCAGAGGGAAGAAAATCTGTGCCATCAACTGCCCCCAAAAGACAAATTGGATCAAGAAGATGCTGGAGCTTGCAAAAACCACAAAACTCTATGATTCTAGCGATAAGAGTGAAAGCAGTACAATAAGCCAAATGGCTGCGGTGCTTGGACTACCTAATCCCTACCCTTTTAATGGTATAGGCTTAAAAATATCTATACTCACTCAATCAAAGTATGCAAATGATTCAACTCCTGTTTGCAATGCTCCCGGAATTGCAGCTCCTGCGTCCGAAGGCTGTCGTTCAGCTTCACCAATTCCTCCACTTCTTTCACACTCCTGTAAAAGCACATTTATTTTTATAATCGCCTCACACTGAGAAGTAGAAAGGAACATATAACGATGTTATATAAGACTAAATAAAATATTTTTATAATTAAGACAAAAGCAACACTATTCTTCAAACGTACTCAGGATCATTCTGAGCGGCATTTTCCAGCTCCCGCAGAGATTTCTCCACCTCTTCCTTCTTCGTTCGGATCGATTTCAGATTCTCAGTCTCTCCGTCCAACTGCTCGTTCAGTTTGCTCGTTTCCTCCTCGATCGTGTTGCAGTGATCGGTGATGATTTTATGCTGGTCTTCCAGTAGGTTCAGTTTGCTTTCTTTCCTGCTTTTTAAACCTCCATCCTAATGAAATAAATCGAATATTTTTATAAAAGGTTTAATCAAGTTTTTGTATGAAAACTTGTAGGGGTATTACCATAGCCAACCACTTTTATTAATAATGTGTATTTCCACAGTAATTTTGTTTTATGTCAAGTGCAACATGTATAATTATGGATATTTTACTTAACCGCAATGCATGTCATAAAAATCTTCTCCTTTGTATACATCACAAATTGAAAGACTGTTATTCCTTACTTCACAATTTATTTTTATGTTAGATGTACATTTCGAGACACAAAGTGCTCATTATCAATAACAACTTATGTTATAAATTGTGAAGTAAGGAATAACAGTCTTTCAATTTGTGATTAAACACTTCACTTAAACTCAAAAAACCATTCTTTGTATACATTATTGATACGTAAAGATGTCCAACTCTTCGTATATGTCTGCTTTAAGCACCAGAACAGTAAATATCACTTGCTTGCAATAACTGACAAGTGTAATTAATTTTTGACGTGGAAGGGTGTAGTTTGGATTGACTATATTATTTTTAGAAATAGTAGCCAATCACATCGCACTCAATTCTTTGATGCGTTCCTGAACAAATCGAACATAGGAAAATTTACATTGAATACATTCTAGCATGTTCGGTGTTACATAAAACTCTCTGTATACTGTAAAAAGGCTCGTCCGTCAATAAAGAATTATTATTATTATTATATTTTGCCTACTGCATTTTTGTAATATTTTGAAAATAATTACTTTATAGGTGAAATATGCAATTTATAAAATGAATGTAATGAAAAAGAAGAAATAACAAGAACGAAAACTTACCTCTATTTCTGATTTTAGAGAAGCATAATGTTTGGCCAGTTTTTGTCTGTCGTCTGTATCTAAATTGTGATATTGGAAGTAATCCTGTAAATTGTATTTAGAGTGGATTACAATAAATGAAATAGAATGCGTTTTGATTCAAAAAGAATAAATCAAAGCTACAACTAAAAATAACGAATTAATAATAAATAAAAAAAAAACGAGCACTTACATCTTTAACATCGCTAGCACTACTCAAAAATTGTTCAAAACGCTGCAACGTAAAAACAAAGCGAAAACCATTGAACAACAACAGAACAGCGCAATTTCACGTCAACAAACCTCGAGAGCGCCGTCTTCGACCTCCTCGCTTTCGCCGCCCTTCGCGGTGTGCGCGATGGGCTTGGCTCCGTACTCGAGCAGGGTCACCTGCACCCGCGATTCTAAATCTTCGGGAGGGTTCGTTTTCCTCTTGTAATACCTGCGTGGACGGTACACTTCGCTGACCTTGTTCACCACCCGCAGCAGATTCGATTCCCTGTCCACGTTCTTATTCGTGAGCGTGAAGTCCTTTCTGAACTGGTTGATGGCGTAGGTGCGGACGAATGAGGACATTTCGTGTCGGTATTCCATCGATCTTTTCACCAACCACTAAAGAAAAAAATCAACAGATTATACTTCAATAATAATTAATTTAATAAGAATAAAAATATTCCACTTTTGAAATACATTTGTTGAGCAACTAAAGCAGGATAGAATGCTTGAGATACTCAACAAACATAACTTTAATTTGGTTCTCATTGTATACTTGAATAATAATAATAATAATATTCTATATGAATGAGTACAGTCAGCCCCTCCACCACGACCAAACTTGATGAAATTAAAGGCTTTGTTTGTTTCACTTATTTTTTATTTACCAACAAGTTTCGACTTATTGTCATTATCAAGGAAAGAATGTTTATAAAAAACTTTAATAGCCCCAAATTTGAGGATGATACTTGATAAATATCATTATTTTAATAAATTTAATAATGAAGCAAGCGCCATATTTCACCCAATTTCATGTGGTATTATTAAATGATTTTTAATAATTTATTTTATAAAATTTACCTGTATTACGGGAAAAATGTGTATAAAATCTAAACCCTGTATTTGATGAGGCTCTATCAAGTGCGGACATTTCAGCTTCGGCAAAACTGCGACGATTTTTTCTGTAAGGGCTCTGAAACGAAGCAAGATCGTTAACAAGACATTAAAATAAAAACACGTAGCCGAAAGCGTACATTTTCTGTCCGATCGTCGAATTTTCCTGAAACAGCAAATCCACGTCCACATCGACGCTGCACGACTCGATGCACCAAGTCATCCCTCCCACGACCTTATCGAATGGCGACAGACCCTTAATACGGGCCCTGAAATACCCAGCGGCCACCAACAAGTCGATTATCTCCTGGAGCTTCACTCCCTGCTCCTCATCCTCGCGTACTTCCACCTGAATCAAAACATTATTTACCACAATAACTATACATATATATAATCAGTAACCCGTTTTACTATATGGTGTCAGGTTAATAACTATATTTATATTAAAATATTTCTGTATTTTGAATTAAATTCTCAGTTCTCCCGTAGTGAAACATTTTTTATGTAATAATTATGAATACTTCATAATTATTAGAAATTTTAGTGCTCATACAATATAAATAATGTTTACACTCGTCAATATAATAATGTTAATATTAAATATTTCTGTTTGTGCGAATGAATCATTATATCTCTTTTATACAAAAAGACCGCCTTTGTAATATAAACTGGCTGCGATTTGTTATTTAGAACAATACTATGTTGATAACAGTTAACTTTTAAAAGGAAATTTCCTGCTTGGGTTTGCTTACTTCCGTGCCGTCGGCCTCCTGTCGCGCGGAGAGCTGCTTGAACTTCCGGAACATTTCTTGGTTCACCGAGGACATTTTCTCCTTATCACATCACACGGCGGATGGTTTGATTAATTTTAGGGGTTTATCTTGTGCGGAGCGGTGTCATTGCGATTTTTGACAGGAATTTAACCTCCTGACAGCTAAACACAAGTGAAATTAGTCGCGTTGAAATTGACAATGTTGCCACTTTTTTTCTTCTATAAAATACATACTCTGTGAATGGATACAAGTCAAGTTCAGTGGAATTTTTTAAGGTGTGCTCTTTTTGCATTTTTCCATATTTACTCGCGAATCAATAGTTTTTAAAAGTTCAAAATAACAAATTAATCGACTATTCCATATGGTTTATGTTAAATTTAACGTGTACGTTATTAAAATTACAATATTATTACAAAAGCTGCTTAGACTGTCATGACAAAAAATAACGTACACGTTAGACTAACATTTACGGTACGGAATAGCCCTGAATATCTCTTGTTATCTATAGTAATATATTAAGGCCCAATTTTGCAATCCGCAAATAAGGCGTAAGTAATGTATTCGCGGAATAAAAGTTAATCGGCCCTATTCCCTATCGAAATAGATAATTATTATATATATTAACATCTATGGATTATCATTACGACAGTGCTGCCAACCGAATGAAAAAATCAAGTGTAACGTTATTTGATATATAAAATTGGGCCTAAATAGTATAAATTTCAATGTTTGCAGTAAAATACTTTTCTCTTAGGTAAAAATTAGTAATTTTGTAATTTTTATTATACACAAAGAAAGTTTGTGTATTTTTTGTTAATTAATTTAGATATTGTTTCCTTTAATTGTAAGATTTTATATAAAATCGAATTTGATCGAATTTTATTGATCATTGCCAAAAAATTTTCCTTGTTTAATTTTCATTGTAAAAGATATCTGAAAATGTCCTCGACCACATGTTAGATAAGAATTTACAAAATATTAAAAAATCACATTAACTGTGTTTGTATATCTGAAATTTACAAATACAAATGAAGTAAAAGTATCGACCACAGCCCGATTGTCAATATGATGAGAAGATATTGGGTTCCCACGTTGATTGAAAAAAAAAACTTTTCAATCGACACTTCCAGGCTATTGGGCCATTGTCGATACTTTTAATTCATTCTTAAATTTTAAATATACACACACAATAAAAGTGTTTTATTATTGTGAAAAATTGAGCTATTTATCAAAAATGAAAAAGGATTTTTGTTTTTGTAAATACGAATATTATTACGAATAGTTTAGTTTATTGTTAATTTAAATGCAACTCGTATATCACATTTGCTTAAAATTAATCTTAATTTAATCCTCGTAGACCCAGGTGTTGGTGGCTGGGGTCCATTCGACCTGTTCCTTTTCGGTGAACCAGAGGTCGATCTCCTTCTTGGCAGATTCGACGGCATCCGAGCCGTGGATGATGTTGCGGCCTACTTGAATGCACAGGTCTCCACGGATGGTTCCGGGGGCACTGTCAGCGGGATTGGTAGCGCCCAAAAGCACGCGGCCGGTCTTTACGGAGTTGAGACCCTCCCACACCATCGGTACGACCGGGCCGCTGCTCATGTACTTGATGAGTCCACCGAAGAAGGGTTTGCTGGACAAGTCAGCGTAGTGCTTCTTCAGGAGTTCTTCTCCTGGCTATAAATAGATAATTTTGATAAAATAAATAAGAATAGATTAAAAATCAACCAATAAAACATAGATTTGATTGAATAAATTTAAATTCTTGACTAATTTCGGGTTAAATATAATAAATTAAAGATGACGCAAACGCCACCTATTGCCTAATTTCAAGTGGCATCTTCAACGATTTGGGTCTACAAGGTACACGACCGAAAATCATTGTTTCATCCACTAAAGGAAGGCGAACTTGTTATTAACTCATTTTCAAGAGAATTTAATTTTGAATAAATGAAATTTATTACCCATGAGAAAACAAATAGAATAAATGGAATACATAACTAAACAAAACAAAAATATGATACACAAAAATTCTTAATTTAACACGGAGCAATAATTGTTGGAAAGATATCATAAAATAAATGACTGGTAGAATTTATACCATTTAAAACCATCAAAAGTGTGATGGTTAATATGTACACACATCACACTCTTGAAGATTTTAAATTCGACATTCAGGTTCCATTGTAAAGGAAATGTTAAGTTTAACATGTACTTTAGTTTTATCATCACAGTATCATCAGCAGCTGTTCAATTAATATTTTAAATAGAATGTAAAATTAATTAATAACCTATACGTTAAACTTAAAATTTTCTGTACGGAATAGCGCTGATTATATGATTAAAATCAATATAATATGCTGGTGGGAATATGGATGGGATGGCATATTTTATCTCCCCTCCCCCTAAAAAACCCAAAAAGTAGATAGTAACCTCCATTTCAGGAGTTCTACTAATGAACTGTTTCATGGGTGCTGTGAATAGGCCTCCTGGGACATTTATAAATAGATAAATGCAAAGTCCTCATTTTTCTAAAAAAAAAATTTGGATTATGATTTCCATTCAATCACAGAAAATGCAAAATTTTAAAAAGTTCGTTTTGAATTAAAGATCCGGCTATATTTTATTGATTTTTTGTTTTATTCAAAACAATTGAAATTCAAAATAGTTGTGAATTATTTATAGAATTTGTGAGAACTTAAAATATATATTGTATATTATCAAAAAAAAAAACCTTTATGAAACCGAAAATATTTTTTTAAAATTTGGAAAAATTTCAGATTTTTTGATGGGAGAAATGAATGAAAAAAAAAAAAACGTATGTTTGTACCGGTACATAACTCGTCAATAAAAATATAGTGGAAATTACCCACTAGTATGTTAATGTAACATTAATGCAACATTATTATTTCCATTTTGCTCAGTGAGTATTGATTTAATTTTCCCCGATACAATTTTAACAAAAATATTGTCTGCATAAAGGGCCAATTCGTAATAGCTTACAGAAAATATGGATCACAAGATTTACTTGTATTTAATTTCAGGGCGATTGTGAATTTGTCTAAAGACCTCTCCAAGTGTAAAGTATGCTGTGAATTCAAAAATATAATTAATTACTTTAAAATAAACATCTTACAAAAGATGGATCATGTGACATGATTCGTTATAAAAAAAACCGGCTTTTGTTTCTAATGAAATAAAAACGTAAATTGTTGAAAATTAGATGAGATTAAAGCAAATTAACCATCCTTGGATAAAACGGGTACTATTAACAAACTCGCTATAGAGAATCTCGATATTCCTTCCCTTATTTTTTACGTAACCATCCATCGATTTTTTAAACATATTGTTGTAGGATTTCGCCGGTTTGAGGTCATCAGTTTACTCACCCACATGAATTTCATCGCGACCAGCTTGAAGCCCTTCTGTTCGAACCTCTTGATGATCTCCCCGACGAGTCCCCTCTGGACACCGTCTGGTTTGACCATGATGAAAGTCCTCTCGCGGTTAGCAGCCATTGTACTCGAAAATAAGGAAAAGAATGCCAAAATCGAAGCTATCATACAACCGCTCGCCGGCCAGCAGTGAAATGGAAGGATTCAGGAAACTTGCTTTTCCTGCTGCGCGAATGAACGGTGTTGGTGGGGAAACCGGATGATGATGGCCGCCGAGGAACGTTGCCAATTTTCTGCAGTTTTCCCCTCGGATCAAGTATTTACTTTTATCGATTTGAGAGTTTTGTCTAATTTCTTGAATTTTCGTAAAATTTATGTAAATTGAAACAATCGAAAATTAATGTTTGAGATTTAAATATAATAATTATAGGGATTCTAGTTTACTATCGAATCAATAGTGTATATCAACGATAGCGTATTCTAGGCCGGGATTCTTGTTTACATGATATACAATATGGCGAAGCTCATAGATGTTAATATTTACTAGATGATTAACTTCCTACATGTATCCAAAAGCAAAAGTGATGCATCCGTTTTACGCATAAACATCGACATGACAGCAGCCATTTGTTAAGTGACTCATTGGCGTATCTAGTAGGCTCACAGAATTTGATTCATATGTTTCATTTTGGATTAAATATTATCTAATAATAGACACTTTTAGAAATAAAAATTAATGGAGTGAATAATTAAATTAATTAAACGATTTGAGCTGTGTAAATTAACAAAGTTTTTTTGTGTTTTGAAGTACCCGCCGCGAAGAGGAAATATATCTTATGTTGGCTAGACTTATGCGATTTTAGGGGAGCTAAGTTCAGGTTGAAAAATTCATAGAGAATGATTAGAAGATTAAGGATAGCGTTACGTTATGTGAAATTGTTATTAGCGATTATTAAAGTTTTAAACAAATTCAGTCCATAAAATTTCCAACCCCACGAATTCAGTAACAATACAGTAATTATTTCAAAAATTCATTTTTACAATAATCAATTTCTATTAATTTTTGTTTTAAGACGTGCTCTTATTATATGATTACTTTTAAATTCTAAATTTATTTTATTAAATTAAATTCATTTACTTTCAAATTCTACAATTACGTTACATGCATTTTAGAAGAGTCTGTGAGAAATATTTAGAATTAATAAATATAAACGCTAACCTAAAAAAAACTGTAGGGATTCCTTTCTAACACTTTTTGGTTTTTGCAACTAGGGGCTGAACTCGTAATTTTTACGTTAACCAAGGAAATGCTAGGTAATAACTATATTAAACTTAAGTTTAACATTATTTTCGAATTCAAGTGTTACACGTGCAATTTTTATTTAAACATTGCCCGTCATTTTGCAACCCCTTAGCAAATGTCCACCGGATGCATCACTTTTCAACGCCGAGTTAGTCATCTAGTATATATTAACATCTATGAGGCAAGCTATAGAAATTGTTGCCAACTAAAAATTTGAAAAAAATGTCATAGATTTAGTATATGTAGATAAAGAATGTAGTTGTGGCGTTTTTATGATTCCCTCGATTTTTTTACAAACATACTCTTCTCCACTTCTCGTAATTCTTTCAAATATACGGTCTTTTTGGAATATTCACAGTTGGAAAAAAAGTCATTGTATGACGTTACTTTAAATTAATGGTGAACAGACTCCATTTAATAATTTATATTTTGTTTAATCAATAAATGTAAGTCATCAACACCGTTTAGCTTTAAATATTCATTGTTTGTTTTTATTCGATGTACTAAATTAATTGAATAAAAAAACAAATGAAACAATTTGGCAACATTACAGTGTGAGAGCAAGCAAGGATTAATTTTAGCGCATCCGCCGCCACGTATGACGTCACACACAAGTAAACTGCAACGCACCGAGGGGTAAAGGGGAGCCCATCGTCAAAATTAGAGCCGCAACAACAGCTACGCCGCAATCAACTCCCCGGTAAGTAAAAGCAACCTTGTTAATTTCAAAAGAACACTCTGGAAAGAAATAAAAGAAGGAGAGAAAATCGGAGAGGAAAATTCCATTATTAAAACATCTGCTCGTGTTTCGACCAATAGCGTGCGAGAACGGCTCTCTCTTCCGGCCGAGGAGAAGTCTGTCAACGCTGTACACGCACACGCCATTGAATCGATTCGTAAAAGGTGGTCGGCCGTGGCGGACGCATTCGCTTCTCTCCCATCGATTTAACTGCATCGTAATTACGCGTTTATTAAAAGATATTTTCTTATTCCGGCTATGCAGGCGCAGAACGTCAATCAAAACACAGTTGGAGTTAACAACACGGTAATACTCAAGATGAACGACATTCCCCAATTATCCTCAGTAGGTGAGTGCCTTTGAAAACTTTCCATAATGTCCGTGTTTTTTTTTTGTACAAAATGGTTGTTATTGATTCATTTGCGTTTGTGCGAATTTTCGTGCAGGATTGTTGGAGTTGGCCCACAGGGAATACCAAGCTGGAGATTACGAGAACGGCGAAAGGCATTGTATGCAGTTATGGAGGCAGGACACAACAAACACAGGTGTACTGCTGCTGCTGTCGAGCATCCATTTTCAATGCCGGCGTTTGGAAAAATCGGCACACTTCAGTACTCTCGCTATTAAACAAAATCCCCTGCTCGCAGAGGCTTACAGGTAAATGCTTTTGTTTAAATAATCCCTTTCCAAAACAATATTTGATTTTTTTGTATATCATTAAATCCTCCATTGTTTCATCACATATCATTATTTTCTCTTTTTAATTTCACAATGAAATAATACTGCTAAAAATATGTATAGAAATGTAAAACAGATCATGAAAGAATTATATTCACTGCAATGATTATTTAATAAAATGCACTTTAGCTTTGGACAAACACTGGCAACACTGGAAAGCCAGGTTTACATTATTGGAATAGTCCATTTAATTAAGAGATTTTATGCTGCTGAAGAAAATAATCTACAAATGTTGACTTCAATGAAAACTACACACATGACTGATTTTCTAACCTATAAATCTATTTATCAAAGAAATGAAAATGAATTTTAATTATTTTTAAAACAAAATCAAAATTTATGTCCAATCATCACATAAATTTTGTTTTTAAAATAATAAATGTGTACTATACGAAGATGTAGAAGTTACACACAAGGCTAAGCTGAATGTTGTTATCAAGGTTTTCACAATAACTTCTGGACATTATTTTATTTATTTTGTATTGGGATACAAAATTTATCAGTAAAAGAAGTCAATATTTCCTAGTATTTTTTAAGTAAAATCCTAGAATTGAGTCTTGAGTTGTTTTTCATTTGTGACTTTACTCACTGTGCATGGTTGCCCAAAAATGCAGTTTTTTCAATATAATTTCTAAACGGTTAGAGATAGAATAATAATTCAAATTAGAGAGTTGTAGAGCTTTTAAAAAGCTACAACTTTACTGTTTACAGTTTTGTTCTATCTCAAATAATAAATTTTTTATGACCGAAAAACCCCCAAAAATAGCTCAAAAATGCCCAAAAATTCAGTTTTTTCAATATTGATTTGTTTGAAAAATAAACACAATATTATTATTATTATTAATTCATTTTGTTTATTTCTAAAGAAACCCTTAACTGTGTCTAAGGCAATAAAATTAAATTATTGCATTGATAATATTTCGCTGATAAAGTTTTTTTTTGTTGTTTGCAAATTGTAAAAATCAATTTGCAAACAACAAAAATGAATTAATTTATTCAACATGTCACATAAGAAAACTATAAAAAATAATAATTTGCATTGGATTGAATTTTTTCTAATGTTAAATTGTTTTTCTTGTTACAGTAATTTAGGAAATGTATATAAGGAACAAGGTCAGCTTCAAGAAGCACTGGCAAATTATCGTCATGCAGTCCGATTAAAGCCCGACTTTATTGATGGTTACATCAATCTCGCGGCGGCTCTTGTGGCTGCCGGTGACATGGAACAAGCCGTTCAAGCATACATCACGGCTCTCCAATATAATCCGGTATATATAATTTTTTTTATATTGAAATCAACAGAAATTTATAGTCAATATATGATTATTTTAAAACAAGAAAATTGGTTAATAATGAATTGAATGAATTGGTTTTAATGAAGAAAAAGGAAGTCCATATAAGTGAAGAAAAAAAACCAAGTGATTTCATTATAACAAACGGTTATTAAATATGTTTTACCAAGTGATAAATGAGAAAAAAGTATACAATATATTCATATAAATGTTCCATTTTGTTTCCTTCATTAATAAGAGTGAAATTATAATAAGAAAACACTTTTAACAAACTATTTTATTATAGTAACTGTAATTTCAAAATATTCACATGTAATTATCAAACTACCTTACATTGATGTATTATTGAAACTTATTTTGATGCTATGCGTTAAACTAAAGTAGTATAATAACTTATTTGTCAAACGAAGACAGTATGATAACAGCATGTGTAGTTTGATAATGGCAACTTAAAAACTATAATCACTAAAATAAAATGGTTTGTTATACAAAGTTCATAAATATAAATCTAATAAAGTAAAAACTTCAAACATTAATAATTTAATATAGTTAAATACTTAATATCTGCTGTAAGCTTTACTGTTTAAATACTACATACCCAGAGGTGTTGAATATGAAAGCAAAAATTATTAATTGAAGTGTATAATTTTTATTAAAAATGATATTATTTGATTAATTTGGAATTCTTCAGTTTGACATGTTTTGCTCTTTTTGTAAATGATTCACTGTGAATAAATAAATAAAAGAATAAATAAATAATAATAAATAAATAAAAGAATAATAAATAAGTTTGTTGATTGGAATTGTTCTCGAGTCAAGGCTTTCAAATAAACCATATCACTTTTGTTACAATTAACAAATATACTGTTTTTTTTTTTACTATTTATTCCTAACATATCATTTACAAAAGGGAAAAGAAGGTATAATATTACCTCAATTTAAAAACACTTAAACTAAGACAATATAAAAACATTTTAAAAGCTACATTTTCACAAAAGTAACATTAGATTTGGAAGCTCTCAAAAGTCTAAAATTGTTTGCAAAGTATGCACTGCAATAGAGTTTTTAGCATAGTCAGTAAATCCATATATGACGTAGAAACTATTTTTTGTATGCAGAAAAATTCTTATGGTGATGTTGATGAGTTAATTTCACTATTAATTTTGAATTTAATTAAAAGTGTTTATTAATACATCTAACATTGGTACATAATGTTCTAATGAATATGAATAAATTATTAAAAATTTACCAATTCTCATGAAGAAGGGCTAATAACTCTAAACTTTTAAAGTGAGTAGGCTTACACTATCAAATAGCCCAGAAATTAATACGATAACCTAAATCTTTTATTTGGTTTTCATTAATCACTTGATGAAACATGATCACAATATTAACAGGTTGAAAAATACGCTTGATTTGTATATATATATATATATATAATCGATGTCCCCTTTTACCAATTGGTGTCGGGGACTTGATTTGTTTCACTACTTAATTTACTTCCTGCGACTAGTTTCAACTCTCGTCCTTCTCAAGGAGTGATAATCTAAATCAATCTGAGAATTGATAGTAATTTAATTTTGTGTTTTTGTTTTATTTGTACATTTTTAATAATTTGTTATAAAACTACTTTATTAATAAATTGTGAATTTTTATATATTGCAGGATTTATACTGCGTTCGCAGTGATTTGGGTAATCTACTTAAAGCATTAGGTCGATTAGATGAGGCCAAGGTAGGTGTTAAAACGTCGATACTGAACCCTATAACCCATCCCCCCACCTGCTGTCACCGTTACATTTCACAAGTTCGAACAAAAAGAAAAAAACTTAATTTGATTATTTGTTTATTTCAATTCTTTAATGCAACATTTTTTGTAGAGCCAAAATGTAACGGTGATATTAAAACATCATGCAAGTGAATTTGTTGCACACAAAAATGGTTATTTTTTCTTTTTAAATTGATTATTGACGTCAAGTGAAAGATATTCGATCCTTTGTTAAAGTTATTGACTGATAGTTTCATGTCGCCGCTTTGCGTAACGCTGCCAAAATTGCGAACCGGGATTGCAGATTTAATAATTGTGATCATTAATTATTTACACGATTGTTTCAAAAAGATAAAAGAAATTAAATCTGCATTCTTACAATTATTTTTTAAGGAATTTTAGAAATTGCTGCATTTGCGATCAAGAAAGGTCCCCTTTGTAGAATGCGATATGCGTAATTTATATTTTCATATATCATTTGTAAAAAAGTGAATAGCTACCATGTAAATAAAATAGCAGAGAAAGAAATTAACTATTTAATTTTATAGTTACCGTGTAATTATAAAAATAATAATTTAAAGTGATAAAAATAATAATTATAAAAAATTTTGTAATGTATTTAGTAAATGTTATTTTTTAAAATAATTATTTAAAAATTATCTTAATGCAATATAAATCATTTTATTTTGTAGAAAAAGAAAAATGTTAATATTTTTGATGCAACAAACAAGTTATGTTTTATATCCGACACCTGAAAGGGTGTAAGAATTCGAGAAAAACTTTTTGTTTTTTATTGTGGTAGCTCTTCACATGCTGCTGCGTATTATTATCCCCCCTTTCCCCCGAATTGTATAATTTTATTTATATGAAATTATCAGGCATTGTTTGAATCCCTTGCATAATGTGCACACTTCCTCTGGAAATTGTAGTTGTACTGATTTGAGATTTATTTTAACAAATACTTCAGTGATCTTACACATTTCCACAGGTAAAAAGAAATGACTAACGCAAAGTCGTTTTCCCTTGGTCCCCCTTAAATGTTTAAACCGCTTAACATTTCAAAAAGGATTATCACCTGTCAGAAACGAGATTTAATTTTCAATTTTAATTTTTTCAGATCAGATAAATGATTGATTAAGTCTCTCTCGGTGTGTGTAGATTGTTTTGTTTTGTGCGTGACGTAAGCGAGCGCTGTGCGTTGGTGATAAATCTATTTGATTTCATAGATCTCACGAATGTGTTCAGAACGAAACTGTTAAACTAATGGTTGTTACTATTGCTGTATAATAATACAGGTTTGTGAAACAACGGTGTGACGCCCGGCAAATTGCTACACTGTTACAGCGGCCTGGTAAACAATTCGCTTTTCCCAGGTAAAGTACGCAAGCGACGGTGGTATTAAAATTTTTTTTATTAGCTCTGGAGACGTGTCTCTTTGTTTTTAGGTATTGGAGTGGGGGGCCCTCTCTCTGTGTATTCGAATGCGCTTGCGTAAATAGAAAATAGAATATTTATTTTAATTCGCTCTAAATTTTATTCGAGTTATTTTGGCGTAATTTTGGAAGAGAATTTCTTGATTTGTTTTAAAAAAGCTGCTGGCGTCATTTATTTAATAAGGGTTATTCAGTTCAACTCATGCGAAACCATTTTGTATATAAGCTGCTTATCATTACTGGATATAACCCTTATAAGTATGTGTAATGAAATAAATAAATTTTGTTGATATCCGAACGGTGTTGAGAAACCAAGGAAGAGTTTGCTAGCTATTTCTGGTTATCCATCTTGGATGTTACTTTATTGTAATTCATTATAACAAATGAAATTTATTTAATGTGTTTTATATACACACATTTACTCCTATACAGATAATTTTAACAATATAACATAAAGGGTACAAGAAGAAAATTTATAATTATAATAATAATTACAATACATGAGTGTACCAGAGGTCTTTCTGTCTATTTATTGAATAAAAGAAGTAAAGCTTTTTTATGTTAATTATAATGTTTCCCCAAACTCTTTGTGTGAGACAATTGTCTTTTTTTTTAATTACAAAAATTACAAATTATTTTTTATTTATTATAAATTACACATACTTTGGTTGTGGCACTTGGCGTAAATAAAATGCGTAACATTAAAAAACACAATTCTCTCAATAAAATCTTTTTGGCGAGCTATGCGATTGGTTGGAGAAGGCCCCAAGGTGGATGCTTGCGAAATCTGCTCCCTGTCCATCTAGTACTTGCTAACGTTCTTGTTTTTTTCTCTTCTCCCTTTCGCGTGTTGTTACCCGAATCTAGGCTTGCTATCTGAAGGCAATAGAGACAAGAAATGACTTTGCCGTCGCTTGGAGCAACTTGGGGTGCGTGTTCAACGCACAGGGCGAGATCTGGCTGGCCATTCACCATTTCGAGAAGGCCGTCGGCTTGGACCCGAACTTTCTGGACGCCTACATCAATCTTGGCAATGTACTCAAAGAAGCGAGGATCTTCGATCGGTGAGTATTATTGCATTGTTTATATACAATAAGTTCACAATGAAAGGAACAAATTATATATCTAAATAATCGGGGCATTTGCATAACATTAAATTTATTAATTAAATTCATATTCTATGTATTATATTTTTATTACAAAAAAAGCTGCTTAGATTGTGATGATAAAAAATAACATACATGTTTTTGCCTTACAGAAGCATGTTCTATTTAAAAAATGTATCTTTATATTGGCATTTGTTTATGGGACACCCTGTATATATAATATGTTAGTGAAAAAGATGAACAGTTAAAAATATTAATCGATCTGAGTGATTTTATAGAAAATATTCACCAACAGATTAAATGAATTTGTTTCTTTCATTATAAACACACTATATGTGTATGTATGTTGAGTCATGACTTGAATTAGGAATGATGTTCTTCAAGGTTTGTAGGTTAAGTATGAGTATGTGTAAATTGTTGATATTGCTTTATGTGTGAGAACTTTAAAACATTCTTTGGGTGAGTTTTATCCAAAATATTTTTAATCAGATTTAATACTAATATAAAAAATATGTTCATGTAAAAATAAATATTAACAAACATTATTAATTAATGAATTTCATTTGCTGGTTATAACGGGACAAGTTCGCCTTCCTTCAGTCGACGAAACAACGATTCTCGGTTATTTAAAAACTAGACACAAACTATTGATAATGCCACTTGCAATTCGGCAAAAGATGGCGCTTTGTGCTGTGTTTTCAATTATATGAATCATTATTTAAATTATATTCACTAATAATTAATTTAGAAATTATATACATCAGTGTCGTACATAGAATATTCTTCAATATGAAATATGTGTTAGATTATTTGATTTATCGACCATAGTTTTTTCTACCCAGGTGAGTTTTATTAATCTAAATTAATTGAATTTGATTATTAAATTTTAGGTTTCTATTAATATTTTTTAACAATTTATAACACTCAATATACAATTTTTCTGGAATGTACCAAGTAATCAGTACTGAGTTTCTACAGTTTACAAAAAAAGTATTGTCAAACATCGTGTTTAGTTTTTTTTTTTGTGATAATCTTTATTGATGATATTTTCCCATGGCCGTTTTTAGAACACACAATAAATTAAATCACTTGAAATAATATTTGTGCAATTTTACAATTGCTTTATTAATGAAACATATAATAAAAAATATAATTAATTAAATAAAAATAACAAATTGTTACTGAAAAGTTGTTTGAAAAAAGATAACCTACAAAATAAACGTCATTTTTTATGTAGCTTTATTTGAATAAAAATTTCATCATCATCATGAATAGTAAATGAAAATTTGGATTGTTGTTTTTTATAGTTAAATCCAAATATTTTGAAGTTATTATGTTATTCCTTACCTTACAAATTTTTCAACTCTATATAAAATTTTTAGAACATTTCTTTGAAATATGACGGCAGTTTGACGTTTTATTTCATATAAAAATAATTATTTAAATAATTAAAATCTCCACAGCCAACATAAAGAAGATTATAAAAATAATTGTCAATTTCTGACGGAATTTATCAGTAAGATGAAATTCTTCCGCTTATAAAATGAAAACTGAAGATCGCACGATAACAGTTTTATAACAAAAAACATTTATTTTTTCAAGATCTACAACTTTTATTTGAAACATTTTTCTGTACATTATGTAATTCAATGTCCGGCGTGGGTATTTGCCCGGGAAGTAGTTGTTTTAATGTGCATTTGTTTGGCGTGCTTACGTAACGTAAGTCAAAGGTCACAGAGCTGAATGTGAAAATAATTTATTAATTATTTTCAAATCATTTTTATTTAATATACATTAACACTGTTTTGATTAATTCTAAATGAAATTTCTTCCGTAGCTTTAATTCATAATTAATTATGAAAGCGGAATGGCTTCAGTTTTAATTAAACGATGAACTTTGCCCAAACACGAAATATCCAAACTTAGTTAATACCCACTCTAAAGGGCCAGACAATTTAATTTCAGGAACGCGAATGCGTGACAATTTTTCGCCCTCGTCAAAAACACTTTGCCGTCTCCGGCTTCCTCCCTAATTAAAACCAGTAAATCGTTTTTGATATTTTCACGCCCGGCCGACCGCGACGGTTTGTGCAATAATTTAATCCCGAAACGCTTGGCGATCCTCCCGAATCCTCTAAATCTGCACTTTTTGTAATATGCCGGCTAAAAATAGGCTCCACTACTTACGGATATTAAAAGTACATCATTTATAACGATCGATTTACGCGCTTTTTGTTGCGGGGGAGCTTGTTTGTCCTTGTAATAATTATGATTTATGATCCTTCATCAATGTTTGTTTATAATTCTGCTTCTGGTCGCGGATGTGTTATATTATTTTTTTTTGCGGCGCTCGATAATTGCAAGGAGCTCTCGTGATGATTACAGCGGAGATTAAATGGAATGTTCTTTTATAATAACGATATATTCACGCAATAATAAGAGTTCGTGTAATTACTGGTTGTCTAGTAGTAAAAAAAGAATATCGACTTTCTTTTTTACACGAAATTTAATATGAATCGAATTAAATACACGTTTTGCGAATGTATGGTCGGATTTACGAAACTTGAACCTTGGATTATACTTATACATACACGTTATTAATTTCCAGGCGGGAGAAATGGGATTGATATTCATTGAAATTTCTTTATTAATTTCTCATTTTCTCTTGGAGAAAATATGTTCTGACTATTAATGATTTTTTTAATTTCGCAATTATTGAGTTATGATTTTATTTTATTACAATTACACATGATTAGATATGTGTAATTTTAGATATATATATAATCTAAAATCCCCATCTACCATAATGGTGGTGTAGGGGTTATGTGTAATTGTAATAAAATAAAATCGTGATGTGTCCATCGTGGTACTTTCCCAGGTGTAATCGGTTAAATAAGTTTTTAAATGATCATTTAATAGTAAATAAAAAATAATGTGTCCATCATAGTACCTTCCCTGATGAATTCTGTTAAATAAGTTTCTGAATGATCATTTTATAGTAAATGAAAAAATAGATTGTTGTTTTTCAAAGTTAAAGCCAAGTATTTAAAAGATTTATTTTGTTATTTCTTACCTTATAATGGCTTAAACAATCCCACACTGTTTTTTTTTTACATGTTTAGTCGTTCACGAAAGATTGATTGAATTATTGAAATATGACAGCAGTTTGATATTTTTTTGACATAAAAATAATTCTTTATTATTATTTACTGGTGCCAACAAAATGTGAAATAAAGAAAAATAATAAAAGCATTTTAGTGGAGAAACGTTCTCGATAATATCGTATTAGTTATCAACTAACAAATTTTGAATGAGACAGTATTGCAATAGCAATATTTGTTAATTCACATAAAGAACAAATCTAACGAGTTTTCTCTTTTGTTAAACGTGGATCATATTCGCTCTAACTTCATATTTAATTGTAACAGATGGAATGGAGCCATTTAGAGTCCGGTCCCAGGTTTCCTGAATTCAACCATAAGTTCTGAACTTAATTAAACTGAATACAAGTTTGTAACATAAGACATATAAGATATGCATTGCTCTCAGTACAGAATGTGTAAAAGCTGCTGTACTGGTTTATGTAACGAATAAATCAGGTATTAAACTAAAAAGATTTACTTTTTGTTAAAAACAAATTTGTTTATGATTTTCAACTTTTTATTAATTTCACTACAATTCACGCTGTAGCTTCTTCAGGAGAATAACTTAAATACTTTAAAAATTAAGTGCCTCAACAATCAACGATAAAAGGATTTAGTTTTTATAAGTGCGTGCACGGGGATACAGGATTTACTTATCTAAAATATATTTAAAAAAAATATTTTGTTTGAGTGAGACATGGTCAACTTTTTTTTTTTTAGTGAAGAAAGTGTATTTCAATTAAATGAATATTTTAAATCAAAGTTAAAATTGAAACAAAGATACGTAACTATAAAAGTATAAGATAAACAGAGATTTATAACTTTGGATGAGAAAAAGGTTGTTTTGAATCTCCTAAACCCACTCCTGGTTAAGCTTATGATCAGTATGAAGCAAAAAAAATCTATAAATGACGAAAATAATTAGGTCGACACTCCAATTTTTTATTCGTATGATAATTTCGGCAGTAAAACAGATATATTTTTACTGACCCCAAAATTGTTGGCAGTAATGGTTTGTTTTGGGCTTTTTTATGTCCGAATTTATTTTTAAAACAATCAATTTATGATTTCAAACGAGTTTATTAATAATTCCCGCATATTTGTTCTGCATACTATCTCCGGCTGAGGAGAACACACACCTTATCTCCCTCGAACGGTCAATAGGTCTAAAAGTGTGTCATGCACTGCCGTCTTTCCATTTTCGCGTGTTGAGGGTCGCTCGGGATAGATGCAGGTTTCATTCGAAATAATCCTGCGCAGCCTCGCGTCTCTATGGAAACAACCCTAGCCCCGGCCAATACCACAACCGACCACTCATTCAGTTTCAGTTTAGCCGCCACTTTTACACACGCAACACTTCCCCTCAATCTCTCCACCACTCTTCTATCGCTATCGTAGTTCTAGTGTAGATTAGTTTCGTAGTGCTATTTCCTCTTTCCCGTAACTTAAATTGAATCCGCCCGCACAAAAATGAATGTTGAACTTAGTCTTTTTATACGTGCCGACAATAATTTCTGGGAACACGCTCCGTCGGGTTTGTGGTGTGAAATTTTTCAATCACACATCAATCCAGATCCACTCGCCTTTACCATTCATTGACGTGCGTCATACCTAAGAATATATATACTCCGAAAGGCCGCTGAGCTCAGGATTTTCTCAATCAAAATAAACTGACTGCGGGAAGAGCGTGGCGTCCGATTTTCGTTAGTTCCGCGTGAAAAGTTTTGTCCGTCCGCAATGCTCGAGTGTAAGTGATTTTGTTGTTTCTTTGGGGGAGGTGCGAATGTTCAGTTAGTGTTCTTAAAACGCTCTTTGGCGATGTTTGCGACGACATGGAGTTGCAATGCGTCGTGGTGTACACCATTATCGACATCCAGGATGTTAAACCGCCTAAAGACGACACTCTTGCGAAACCACCTGAAGGATGTGTCGCTTGGATTCGTAGTCAATTTAAAAGGTTGCTTGTTTGTTTGTTGCTGATTGATCACGAACGTCTTAAATTTCTTATTGTAAATTTAACATAAAATTTGTAACAAGAAATGCATGCAAATGCTAATTATAAAATTAATTCAACCGCTTCCGCTGATTTATTATTAAAAAAAAATCTATCTAGTGAAAAACCTGTTGATTTTTTTTTAGAGTAATGTTTGGCAAAAACGATGAAATGTAGTATACTTTAGTGATAAATCGATTATTTAAATAAACGATTTATTTGAAAACTGCAAAGAATAAAGACTATTTAATTTGAAAATGTCTCACTTATGGAAAATGTAATTATAACAACTACATTTAAGTTTTCAATTACATATCTTATGAGTCGATTATTGAAATACTTTTAAAACACGCTAATAGGGGTGATTAATTTCAGGGTTCTACATTCAAATCTTGCAATCGTAAACTAAAAACTCGTAAAAAATATCGTGATATTTAAAGTACCATGGAGTTCTAGAGAAGAGTTACATTACCTAGTTTACCATCTCTATCTTATAATTATTTCTTATATAAATAAGGAATAGTTACTAATATTAATAAAATAAGTATTTTTCAGAAAATAATTGTAAACGTAATTTAGCTGTAATAAAAAAATATCGACCTTACTCAATTCTACTTTTAACATAACATAAGAATATAATTGCAAACAAGGGAAAGGTAATCAATATCAAATAAATATTTAAAAAAATCGTTATAAGTACATCATGGGAAACCGTTTCCATAGTTAATTTGCAAATTTAATATGTGAAAAATGCAATGTAATTTTTACCTCTCATTTGAAAAGCTTATTATTTATGAAAGGTAATATCGTATCAACAGTATTCATTAATTCGAATAGAAGCGTGTGTCGTTCTGCTCAATATTTCAGCACTGAATTTTTTATTCCTCGCACGATCGATGTCTCGATTTCGACAAAAGGCAAGGTTTATTGAGTTTATCCAACCTGAGAAAGTTTATTGGCTAAATGAGGGGATTTCGAGGATTATGATATATATCGAAAACAAAAAGGAGATATTAAATCTTTCTGAAAGTTTGAAACTACACTTTTGATGTTATTATTGGTAGTATGAAAATGACTCAAGTTGTTTACGAAAAATTATTCGATTTTTTTAATCAAATTAAATATACGAAATCTTACAAAGTTTCACGTGTTTTTTTACGTACTTATTCTTGTCTGGTTGAAATGAAAAAAATTGACAGTAAATAATAAAAAAATATTTTTCTAGAGTTGCAAAACAAAAATATTGACATATTAAAAATTGTTGCCACATTTGCAAAACAAAAAAATGACATTTAAAATTGTTAGTAGATTATCAAAATAATAATTGACGCATCATAAATTGTTGCTAGATTTTCAAAATAAATTGATAATAGATTTGCAAAACAAAAAATTGTTAATAGATTTGCAAAACAAAAAATTGTTAATAGATTTGCAAAACATAAAATTTGACATTTTAATTTTTTTCTAGATTTGCTAAACAAAAAATTGTTACTAGATTTTCAAAACATAAAAATGATATTAAAAATTATGAATAGATTTGCAATCATACAAATTGACATTTTAAAAACTTCACTACATTTGTAAAACAATAAATTGACATTATAAATTGTTGCTAAATTTGCACAACAAAGAAATGACATTAAAATTTGTTAATAAATTTGCAAAAGAAAATTTGACATTTTAAAAATGTTTGTTACATTTGCTAAATAAAAAACTGATAGATTGTTACTAGATTTTCAAAATAAAACAAAAAAATGACATTATAAATTGTGAATAGATTTGCAACCATAAAAATTGATATTAAAAAAAATCAATCCCTAGATTTACTAAACAAATCATTTACTAAACAAATTGCTAATCTAGCAACAATTTAGCTAGATTAGCAAAACAAACAAAAAATGACATTAAAAATTGTTGCCAGATTTTCAAAACAAAAATGGACCTATTACAAATTGTCGCTAGATTTGCAACAAAAGATGATATTAAAAATTGCTGCTACATTTCTAAAACAAAAACAAATTTTCGCGAAATATGGCGCGAACATACCGCCCCCCATTGAACGCTCATATATCACTCTTTCCTGGATTAAGTCAGGGTCCAGGAGATTTAAACACTTTATGGTCATTTGAATCGGGGAGCCAAACAATTGCATTCACATAAAATCCAGCGGATATTCTATGTCGTATCTCAACTACAATGACACAAGGCAGCAAAATGTGGTTGTATGGACCTGAGCTCCTCAAAACAGAAGCTTTAATGTTAGAAAGCCATACAGCCGATTTGTGTTTGAAAATGTCTCTGTGTATATAATACGTTGATATATTTAATTTTTCTTAAATAAAATTCAGAAAAATATTCAAAATAAATAATAGTAATTACAAACTCAAATCTATAATTTATGTTTGTTAATTGACTATCGCACCTCACACTGAGAAGTAGAGAGGAACATATAACGATGTTATATAAGACTAAATAAATAAAATAATTGACAATCAGCGTGATCTTTCCGTCACATTAATTTGAAATGTCTGTATAAATAATATATATAAGTGGATTTGAAGCACTGAATGGAAATTTGATATCACAGGTCTCTATGGTGTAGTTAGTAGCGCACTCGACCGGCACTCGGGGCACATGGGTTCAAATCCCATCAGAGATGTTTCTTTTCCACTTTATATTTAATTAATTTAAATTATACCTCAATGTTAGCAGGAGGGAATTAACCCTACTACAAATTCTACACCCTCCCTCCCGGGGATACATGTTATTTATAATGAATGACATTGAGTTGTTGGTATTTTCAAATTTCATGAACATTTTGCAATACTCTATAATTTATTCTACACATTTTTAGTAAGTGCAAGCTATCAGCACATTGTTATTTTTACTTTCCTCTCAACAATTGTTTTTTTTTTTTTTTTCATTTCAAGTTCACGTTTCTAATTTCATTTAAGGCCGCGCGGTATTATTTATAGCGACCTGTTGCTTTTGGCAAACATCAAATCACCGACGCCAAGAGAATCGAATTTAATCACCTCATTATTTCTCCGTTTCACTTTCTTTGCAGAGCGGTAGCGGCGTACCTGCGGGCCCTCAATCTCTCCCCCAGCAATGCAGTCGTGCACGGAAACCTCGCTTGCGTCTATTACGAACAGGGACTCATCGATTTGGCAATCGACACATACCGCAGGGCCATCGAATTGCAGCCCAATTTCCCGGACGCGTATTGTAATCTGGCAAACGCGCTTAAAGAGAAGGGACAGGTGACAGAGGCGGAAGAATGCTACAACACCGCCCTCAGATTATGCCCGTCTCACGCGGATTCCTTGAATAATCTAGCTAATATTAAAAGGGAGCAGGGTTATATTGAAGAGGCCACGAGGTTGTATCTCAAGGCGCTTGAAGTTTTCCCGGAATTCGCCGCGGCTCACAGTAATTTAGCGTCGGTTTTGCAACAGCAGGGCAAGCTAAATGAAGCGCTTATGCACTACAAGGAAGCGATACGCATCCAGCCAACATTCGCGGATGCTTATTCGAATATGGGAAATACATTAAAGGAAATGCAGGATGTATCCGGGGCTCTGCAGTGTTATTCCAGGGCTATTCAAATAAATCCCGCCTTCGCTGATGCACACAGTAATCTGGCTAGTATTCATAAAGATTCTGGAAACATTCCCGAGGCCATTCAGTCGTATAGGACTGCCTTGAAATTGAAGCCCGATTTTCCGGATGCTTACTGCAATTTGGCGCATTGTCTGCAGATTGTGTGTGATTGGACCGATTATGATGCCAGGATGAAGAAGTTGGTCAGCATCGTCGCTGATCAGTTGGAGAAAAACAGACTGCCGTCGGTGCATCCGCATCATTCCATGCTTTATCCCCTGTCGCATGAATTTAGAAAGGCGATTGCTGCCAGACACGCGAATTTGTGTCTGGAGAAGATACACGTTTTGCACAAACCGCTTTATAAATTTTTGGCGGAGGTTAAAGGACGGTTAAAGATTGGGTATGTCAGCAGCGATTTTGGAAATCATCCGACTTCACATTTGATGCAATCTGTACCTGGTAAGTAATTAAAACAACTATTATTTCTTAAATAAAAACAATTATCTAACTACTATCTCGAAGTTAACTATCACGAATAGAATAAAACAAGTCTTTTTTCAAACAAAATGAATTGTTTCAATAATTAGGTAAATTCAACATGTTTCACTAAGGGTTAAGTGAGAAATTAAATCAAGGATTAATTAATCCTCTTAAATTCATAACATAATTGTAACATTTTTTTTCTAAAGCAGATAATTTAGTCAGTATTGATTTTATGATTTTCTTCGTAATCATTGTATAGAATTCGCAGTATATTGCGTCTATTTCAATTCCAAGATACATTTCTACACGTGTTTCCTTCAACGACAGCCTTTATTTAACAAATATGTTTTCCTTTACAACCAGGACTGCATGATAGGTCAAACGTAGAAGTCTTTTGTTACGCGTTAAGTCCAGATGATGGGACGACATTCCGCACAAAAATAGCCCGCGAAGCCGAGCATTTCATCGACTTATCACAAATCCCGTGCAACGGAAAAGCGGCCGATAAGATTCACCAAGACGGCATCCACGTTTTAGTCAACATGAACGGATACACCAAGGGCGCTAGAAACGAGATATTCGCGCTGAGACCGGCGCCGGTTCAAGTGATGTGGTTGGGATACCCCGGCACGAGCGGTGCCAGTTTCATGGATTATTTAATCACAGACGCCGTCACTTCACCCCTCGAATTACATCAGCAATACAGCGAGAAGTTAGCTTACATGCCCTACACGTACTTCGTGGGAGATCATAAGCAAATGTTCCCGCATTTAAAAGAGAGATTGATTGTATCTGATAAGGGAGCGAACGGTGTGGCTGATAATGTTGCGATTATAAACGCCACTGATTTATCCCCGCTTGTTGAAAACACCCAAGTTAAAGAGATTAAGGAGATTGTGCAATCTCATAAACCAGTTGAAATTAGTTTGAAAGTCGCCGAATTACCCACGACTACACCGATTGAAACGATGATTGCTTCCGGACAGATTGAAACCAGTCTTAACGGGGTTTTAGTGCAGAATGGTTTAGCGACTACGCAAACCAACAACAAGGCTGCTACGGGAGAGGAAGTCCCCCAAAACATAGTGGTAACGACTAGGCAACAGTACGGGCTTCCCGATGACGCAATTGTCTACTGCAATTTCAATCAACTCTACAAAATCGACCCCATGACTTTGCACATGTGGGTGAATATACTTAAAGCCGTCCCAAACGCAGTTTTATGGCTGTTACGTTTCCCCGCTGTGGGAGAGCCGAATCTCCAGAATACCGCGCAACAGCTGGGTTTACCCGCGGGAAAAATTTTGTTCAGCAACGTTGCCGCGAAGGAAGAGCATGTAAGGAGGGGTCAGTTAGCTGATGTCTGCTTGGATACGCCGTTGTGTAATGGACACACTACGAGTATGGATGTTTTATGGACTGGAACGCCTGTTGTCACCCTACCAGGAGAGACGCTGGCGTCGAGAGTTGCTGCATCGCAGTTGGCCACGCTGGGATGCCCAGAATTGATCGCGAGGTCAAGGCAGGAGTATCAAGATATTGCTATTAAATTAGGAACAGACAAAGAATAGTAAGTGCATTTTTTTTTAAAAATAACATTCTTTAGCTGAATGATTTTTTTTATATTTGTATTTAGTGTAGGAAAAATCTTTTAAAATTACACTATGCAATAAATGATTAAGGCCCAATTCTACAATCCGCAAGTAACGCATTCGCGAAATAAAAGTTGATGCCTATGATTCTCTCCATTTGATTACCAATAAAACAGTGCTGCTAACTGAATGAAAAAATCAAGGGTAACGTAATTTGGGGTTTGTAAAATTTCCATTCTAGTTTAACTGGGCTCTTATTTGCAGTTTCACACGAGTTCCCGTAGTTTTCCCGAAATTTTGAATGATTTCCATAGGTTTCCTGACGGATCGGCATCATGGATTGCTCGTGACTCTTGTTTATTTATATCTAGAACTTTATTACAATCATTTTGAAAATATAAAAAAAAATATTACTTCTTTTTTAAGCTTCATATTCTAGTTGTTAATATTGACACTTTATTTAATAAAATGCTCAACCACCATTCATCTAGCGTATGGATAACTAGTGATGGCCATTTCTGTTTTTCGAACCACATCAGACTGTTTCATGTGCAATATAACCAGGACAAGTTCGTCTTCCTTTAGTGGACGAAACAACGATTCTCGGTCTACCTTATAGACTCGAAGCGTTGACGATGCTACATGAAATTAAGCAAAAGATGGCGCTTGCGTCGTCTTCCATTGACACTTGAGATTAACTCACAATCTCGTATATTTAATTATAATTGTTGCTTTTTAGATAGTTAACACATTTATTCACACATTTTTTTATATCTAAATAAATAATATTTAGAAGTAATTATTAATATTTAATTGTTTCGGCTATCGACCAACGGACTTTCTGACGTTTTTTTTTTTTAATATATATGTTATTTAATACGCTGTTTTTTTATTTTTGCAGTTTAAAAGCAATGAGACACAAGGTATGGTCGGCGCGGACGACATCCCCCCTATTCGACTGCAAGCAATACGCCATGGGCTTAGAACTGTTATACAAGAAAATGTGGGAGCGATTCTCAAAAGGCCTCAAGCCGGATCATATTGATGCCAATCAAAAGTGAGCAGCCGGTCAAAGCTGACCGGCGAAAAAATTTTTACGACTTTAAAGGATTTTTAATTGTTTCAAGTCATTCGATTTTTCGTTTTATAATAATACCTAGGTGATACGCAGATGACGAGTTTCTTCACGAAGGGAATATTTATTGATTATATTTTGTTTAAACATGAACAGGCATTAAATGTATAGATTAGATTTAAGAATGTCTACGTTCAATTGCTGTGCTGTAATTTATATATGAAATATTATCTATATCTTAAAAATAATAATCTTAAATGTTTACGTTGTCTTGGCGACTTTTTCTTTGCACCTTATCGACATGCATTTTCGGTGTGTGTGCGCGCGTGCGAGGAGTTACGTAAGTACAAAGAAAGTATATTTCTAATAGAATTATTCTCGTGATACTATTCTTAATATAATCAGTTACATATTGTAAGATGACTATAATTTTTTGAAGCGAAAATATATTTGTTATAAGACATTCCTTTCCGACGTTTTATTTCCACATTTTTTTTCTTCTCTTATTTCTATTAAAAAAAAAACTTTGTTTCATTGCTTAAAAAAACACAATGAAACAAAGTATAAACGTTTTGTTTTTTTACAAGTATAATTTAATTAGTAATTAAGTATAATTTTATTCATAAATTATACTTAATTAAATTCATAAAACATCTTTTGATTTCAATATTGTTTTCATATTAAATTGTTTTTTTTATAAGAAAAATCCATTAGATTAAAAAGGCGTGGTACAACAGGCAAAGCCGAGCTCAGGAGTTAAGGTGCAGCTTAAGATCTAAAAACCTAACATATTATTTTGAAATAATTATTTTATTAATTATTCAGGCTTCAGATTTGATATTTAACATGATTCACGATACTGAAAACATTTTAACTAACATTTTTATATAGAAAGCTCAGTTATACCATATAATCAAGAACTTTTCTCCTCTAGACTGCTTCGATTTTTGTCTTTATTTTACATTTTCTTGACACCATAAATAAAAACAAAACGTCATATTAATACAAATCATTCAATAATAAAAAATGTATTCACTTGGTCATAGTTATTTAAATAAATTAAATGAAAATAATAAATTATTTCATCTAGCTACTGTGACGTTTTGAATTACGTTACGCAAATTTTTAAAACAAATTTACTTGCCCGAGAAGTAGTTGTTTTAAAGTACTTGCGTAACGTAAGTCAACACTTTACAGTAGCTAACGAGGAAATAATTTATTAATTTCAGATTATTTTTATTTAATTTATTTAAGTAACTGTGACCAAGTAAATAATCACTGAATGGTTTTTTGAGTTTAAGTGAAGTGTTTAATCACAAATTGAAAGACTGTTATTCCTTACTTCACAATTTATTTTATGTTAGATGTACATTTCGAGACACAAAGTGCTCATTATCAATAACAACTAAATTCTTATAACTAAGTGCACGATATATAAAGTGTGTGGGTTATTATGAATTTTTATTGTCGTAAGTCAAGATGTCACAGTAGCTAAAGAGGAAATAATTTAATTTAATCAAATTATTAAATTTGTTACAATGATATAAACCATAGCGCGTAATTATCTTTATTGCCAACAATATTTTATTTAATAAAAAAATCAAAGCACTAACAGAAGAAAAGTTTTCGATCATATGTTATAAATTAAATTTCCATTGTGAATTACTTTATAACTACATAACACGTAATTTATTATAACACAGGTAAATTGCATCATTCGAACCGAATCATTCATACTTATTTTCAGAACCAACTGCGAATATTCCAAACAAACAAAAAAATGTGTGACGCCGTGCACTTGTGCCGATGCAGCAATAGGTAAGTGGGACACTCTAAATCACTTTTTATTATGTATTAAAACAAACGATTTCTGGCTCGAATTTGTGTAGCCTTCAAGGGCGCACGCACGTTGCCGCAATTCACCTCCCTTTTCCAGCCAATTATTGCCTGCTGGCGTGTACGGCTTAATATATTCCTAATTTGCGTATCAAAGTGTTTCGATCTAGCGAAAGCGTGCCCTTTCGCTTCTCAAAGAATACGGCGGGGGTGGATTACGTAATTGATTAAAGAGAAAAATGCGTGATAATGCTTGTTCTTAATGTTGAGTTGAGAATATAGTTTTTTTATATGTAGAAAATGTTTTCCAAGGATAAAAGGCGTCTGTTTTTCTCTATCTGGTCTGGAAGTAAGTTTTCTCTGTTAAAACCATCCAAATTAAAAATGATTTGAAAATAATTAATAAATTATTTCCATATTTAGCTCTGTGCTACGTTACGGAAGTATGTAAGTTGTTTTTTTACATCAATCTTTTCTAAGATCAAAAATTGTTCAATGTCTTGCGAGGTATTTGCCTGTGAAGTAGTTGTTTTTTAATTAAAAATAATGTATTTTTTCCACATTTTACACTGTGACATTTTGACTTACGTTACGTAAGTACTTTAGACAAATACATGTATATTTGTCAGTACTTTAGACAAATACATGTATATTTGTCTAAAGTACTTACGTAACGTAAGTCAGAATGTCACAGAGTGAAATGTGGAAAAAATATATTATTTTTAATTAAAAAACAACTACTTCACACGTAAGTACTTTAGACAAATACATGTATATTTGTCTAAAGTACTTACGTAACGTAAGTCAGAATGTCACAGAGTGAAATGTGGAAAAAATATATTATTTTTAATTAAAAAACAACTACTTCACACGTAAGTACTTTAGACAAATACATGTATATTTGTCTAAAGTACTTACGTAACGTAAGTCAGAATGTCACAGAGTGAAATGTGGAAAAAATATATTATTTTTAATTAAAAAACAACTACTTCACACGTAAGTACTTTAGACAAATACATGTATATTTGTCTAAAGTACTTACGTAACGTAAGTCAGAATGTCACAGAGTGAAATGTGGAAAAAATATATTATTTTTAATTAAAAAACAACTACTTCACACGTAAGTACTTTAGACAAATACATGTATATTTGTCTAAAGTACTTACGTAACGTAAGTCAGAATGTCACAGAGTGAAATGTGGAAAAAATATATTATTTTTAATTAAAAAACAACTACTTCACACGTAAGTACTTTAGACAAATACATGTATATTTGTCTAAAGTACTTACGTAACGTAAGTCAGAATGTCATAGAGTAAAATGTGGAAAAAATATATTATTTTTAAATTATTTTTAATTAAAAAACAACTACTTCACAGGCAAATATCTCGCAAGACATTGAACAATTTTTGATCTTAGAAAAATTCAATGTAAAAAAACAACTTACATACTTCCGTAACGTAGCACAGAGCTAAATGTAGAAATACATGTATTTGTCTAAAGTACTTACGTAACGTAAGTCAAAATGTTACAGAGTTAAATGTGGAAATAATATATTAATTATTTTTAAATCAGTTTTATTTAAATAATTGTGACTAAGTGAATAAATACTCTTTTCTATTGACATCCAAATAGTACCACCCTGTACAATATGGGAAACGTAAAAAAAACATAATGTCATACAAAATAGTGTTTAGTGAATATATTTTTTATATAAGTGGATCAATGAAATGAATGCAAAATAAAAGCGGACGTGGGTGTAATTTAGACGTTGATAACACGTAAAGCGGCAGTAAAGTCCCGCAGGAATTGAACGGTTTGCATAAATGTAGCAGCACCTTATCTGCGCGCATGGAAATGTCAACCTTTATCAACGCTTACTCGGCGGTAAATATTTGGGCAATAAATTGCGCTATAATGTATTAATTTTTTTATCATGCATCGTTAAGTTGACTTTTTTTTTAAAAACAAAAATACTACTTTTTTTTTTTAAAAAAAAAAAGTTTCCTTAAAATATCTCGTGCAAAAATAGCAATAACAAACTGTTTTATTAATAAGTCATTGTCGTCTTCAAGGTTTCTTGTTTAAATAACTGTGACCAAGTGATTTATCAGTGAAACAAACCAAGTGTTTTAATCAAAGTCTATTAATTACATTGGTTTTACCATGGGTTAAGTGAAAAATTAATTTAAAATACAAGTGACTGAATACTCTTTTCTATTTCCCATTTCTGAGAGGGGTTGGGTGTAAAAGAAAACCAATTTCCTGTTTTCCCTTTAAATTTAGTGTGCTAAATAAATGTTTTTTTTTTTTTTCGGGACTATAAATTTAAACCCGGGCGATTAAATCGATTCCGTTCTCGCGTCGTAAATCTGAAAGAGGATTTATCAGACATTTGTTACTCATTAATCCAAATCGTTGCGTACGTTTCCCCTCTTAAGCGCTTTCATTTCGCGGAAAATGATTAACAACGCGTATTTTTAAATTCGATTTATGATTTCAAAATTGGCAACAAAATTAGTGCATTCGGTGTGTATTTCTCGAAATATTCAACCTTCTCAGAATATTACACTCTCTTTATGCTATTGGTATGTTAGCCTTTTTTGATAATATTTTATTTATGTGCAACAGCAGGTGTACATTATGTAATTCAATGTCCGGCGTGGGTATTTGCCCGGGAAGTAGTTGTTTTAATGTGCATCTGTTTAATGTACTTACGTAGCGTAAGTCAAAAGTCCGGTGTGGGTATTTGCCCGGGAAGTAGTTGTTTTAATGTGCATTTGTTTAACGTACTTACGTAACGTAAGTCAAAAGTCACAGAGCTAAATGTGGAAATAATTTATTAATTATTTTCAAATCATTTTTATTTAATATAAATAACTGTAACCAAGTGAATGAATACTCTTTTCTATTTGTAATATGTAGCTTGTTTAATTAGGGTTTCCTAAGGGTATTCAGGTAAAAATGACGGTCGATAATACAGGTTTCTTACCAAACGTCAAATTACTTGCATTATTTGTGAAGTTGCAGTGTAGTAGTTTCAAGAGTTCGTTTTATTGAGTTCAGAAGTTTTTTGTGTAGAGGTAAGTGATGAATGACCAAAATATAGTTTTTGTAAATATTATTTTATATTATTAAATCATTTTGTAATCAATTACTTACAAGACAAATTAAAAACCATAGGTTTGATATTTGATGCTATTGTTTAAGATGGGAAAGTGTAAATATCTTTCTGTAGAGCAAACTTCTTCTGTGAGAACATTATTACTTAATACCAGCTTTAGTCAATGGCAAATAGTGACAAGATGTGGAGTATCGCAGTTCTCAGTACGTCGGATAGGCAAAAAAATAAATCTAACCAGCCTTTCAAAGCAGCTAGGAAAGGTCGGTGTGAAAAAAAAAAACTACTTGTAACTCCCCGGAGTAAGCGGCAACTTCGAAATATCGCTTTAGAATTTCGAAGGGCTAGTCATGCACAAATAAGAACAAAATTTGAAAAAGCAGGGTGCCGGGTGTCTGTCCGTAGAGTGAGGCGAAACCTGTACGATCTTGGTTTCAAATGTTGTAGACCAATAAGAAAGCCAAGATTGACACCAAGGATGGTACAGAAGAGGCTAACTTGGGCCATGGTTCATAAACAGTTAGTTATTAATGACTGGCGGATAGTACGTTGATTGAAACCTCTTAATTATGTGTTTTATTTACTGTTTTTGATTTATTACAGACTTGCTTCAGTGACGAGTCAACCTTCCAAATTCTGGATGATAAGTCACAGTTTGTCAGGCGACGACCACATGAAAAATATAGCCCTGACTGCGTTATAAAGACCATCAAGCATCCTGTGTCTGTCATGGTATGATCTGTCATCTGTGGAAAGGGTCTGGGGCCTTTGTACGTGGTCGTGGGAACCATGCGGCAAGACCAATACAAGAAGGTATTGGAAACAAAACTGCTTTCACGGACAAAGGAATGGTTTGGTGATGGCAAAAAAGTATTTATGCAGGATGGGGCACCATGCCATACTGCAAAATTTATTATTATGATTATAACTGTGTTTAATTATTCGATTTACCAACTTCACATAATATATTTCACAATGTATTTGTAGAAGTAGTTGACTATTTTAAGTATATAGTCATTAATCTCCTGCCGTAAGGCTTTGAGGATATATCTAGTAATGTTTATATAATCAGGGGATGATTTCCCCCCTATACAAATAATATTTGCCCGTGAGTAAAATTATACAATTCACTTCCATCGTTTTTAATATACAAAATTGATTTATCGGAATGTTTGGTTTTCATACGCAATTGCTTTCATCATAATGCAGATATAAACAAAATCAATACATCCCAGCTTTATATGATATATATTGCAAATATTGAAAACTTTAAGCAGCATCCGTGCGCGTGGAACGAATTTCGTGACCCCACTGCTAAAGCGAAACCATAGGGGATTCCACTGGCGAAACCATACCTCGAAATCGCAAACTTATTCTTACGTCTGTTATTACGTTTAAAAAGCGTCCCACACAAAACGCTGTTAAATGCGAATAAAAAAATGTATTTGTGGGAGAAAATTAAATGTATTTGATTATTTTTATATTTTTATATATCCTGTATAATAGGTAATTATAAACACCCTGTGTAAATAAAAATATATAAAACCCTTTCTTATATATACATATACCGAGTATTGGCGCAACTAACTATACATTGAGATTTTACATGTAAAAACAAATTCCTGCTTCCTTGTTCATTTTAGAAAAGAAAAAAAAAACAGCAAGAACTAAAATGTGTTCAGAATTTTGAAAGCTATGGAAAATGATCTTTACTTATATATACAGGGTGTTTCAAAAGTAACGGATAAATTCTATAACATCGTAAATAAACATATTTTAGAAAAATGCTCTGACACGTCGATTTTTATTTTTAAAATGCTATCCTGACATACATTTTTCAGCCCCTTCGTCCCTAAGGAGTGGCAACCCCAACTTTAAAAAATCAAATAGTAAAGC
This sequence comes from Philonthus spinipes, assembly GCA_963082785.1. Lineage (NCBI taxonomy): Eukaryota > Metazoa > Arthropoda > Insecta > Coleoptera > Staphylinidae > Philonthus > Philonthus spinipes. Next base: position 4,367,575 of record OY720306.1, read on the forward strand.
ACCCCTTGCGATACCTCAAATGATAGATTTTTTTTATTCTGAATTCAACGAAACAAAAATTATCAAAATCGGTTAATAAATTACGGTGATATTTACTAAAATGTATTCAAAGAAGAGCGTCAATATTGGAGTAGGCACTGTTGAAGTGGCCATAGCAATATCATTGAAACAATAGCAAATTGTTTTTACTTATGTCAAACACAATTCAGAGTTTTTTGCGATTGAAGTAGCAAAATGAGACATACTGAAGGTATCGCATAGTAAATAATTAACTAAACTATGCATAAATATTACATGAATAAAGATGTTTAGTTAGTTAGTTAAGAGATAGTTTTATATATTTTTATTTATACGGGATGTTTCAATATACAAAATTTTAATATAAAATAAATTATAATTTAATACTTCATAACAACATTGTAAAACCCGAGATATAATTATTATTTAATTTGCGCCAAAGAAAAATCGTCCCTACGGTGTCGCAGCCGTGTAATAATTTGATAACTCGCTGACATTCCGCGCAAAGAATATTTTTAATCTCGAGACCCACCCGAGCGGGATATTAAAATACCGCAAACTTTGTTTTCCACTTTGCATTGTCTGGACTGCGAGATTAAATATTTTTTCATGAAAAAAATAATCCACGAAATGATTATTTTCCTACTTTTCATACTAAAACCGCCACTTTACAACGCACTCGAATAAATTACCATTAGCCAAAGTCGGAATATTTGATTGTTATTGAACCGGGTTGTAAAGTAGCTATGTTTAGCAAACATTTCTACTGCGTATTCAATAAAATATTCATGAACGTGGAAAGTCCGTAATATTCTCTATTTCTTAAAAAAAAAACAACTAGTTATTTATGTGTCTAGGTTGTAAAGTGTGTTTTAAACGATCGTACTTTATTATGGATGATGTATACAGAAGTGAAAAAGACCTCTGGTCGATATCCCAGGACAGACGAAACTTACTATTTTATGTACACGTAACGTTTGTAAAAATTTATGCAGTTTTCTGAATAAAGAAATTTGTTGAGGCTTCTACTTTTTTACTTTCCCCGGACCCCTGTCCAAGGGAAAGTATTGTGATGGTGAAAGCCATTGTGCATAGATGCTATGCTTAACATTATTGGGAGACAGTTTTATATAATTATTTTCTAGATTATACAGGTTCAATATATTTCTCGCGAGAATTCTCGCAAGAAATATATTATAAAAATCAATGTATTGCGCAAAACTCATAATATATCTCTCTATATAATTATATTATGAATTTCTTTTCGAGAATTCTTGTGAGTGTAAAACAGCCCTTTTACAAAGTAAAAACGTGTTTCATTTATTAAAATAAATGAAGTTGTATGGGTATACAGGGTGTAGATAGACAAAATGGAACGTAGGATATTCAATATCTTTAATTACTTTCTGACTTAACCCGTGGTGAAACATTTTTTAATTATCATTGATTAAAAAAATTTATATATATAAACACATTTCACACTTTCTGAAACAAACAAAGTGTGTTTTTTTTTTGAAAAATCAAAAATAGGATATTCAATTTTATTTTATTTATACTAGAATATAGTTTTCCCCTGGTCATTTTAGTGAAAATATATATACAGGGTGTACATTATGTATGTAACTCTGTAAATATCAATGTCATAAAAAAACGCGATTTCTTTGAAAATACGGTCGAGCGTAATGCAACACAAATGTATAAGTAACTGAAAGATTTAATTAAATGTGAGTTTCGTGAAGATTTGAAAGAAATATGAAAACACTTTGTACACTTTTCTTCACTTATTTATTTATTAACAGATGTACATTTCGTTTTAATGTTTTACATTGATAATGATCACATGGTGATCGGAATGTACATCTGTTAATAAATAAATAAGTGAAGAAAAGTGTACAAAGTGTTTTCATATAACTGAAAGATATTAATAAAGATTATTATTAGAAAACGAATATATAAATAAAAAAGTAAATTCCAATTTTCGTTTTTTTTTTCTTTTCATTTTTCTTGCCCAATTTTCTCAATGGAATATTAATCAGCATGAAATTCTGTAAAAGTGCCAGACTTAAATTTACCCTCCATGTCTCGTAATAAGCGAGATCCCCATGGCGAGACTCGAATTTGAAACACCTTGTATAATCTTTTAATGAACGAGAAAAAAATAAAAAAAACCCCGTGTTTCAAGTTTTTTTTGTGTGTGTTGAAAAGAACGCGGTACACTAACCCACATATCGTTTGCGATAATTACACAAGGAAAATAAATTCTGAACTGTTGTCGCAGAGCAAACACAAACATTACACACTGCGTGAGAGAAAACAAAGATATTTTTTATCGAATTACATAAATAGGTTCCAATAAATATAGTGGAATATTTTATTAACGTTTATTTTTTACAATTATAATCAAAATGAAATAGTTTGAATTTTTCATATGGAAGTCTTAAAGTGTGTATACAAGGTGGCCAGAAAAAGTGTGATCTTCAGGTAAAGATTAATTTCATGTAGAAAATGTAAGTAAAAAATATTGGACGGTTCTTCAGTAACACTCACGAGGCCATTGATATAATAAATATGTGACTAAAAATCAGTAAAATTTTTAAAATATTTTGATTAAAATTAGTTGTATTAACATCCAGCTAAACATTGCAAATGTTTAATTAATAAGTCGATTATTAACAGCAATAATTATACATAAAATGATAAAAACAAATTCTAGTCGTATATTTAGGATATTAATGGCTTCATAAAGCTTATTAAATTTTTTGTATTTCATTTTATTTAATTTTTTATTTTAAAAACTTTTTATTTAGTTTTTTTCTACTTAAAATTGATTAACGAAGCACTTTAACCTAAGATTATTACACATTTTCTGGCCATCCAGTATATTAAAACTTTGAATCTTTTTTATATAACAAATATTATAGATTTTCATAAAAAGTCTATATCTCCCTAATGGAAACATAAAATAAGCGACACTCTATCTGGTGGTAAAATTTGGAACTCTCGTTGTGACCAAAATCTGCGTTTCCACGTGAATTTGTCAGCTGATACAAATTCATATTCTAGTGAGGTTAAATAAAAGTATTATAAATTATATTACAATGAAATCTTGTTTAATTTCATTGTAATATAATTTATAATACTTAACATTTCTGGAAATGATCAATAAGATTCGATTAATCCCTTTTCCAACTGCAAAAATTACTTACATCTATTGATTCAACTGCTTCCCGAGCATATACCCCGCTGGAAATTGGATTACACTATAGATATTTGTTCGTTGCAATTATATATATTTGAAAAGCTGTTAAAGGAAGGAAGGTACTCCTTTAATCAATCCTAGCTCAGGGAGCACTGTTTGTTATTGATAATGTCCACATTGTGAACGAAATGTAAATAAAAACTGAAGAAAGGAGTAAACCAAGTTTTAATTTACTGGAAGAGCAACTAATCGAAATCAACTGGTCCCGGATTCCCAGAAAATTACTACCCGGTTTCGGATTACAAGTCCCTAATATGGCCCGTGATTAAATATTCGCCGGTAATAAAACTTCAAAAATGCAATTATTTGAAGTCATAGCCAACTATGATTTATGTTTAAAAAAATACAACTTTATCTTATATCTCGGAGTTTTTAAGCTTTAGACAAAATATAATAACAAAAAAAATATAATAGCATCTTTTTAGTGTAATGCGATGATTATTCTAAAAAAGTGCCTTTTTTCTCTCCCTATTTGTATGGTTTCAGTATCAAACTATGATCAGAAATCTTTTCGCTGCCAGACTCAACCTGTGTGTTGAGTCTGGTGTATCTTTTTCCGTACAGGATCTTAAAGATGATTTACTAAAAGTAGATATATTTTCAAATAAAGATGTTAACTTTATTTCTAAATTAGTAAAATTTAATTTTTGACGTATAATTCTAAAACAATTGAAGATAGACACATTTTGATGAGGTAAATGACAGTAGCACTAAAATTGATTGAAGCATATATTGTTTTATCTCTATCTTTAATATTAATGGTGCTTTATTTGAACAAACCATCGAAAATGGGACACTTTGTACGTTATATGTATAACATTACACTTGCGGAATAGCCCAGATTATAGGATATAAAGAAATCTTTTGTTTACGCGATTGTCATACCAAAACCCGCGTGAATGTAGTTGCGTACTCGAAACGTGTTCATAATTTCGCCAGTATGGCGCTGAAAAGTTCTCCAAATTCAATTTACAAAAAAAAAAATCGAAATGACTTGAATGAACTCAAATGTCTTTATGTATTGTCAAAATTGTTTTCAAATGAGCTGTAAATTGACTGTAATTTAGAGAAATTATTAGAAATTGAGTTTCGATGAAAGCCTGTAAATTTTAATCTTCTGGAAATGTGAGGTAATTTTTGCAAAAAAAAAACAGGGAATATTTGCTTGTGTGTCGAAAAAAGTTTCGCGTTCCTCTAAAGTCTCAAAAAAAAGAAAACAAAGTTGCGCGACCATAGGAAAAAAAAAATCATCACACGATAATTTTACGTTCGTTCAATGGTATGACCTTGATGCAACAACAGCACATTTTTTATGCGCAAAAAAAAACAGCAAATTTTATCTTTCCTGTTTTTTTGTTGTTGTTTGTTGTAAGATTTACGATTTGTTGTAATAACAAAAGAAATATATCCCGTGTATATTTATTTAATCTTGAAGGGAAAATGAATATATAAAACACCTTTATTGGCATCCAAACCATTATACCTTTACATAATTAAAAATTATTATTTATTTATATATATTAGTGATGGGCAAAGTTGATCTTTTATTATTTCTAAATTAAGTATATTATAATTTTATGAATGTTACTTATTATAAAAATATCAAAAATAACTTTCCATTTATTAATAAACATTAATTTGAAGTTACTTTTTCGTTTTAAATACTTAAAATGACACATTTAGTAATACTCGATTACTAATAATATTCGATTTTGCCCAACACTAAAATATATTAAACGCGTAATAATAATAATAATAATAATAATAATCTTAATAATAATAATAAGGCCCATTTCAAGTTCGGGGGGTTCCCGGGGGCTGAGGGGGTGAAATTTAATCATCACTGAAGAATTAATTTTCCCTTCTCCTTACTTCTTTCTTCATTCCCAGTCTCTTAAAGATATCTACTCTTAATTTTCTCTTAACCATAATTTATAAATATAAAACTAATTATCCTTAAAAATCCCTCCACAACAATATTTCAATTCATAACATCCTTTCAAGATATAGACAGTTAAATTGACCCTGATCGATTCAATAGACAGTTTAATAATGACGACCAAAGACAAAAAAAATGCAAAAGAAGATAAAGACAATTAACTAAAAAATAGGCAAAAAGATCTATGGTCGATAGCCGATTGACAAGAAATCTTTACATTTTCAAAATATTTTATATTGTTATTAGTATTACTGTAAACTCAAAAAACTTGTCAATAAAGATGTGTAACTAACTATAAAACAAATCGGGGAAGAAAAATTATAGATTTTTTTTAGTAGGTAGCCACCTTAAGTTGTTACTCTTTGAAATTAACAGATATCGGCTAGGCCATATAAAGTAATAAGACTAGAAAGAAAAGATTCGGCAAAAAAACACGATCCGTAAAAATTATTTGTTGATAGCCGCGAAGTTGCAACTTCTGTAGTTAGAGGTAAGGGGAAAGCCAGTAATGATAAATCTGATAGAACTGGAATGCAAAGTAATCATTACAATAAAATTAAACGCGAATTGGATGGTCGGAAATTGAATGGTGAATCTAATTTAAAAATAGGATATCGCAACATGGGGTTCCTTATATCACTTCTCTACGTCGCATCTGAGGTGAATTGTCCATAGAATTATACAACAACATCGCAGCTCACGATTATGATGTTATTTTTCTCACAGAGACATGGCTTTGGGCGAGTTTATGTGACAGTGAGATTCTTAGCAGTAGTCAATATAAAATAATTCGTTGTGATCGTGATTTTATATTATACTACCGAAACTAAACGTTCTTTTAATTCAAAGCAGTTTTGGACTTGTGTTAACACAAAAAAATCAATTTTTTCTTTTATATCTGCCCGAATGACTTGACTTATGAAACGCCTGATGATATCTCAAATGGTTTTCGTAAGCACTTTGAATCATACCCCCATCAATATTTTCTAATTTACCTTCTTTTTCATTTTCATTTTCACAAATCTCTCCTGACACTATCTTCAAATTTAAAAAAATCTGCCTAACAATTTATCCTTAGGTGATGACAGCATACCAGCCTTTCTTCTTAAGGATTGTGCTTGTATTTTCTGCTATCCTCTTTTAATTATTTTTATTAACTTCTACGTTTCTTAACAAACTGTAGATTGCTTCAATTAGCCCCATACCTAAGACTTCGGTAAATACCTGGAACATCACAAATTACCGTACGGTAGCTGTCCTTTCACATCTAACAAAAATCTTTGAAAAGGCACTCTATGAGTGCTAGAGCTTTCAAATAAAAAAATTGTTAATAAATGTGATCATGAGAAAATGCTGGAGATTAAATGTTAAATGGTAAGTGTAATCATTATCATTTTTAAAATGATCACTTATTTCTTTCAGTATAGTTGGAGAAAGGACAACTATTTTCATTTAAATATAATTCATAATTGAATGTTTTCATAGAAATCGTTTGAATCTCTGTAACTGAGACCGTTTCAAAACTCTCACCGCGGCAGAGTTTTCTCTTTTTTTTTTTTTTTCTCGTGTTCGTTTTATTTTTCGCGTCCACCATCGATCCGGAAACTCTTGAGATTCCCGCACGAAACCATTTACTTCTGCAACAGATCAAAAATACAATAAACAGAAGCCGTAATTGAAGGCATCCGACGCCGGGCCGGGACAAAACGGTCCGTGTTTGTTGTGTTCATTCTCATTCGGACGGTTTTAAAATAAGCGCACTCGAAAACGCCACTAATGTAAATCAGTACAGTGTAAATCAGTCTCTTCGTCTCCGTGAACTCGTCCGTCGAGCGTGCCTGCCGCGGAGCCAGCAGGCTCACGGACCCGGCCTAAGTAACCTAACTCAGTCCGCTACGTACGACACCGGCGCGTCTAGTTTAACCTATGCACACGAGCGAGTGAGTGAGTGAATGTGAATCCAAATCAAATTTCGGTGGTTTTGAAATTATCACGGATTAATCAGGAAAACGTCCTTTTGCCAACCACACCGGGAGCTAACTGAGCCGCCTTTAGAAAGCCGCCGAGGATTCCCACCTGCGTCGGATCCGAAAATCCACAGGTAGGCTCATCTCCGTCTCCCACGACTTCACCTCAGAATTAATTCACGAGCGCTTCCTCTTCTTTATTATTATTATTATTGTTGTTGTTTAGATTGTCGAACGAAAACCTTGAGGTGTTGTTAAGCGAGAAATCTAAGAAGAAAAAACTTCCTTAACATCATTATTACTCAGATAACACGACACCGTTTTTTTTTTCTAAAGCAAAGATAAGATATTCGCGGGGAAATTGCTTGTAGTGTTAAAACGTAATCGCTTTTTTGATTGATAAGACGGATTTTTTTTTGTATTACGAAATTAAAATCAATTTGCATTCTCTCCCCACGCCGTTATGATTGAAACGATATGTAAATTAGACGCATACGTGTTTCGCTTCAGAGAAGTCGTTAATTAAATTGTATTTATTATAATTTATGAAATTGATTTAATCGTTTCTGAAATAACAATAAAAAAAACACGGAATTCATACATAAATAAAGGAAATATATATAATCTTAACGACAAAATTAAACACATAAAGTATTAAAAATCAACCAATAAAACAATTGGATTGAATAAGAGTATTAAATTAAATTCTATTGAGAATGGACTAATAACCCGAAACTAGTCGAAAATTTAAAGTTACCAATCTAATCTGTGCTTTATTGGTTGATTTTTAATAATTTTTTCATATTTATTTAATAAAATATAAACTACCAATGTCTAAATATTAAAACCATTAATTAAAAACAGAGAGTTATCCACACATTTATACAGTTTTTAATTGAATTCACTTGAATTGTTTTATTTTTTAATTCAATTAAAAACCATATATTAGTATAAATGTTTTACCAAGTGATCAATGAGAAACAAATTAATAATTTTAATAGTTTGAACTCCTTGAGAAGGACGAGAGTTGAAACTAGTCGCAGGAAGTAAATTAAGTAGTGAAACAAATCAAGTGTATTTTTCAAACTATTAATATTGTGATCATGTTTCATCAAGTGATTAATGAGAACCAAATCAAAGATTTAAATTAATAATTGATTCACATTTTTCCAGTTATTAAAATTAAAGAAGTAATTATTCTTGGTTAGATAAATGAAGTAATATTTCGAGGAAAAATTAGCTAAATCCTGTATGCAGGCTTCTACATCATTATACATGTTAATTTCACAATAAAACACTTTTTGCTGAATTTTTTTTAGTGACTATAGTTTCAACCCATCATTATCGAACTAACAAACTGTTACTTTGATAATGAAAACTACAAAGTTAAAAGTGTTTTTATTAATCCAACAACGATGTATAACAAAATATAGGCCTCAACAATTAGTAAACCTTTTGCTTTGTTTGTATTATACTTTTTTTATTGAAACAGACTGAAGTTTCGTCAAATTTAGCCTAATTCGTTCATTCATCATACAAACTTTATACAAATAAAAGAAACGAATTTAAAAATATTTACTGAATTAATTATTCTCCTTCAAGTCATATATTCTCCTTCAAGTCATATAGACTTATTGAAAAAAAAAAAATACAAATATCTATTAAAACTACTACTTCCCAGGCAAAAAAAGAAAAAAGTGTTTCATTGTGTAAATTTAACTAGGCACAAAAGTAACCCATTGATTAAAAACACATAATTCTGCTACAGATACGTATATGACGTTTTTTTTTAAATTTATTTTTGAAGTAAAAAAAAAAACACACGTAACTCTATCAGCTAATTGAAGTCAGCTGAATGTTTCATTTTAATCGATTGAAAAGACTCAAATGGAGTTAGAAGTGATGGAGTATTGACGGATGTGAAGTTAGCCATAGATTTCAGCCATAGATTTTCAAATTTCATTATTTCTATACATATTCAAGATAAATAGATTGTTTTTACTTTATGGTGTAAATAAAACGTTGAATTAACAAATTGTGATACAAGCACCCCAATTTTCAACCCTTAATATTTTTTTATCACACCCTTAAATAATAAAATTAAAAACATCAAAGTGCGCCGTCTCCTATAAAAAATTTAGAAAACAAATATGGATTCAGCACACATTAAACTATTATAAAATAAAATATATTCACAATGCACTCCACATTTCAATTTTAAAAAGATGTGTAAAAAAGAGTTAAGAAATTGAAAAATATGGACAAAATGTATTCGTTATTAATTATTATTATTAATTATAGCTGAAATTTGTTAATAATTTTAATTTAGGACATAATAATCTAATCTAATATGAAAGAGTACAATAAAATATAATAATTATTAAATACGCTTTAATATAAACAGACCTTTAAGATAATTTGATTGGTAAAAAATATAACAAATTTATACCATCCTAAATAAGTTATTCAAATATCTGTTGAAATAACTTCAAATTAAAAGAATCAATGTAATTTTATATTCTGTAAATATGATTTAGAAATCCAATCAACATTTGAACAAAATTGGATAATTTTCAAATATATTCCTGTAAAACTTTGAACGTAAGCTTCACTAATATATTCCTTTTTCAGTAATCCTTTTCATATAGTATGAATGACCCTGTATATATTGGAATAGCACCAGAAGAAAATTGTTTTTATTAATTATTAAGGCTTTTAATTTTTCAAACATCGTTATTCGGTTAATAAAAACATTTTTTTAGTGTGATAATGATGCGTGAATAACGTCGAAACTATAGTCACTAAATAAATTTCAGTTATACAAAGATAAAAAGTATAATACTGAATAAAACACAAGTTAAAAATTATTATGTGGTAAAAAACATAGTGTTTTGTTCAGTGCTTATAGTATGGATTACCACGTAGTAACGGTCGCAACCATCATCATGATAAAAAGTGTTTTTATTAATTGTGTAAGTGTGTTATGCAAGGTAAATATAACGCTGTGCTAAAAATAATTTCATTAGTAATGTGCATAAACAATTACAATTATTACCAGAGATGGGCAAAGTCAACTTTTTTTATTGCTAAATTGCTGGTTTTTTAAACCATGGAGTAAAGAATACTCCAATCAAGGTCTGGACATAGAGAATTAGAGTGGGGAATGATGTTTGTTCCTGCTCAATAAATTTTACGAGCGTAAAATCGAAAGATAATTTTGCGGGAGATTCAGTAATGCCAAATACTGTTATTGCATTTGTTAATACATTATTTGGAATAATGTATTAAAATGAAATATAAATGCTTATACAAGGTGAAAAGGTGTGATTATCTTCAGGTAAAGTGGTTTATTGATTAATTTTAAGCAGAGAATTTAAGTAAAAAAAAATATTATATTGTGGCTCTTACCTTCTCACGAGCCAATTTAAAGAAATGTAAATTGGGCAACAGTGGATTAAACAAGTGTTCATAATCATAAATTTAAGAAATCTAGAAAATTTTCATATTTGAAATATACGTCAAAAATGAAAGATTAAAGTGAATGTTCGAATCCGATAACAATCCGTTTCTAAGCAGATTGAATGTATACATATTCAGAAAGTATGATGAATTTACACAAACTTTCATAAAAAATATGACAAGTATCTCAAAGTGAAGTGAAATTTAATAAGGTTATATATGAAAATACATAGTTATCAGATCTATTTTTATTAAAAAAAATGCTTCTGAAGAAGTTATTAATTTGTTAAAGTTTCCAATTTATTTATCACCTATGTCATTTAAATTTTACAAATGTGATTGTAAGTTCTATTGATTTTTTTTTCTAAAATATTTAGAAAGTAATACTAATTTCCAAAGACACATAATACTTTATTGGCCTCGTGAGATGTTACGAGGAAGAATACAATATTTTTTTTATTTAGATTTTTTATCCAAAATTAATCAACTAATCACACTATCTGTAGATTTTCACATCTTTTCTGGCCACCTTATATATATATATATATATATATATATGTATACCTGCAAAATACGCGAGTTAAACGCATTGATGTGTGTGTGTTTAGTTGCCTATAACACGCAATTGAACACATATATTCCAAATAAGCAACTAAACATACACACATTGCGTTTGACTCGCGTTTTTTTTGCAGTTATACATTTCCCATAATGTATACTCATAAAGAAACCTCTCTGTATATATATATTAGATTATATATATAATCTAAAATACCCATCTATCATAATATTAAATTAATAATTAAATAATTATTAATTGACTTTCGACCATAGATATTTCTTTAAACAAATTCTTATACATATACAAACATCTTTATTCAGACAGCAGAATTACAATTCTTTACAAACATTTATATTTACAATACATATTGATGGGTTAGTAGTCTCTCATGGACTATCGATCGGTGGTCTTTCTACCCTGTCATGAATTTATGGTGATTTGCAAATAATAATTTTCCTACAAATTCTTATTTTTTTATATATTTTTTTATTTTATATTATCACTTCACCGCATTACGTGAAATTCCACCGAGACTCTTAACCCCCGCACTCGTCCTTTACATACTGTACAGTATACTGTGCTCATACATTATGCACAACAACGTCAAGGGATTGCGTTAACGTGTCTAAAATGGCGACTCTATAAACCCGCAAAGTTTATGAACGCAGAACAGGCGGAATTTTTTCTTTTCCTTCCCTTCTCATTTCCACTTTTGTTTGAATCCGCCACAAATATCGGCTCTCATTATTTATAGAACTGTAAATAAATATTCGCAGGCTAGAAAAAGAAATGATAATATTTACGAGTCCGTTTTCACAATCGGTGATGGATTGATTGAACGTTAATAGGTCCGAGTTTATGCGTTTTGTTATTATTGTTGCCGTACTTTGGATCTTCAGCGACAGTTAAAACATATTTACTTTTCATGTACCTAGGTTGGCTAACAGGACGAGTTTAACCTTCTCTTACAAAGTTCCTCGTACTGTTCACCATACTTAAGATGTTTAAGGCCTATCACAATGTACAATATAATGCGGATATCTTTGGTGATTCACTCGGTGCATTTACATCAAGTGTTAATGCGTGTTTTTTATAATTAATTTCATTTTGTACAGTGAGTTTATACTTATTTTCGTATGTGCTTTGCAGTCATTATGTATCTTTTTTTTGTAATATTATTGTATATTTTTTTCTTTATATATATGTTACCCTGTAATTGGATAAATGTATCTGTTAGGTAATAAATTATTATTATTATTATTGAATTGAAGAAAATGAATATAATTGTGTTGTTAATTGTTAATTTACTTAATAGACATTGATTAAAATACTTGGTTTGTTTCATTGATTTAGTGAAACAAACCAAGTGTTTTAATCAAAGTCTATTAATTAAATATGTTTCACCACGGGTTAAGTGAGAAATTAATTCAAAATATTAATTTACTTTCTTCGCGTAACTTATATGATCTATGTTGTGATAGTATATCTATATTTGTGTGTTTCAAATTCACCCCTCATCATTGGATTATTTACTTTGAATAACTTCAAATAATCTAAATAATTACATACGAGAAATAACTGTGATCAAACTTATACCAACATTATAGTATCAAAAACATTAAATAACTGCATACGCAAAAATACGTATATTTTGTAAAGTGCCGGAATAAAAGTTACAACAGCTTCGCTATAAAAAAAGGATCTAAACCCGAAAGCGCATTTTCGGGATTTTCGCGGGGATTAGAGGCTCAACTTCCCGCAAAATAAACGTAATCGCGGCCAATCGATTACGAACATAACGGATTACAAGTGGATAACTTTATTACAATTACTGTCCTCAGTCGATAAATTCAAGGACGCATAAAATTAGAGATGCATTTCAATTTTAATGCAGCCGATCGTATCTAAAACGAAATTGTGTAATAATTAACTAATAAAACTTAACCCACGTACCAGACTCGTTTTATTAGCTCGAGGCTCGATTAACTGTCATTTGGGAATTTTATTACATACCAAACAAATTATCTAAGAAAATAATTACATTAAGGCGGAATGATCTCTGGTTGATAGTCCAAAACAGACAATGCTGTTCTGTCGGAAAAATATTGTTAAGAATCACTTGGTATAGTCGCGCCTCGTTAAGATGTTCCTCGTGCTTTTAAAAGAATGACTTCCTCTTTTACAGACTTTAATTAAAATTTAAATTATACCTCAATTTTTTACATTAAAAATATTTAAATTAATATTTTAATGTTTAATAATATTAAATTATGTTATAATCCCAAGGAAAGGAAAATACACGTGACATTGTTTTGAAAAGGAAGTTTAGAAGGGAAAGGAAATGCAAAAAGGAAGGAAAAGAAAGGATGGGTTAGGATTAGGATCAACCACGTGCTGGCTTTGCCTTTTAATTTGCGCGCAGCATAACTGGCCTGCTCGGATGCAGAACTCGGAATCACGATATTAGGTTATGTTATTTTAACAAATTGAAGGATTTGATTTGATAAATGATGACGTATGTGACGTTTTATTTGTTTTTACACATTAGTGCCAACAAAAATTAAAATAAATAAATCGAAGCACTCTAGAGGATAAAAGTTCTAGATCATATGGTATATACCATATGATCGAGAACTTTTTAACTTGAAGGATTTGATTTGATAAATAATGACGCATATGACTTTTTATTTGTTAAGATAAAGGATAAACGTTCTCGATCATATGGTATATACCATATGATCTAGAACTTAGATAAAGTTCTAGATCATATGATATATACCATATGATCTAGAACTTTTATCCTCTAGAGTGCTTCGATTTATTTATTTTAATTTTTGTTGGCACTAATGTGTAAAAACAAATAAAAGCCGTATATACCATATGATCGAGAACTTTTATCCTTTATCCTAACAAATAAAAAGTCATATGCGTCATTATTTATCAAATCAAATCCTTCAAGTTAAAAAGTTCTCGATCATATGGCATATACCATATGATCGAGAACTTTTATACTCCATATTTGGGATTATTTCGTAAGGAAAATATTAAGTTTCCAAACCATACGCTCCAGAACACATCCTGCAAATCATCATCAAAACCTCAATTCGCAATTGAATAACAACAACCAATCGACCCCAATAAATGAACCACCATTATGCACTCACCGGCCAATTCCCTTGAACTCGCACGATTCAACAACCTTGAATTTTCCAACACCTCCGCGCGCTCCCGCATATTAATAGAAGAAGAGACACGCTTATAAATTTCAAGTCTTAATTAGATTTAAAAATAGCCGAATGTATTTCGGTGCTGCGGAATATTCGATTGTGAAATGCGCTATAAAACATCCGACATCGAAAAGTCATCAGGGAGTTACGGTCTTCTGCAAGCAATTAAGTTTAATTATGTAAATAAATCGTGAAATTGAATAGGTTTCCGAAAACAATGGTTCCATGGGCGTGGCGTGTGGTTTTGACCACGTGAAATAATCTAAATTTATACGTGGTTTCGATGTTTTAAGTTGCGTTTATTTTAGGCTAAATATCCTCAGGGTTTTAAATTCTTACAGTGGAATAGAAAAAAAATAGGTCCTGCTATTTACTATTTATTTATCCTCAGGGTTTTAATAGAAATAAATATATCATGCTATTTGCAATAATATATAATATTTGGTATTTTTGAAGGAATCAATGAAACCTTCCATATAGTTTTTACTACTAGATTTCCGAGATTTTTGGCCATTTTCATGTAGTCGCCCCGGGACATGATTTATGATTTCCCGAGATAAAAAAGGGTCCCAATTGGGTGTACATTATTTGTTTTGAAGTGTTTACATGGCGAACTAGCGATTTAATACAAGCAGGAATGGGCGTTTTGTCCAACACTCGGCGGAAGGTGTTATTTAAGCTGTCGTCAGGATAAAAAGCCGGAGAAATTTATGATATTCGTAACATCTTTTCTATTCTTATGGAATAATCTTACTTTTCTAACAAGTTCTATTTCGAGAATCCTTGAAATATTTATTCTTCTGTTGACATTTTTGAAGTGCTTTTCATTTGTAAACTACCATGTGGACAAACCAGGCAGGTATACAAAACGTGTGTAATCAACTTACATCACGTTGTTTACACTGTAACTAATTAAGACATAAATATTAATTTTCAACAGTAATTACTTACGAAGTAAATGAGTGAAAAGCGAAAAAAAAAACTGATTTGAATATTTTTTTTAATGAATAATTTACAACCTTCGCACCCTTTCAAGCCCATTCGCCGGCTTAATTTAATACAGCTTTATGGAGATGTCCCTTTCAGGGTCGCAAGGTTGGCCGGAGGGGTTAACTGATAAATTCGGAACGTAGACGGCGCAAAAAAGTCCCCGGGGGTCGAGTTGCGATTCGGTTTTGTTCGTTTGAAAGAAAGTTCGATCAGAATAGCGAAGACAATGGGCTGTTGTTTTGCTAGTGGCTACATTTTTTTTTAATTTTATCTTTTAAAGTTGTAATTACAATTATGCCTTACACCGAAAGTTAGATAGGCAAAGGAATAAATAAAATAAATAAAAATAAAATAATTACAATTATTTATTTTTTTCCCAACAGACAATAAATCTAATTACAGGGAAAGTAATATAAAGAAACATTTGAAAAATGAAATAAAAAAAGAGTAAAAGAAACAAATTACTTCTACATTCGAATTCACTTATTGTCGTTTGAAAAAAATGTATGTTAATAATTGTACATACAGAGAGGTTTTTTTTATCAGTATACATTAAGGGAAGAAGCAAAAAACGCGAGTCAAACGCATTGAACCGATTAATGTGTGTATGTTTAGTTGATTATTTGGCATATGTGTGTTCAGTTTCGTGTTATATGCAACTAAACATACATACATCAATGCGTTTGACTCGCGTATTTTGCATGTATACATAGGGGAAATGTATACTGATAAAAAAGCTCTCTGTATAATATCTATGTATTTCTGATTGTACAAAGGTGAAGTCCGTAAATAAATGAATAAATAAATAAGCGTATTTATAAATTTAATAAAAAATGTTAACTTTTTATAATATAAACAAAATCAAAAGAAATATGAAGCCCGCAATTCATATGAAAATGAACAAAAAATAATTGATCGAATTTTATTGATCATTACCAGAAATTCCCTCGTTTAATTTCATTGTAAAAAAAAACAAACATTAAAACAAATAATAAAAATTAATACAGATTATAACAAAACTAAACTAAAATAGAAATATTTTTTTCATATAATGGAACGTGAGTCATAAAAAATATCTATGAAAGGATGAATATTATTGTATATACTAAGCATGGATGTAATTAGAAGGGGAGGTTTTGTTGATTGATTGTTTTAGCGGTCAGTTTTATTAAATGCTTCTTATTCATAAATCGTATTCGAATTGTTTGGGTTTAAGTAGAATTTTGTGGATTAGTCAATAGAAAAGAGAAAGGATTGCTACGTGGTGACCAAAAATAATCGATTATTTCCAAATTCTCAAGGAACAAACTTTGAAATAAAATATAATTGTCATCATTCAGAGAGAAAAAAAGGACAATAATAAAAACGAACATTGAATTATTGAAACAATTTATTCACGCTTAATTGATGCATAACCGTAACTAAAAATCATAAGAGGATTGTGATTTGTAGTTGCGGTAATAAAAAGACCTTTATTTGGTTAACGTTAGTTTATAAAATAATATTTAATTAATTTTCTTATATCTCACCCTACATTATAATAATAATAATAATAATAATTTTATTCCCAACAGAAAAATCCAATTATAGGGAAGCATTATATAATAAATAAATTAAATATTATTTTATAAACTAACGTTAACCATTCAAATAGTTACAAAACGAAAATTACAAAGAAAAATTATTAAAATACATTAAGGTTGCGGTTTAGTAGAAAGAGATAGCTATATAGTAAAATGAAAATAATTGTTTGAAAAAAAAATATAATATGAATATGTATTTACATTTTTATCTACCGAGTATAAAGTATCAGTCTAAATAAAAAATAAATCGTTAATTTTCGTGTATTACGTCAACTTACTAATTCAAGTTAGAAAAGAAAATTGTAAGATATAATGAAATTAATAGGTCATGTCTGTTAAGTTATTTGAATGCAGAATTTAGTGAAATCCTTTAAATTTTCATTCCACAAGTTTTTATTAGCAAAAATATAATTTGAAATTTGCTATAAATTTGATCAATTTTCATTGTTTTTCATAATTGTATTTAACACAAACTAAACATTAAAATAATTTTTAATTCGTCTGATGAAATTCCTGCTTATTTTAAGATTACTTTAATGTATAATACAATATTGTTCATTGCTCACAACTGCAATCGAACTCGAATTAGTGATTGTCAATATTTATATAGCTATCTCTTTCGTCTAAACCGCACCCTTATGTGTATGTATTTTAAATTTTTTTTTGAATTGTTGTCTGTTAATTTTTTTGAGTTTACGTTTTTTTTAAATTAAATACACTTTCAAAATAAAAATTTGTTCTTTATTCGCGATAATTATTTTGCACGCTTTTGCGGCTTCTCCGGGTGAAAAATACATACAGTTACGGTTATATTTATATTTAATTATTTTTGCTTTATTGGATACTTTCTTCTCATTTATCACTTGGTAAAACATATTTAATATGATTTTTTTTTTCAAAAATATTAGAACGTTTGAGTCAATAATTTGAGGTTATGTTTATGATTCCCCTAGAATGGACTTACCATGCAATGGTAGTGAGATGTTGACTCTTCGAAGGCTGAATGACCTTCAAGAAGTACATTTAATGATCGTTGACGATGCCACTTGAAATTAGGCAAAAGGTGGCGCTTGCGTCGTCTTTAATTTATTACTGCAAGAAGTAATTTGCTGATATTATAGTAAAAATTCTGATTGGGTTCTATTTAAAAAATAAATAACGATACATATATGTGACATATTTTATTTCTCTCTGTACTTTAAAGAGTGCTAAAATTAGTTTGATTAAATTTAATTTTGTTAAAAATTAAAACACCTCACACTGAGAAGTATACAGGAACATATAACGATGTTATATAAGACTAAATAAAATAAATAAAATATTAAAAATTAAAATATAACAGTCGCGAAAATATATATATATATGATAATTTTTAAACTTCTTAATTGAAAATACGTGCTTTGAATATAATCCAGTGTTTTTAAAGCTGTACAATGTAACATGTGCAATCATTTAACAATTAACCTTGATGTATCTATTTCTCATACGCAAAGGAAGTTATTTAAATATTAATCATAATGTTAATTGAATTAATATTCCATTTGTTGTGTTATGTAGACACGCAATGGGAATTACAAGTAATTAATAATTCGAATCGAATTCATTTAAAAATGTTACACCCAAATTTAAAATGGAGAAATAAACTAATTATGAAATGCCGGAATTTCTTAAATTTAAGTTCGTATTTTGTCCTTTCATATGTTTATTTTAAACGGTTAACCAAGAGCGTTTTAAAACGAGCAAATAACTAATTATGAAAATCAAGAATTTCTTCACTTAACTTTAGTATTTTTTGTTTTTTTACAAGTTTGTTTTAAAAAGGAGTTTTTTAAAAACGAATTATGAAATACTAGAATTTCTTTTTTTTTTTCGTTTTATATGTTTATTTCTAAAATACCAGAATTTCTTAAATTTAAATTTGTATTTTGTTCCTTTTATGTGTTTATTTTAAACGGTTAACCAAGAGCTGTTACGGCAGAATCTAAATCTAAATTGACGAAAAATATATATCTCATTTTGATATTTTACATACATATTAAATTGTAGTAGTTATTGTAAATAACTCTATTATTATTATATGATTTTGTCTCGCTTTTCGCGGTGAGTTAAATACCTGACAGGAATTTATCCAATGTACAGGTACGTAAATATTTATATTTAATCGCTACTTAGAAATCTTGTTATATTGCAGGTGCTCAGAATAACAGATTTTTGAAATTCTAGGTAGATGTTTCCCTTGATGTCCATTTTTGTATGCTCTTGCTGAGATTTATTATTATTATTATCAAATAAACTGGTGTAATTAGTTTTTATCTATCTTGTTTCGTTTTCGAGGAAAAAAAATCACGAATTTTCGCTTGCTTTCGGCCTTGCAGTTAGTCATTACCCCTTAAAGCTAATATTTCTACAAAAGCTTTAATCACTTTTTTTTTAAATAAATTAAAAAATAATAAACTTTCCGTTTGATGCAACCGACGAGGGCCGCTTCTCAGTCTGTTGTTTGCTGCAAACTTTGATTAAATTTGATGTACTTAATAACGAAGTTCGGGTAAACAAGAAAATTACTCGAATTTCGCTAAGAGGCGAGTTTTCCTGTGCTTAATTACGTTGTTGAACAGACGGAGTGAATAGAGAGAGGGATTGCTAATTAATTAGCCTTTCAATGGGGATTTTATTAGACGGAAGAATGGGGATTAATTAACTGTTTTTTTGTTTTGGCGTGACGAAAATTATTCAATCAGCATAGGATTGAATTACGTATATGGGGATTATTTTACAGAAAATACTACTGTATTAAAAAAGAAATAATTAAATAATAATTAATAACAAAAAAATTCTAAACATTGTTTTGTGTAACAGTTTGCTGAAACTGCAGTTATAGTCACAGTTTTTTGTATAAATTAAATTAAAAAAATAATTATTTACTTATTTACTTAACGGAGGCCATTTTATACAGTAACATACATACCGAATAAAATTTTTTTTATTTAACATAAATATATTTTTAACTTAAACTAGTCATAAGCAACACTGAATCAATTCTTTGAACCGTTTGGGAATGCACTTATCTTATTTATTAATTTATTTATTTATTTATTAATTAATTCATTTATTTACGGAAATCTCCTTTCTACAAAAACTGTAAACATTTACATAAATCATCATAAATAATAATACACAAATAAGTCAACTATTCATTTTATTAACGGTGGTTTACCATAGAATATTACAATAAAATACAATAAAATAGTAATAATAAACACATTAAACATTTAAAACAAAACACAAACAATAAAATATAAAATCATATTTCGCTTACATCAAGGCCGTAAAAGAGTGAGCATGTGGCGCAATTCTTTAAGGCTGTTCGCAAAAAATCAAAATTGCTACCTATCTACCTAAGTATTAATAGTTTAGGAATACTTACCTGATTGTATACAAATATGTAAATTATTGTATAATGTAATCAATTAGAATGGAGAATTCCGTAAAATAAAGATAAAGTTAAAGTTAAAGTTACTTTGCACTAAATGCATAATCAATCAATATTTTTCCCTTTTTATTTTATTTTTTTTGTATTTTCATTTGTTATACAAAATAATGTTTTTCATTATTAAATTCAAACATTTATCTACCCCGTTATATCATCTTACATGTTTGTTCCATAATGTAACATTTTCAATTCCATGATCGAGCTGTGTTGTAAATCAGAAATACGTCTAATTTCTTTATATATCCATCTAACAACACGTAATAAATTATCCCTCATTTGTTTTAACAGATCTTTGATAAAGAAATTCGGAGTATAATGAGATTTCCAGTTTTTCCAGTCTGAGGCATTTGCCGGTGCTGTAAACGTCACTGACAGTGAAGTATTAGCATAGTTTTCGTCGTAAATTACGCAAAGGAAACCGAGGGAGGGTTGCGTTGAATTTCAGGTAATTGCCACAAACAGAAAAAGAAATTTAAACTAAACTGAAATAATCAGATTTTGTGTCATTACGAAAGACAAGAAT
Source organism: Philonthus spinipes (assembly GCA_963082785.1). NCBI lineage: Eukaryota > Metazoa > Arthropoda > Insecta > Coleoptera > Staphylinidae > Philonthus > Philonthus spinipes. The sequence continues at coordinate 4,388,595 of OY720306.1, forward strand.
AAGCAATTATTTCAAAATTATTGCTGTATTTAATTATTTCTTTATGAATTTAAATGTACACAACTTATTTATATTTTCAAATAAAATAATTATTAAGTAGTATTTTTGTAAAATACGACTTATTAGCATTCTCAAATCAAAAGGCTATCATGAAGAAAATGAAATAATAAAGGTATTGCGTAATTTTCCTATCTTGATTTTGACAAATTTATTACTGAAATAAAAGCCCCATACATTTTCTTATAACTTGAGATATCACTCAAGGAAAGAGAATCCAATAAAAAAATATAACGATAAAAACAACAATAAAAGTGAAATAATATATATGAATAGTCTTTTTCGTCGTAAACTCGAATTTTATGATCCTTGTAAATAAAATTAATATAATAAACACGTTTTGTATCTACTTTTGGATAAACAACTTTTAGATTGATAATAAAAAGCGTAAATTGTTGATATTATAGTCATAATTTCACCCTGTAACATAATAATTAATATAAAAATTAAAATGAAACAAAGATGATTCACTCATTTGCAGTTTAATTTAATTTTAATTTATTATTAAAATTTACAAATTAAAAGATACAAGTATATAAGAAAAAAAAAAGTAAATTATTTAGTAGAAAAGTACAGAGTCATATCGTTATACATATTAATAAATTAATAATGATTCATGAGAATTAAATTTAAATTTAGCTGAATGGAATGACAGGAAAAATCACTGTTCAAACAAATTATATCCAGATTGAAATAATTAAACATATTGCGAAGTAATGACTGTCTTTAATGAGGTTAAAGACACATTATTTTAAATTACAATGAAATTAAACAATGAAAATTTCTGGCAATGATCAATCTACAAATAGCCTTGTAACAATTAATTGTTGTTTCCTTTCATTAAATATTTTCGACTCAAACCGTTACAATTCGCAGTAGTACTGCTATGCAACAAACAAATATGTATTGTGTAATCCAATGTCCGGCGGGGTAAATGCTCGGGAAGTAGTTGTTTCAATAGATGTTTGTAAAACTTACAGTGTAAGTAATTTTTGCAGTTGGAAAAAGGGAATTTTATTGATCATTGCCAGAAAGTTTTCTTGTTTAATTTCATTGCAATAAAAAAATAATAATAATTAAATTCAAAATTATGACATACAAATAAAACTAACTAAAACTTTTCATATAATTAATGGTTTTGATATTTAGATATTGGTAGTTCATATTTATTTCATAAAACTTTTCAATTTCTGAATTGATGGTAACTAAATGTAAGAAAAATCTATTATATAAAGTAGTGTTTGTTTAATCATACACGATGTAAAATAGTGTTATCAATAATTCACATGTGTCAGAAAACCCTAACCGAATTATTGCATTTATAGGTTACAGTATTATAATAAATATCATTAAATAAAATTGTAACTGATTCACTGATTAATTAATAAATTATTTCCTCTTGCATTATACAATATGTTATTGTTATGCAACAGCAAATGTCCGTTATTGAAAATTTGTTTAAAGTACTTATGTAACATAAGTCAAAATGTCGCAGTGCTTGAAAAGGGAAATAATTTTTGCATAATTGATTTGTATATTTTTTTTCTGATATTTGTCCTTTTATGGTATATCCGTTGGACAATAAAAATTATTATTATTAATTACTTTCGAGTTCTTTTTATTTAATTTATTTATAAAACTGTTTATTTGCCGATTTTAGGGACATTCACCACTCGCAGTTGCAGTCCTGCCTTAACTGTAGGGAATTTTAATCACCGAATAAATTTGTTAAATATATGAAACTGTTGGAAACATAATTAAAAATAAAGCAAAAAAGAAACAGATTGTGAAATAATTAATAATTAATTTTGAGATACAAAAAATAACATTAACAATAAATTATGTTGTTTGTTTTTTTAACTAAACTTCGTTACTGATGGCAAAAGGCCACTCGGAGTTCGTTTTGGGAAAGTGAAACCCCCTCGCGTCCTTTGACAAATTAGACAGACGCATTCACGTTGAAGTTTTTATTCTGAAATGCTTGATAGTTTCTGCTTTTAAAACTTTCTTACTTCAGTTTTGGGTCGATACTTTCTTTGCTCCTTCCGTAGCTACATGACTGTAGTATTTACAAGAAAAGATGAAAATGTCAGAAGAAAATGTCATGTCTTCTTGTGGGAGCTTTTGAAAGTAATGGTAATTGTAATGTATTACTATCTTAAATATTTTTTTATTATAAGGGAAGTCCGTAGTGGTTCAGGTAAAAAGAGACAAAAGTGGAAACAATCAACCTGATTGGGACAACAAACAAAATGAGAATATCTTTCGGGATAGGAGTAAAATAAAAAATATGAAGTATATTATATGATCGAGAGCTTTTCTCTTCCAGAGTGCTACGAATTATTTATTAAAAAATAAAATATGTTGGCAACAATTTTCTCTGTGTTTTATATAAAAAATAATTATTCGTCCGTCACATTAACAGCACACATGATGTTAATTAAATATGATACAATTTGTAATTCTGGTACATGAACGAGTCAACATAATTGCATGTGCGTGTTTTTATTGTAACACAAATATTACACGCATGTATATGAAATTTAGATTAGTTTGTAATTGATTTTAATTCCACTTATTTGACATCAAGTATAATTGCAATTAAATTACGTTAAACAAAGCTGATGTTATCGTGAATTGATTAATTTCTTATAAAATGTTTTTTTCTTTTTTCTTTAAAACACTGCAATAATAATAGATTCTTGGCAGAATGACTTATGGCCTTTAATAATAATTTCATTTTTGTGGTATTTTATCAATTTTTGTTATTTTCCTGTAAACTTTATCACTAATAAAGATTGTTTTTAAATTAAATAAAAAGAATTTGAACGTAATTAATAAATTATATCCACATTTTGACTTGCGTTACGTAAGTACTTTAAACAAATGCACATTAAAACAAATACTTCCCGGGTAAATACCCCGCCGGACATTGAATTACATAATGTACACCTGTGAATAAAATATTGCTTCATGCAACAAATTGCTTTTATTTTAAACAAACTTTTCAATAAATATGAGCAAATCAAATTTTGCACTCTCTGTTCTTGAGATTTAATTTTAATTAAATTAATCAACAGTCCCTTTTATACGCCCCGAAAAAGAGAACTTCATCCTCCGCTGAGTGCATTTAAAGTTCCCGTTTTAAAAGTTCCCCTTTGAGTGAAACTTCCCTTGCCATTTCCTTTACATCTCATTTGCCTCGAGATTCATTAAACTGCGAAATGCTGCTGCTGAAATTCCGAATCGAGTTAATCGCTTCGGGAAACATTGCCCGGTTCGTATTGAATAATGTTCTGTGTAAAGCAACCTTGGATATCCAGTACAGATAAGTTATTTAAATAATCAATTGAAAATGCAGATGTAATTGAATTAATTACTTTAAATAAAAGAAACGTATTTTTTTGTTTCAGTTATTATTCTCATCATGGGATATGTATGAAATTAATTTAACTAATTTGTAATATACCATATACTTAAGAGTGATATTTCATCTGTGATATTTTAGTTTCAACTGTGATTTTTGTACTTGTGCTTAGCAACATTAACTTTTATTTAGACCCAGGATGCAATATTTACTGATTATATAGTATTTATTTATGTTGTTTGTTTTAAACCGTTGTCTATGTATAATATGTGTTCTATTTATTTATTTATTTATACAAACCCAACAGACATAGTCCATTGACAGGGTTTACAATATTTACAAAATTATTTTATATATTATATTTTATAACTTAATTTGTCCTAATATTTGTGGATCGTCAACATGATTGTGTACAATTTTATGAGAAAGCACAGGTTTATATACATATATGTAGATGATGTACTGAGATAAATTCAAATTCACATGTATGCATTCCGATATAAGAGATAAGCATTAATTTAATCTCAGCTATTGAACCGTATGGGGATACTGTTTCAGATTATCCCATTCTCATGTTATGTTGTTTAATGTCTTTATTTATCTTCTATTTAGTAATTTAATGAGCATGAGCTATATTTGTTTATGTATAGCTAATTGTGTTTTCTTAGATTTGCAAAATAGGTGAATTCCGTAAATAAAGATAATAATAACTTATTTTGATGTATTATTATAATTTTAATCTGAATTTTTAAAACTCTTTGGAAAAATGGATGCATTATACCGATGTAAAGTTATTCACGGTTTTTCGGCCCGGCGCCTCCACCATGGCGGATGCGCGGGGATTTTCGTGGTTCACCCACGGATTTTATTTCCCATTTATATACATCTAAGACAAAGAAATCGAAAATTAAAGGCGCCAAAGTCAGCCGTTTTTAACCTTGAAATTTCACCGATTTTCTGTTGGAAACCGTGGATAAGAAAAAAATTTAAAAAATAGTTAAAATATAAAAATAAACTTTTTTATTGTTTTATGTGGTTCTTAAGACCCCCATGAACAATCTAAGACAAAGAAGTCGAAAATTAATGGCGCCAAAGTCGGTCGTTTTGAACTTTGAAATTTGACCGATTTTCTCTTGAAAACCGTGGACAATAAAAAATTTTAAAAAAATAGTTAAAATAAAAAAATAACCTTTTTTATTGTTTAATGTGGTTCTTAAGACCCTCAGAAACAATCTAAGACAATGAAATCGGAAATTAATGTCGCCAAAGTCGGTCGTTTTGAACTTTGAAATTTGACCGATTTTCTCTTGAAAACCGTGGATAATAAAAAAATTTAAAAAAATAGTTAAAATAAAAAAATAAACTTTTTTATTGTTTAATGTGGTTCTTAAGACCCCCAGGAACAATCTAAGACAAAGAAATCGAAAATTAAAGGCGCCAAAGTCAGTCGTTTTGAACTTTGAAATTTGACCGATTTTCTCTTGAAAACCGTGGATAATAAAAAAAAATAAACAAATAGTTGAAATAAAAAAATAAACTTTTTTATTATTTGATGTGGTTCTTAAGACCCCCAGGAACAATCTAAGACAAAGAAATCGAAAATTAATGGCGCCAAAGTCGGTCGTTTTGAACTTTGAAATTTGACCGATTTTCTCTTGAAAACCGTGGATAAAAAAAATTAAAAAATATGTAAAATAAAAAAATAAACTTTTTTATTGTTTGATATGGGGTTTAAGACATCTAGTAACAATCTAAGACAAAGAAATCGAAAATTAAAGGCGCCAAATTCAGCCGTTTTCAACTTTGAAATTTCACCGATTTTCTCTTGAAAACCGTGGATAATAAATTTTAAAAAATAGTTAAAATAAAAAAATTAACTCTTTTATTGTTTAATGTGGTTCTTAAGACCCCCAGAAACAATCTAAGATAATTAAATCGGAAATTAATGGCGCCAAAGTCGGTCGTTTTGAACTTTGAAATTTGACCGATTTTATCACATTTGTTACCACCTTGTATAATTCGTATTTAAGCAGTCTTACAAAAAATATGTAATGAAAAAAATATTCGGGGCTATTCTGTATGGATAACGTTTAACATGATCGTTATACGAGAAGTATCACATTTTAAGTAAATTTTCTATAAATTATAATAAATAGAGATAATGATTAATTTTATTATCTGCATCAATTTCTATATAATCGAGTGAACACAATTTTTGTTTTCTTATTAAAGCATCTGGGTTTTCATATATACTTTTTACATGGTCATATTCCGTATTTACACTTGTTGAACGTATTTATAAACTTATATTTAAGTAATCATAAAACTTGTAAAAAGGTGATTACCGTAATAAAGTTATTATTATTTAAATCCAAATTTGCTTAGACTGTGTGATAGAAGATAACTTTTCTCTTACAGAATAGCCTCGATTATCTTATGATTTTTTTACTGTATTTACATAATGGGATAGAGTTCTCGTTCTGGATTCCATAGGTGTTCTCATCCTGTATTTGGAATTAGTTAAATATATTAGATGATGGCTAATGGCCGAGTAGCCAAAGCCAATGTATTTATCCTCATTTCATCACATAATGGGATACGAGAGAAATTAATTTAACCTATTTTGATATATTTTTTTAAAATTTCAATCCGAATTTTCTTTATTGTTTTGGTTAAAAATGTAATGGAACGTAAATTAATCGAAATTTTATTTATAATAATAAAACTGCCTTTGTTTTTATAACTGATTTTCTTTCCAATATAGATTTTACTGCTAGTTTGATAATGACGCGTTAATGTCGACGAAAGTATAGTCACTAAAAAAAAAATCAATTATACAATGAAAACGGAGACGATTTACTCTTTTCCAGTTATTTAAATTAAAATCATATAAGCAAGAATTAATGAAAATTATTAATTGTACTGGTATGCAAAAACAAATATCTACAATGTGTGACGGAGTATATGCCCGGGAAGTAGTTGTTTGTAAAAAAAAAAAACGGTGTCGAATGAGACTTGAGATTTATAATTACAATATGCGTATGCACATTTTATATCAAAATTTTGTAGATAACAATCTATTTTGTAAGCGAGTTTGTAATAATCACACGCTAAATTATGCTTTCGAATGATTCTGTACTTTTTGATACTGAATCCGGGCGTACACGTTTATCAGGTGGAAAACTTACGCCCACGGAGCGAGAGAATGTTTTATTCCGTCCCGTGTAAATAATACGCTCGTCGAAATTGAAACTGTATCCGCTTGCAGCGCGGATCGGAATTTTACAAAATGAAAAAGGAAAAAAAAAAGACAGACTGCTCGTTCTCGTAATCCCACGCAATAATTCCAGGCCCGTCACGCCGGATATTGGACAGCTCCAAATGAACACGGCCCGCTGGTCCATAAACTGCCGAATTAATTAAATTCCGTGTTCACAGCTTTTTTTGATGTTGTCGCTGTTGTGTTATTTAGTTCCTGTCTTTGTGAACGATATTTATGAATGGATACTGTTTATTTTTGTGTAAATTTCAGTACGGTGTTGATTAATTAAGAAAAACCTAATAACTTTATAATTTACAACTTGTGTAGGACAAAATCGAGTAATATTAGTAATCGAATATTTCTAAATGAGCATTTTTAAATAAATGAAGTCATTAAGTAACAATAAATTGATGTTTTCAATAAAAAAGGAACAATTGCTTATTGTAATAGAATATGTTGTATTAATAAAATTATCATATACTTAATTTTGCAGTAACAAAAACGATCGAAAAGATCGGCTTTGCCTATTTACAACATCTTTATATGAAATATATACAGGGCGACCCATTAATATTGGGAACCATTAAGTTCCGAGAACCAAAATATGATGATTCAACGGAACTTATTTATATACAAAAGTTAACCGTTAAGCCAGAAATCATCTTCAAACTATTAAAGCATAGCAAATTTTATAAAAATCGAAAGGTGCATTCAATTTCATTTTTTTTTACTTCAAATTTTATTTTATAGTTTTCTGTTGGCATTGAATGTTCGATTCCCTAACATTATTTTTCTTTAATCTCACCTTGTTAGATAGATAAAATAAAATATCTAGGAGTAACAATAACAAGAAATGGAGACTTTCTTGTTATTGTTACTCCTAGATATTTTATTTTATCTATTACTTCAAAAAAGCAGAGTGCTTGTGATGATTTTTGTTTTAGGCCAATTTTGCTTCCTTCTTTGATTATTTCTTCCAGAATTTCTTCCATTTGAAAGATTAGTTAATTTTAAACATTTTCTGTCTCTTCATAATTTTCGATAAATTTTACATTATATTTCAGTTTAAAAACGATTACTTTTATTCATTCTTTTTTTTGTTGTTAAATAAAATCGTTTAAATAATCGCTGATTATTTAATGGCGATGACTCAAAATCATCTTCTTGGAAACATTATGTGACTGTAATTAAACAGATGCAATCATTTTATCGGCTTTAAAACGTCCAATTTGATCGTCAGTAAACATTTAAATACGGCAATAACCGACTCCACAAATTCCGTTTTATATTCAACGGAGCTTTCGTCCGCCGTATTCGAAGGATCCAAATCGATTCCGGCGTGTTTGTGCGAAATAAAATCACACGAAAGCGAATATTTGGATAAACACGTTTATGAAATAAATTAAAAGTAAATTCTGATTGAATTCCAATATATTTCGTTTCGTTAAGATTAATTTTCCTATATTGGAATTTTAGTAATTGTAATAATAATAAATGGAGGACGAAGTAAGCAACATCCTTTGCCTAATTTCATTCGAAATGGTTGTTGAACGTTTTATTAAATTGTAATAATATTTTTTTTTTTGTTATCTTCATGAAACTGCTTCAGGATATTTTCAAATTTATGCTAAAAATAACGATTATTCAAGGCAAATATTAGAAATTGAAAAAAAAATCATATTAATTTTGGAGTATCTTTATGAAACTATATTAGTATATTAAACAAAGCTTGCTATTTCAGAATATATAAAAAAACTGAAAATACCCCTTGCACAGTTTTTGAGATTTTTCCAATTTAAGCCAAAGTCGACTTATTTCGTATCATTTTACCATTATTTAAATTTTTAAAATCGTAACAATTATATTTTTCTGAGTAGCTTCATGAAACTACATCAGGATATTAAATAAAACATAATCTTTGAGAATATGTAAAAAACAAAAATTACGCCCTTCACAGTTTTTGGGATATTTTCAAATTTCAGCAAAAACGACGAAATTCCATGCATTTTTTAAATACTTGAAATTGAAAAAAATCGTAATAATTATAAATTTTTGAATATCTTTATGAAATTACATCAGGATATTAAACAAAACCTGCTCTTTCACGATATGTAAAAAAACTGAAAATACTCTTTGCACGATTTTTGAGATATTTCCAATTTAAACCAAAATCGACGATTTTTCATATGAGTTTACCAAAATTTGAAATTTAAAAAATCATAATAATTATATTTTTGGGGGTATCTTAATGAAACTTCGTCAGTATATTAAGCAAAGCTTACTCTTTCAGAATATGTAAAAAACTGTAAACACCCCTTACACAGTTTTTGAGATATTTCCAATTTAAGCCAAAATCGACGATTTTTCGTATGATTTTACCAATATTTGAAATTTAAAAAAATCGTAATAATTATATTTTTGGGGGTATCTTAATGAAACTTCGTCACAATATTAAGCAAAGCTTACTCTTTCAGAATATGTGAAAAACTATAAACACCCCTTGCACAGTTTTTGAGATATTTCCAATTTAAGCCAAAATCGACGATTTTTCGTATGATTTTACCGAAATTTGAAATTTAAAAAATCATAATAATTGTATTTGTTGGGATATCTTAATGAAACTTCCTCAGGATATTAAACAAAGCTTACTCTTTCAGAATATGTAAAAAACTGATAACACCCCTTGTACAGTTATTGAGATATTTCCAATTTAAGCCAAATTCGACGATTTTTCGTATGATTTTACCGCAATTTGAAATTTAAAAAATCATAATAATTGTATTTGTTGGGATATCTTAATGAAACTTCCTCAGGATATTAAACAAAGCTTACTCTTTCAGAATATGTAAAAAACTGTAAACACCCCTTGCACAGTTTTTGAAATATTTCCAATTTAAGCCAAAATCGACGATTTTTCGTATGATTTTACCAAAATTTGAAATTTAAAAAATCTTAATAACTATATTTTTGGGGGTATCTTAATGAAACTTCGTCAGGATATTAAGCAAAGCTTACTCTTTCAGAATATGCAAAAGACTGAAATTACCTCTTCTGCGTTTTTTGTAAGATATTTTCAATTATAATCCAGAATCGACGAATTTCAATGTTTTTTTTTTTCACATTTCAGAAAACTTTCAACAAACAAATTCTCTTATAAACCTTCATAAAACTGCGGCAGGGCTTTAAACCAAGCGTTTTTCTTTACACGGAGTAACATTCTATTATTCCTTCAAAACTGCAGTTTGTGGGTTACGAAGCTTTTACGGTGAGGTAATTCTATTTAGCGCTTGGGAAATTGGGAGAAAATTGAATTTTCCCCTTTACAAACAATAAGTAAAATAGATATATATATGTATATATCTTTATTTACGGCATGCCTTTTACAATATACTACATAGATAAATAAGAATAGAAAAAAGGATTTATTCTCTTGGTCAAAATTATTTCAATAAATTAAATAAAAATAATTAGAAAATAATTAATTAATAAATTATTTCCTTTTTGTACTCTTTGTAATGATGAGGGATGAAATACCGAAACACGTGTCTGTAGATGACCTTATATTACATAACTTTAAATTATTTATTTTTTTGTTTGATTTCTGCATTAATTATTTTCGATTCAAAAATGGTTGCATCATACACTTTGTTATTGTTATGCTACAGCAAGTTTCTATTATTTAAAACATTTGTGTTAAGTACTTATGTAGGATAATTCAAAATGTCGCCGTAGCTAAAAAGGGAATAATTTATTAGCAGAATTACAATTCTTTACAAATATTTATCTTTACAATACATATTGATGGGGTAGTAGTCTGTTATGGGCTATCGACCGGAGGTCTTTCTGCCCAATAATTTATTAATCGGCTAATAAATTAAATCAGTACGAGTGGTTTAATTTATTTGATTCGTGTAAATATACATTTAAGCGCGTTTTAAAGAAACATGTACTTCTTGTGTAATATAATATTAGAGTTAATTTAGAATTTAATGTAATAAGTAAAATATTTTTGTAAACTGTTTTTGTAAAAAGGGGTTTTCCCGTAAATAAATAAAAAAATAAAAAAAAATAATTATTTTCATTTTTTAAAATTTAATTTAGATAATTAAGTTTTCGTCGAAAAATGTGTATAATTAAATAAATCTTAATAAGTATTTTTTTTTGGTGCCACACACCTCACATAACTTCCCATATAAACCTTAACATGTGTAATTATTAAAAAAGAACTCAATATTTTTTTATTGATAAAATAACGTAAGTATTAATTTCATTTTTGAGAAGCAAGACAAAGTCTGCTGTTTTTTTTTATATATAATACACCACTGCTGATTATAGAAGCTTGAAAATGCCGATTAATGAATTAAAGCGTCGTTATCGTGTAACGAGAGAGAGAAAAAAGTAATTTATAAAAGGTCGCTGCTAATTGCTTGGTGGGTCATTATTATAATTAAATTAAGTATATATAGAAGCTCGTTTATTACGGTAGCCCATTTTTATCAAAGCACTTGCGCAATTTCCCCGACAGCGGCGAATATAAAATTCCATTTAGGTTTGAAGCACGGGCAGAGATAACTTTTTATGGATTTAATATTGCATAGAGCGGAAAATATGAAAGAAAATCTGAGCTCCTTTTGAACGTGTTCTTTTATTTATGTTTATATTTCAAGACCGAGATTTTATCATAAGTGTCATGTTGGGATGATAAATAATATAATAGAAAAGAGTTTATTTTTAATTATAATAAATATTGAAATGGAGTACATAAAAAAATAAACGTAATTAAAACAACAACATTTAAATGAATGAATTCTTTACCATTATTATTTAAATGGGAAAACGTTTGAAAATAATATTGTGTAGGCAAAAAGGCCGACGGCCGATAGACGTTTTCTACAGACAACCCTTTCAGAATATATAAAAAAAACTAACATTACCCCTCCACGGTTTTTGAAATATCTTAAAAAAATGAATGGTTGAGGCTGAAACAGCATATTCACAATTAAATAAAATAAATCTTTATTCAGACAATTACATTTTTATAAACATTGAGTATATACATTAAAATAGGTTTGTCTGTCCTGGGCTATCGTCCGGAGGTCTTTCTGCCCTATTTATTGGCATTTTATTTGATTTAATTATTTTATTTCACCCAACGACAAATACCCATTGCGTAATCCATTTCCCAGCGAAATATTCCCCCAAGAAGTAGTTGTTTCAAATAGACATTTACATTGTATTTACGTCAGCGCTTCCATCACAACTAATTTCTCTATTTCAAGCCGTGGAAACGACGTATTCAATTGAGGAAATTAATCTTCTCCCGCCCGGCGAAATTTGCATTTCTGGCTCTCGGAGTGGATGTTGCTCCGCTCAATCTGTTCCGCTACAATTTACGGCATACATTTGTTTAAGAAATGGACTGTATTATGGAAATGCCTCGACAATACAGCGAAGGAGAGGCTCTTTATTGCCGCGATAATGGCGGCTTAAGCCACGCGAGAATTACGGGATTCGTGTTGGACGCGTCGTAAATCGAGTGTTAATATTTTTTTATGAGGAAAAGATGTAAATTACGTTTTTTTTTAATAAGGATTAAATAAATCTAATATTTAATAAATCGCGCAAAGTGTGATATATTGCCTATTTTTTTAGGATTTGTAGTTAAAAACGACGGATTTTATTGATTTCATACCAATATTAAAAAAAATCGTAATAATTATTATTGTTGGGATATCTTAATGAAACTTTGTCAGGATACAAAACAAAGCTTGCTCTTTCACAATATGTAAAAAATGAATAACACCCCTCCACTGTTTTTGAGATATTTTCAATTTTCTGCTAGAAACGGCGAATTCTTCAGTGTTTTAACGAATATTTGAATTAAAAAAAATCGTAATAATTATAATTTTTGGGGTATCTTAATGAAACTTCATCAGGATATTAAGCAAAGCTAGCTCTTTCAGAATATGTAAAAAACTAAAATTACCCCCTCCACGGTTTTTGAGATACTTTCAATTTTCTGCTAGAAACGACGAATTCTTGAGATTTTTAACGAATATTTGAATTTTAAAAAATCGTAATAATTATAATTTTTGGGGTATCTTAATGAAACTTCATCAGGATATTAAGCAAAGCTAGCTCTTTCAGAATATGTAAAAAACTAAAATTACCCCCTCCACGGTTTTTGAGATACTTTCAATTTTCTGCTAGAAACGGCAAAGTCTTCAGTTTTTTAACGAATATTTGAATTTAAAAAAATCGTAATAATTATAATTGTTGGGGAACCTTAATGAAACTTCGTCAGGATTTAAGCAAAGCATCCTCTTTCAGAATATGTAAAAAACTAAAATTACCCCTTGCACTGTTTTAGAGACATTTTCAATTTTCTGCTAAACCGACGAGTTTTCGTGCTCTTTAACGAATATTTCAATTTTAAAAAATCGTAATAATTATAATTTTTTGGATATCATAATGAAACTTCATCAAGATATTAAGCAAAGCATGCTCTTTCAGAATATGTAAAAAACTAAAATTACCCCCTCCACGGTTTTTGAGATATTTTCAATTTTCTGCTAGAAACGACGAATTCTTGTGTCTTTTAACGAATATTTGAATTAAAAAAATCGTAATAATTATAATTTTTGGGGTATCTTAATAAAACTTCGTCAGGATATTAAGTAAAGCATGCTCTTTCAGAATATGTAAAAAACTAAAATTACCCCCTCCACGGTTTTTGAAATATTTTCAATTTTCTGCTAGAAACGACAAATTCTTGAGGTTTTTAACGAATATTTGAACTTAAACAATGGTAATAATTGTAATTGTTGGGGTATCTTAATGAAACTTCTTCAGAATATTAAAACAAGTATATTTTTGAGAAATTTTTAAATTTCAGCTAAAAATTACGATTTTTACAATTATTTTAGATAAAGAAAAGTGTTAATTATAATTTTTGAAATATCTTTATGAAACTACAATAAATAGTATGTAAAAATCTAAAATGATCCCATCTACATTTTTCGATTTTTTTTTTTTCAATTTATAATTAATTATATATATAATTAATAATATTTATGTTTTTGTGTTCAATTCTGAAATTACGTCTAATAAGCACGTGCTTAAAAGTTGTTTATAAAACTAGTTACACAATTATTATCACGTAACAATATAAAAATATAACACAAACGATTCCATTTCACCAAACTTAACTATTTCTTCTCCATTATAATGCAAGCGACAAAAGTATAATATTCCAATAGAATTGTATGTTTGTAAAAACCGTTTCAGTACAACGGGATCCATTTCCACGGAGGTGAAACCAATCGAGTTGAATTCCCGCGGGACGCGCCCTTTCAATTCAGCAATGTTCCCAACATAAAAGGGAGCGTAATCTTCGACAAATCGTTTCTCGCGTTTTCTCAAAATAAAACGTGACGCTCGAGTTAAATCGGTTGTTACAAGCGAAATGTTTGTAAAGTATAGAAATAAAAGGGAAAATTAAAATCGAATGAAAGCTAAGCCCTAACTTAATCGAAAATAATCTAACTTAATTAAAGTTAATGTAACAATGTTTTATTATTGACTTTTGTTTTGAAAATGACACGAAACAATAGTCAACAATAAAACAATTCGAGTTATACAAAGTAAAAAAAGTGTTTCATTTATTAAAATTGAATTACAATGTATAACAAAGTAGAAGCCTCAACAATTAACAAGATAAAAAACTAAAATTACTCCTCCAGTTTTTGAGATATTTTCAATTTTAATTTAAAGTCTACGAATTTCCTTGCTTTTTTTCTTTAAATAAATTTCTATAAACCTTAATTGTGTATAATTTGTATACATGTTTTCTCCATTATATAAAATGATACGGAATTATCATGATATCCAATGTTTTGTCGACATTTTTACGCCCTGTATAAAACAATTTATGTTTGACATTAGCGAATTGTATTCTGAATTCATTATATACCTGTACTCATACTGTACAACTATATTTAGATTAGTTTATACATATATATTTCTCTGTAATTAGGCTCTGCTTGTTGAGAAATAAATTATTATTATTATTATTATTTATAATTTTGTTAATATTAGCATATTAAGGATTATTTAACATTCAAATGAGTGAAATTCCATCAAAGAAATGGTCCGGTGAATCCACAGCTCAAACACAATGTGTGCAGTGACGGTAATTGAAATTCTTGATACGTATACAACAATAGCGCATCAACTAGAGATCTTGATAATCACACCGACAATAGTAAAGTTTAATAATGGCCTTTAGCACTTTAGCGGAGATGTCTTTGGAATAATAAGAGGGGAGTGTGATGTATGTAATAATATAGGAACTTGTGGTGCGAGTTGGACGCGTTACGAAATGGGGGATACAAAATGTATTTTCGTGTGTTACATAATAAGACGATCTAAAATGCTCGATTATACGAGATATATTGCCTGAAACATCATGAGATCGTATAAATTATATATATATATAAAAAAATTCAAAAATCACAATTCGTAAGTAAATAATGTAAAATTAGATGAGATGGGAACATACAGATTAGTGCCTCAATGTTACATTTTGGGACCCCTTTTGTTTTAATTTATACGTCACAAATTTGTCCTAGTGACAGTAATGAATCTATTAATATCCTGACCATATCCTAACGTCGATGGGAAGGTGTCGTAAGTCAATGTCAGTGCGGCGGGGGGTTCCGCCATTTTATTCAGCGACAATTGGCGGTAATTAACATGGCTGGATGTCTAGTCTAGTCTTTTACTTAGTACTAATTGTTTGTATGGGCTGCACCGTACAGCACCCCCCTTTCCTACTTCTTTTTTAGTTTTTTTTATATTGAACATACGTAAACCATACGTAAACTATAAATTGAGGTTATACACAACGCATACAACAATATAGTGCTATACCGTCGCTGGATAAAATGGCGGATTCCCGCTCCCCGTTTGGCTTCACGCCCATCACATTAGACTCCGTCCAGATATTAATAGGTCCATGAATTAACCTAAACAATTTCCATCTCTTTGCAGATGATAGACTCTTGAAGATGTTAGATAACGCGTGGGATGTTTATTTTTACAGAAAAAAATATTCCGGTTCATTACACCATCGAACTGTGACCATCTGCTTTAGCGAATATTGAATGGAATTAAACTTGTAATTGTGTCTCCTCATTATTAGTTATTGTATTCATTTTTTTTTTTCAGATACTTCACACTGCCTACAATTTTGAATGTATTTAAAACTTCCTCATAAAGTTATTAATAGGATGTCTTCCATCAGAGAACGTTTTGTACACTAAAAGACCATTTTCATAAAGTTCCATTATTAACAGAATCATGTTAATTCTTTTATTTAAGGAAAAAATCTTTTTTGCAATTGTTACTAATAATGTCAATTAAATTTTGTTTATAAACAAAAGCCTATTAGAATAACAGTCAATAATAATTATTAAATTAGGCAATAGATGGCGCTTTATGTTACCTTGCCATATTAAAATAATGATTATGACGAAAATTAACAAAAATAGATATATCTTGAAAACTATTATGTTTAGATGTAAAATACCTTTATACTTTCTGAAAGACAATAAAATTTCCTACAAGATAGGTCTATTATTAGATATAGGGTGTGCCATTTAAAATAAGCACGAAATTTGACCATGAATGTCTTTCTGGAGATACGTTGAATTATCAAAACATCTTAAGATTTTAAATTCCTCTTAATAGTCTAAAATATTCACTTATTAGTCAAATATACTGATACAAAATTTCATTTGTTTTCATTCATTTGAAAGTTATGATTTTTTTCGAAACGAAATTTTTTCTAAAAATATTTAAATATTTAAAAAACTATTAGGTTTATGAACATATTATAAAGGTTACCTTTATTTTTGATGTAGAATCTGAAAATAATATAAAAAATGGGGTATTCCATTAGGAAAATATAAGTATGATACGCCATGCTTTTATGGGACACCCTGTATATTTGACATTAATTTTAAAATATGGTCTTAATAGACCTACATAAGCATGCGGAAGCCGATTTTGAAAAAAAAAACCATTTAGCCTTTAAGCAACTCGGCGCTCACGCTGAGACACCATGTATTTATTAAAAATGTGACGTATTTGTCATTTCATAAAGAAAACGAAACTTCTACTCGATGTGTATTCATAGTGTAAATTTAAAACTAGTTTCCTTTAATTAAATAAGAAAACAAGTTTAATCAGAATTTACGTAACGCGAACCAAATATTCAAATACATTCGCGTTGCCCGAAACAAACCTAATTTAAATCTACTTTCGCGTTATTTCACGTCGCAGATTGATTTATCAAACTTTGTAGAATCGAAGCGTTTATGAAGTTATGAATGCAAACCACGTGTGCAATCATAAAAGAAATGTCACCGTGTAAACATTATCAGCGGGCCGACGAAGGTATGCGGTTTGAGGAGGTGAGCAGAATGCTAACAACCGCCTCGTAGCGGTACTTTTAAACTTGGAGATGGTTTGTTTGTAGCGCTGCAAGGAAAAGCCAATAAAGCAATACGTAACGAATTGTGCGGTTTTTTTTTAATTTTATTATTTTTTCTGTTGCAGATTGAGGAATAAACGAAACGGCTAACGGTATAATGACCGCCGGACCGGAATCGGGCTGAACTGTCGAGGTGCATGCATGCGGGTGTCACCAAAACAACGAACACGGGAACGCTTTTAAAACAATTTAGTGCTGTGGTGGTCGGCGCGCACGGGGGAATTTGAATTGGGTAAAATGTGCGCTGCGGTGAAGTGTTTTTGTGCAACGGTTGATTTAATTTGAACGAGGTGTTTTTATTTTTTTGACGTGATTAAATTCCTGCTGAAAAAAAATGACCGCTGAAACGAAAGAGGCGGTCAAGGATAATCAGAACGGCGTGGACGGTTTGTGCAAAAGTGGGGATCCTTCCGAGTGCGATCCGTGCATTGAAGAAAAATCGAAAAATGGGAAGTTTTGGGGAAGAACTGAGGAGAAATTGAGGGAAAAGAGCGGATTGTCGCAAAAGGGGTTGTATTACGTGGGCGGGTTAGTTTTAGCGTTGTTGTTGTTTTTTGTGATTATTGTTATTCTGGGGGCGCTCTGGCCGAAAACGCCCCACCATTTAGACTTCCCCGTGTGCAACGACGCCGCCTGTCTTCGAGCTTCTGCACAGGTGAGAAATCGCTGTATGCAACTTGTTTCGCTTTACAGGTGTGTGGTTTTATTGTAGGCAACATATAATCGTATAAATGGTTGTGAGTTGTGTGAAGATTTAAATGATTAATATAAGAAAAACTTTTCTTCACAAATATTTATTATTACTAAATACGTATTTCGACTATGATGAGATGAGTACCATCTTCAATAAATATAATCACAAAACCATCGGGTTCTGGTAATTCTGCATATACAAAAATTTGTAGCTATACAAAAAATCACCATTTAAAAAGGATTAAACGAATAAATGCAAATTTCTATCAAATTAAACCCCTTTAAATTTATTACGATTTTTTAAATTTGAATTATTCGAGAAAATGCTTTAAAAATCGTCCATCTTGGGTTTAAGTGAAAATATCTCGGAAACTATGGACAGGGTATTTTTTGTTTTTTACATATTCTGAAAGAGCAATATTTGATTAACACCCCCACGTAGTTTCATAAAGATACCCCGCAAATAATAATTATTACGATTTTTTAAATTTGAATTATTCAAGAAAATGCTTTAAAAATAGTCCATTTTGGGTTTAAGTGAAAATATCTCGGAAACTATGGATAGGGTATTTTTTATTTTTTACATATTCTGAAAGAGCATGATTTGATTAACACCCCCACGTAGTTTCATAAAGATACCCCGCAAATAATAATTATTACGATTTTTTAAATTTGAATTATTCAAGAAAATGCTTTAAAAATCGTCCATCTTGGGTTTAGGTGAAAATATCTCGGAAACTATGGATAGGGTATTTTTTGTTTTTAAATATTCTGAAAGAGCAAGATTTGATTAACACCCCCACGTAGTTTCATAAAGATACCCCGCAAATAATAATTATTACGATTTTTTAAATTTGAATTATGCAAGAAAATGCCTTAAAAATCGTCCAACTTAGGTTTAAGTGAAAATATCTCGTAAACTATGGATAGGGTATTTTTTGTATTTTACATACTCTGAAAGAGCATGATTTGATTAACACCCCCACGTAGTTTCATAAAGATACCCCGCAAATAATAATTATTACGATTTTTTAAATTTGAATTATTCAAGAAAATGCTTTAAAAATCGTCCATCTTGGGTTTAAGTGAAAATATCTCGTAAACTATGGATAGGGTATTTTTTGTTTTTTACATTTTCTGAAAGAGCAATATTTGATTAACACCCCCACGTAGTTTCATAAAGATACCCCGCAAATAATAATTATTATGATTTTTTAAATTTGAATTATTCAAGAAAATGCTTTAAAAATCGTCCATCTTGGGTTTAAGTGAAAATATCTCGGAAACTATGGATAGGGTATTTTTTGTTTTTTACATATTCTGAAAGAGCAATATTTGATTAACACCCCCACGTAGTTTCATAAAGATACCCCGCAAATAATACTTATTACGATTTTTTAAATTTGAATTATTCAAGAAAATGCTTTAAAAATCGTCCATCTTGGGTTTAAGTGAATATATCTCGGAAACTATGGATAGGGTATTTTTTGTTTTTTACATATTCTGAATGAGCAATATTTGATTAACACCCCCACGTAGTTTCATAAAGATACCCCGCAAATAATAATTATTACGATTTTTTAAATTTGAATTATTCAAGAAAATGCTTTTAAAAATCGTCCATCTTGGGTTTAAGTGAAAATATCTCAAAAAGTATGGATAGGGTATTTTTTGTTTTTTACATATTCTGAAAGAGCATGATTTTATTAACACCCCCACGTAGTTTCATAAAGATACCCCGCAAATAATAATTATTACGATTTTTTAAATTTGAATTATTCAAGAAAATGCCTTAAAAATCGTCCAACTTAGGTTTAAGTGAAAATATCTCGTAAACTATGGTTAGGGTATTTTTTGTTTTTTACATATTCTGAAAGAGCATGATTTTATTAACACCCCCATGTAGTTTCATAAAGATACCCCGCAAATAATAATTATTACGATTTTTTAAATTTGAATTATTCAAGAAAATGCCTTAAAAATCGTCCAACTTAGGTTTAAGTGAAAATATCTCGTAAACTATGGATAAGGTATTTTTTATTTCTCTTCGACAATTACTAATGATGAATATTATAACAAGATTCGTATTCACTTTTGTGTGAATTAAATATAAAAAATTAGAAATTAGATCGCAGAGACTGTGATGATAAAAATAACGCGTACGTTAAATATAACATTGCTCGCACATAATAGAACCGAATATCTCTAAAAACGGAAATTCAACCATCTTTAACGTTCTCATTGGCTAAAATATTGGGGAATGACAGAAATTGAACAAATTTATTCGCTACCAAAAAAAAATTAATTCAATTTCCGATTTTCACGAGAACAATAACAAGCCTCTTTTTATCTTGTTCGGCGAAAGTAAAATTACGGGCTCGTCCAAATTATCGAGAAGAAAGCTCCTTTAAGCGAAATGCATTTTTTATTTAAATACAAAACCCCATAAAAACAGCAGGTTGTGCTCTTCGTAATGGAGTATAATCAAAAACAGGTTGGCGGAATTCGTGTGGCCTTTTAAATTCACATTTAATTGATCGACTTCCCTTTTTATACACACAAACATAAAATCGCCATGTAATTATGAAAGAAAAAGTAAGATCTTGTGGAGTTGTTTTTTAAGTGACGCAAAAAATAATTAAAATAGTTTTAATTCAAATTAATTGTGGACTCTCTTGTAGAATTTTTGAATAAAGCAAAAAAAAAAATAGATAAAATATTTTAAAATTAAACTAATTCTGGCCTCTCTTGTAGAATTTTTGAATGAAGCAAAAAAAAGTTAAAATATTTTAAAATTAAACCAATTCTGGCCTCTCTTGTAGAATTTTTGAATGAAGCAAAAAGAAAGTCTTCAAAACTTGAAAGGATTAGATTTTAGTTGTTTTAAATTTTATCCTTTTCAGTACTCAATAAAATAATTATGTTTTAAGTTTTACGAAAGGGAAAATGAAGTTTGATAAAACAATTCTCATTTTATTTAAATTTCAATAAAATGTATATTTTTGATTGATTAGTAAGTAAAAATTAATCTCAATTGATAGTAAAAACAAAACAAAAAGTATGAAATTGGTTGGTTTCTACAATTAATTGAAACTTATTTTTTTACTTACTAATCAAACAAATTATAATAAAAGCACTTTGTTAACTTTGTTAAGTAGAACCCTCAGCAATCACGAAACTAAGTTTTATCTAAAAGTTTTCTTGTTTATTTTTTTATTCTCAAATGGCACTTTTATGTTATAAATAAAGCTTTTTTTTTTCATGTTGAATTTTTGATCGCAAAGGTCAAACGCGGAAAATACCTTATATGAAAATTTTCCGCGAAGAAAAAAAGGGAAACACGACGGAGTGGGAAGCTCGCTCCGCGTTTGCAGGATTCATTCATACCTACGTTTATATCGATTTGACCCATTTCTGGCTTTCCTCCCTGGAAAACGGGACGCTGATTTGGTAATAACCCAATAAAGTTTCATTCATTTCCAAGGCGTAAAATCTAATTTGCTCCGCGCGATGAGAATTTCATGAAGTTAAATCGGCAATCTATTTTTTTTATTAGCTTCACTGAAACGATTAAGTTCAATTGAAATTAGTCGTTTATTAAATTTAAAAAAATAATTACCGAAGTTTATTTGCAAGAAGTAATTGAATATTGTTGATTGATTAAATTGAATTAATTAGAATAAAGGTTAAAAATTGAGGTTTGGCGTGGATTATTGATTGATAAAAAAATAATTAAATTTAGTTGATTGATTAAATTAAACTAGTTAGATTAATAAAGATTGAGGTTTGGCGTGGATTATTGATATTTTGGTTTAAATATTTTAATACTGGTCGATGGCTAATTTGTGAAATTTATGATTTGTAATGTAGCGTATTTTTTTTTATTGTATTGTTTGAATTTCACAAATAAAGATGTTTCTGTATATATATTGTTATAAAATTTTTAATAATGATTTTTGACTATCTATTGCTAGAATCTATTGGCTAACTTTTCAACCGTATCAACATTTTTATCTAAATTTATCTTAAAAAAATCACGCATTTCTCTCATATTATTTACAGAGAATTGAAATAAAAAAGATAAGAGTATTTAAATAGAAAAGAGTATTCATTCACTTGGTCACAGTTATTTAAATATATTAAATAAAAATTATTTGAAAATAATTAATAAATTATTTTTCTCGGACCAAAAAAAAAAAAAATAATTGTTGCATTATGCAATATTTTATTGATGTGCGTGGGTATTTGCCCGGGAAGTAGTTGTTTTAATGTGCATTTGTTTAACGTACTTACGTAGCGTAAATCAAAAGTCACAGAGCTAAATGTGGAAATAATTTATTAATTATTTTCAAATCATTTTAATTTAATTTGAGAATTCTAATATATAATTGAGCTATGTTCAATGAAATAAAACCCTCACTGTATATATTTTATATTAAAAACTAATTCTTTAATTAAAAAAAATCACACACCGCGCTTATTTCGTAATGAAAAGAATATTTTAAAATCCAACTGAATTATTCAAAACCTTACATTACACAACACGCTGTATTGTTTTTCACTCATTACAATTTCTTATATTCAGCATCATTAATAACCATGAATAAATAAATTCATCGCTAAATCTATTTATTCACGGTTATCGGGTTTAATACACTTTAATCGAAAGTGAATTGGAGTGGGCGTTTTTGCCCAGACTGGGATAAATGTTTACAAGCTGGATATGAATTATTATTGCGCGCGTACATCCTCTTATTCTTCTGGAAATAACTCCGAGAAACCCATTATTCCTACCCTGTTTATTAATAAAAAGCGATACTCGCGGAAGCCGGCCGCTAAATATTTGGAAATCCCAACGGGAATGCAAATATTTATCGGGAATCACAAACGTATCTGTTCCACAATGGACTTTCTTCGTTTGTTGTTTTTTTTTAATGCAAAAAAAAAGAAATTCGAAATTTAATAAATGTTCAAATTTAAATAACAAAAACTTATATATACAAATATAATGTAGTAAATTGTATACCTTTTTCTCATTTATCACTTGGTAAAACATATTTAATAACCGTTTGTTATAATGTAGTAATATTTTATTCCTTTCTTCACTTTTTTTATTTTTATCACTATATGTACTTTCTCTTTTTCAATATTTTAAAAAAAACTATTGAAAACGAGCACGTTGTGCTTGAAATGTACATATAGTGATAAAAATAAAAAAAAAGTGAAGAAAGGAATAAAATATTACTACATTATATCAAGAAACTTCACGTACTTTCCAACAAATATCTTAGATATATATACAAAGTTCTTTATTCCCAAAGAATACATACATATTTAATTTAATTTACAATACATGAAACAATTTAAAACAAATATATATTCTTAAGAGAAACGGCTATTGACCTTAACAAAAACGTTTGTCTCAAATAAAATGAATTTGAAGATAATTAATTTTGATTTAATGGAAATATTTCTCTGAAGATATTTTTTTCTGTGTGAAATAAAATGTATTTAATACAGCAAAAAAAAGTGCAAAACAATGTACAATGTACTTATTTTGATTTTAAGATTTGCGCACGCTCGACTGTGCTCCATATTGAAACAATAGATGGGCACAGTTATGCGAATTGCACTCATAAATTTTAATGATTTGCAATTATGACAATAAAGATGATTCATTCAAAATCAACAACGTAAAATTTATTCTACTTACACGTGATAAATTGTGGTACAAATTACGAAACATAATTTCAGTGTTTAGTTATAATTTTTATTAATAAAAAAATATACAAAATATATAATCAAAGTTACAAAATTAAATATATAATTTATATTTTGAATTAAATTCTCACTTATTCCGTGGTGAAACATTTTTTATGTAATAATTATGAAGTATTTTAATTAATACACTTGGTTGTTCGTTTCACTAAACTTTTATAATATTGATAATCAAATAAAAGTCACTTGGTTTGTTTCACTACTATTTTTTATTCTCTAGGAGTACTCCTTGAGAATGACGATAAGTCGAAACTAGTCGGAGAGAATAAAAAATTGTAGTGAAACAAACCAAGTGACTTTTATTTAATTATCAATATTGTAAACATGTTTCATCAAGTGATTAATGAGAACCAAATTGAAGAAACTTTTATATTTGTGTATTAATTAAAATACTTCATTATTATATAATTTATATAAATTAACTGGCTTTGGTCGACACCCAATACGGGTAAAAGAGGATAAGATTAAGAAAGAAAGAACTGGCTTTCGACCAGTGGTCTTTCCGCCTGAGATCAGTTTTTATTTTAGTATAAAAACTCAAATTATCGTTGATATTCCGTACGGGAAATGTTAAGTTTACGTTGTTAAATAACTTTACATTATATGATACATATCTATAACAAAAGTTGCTTAGACTGTGGTGATAAAAATAACATACACGTTAAACGTAACATTTCCTTTACTGATAACCAAGTGAATTCAATCAAAAAAAAAAACATATATTTATAAAAAAAATTTACCAAGTAATCAATGAGAAACAAATTAATCATAATAGCACAATGTGAATATGATTAATTTGTTTCTTATTGATTACTTGGTAAAATATTTTTATAAATATATGTTTTTTTTAGTGAATTCACTTGGTTATCAGTAACAAACAAACGAAGTGAATTCAATCAAAAACCTATATATCAAATTGTGAAAGTGTTTAAATTAATTAAAATTCTCAGTTTAATTACAAATAGGCAATTAATTGAATAATATTTCGCTACATAATTTCAATTCATAAACGTATTTATTTAATATAATTACGTTTTTTTTTATGTCAATGGGCATAAATAATGATTGACAAAATTTACGGAAGAAACCGTAAACCAGCGCACCATAATCACAAGTGAGATACTATATTTCATCCATGATTCCAATACAGCACAGTTTCATATTAATAATTTGTTTGATTGTTAATAACAAAAATCAGCTTTTTAGGATGTGCCAGGTACAAACAATGACAGGAGTCTAATTTAGTAATCTAGTTAAATTAGCTCTGCAGCAGTTTTATTTTGTTTACCCTAGAAAGTATTATGATCGTACAAATTTTCAAATAGAAAATTTTAATAGATATATTCCTTTTTGAAGTCCCCTAAGTAGGGAATGGACAATTTTTGAAAATAGAACATTTTAACCGATATATTCCTTTTTGAGGTCCCCTAAGTACGGAATCAACAATTAAAAAAAATCTGTGAGTGCGTCTCTGAAAAAAATGAGGAAATTAAAAAAAACGTAAAGAGTCAATTTGCACTTAAAAAAACTCTTAATTTTCATCAAAATCATTTTAAATCTCACCAGTTATAAAATGCTTGGATTGGATACAGCGTTTGGATTCAATTCATTCAGACCCCTGTGAAGTTGGCCCCCCAACTTTCCAATTTCATAAAAATTATTGGAGTTCTGGTGGCCCCCACATAGTTCTAGAGTTGTAACCCCTTAAAAATCAAATTGAATTAAAGGGGGGGGGGGGGGTTTGGCAACTTCACACTCACGTTATTTTAGAATGCTATAACTACTTTATTATTGACTTTAGAGCAAAAATTAATTTGAATAATTGGTAGAACTCTTTTGGGGCAAACAGAACTCTGGTCAAATTAAAAAAATATATATATATGAAAAAAAAATACTACGCTCAGACTTCGTTAATGATTGGTTCGGGCGTTTTTAAATTTTTGTAAATGTGATTAGAGTTCTGTTTGCCCCCTACGAGTTCTACAAATTATTCTTATGAATGAATTCTCTATTATCAATAATAATAAAAGTTCTGAGTTCTCAAACTTTCTTGTAAATAATTAATTAAAGTCCGAGGGGATGTTTTTTTAAATTTTTGTAAATATGATTAGAGTTCTGTTTGCCCCATCCCCCTTCCCCCCGAAGTTCGATTAATTATTCTAATGTTTTTTTGCTCTAAAGTAGTTAAAAGGGCGGATTTATTTTTTTATATGTATAGAGAACTCTAGAACTATGTGGGGGGCCACCAGAACTCTAACAATTTTTAAGAAATTTGAAAGTTGGGGGGCCAACTTCACAGGGGTTTAATCCAGCCGTTTTTACTCTATCGCTTGCTTCTATAAAAATGTGGCTTCAACTTTAAGACTACAATTTATTTCTTCCTTTGATAATTGTTTATTTACTATTAAATATCCATTAAGAAACTTGTTTGTTCACTGGTAAAGTACCACGATGGACACATCACCATTTTTTTTTAATTGGAGTCAAATCTATCGACCCAAATATTGGAAACACTGGAAGATGTGACAGGTTCAAAATACTACCCGCAGTTTAATTAAGGGGATAAATACACCTGAAGATATACAAGAATTATAATTCCCTTGTGATTTATAGCTACCGTAATGCTTCTCTAGAGAGTTTTATAAAATTGTTCTTAAATTTTGGGAAAGTTTATAATACATTATGAATGGAGCTCTGGTTAAGGAAAGAATTGTGATCCTAAAAAAAATTGGAATCGAAAGTTTCAACCGACATATTGGTTTTGTAGTTACCATCGATTGTTTAATAATGTCTGTGGGTGTATCTGTACCAAAAAAATTAAGGAAAATAAAAAAAATAAGAAAACACTTCTGTGGATAATTAAAAAAAAAATGTTTTATACAGAAGTCGTGTATAGAATAAATGAAATTAAAATAAAATAATATTAATATTTATTAATCGCCTTTTACAAGAAATATAATAATATATATAAATATATATATAAATTAAACATAAGATCCAATATCAAATAAGGTCCAATAAATCAGAAAACTATGTACTAACAATAGAAATACCTAAAAAAATTCACGTACTATATTTACGCAATTAAACTTTATTTAATGTAGCGTTTATAACTCGGGCGTAAAATTAAGCACCGTCTCGGAGCGATTCGACGTGACACTTGATTGATGCGGAACAGTCGGGGCGTTGAAACGTGAATTACACGGCGTCGTTTATCGCTATGCAACAATGAACAAAATTTAATGTAACGCTGAACTTGAATTTACAGCACATGCACATTTTGCGGGATATTACGAATTTCCCACCCTCCGGCATTTCCAATAATAGAAGATCGATCGATTCATAATTGTGTTGTTGAGTGTATTTGCAACCGCGTGTTAAGTGGTGCATTTATAGTCTCATGGCAATGATGTATGCTTTATTAAAAAACATGTAATTAATTAAATATGTTTATTAAATCTAAATAGAAAAATTAAATAAATATTAAATAAGAATGATTTGAAAATAATTAAAAAATTATTTTCTCTTTTAGCTCTGTGACTTTTGACTTACGTTACGTAAGTACGTTAGACAAATGCACATTAAAACAACTACTTCCCGGGCAAATACCCACGCCGGACATTGAATTACATTATGCAATTCAATGTGCATTTGGTTAACGTACTTACGTAACGTAAGTCAAAAGTCACAGAGCTAAATGTGAAAATAATTTATTAATTATTTTCAAATCATTTTTAATTAATATATTTAAATAACTGTGACCAAGTGAATGAATAAATACTCTTTTCTATATAAATTAAAAAAATCTTTTCAACTTTTATTAATTAATTAAATATGTTTATTAAATCTAAAAAGAAGAAATTAAAAAAAATCTTTTCAACTTTTATAAATAAGCACAACAAAAATATCATTAATTTCAGGTTGAACACTTCCTGTATTTCTTGAATAACTTTCTCACTTGTGAAACATTTTGAATATTAAAAGGTAAATAATGTAAAATTAAAATCACTTGATTTGTTTCACAAAAAAATATATATTGACTCAACTAGTTTCGCCTTTTACAGCATTATCAAGAGTCTCTTGACTTTATATATGTTTTCTTGTATTTTTTTTGTGAAACAAACCAAGTGATTTTAATTTTACATTATTTACCTTTTAACTAGAGTTGGGCAAAGTCGATCTTTTCGATCTATTTTATCACTGCAAAATGAAGTTTGTGACAATTTTCTTAATGTTATTTATAATATTAATATTGGAAAGTTTTGCCTCAATTTTATTGTTATATGTTAACTTTAGCTACTTAAAATTGGTTATTCAGAAATATTTGATTACTAAATTCACTCGATTTTGTCCAACATTACTTTTAACACTTCCTCTATTTGCGGGGGAGTGTTCAATTTGAAATTTATTATAGAATTTATGATTATTTTAAACTTCTAATACTCTTTTTACGTTACGCCCATGCTTCCATAAATGCAGATTTTTGTGTTTAATTCTTGAAATTACAACTTAAACTAAATATTAGTTTTCAAATGCATTAAACCACCATTCAGTCTGTAAAATTATCTAAATTAGTACAGAATCGTAAAATTTTATAAGAGAGCTATAACTTTATCTTAATAAAAATAAGACCGTTTAATCTAGATTTAAAAATTGCTGAGTGGAAACAATAAACGCGATTACGCTTTGAATATCCAATAACGGCAAACGAGAAATAAATTATTCACGGCCCGGTGGACTGATTGCAGAGTGGATAATTAATTTCGGCCTGGGAACACGCCTAACAACGTCGTCGCTCGATATATAATAAAGTTTGTTATTTATTCACCTCGGTGCGATAATGATAATAACGTAGAGAAAGGAGTACATTTTGCTTCTCCGAGATAATAATAGATACATAATCATTTTTATTGTGATATTTACATTAAGTTTACAAAATATCACATTTTTATTTACAAGATGACTATCCTGCATATATTGTCAATACAATTCCTAGCTCTAGTCGGAAAATTAACTAAAAACTTTAGATCAAAACTACCAACTAAGTCCGTAAGAATTGCTTTATTACGTTCATCTATATAAAACTTTACATTAAAGTGAGCTACGAGAAAAAAATACATTTTCCGCTGATGTTTATTCTATCAAAAAGCTTAGAAAGAGTATTTGTCTCTTTGCCTTTGATATGAATTCAAGAATGGTGGATTGAGTATTTATACATTTTGGGGTTTTTTTAAGATTCCTCGTAATGCAGAGAAGGTCTATAAGTTTCTGCGTGAGAAGTTAATAATATTAGTCGTGGGTTTTTCTTATAGTGGAATTTATAGAGTTTTATATTATAAAATTATATAAAATATTGCATTATGCAATATTTTATTGATGTGCAAGACCAGATGTACATTATGTAATTCAATGTCCGACGTGGGTATTTGCCCGGGAAGTAATTGTTTTAATGTGCATTTGTTTAACATACTTACGTAACGTAAGTCAAAAGTCACAGAGCTAAATGTGGAAATAATTTATTAATTATTTTCAAATAATTTTTATTTATATCAAATATTAAATTTAATACTTACCTCTGGTCGATGTGATGATACTATTTGAGCTGTTTGAGTTTACGTGAAGGGTTTTAATATTATATAATTAATATTAAATATAATATGAAATAAAATAAATACTCTTGAAGACTTTATATAAATGTCGTGACTTATGAAATGAAATAATTAATATTTTCGTTACCGAAGACAGTTAATTGAGTTTGCTCGCAGCAATCGCGTCCGTGAATGTCCTTTCGATATTTTCCACCGAAGATCGTGACCGGGACGGTACGTTTTTAATTAATTTAATTAACAAGTAATAATTAATTATTTTAAAATTATTTTTATTTCATTTAATCAATATTGTTTTCTCTACATATTTTTATTTATCTCGAAACAAAATAAAGAACCTTGATTCGCAAAATTAAACATATTGATTATTTTTTTTTATAATAATAATAATAATATTTATTTCTCAAAAGGTACAAAAAAACCTAATTACAGAGAAATACTTAAGAAACTAAATTACAATTAATATGGATAGAATTTAAACTTACAATTAGCATAGTTAAGAAACAAAATTAGAATTTATACGTAAAAGCAAAAGAATAACCACTAGTGCAAACATTCTATAATTTCAGACATAAATTATTCTGCATTTGTTTTTATAAAAAAAAGTGAGGAAAAGAATACCAATTATATAATAGTCGTGAAAATCAATAATACCATATGAAGCATTAATGACTTTATTGGAATCTTACTGGGAATTTAATTTATTGAATGCATCGCACACGGTTAGGGTAATAAATAATTGTTTTTATGGTCGGAATTAATCATAATGATTTTAATTACTGTTTGAGAGAGAAGCAAACAGTAATTTATAAACGAAACAGTTCTCTTTCAAACAGTAAATTAAACACTAAGATAGAGACAGAATAAGGGATATAACGTAAGAAAGAAAACTGGGGATTAAGAAAGAGAGAAGGAGATTCGTTACGCAGATTTTAACGAGTTTGTTTTAATGTGTGAATAATTTAATTTGCGCAAAAAATGTACGGCGTTCAAACAGAATATAAATGAAAATGTAATTGATTTTGAACCAACGAAAAACTTGTTTCAGATATAAGTAATTTATTTACTATAAATAAATTAATTATACAGTGACAATTTTATTTGATTGAACGCAGCCTTATACAAAAAGTTAATTAATTATAAGTGCATATTAAGACTTACCAAGAAATATATTTAATGTTAAAAAGGTAAAAAAATGAGAAGAAATAAAAACGTACTCGATTTTTTGAGATTATTGCAAGAAATGCAATAAATATACAATTTAATAATAACATATTTAATGTTAAAAAGGTAAAAAAAAATGAGAAGAAATAAAAACGTACTCGATTTTTTGAGATTATTGCAAGAAATGCAATAAATATACAATTTAATAATAACATATTTAATGTTAAAAAGGTAAAAAAATGAGAAGAAATAAAAACGTACTCGATTTTTTGAGATTATTGCAAATGCTTGAATTGCTTTTTTATAAATTTTCGAAAACTTCTCATAAGGCTAAATTCATTGAAATAAAATCGTCTCTGTATATACTAGTATTGGGCAAATGATCGTGATTGCGACCTTTTTTACTGCAAAATTTAGTATATCACAATTTTATTAATGCAACATATTCTATTACTATCGGTAACTGTTTCCTATTTATTATGAAAAACATCAATTTATCGTTACTTATTGACATAATAATAAAGTTTATTGGTGCTAGTAAGATACAATGTTTTACACACGTCATTATAATATAATGGTCATACAATAGATTGTTCTATAACTAAGAGTAAGATAAGGCTTAAACTTATTGTAAAAACTACACTATAATCATAAAAAATATAAAACATAAATGTGGTTTGAATGTGTTCAGTTTGTTTACTTATTCACTATCTTTTATTTAAAATATTTAATACTTTTATAAATTGTCTAATCCGTTTTTATATTCTTTATATGTTTTTTCTGGTGCTTAACTAGTTGTAAATATTGTGATGTAATTGTAACTCTCAGAAATAAAGATTTTCTATATAAATGAGAAAGTAATCAACGAAATTGAAATTCATTTGAAATTTTACACCAATTTCCTCAATAATATAAGAAATTCTGATGAAGCGACTGGAATCCCCATGAAATGTTTAATTACTGGCTAAAAATGCCATTAAAGCCCAGCGAAATTTTCACACAGAATTATTAAATTCACGGGCGCGATAAGCATTTATTAATTGCATGCTTGGGACTACTGAGAAATGGCTTTTTAATTGTATACTAACTATTTTTTCTTCAGGTTATATAATCTTCAACAAAATTGAGGAAGAAAGTGTTGGTTCGTCTAATATTTCTCAAATTAAAAGCAAGAGTAAAAATTAGAATTCATTTTTATATTAAATTTAAATTCATATTGTTGTTTTTAATGATTTCAATTAATTATTGAATACACAATTAGAGGGTTTATTATTAAACAAAAATCCGTTATTGAAAATGTGTCCTATTGTTATATATCAATTAATTAAATAAAATTATTGTCTTTTTTTCTTCATTAATGTTCTGTTCATACCTTAAATACACGATAAATGGGTAACCTATCACCACCTAAACATAACACTACGCTTTTGAGCGATCATTTACATTTCAAATTTATTGTATATATAATTCGGTTCCTAATGATATTAAACAACTAAATGTCAAGCAATTTAATAAGAAATATATAAATCTTAAATATGTAATGCTAGGAGTGGTTGTTCGTACAATAATATATAAGTTTACATATTACTAATATTTCTTTAATTTATCCATTTTTCATGTTTGTTTTTATTTTATTTTTTGTTGGTGGTCTCTGATTATATTTTCATTAGTTCGATTTACAATTCCTTTTTGTTATTTATATTATACTTACAGTAGTTATTGAACCATTTTTAGTTATTAATTAATTGATTTGTATATTTTTTTTCTTCTATTTGTCCTTTTATGGTATATCTGTTAGACAATAAAGATTATTATTATTTACTTATTACATTAAGGTTTAGATGGAAGACCAGTTGAGCATTTATTGCTCAAATTGAATTTCGCCCTAAAAGTTTTTAGAGTTCTGTAAATAGTTATAATATATATACAGTGTATCTTCTCTCTACAGATACAGTTTTTTATTATTATTATCTTCCTTTTTCCATCTTCAGTAGTATAATCTTTAATACTACTGAAGATGGATATAGGAAGATTAAATGAAGAAAAAAAAACAATATTTAACTTAATTAATTGATGATTAAAAAATAAAGAAAATACTTTTATTTTTTTATTCCACTTCAAATTTAACTTTAAACTAAAGTTTAAAGTGGTATAAAAAAAGTTGATATTTTTTTCTTTATTTCTTAATAATCTGTAATATTACTGAACATGGAAACATAAAGATTAAATGAAGAAAAAAAGATAATAATTTCACAATAGAATTAAACAAGGAAAATTTTCTGGCAATGATCAATAAAATTCGATCAATCCCTTTTTTGTGTTTCATTTTATTTAAGATAATAATTTTACTTAATTAATTGAAATATAACAGCGGGATACACTTTCGATAACGGTATTTTTTTAATAATAAACCCTCTAATTGTGTGTTCAATGCAAACGCGGAATGAGGAAGAAGCCATTAACCAATAAAACAATAAACCAATTTCTTTCGCCTGGGAATCTCTTTATGTCCCATTGTGACATTCGCGGCGGCGAATTTTTTATTCCAAAGCTCGGCATGCAAAGTAGACGGCGATTATTCCGACAATGCCCCCGTTGGAAATTTCACCACGCATGTTTAACGATTTCCTAGGAGACGGACAGACTTGCTCGGAAAGATCATCAATTTCTCTTGTGTCAATTCTTGAAACGTAGATTACACACGAAATAACAGCGCGGATTTTAAATAAATCAGATTTTCACCAAACAACATCGTTGAATTAATGCGTGCGTAATGTTATATTTTAGTACTATTAAAAGGAGATGTAACAAATCTTCTTGTAAATTGGTTGTAAGTAAAGAATTTTAATTATTTAAATAAAAAAAATATGTATTTTTATTGCACTAAATATATATTTCGGAAACTGAAGATGGAAACAGTTTCTGAAATATATATTTAGTACAATAAAAAAAGCCCCTACACCACCATTATGGTAGATGGGGATTTTAGATTATACAAGGTGTACAGAAAATGAGTGAAAAGCTTTAGGTAGCGTGACTCTTTGACTAATTTTTAGATAAAAATATTAACGAAAATAAGTCACACGGTCCTTCCTTAAGCCTCACGGGCCACTTAAAAGAACTATACATTTAGCAACGCTGGATCAACCAAGTGTGCATTTATCCTGTTTATAACTGCTACATCATCCGCTGGAGGTGTTGCATACACCTTTTCTTTTACAAACGAGCGTGCGTCGTTGCCAGATCTATTTTCATTAAAAGAATGCTTCTGATGAAGTTATAAAATTGTAAAAATATCCGATTTATTAGTCATTTACATCAATGGAATTATACACGTGTCTAATTGATTGTTAATGCTATTGATTTTTTACAAAATATTTAAAAAACAATACTAATTTATAGTCACATATTTAAAATTCCGAAGACCTCGTGAACCTCAATGAAGAACCATACAACATTTTTTTTATTTGGATTTTCTATTAAAAATTAATGAATTGAGTTACCTGAAGGTTTTCACTCATTTTCTGTACACCTTGTATATATATATATATATTCAATGACCATTTCTACCCTCATGGGTGTAGGGTTTAATTATTTAAATAAAAAAAATATGTATTTTTAATGCACTAAATATATATTTCGGAAACTGAAGATGGAAACAGTTTCTGAAATATATATTTAGTATAATAAAAAAGTAGGATAAATACTACTATTATTATTTTTTTTAAAATGAAATTAAATCCTCTCTGTGTATTCAAGCATGTTTCACTAAGTAATAAATGAGAATCAAACAAGAAACAAAAAAATCAATAAATTAGATTAGATTATAACGAAACCCATTAAATTTTATTATGAAATCTCTCCGATAAGAAACTTTATTCGTTTCAATTAACATTCAACGCCTTAATTAATACCTACTGAAGATTTACTCGTGTAATTATTTACCGTGGAGGGGATTTAATTAAAAAACTCTGCGGAACTTGTAAAGTGGTGAAAATTTATTGAAACACGTCTCTAAATTGATGGAGCGCGGCGGAAAGTTCTTCTCTCCGGCAAACACAAATTTATGCCGAACAAACACGGAATTTCCAAAGTTGGACACGTGGAAGAGACGTCTTGCGAAAGTAATCGCGGCCAGAAGAGTTCAGGTGAAGGGTGTGTCAATATTGGTCGAACGAAATAAATATTTATTTGTGTAATACGTTCATATTTAAATATGAAAAAAAAATCGAAGGCTAGTATTTTTCGGTAGAGATTTATATTTATAATAATATTATTAATTAATTCCTTAATTATTTTCAAATTATTTTCTTTTAATTTAATTAAAACTGCAATGGAAATATTTTCACCGTCATTATCGATTGTACAGCATGGTGCTATTTGGATTGTTTTGATATAAAAACACCTATTTCCAGGCTAGATAAAGAAAAAACTACTTAGGTGTGATTTTTGAGAAACGTTTATTGGTAAAAACTAAATCGTAAAATCTTGAATGGTTGCCGAGTAAAACATTTTCTAATTTCTTCAAGATATACAACTTTTATTTGAAACATTTTTCGATGCGATCAATATTTGCCTAACAATTGTGAAAAATAAATAAAAACGCTAAGAGTAAAGTTACACTTAATGAGTTTTGATTGTGATTAAAAGCTTTTCAGATCATTCAAATGTTTTATTAAATTTCTTTATTATTAATAGAAAATGAAATAAATATGAATAAATTATTAAAAATCAACAGATTAGATTGAATAACTTTAAATTCTCGATTGTTTCAGGTTATTAGCCCATTTTCAAGAGAATTTAAAGTTATTCAATCTAATCTGTGTTTTATTGGTTGATTTTTAATAATTTATTCATATTTATTTTATACAATATGAACTACCAATGTCTAAATATTAAAACCATTAATTAATAGAAAAGTTTAGCGTAAAGACCATAGGTCGATAACCTGTTCAAGCAAGCAAGAAAGAAACAAATATACCATAATATATTGTAAATATATGTAAAACAAATAATTTTGAATAAAGATATTGTAGTAGTAGAAAAGTTGTTTTTTCATATAAATTTCCAATATTCGAAAAATTAATTACACCGAATTCAACACTGTCTGAAAATTGCGTAAAGCTTAACGACACTAACACTTCATTAGATTCCTTTACGCCTTGATTTACGCTTGAAAAATCCCCTGCACCGTAATTTAAGGCCTTAGAACGGTATCATTTGCGAGTCGGCGGCGATAATTCGCTGCGAATTGCCCGGATTCATTCCGGTTCGCAGACACTGCCCGGATAATTTTGATTAATAGCCTTCGCCGAACAAAAAGTTTCGCGCCGCTGCACTATATTTCTTGTATAAATTGCAATGCACATTTTAAAAATTGTGTGCATGAATAGCGACCGCATGCATGTGTGCGCGTAAATGGTTTGCGGTTTAAATAAATCATCATTTCATCACTGGAAAGTTCAGAACTGTCATAAAAAGTGTAATTAATTGGTGTTTTATTTTGCAGATGGAGGATTTTCGTGTTTTATTACGACAATGTTGATTTATGTTTTTATAAAGATATAAACAAAACGTAACGTTCCTTTTGTTGTTTTTACATTAAATTTTTCTCGGATCAAAAAAAAAATTGTTGCATTATGCAATATTTTATTGATGTGCAACAGCAGGTGTACATTATGTAATTCAATGTCCGGCGTGGGTATTTGCCCGGGAAGTAGTTGTTTTAATGTGCATTTGTTTAACGTACTTACGTAGGTAAGTCAATAGTCACAGAGCTAAATGTGAAAATAATTTATTAATTATTTTCAAATCATTTTTATTTAATATATTTAAATAACTGTGATCAAGTGAATGAATACTGTTTTCTATTTATAAACAAAAAATAATTTAAAGATAGTTTTGCTAATTAATTATTTTGATAAATCAATTTTTAATTTATTTTTGTTTTAATTATTAACAATAATTTTTTTCTTCTATATGTAAGTATATTAATTTAAATAAAACTTAATTGGTTCTAGCTATTATTAAGCAATCCTTGAGCTAGAAGCCGAAACTAGTCGGAATAAATCAAATATTTTGTTAAAGAAACCCAAGTAATTTTTATTTAAATTAATATTCTTACATATACAGAGAGGTTTTTTAAACAGTATACATTAGAGGAAGGATATACCTGCAAAAAACTCGAGTCAAGCGCATTGAACCGATTAATGTGTGTATGTTTTGTTGATTATTTCGCATAAGTGTGTTCAGTTGGGTGTTATAAGCAATTAAAGACACACACATTAATGGGTTTGACTCGCGTATTTTGCAGGTATACATAGGGAAAATGTATACTAATAAAAAAAGCTCTCTGTATATTTAATCTTGTTTCACCAAGTGATTAATGAGAAATTAGTTAAAGATATAATAATTTTTTCAACTAGTTTTAGCGTAATGTTATCAGAAATAGAATACAAAAATATACACAAAAAAAATATATGTCACAGTAGCAAAAGAGAAAATAATTTATTAATTAATTGTTTTCAAATTCTTTTTGTTTAATTTATTTAAATAACTGTGACCAAGTGAATAAATCCTTTTTCTATTAGTATTAAAGATGTTTTAGCTATGGTGCTATAAATCTACACGATGATCATTGATAAAAAAGTTTTTATTCATCCCTTGTAAAACCATCGCTTTAGAAAACCAACAATCAAACAGCTAGGGGATTCCAAATGAGATTTCGTTTTTCGGTCGGGGTAGACCATAGAAAACTTGTCTACTTTAGGCTTTCTATGGTCTATTCCGACCAAAAACAAAGTCTCATTTGGAATCCCCTAGCTGTTTTTTTTTTTCAGACTGTTTCGACTCCTTCGGAAATCCGTTCCCAGATATCAACATCGAATTTAAAAAAAAGACAATATTTAATAATTTGTACATTCGCGTTTGTTCATTTTTTTAAATAAAAGAATTCTTGTGTTTCTTTTGTGTTTCTTTACGGAAATATTCTGGAGCGTCCAGTGCTCGTCTCGGTAACATACCTGGATTAAATAAAACAATTTATAATAATTGCATATAAAAGAACATGATTTTTTTACTCACTTCTGCTCAACTAAATCGGCAATAACCGGAATCCATTTCCTCTCCATTTTTGGTGGCGGATCGAATTTGACTTGCAGTATGTGCGGCTGCTTGGGGTTGGTAAAATTCGGCTTTTTCGCCCTTCTTAGGGCCACAATGGCATGTTCAGGAACTAAAAAAGAATTTTTATATAATTGTTAATAAAAATAATTATTTAATAATAATAATTATTATTATTATCTTTATTTACGGAATTCACCTATTTTAAAATCTA
Organism: Philonthus spinipes; assembly: GCA_963082785.1. Lineage (NCBI taxonomy): Eukaryota > Metazoa > Arthropoda > Insecta > Coleoptera > Staphylinidae > Philonthus > Philonthus spinipes. Next base: position 4,426,413 of record OY720306.1, read on the forward strand.
AGAAAACACAATTAGCTATACATAAACATATGCAGCTCATGCTCATTAAATTACTAAATAGAACACAAATAAAGGCATTAAACAACATAATATAATAATAATAATAATAATAATTTTATTTTTCCATAACAGAACAAAAATACAGAAACGAAAATATTTATGACAATTATAAGCGATTCCTAAAAATAATAGTTCTGATACTGGAAAAAAAAAGATGCAATTCAGATGCGTACCGAGGTACACTCTGATCTTCCATTACACCTTATTATGATAAATTTAGTAAAATAATAATGCAGATTGCACAGAAATAAACAAATATAAATCAGTATAAAAATTAAGAAAAAAGATAAGAAGAAGAATGAAAATATATATATATATATGAGGATGGGATAATCTAATTGTCTTTTATATCTCTGAAAACAATTCTTTGTACAAATAAATGCAATGATTTCCCCATGTATCAAATGAATTTCACTAAACATTTTAAGATTTTTGTATATTATATATTAGGACCGTTTTACACACACAGGAATTCTCGCAGAAAATTGTGCGAGAATTATATATAAAACAATCGCCACAATTCTATGTATAAAATATATTTCCCTGTTTTACACATCAAAGAATTATTGTGAAAACAAGCAGAGCAGATTGTTTTTACAATCGTTTAATACAAAAAGACGCTCCATTGTGTAGTATACTTAACATTATTGGGAGACAGTTTCATATAATTATTTTCTAGATTGTTTTGAACAAATTCAAAATATTATAAATATATTATAAAATCGCGGTATTGCACTTGTTCAATCTTATAATATTTTTCTCTATATTACTATATTATGAATTTCTCCGAGAATTCTTGTGAGTGTAAAACGACCCTTATAGAGGAGTGTAGAGAGAGGTGAGCCTTGTTAAACTCCTTGCAAGGAAACCAATTTTTTCTGTTAGTCATAAACTATTTCACGATTCGTCAAGTTTATATTACATTTAATTGAAATGGTTGCATTAAATTAAAATATTAAATTAAGTTAAATAAAAGTGGAGTAAACAAGTTAAGTTTTATTTACATCATGATTGCATGTTGATAAAATATTTTTATTAAATTATGGATGATTTGTATTGAACACCCTGTATATTTATATGCACACGGATAAATCACGAAACATAATTTAATACCCGCATGATTTATCGTTATGATTCCGCAAGATTCTATTTTTTTTTTTTGCTTATTCTTTTTTTTGCGCATAACGAATGGCGCATGTGAATACTCCCACAATAGTTTCTAATTCGTTTAAATTAAAATGTGTGTCACACCGCGAAATTTATTGCTCTCCGGCGGAGGGGCAATTAGTGGGTCTTTTTTTATGTACGGCGGGTTTATGTACAAACGGGGAATAATAAATAAATGTTTTTGCGACACACAAATCCCCGGCGCGTTTAGCGGTTTTGTTTCGTATATTTTTTTTTCTTTTGCTGTTCAGTTTTATTATTCAAAGTGCGTTTGCGCGCAACAATTGATAATTTATGCAGGCATGAAAATAAAATTCACAATTGTAAATGCAAGAGTTGTAAAAGCAAAACTTGGAGATGAGCTAATGTATAAAAAAAGGTACAGGAAACAAAAAAAACAAATGTTTATAAAATTTTAATTTGATTAAAATAACAAAAAAAAATGTACCTGATATAAAAAAGAGAGGGAATATGTGTTATGAATTCAATAAAAATATTTTTGAAAATTATTTATAATATAATTTCAATTTACTTTATTAACGGAATCTCCATTTCAAATTACAATTATAATTACATATTAAAAATTTTAGAAGAAAAGTGTGACGCTCTAAAAAGATTATAAAACATATGTATAAAAAAAGGCAAATTACCAATCACAAATTACGACAAAATACAAAATAAATTAATGGTTTTAATATTTAGATATTGGTAGTTCATATTGTATGAAATAAATATGAATAAATTATTAAAAATCAATCAATAAAACACAGATTAGATTGAATAACAAATTTTAAATTCTCTTGAAAATGGGCTAATAACCCGAAATTAGTCGAGAATTTAAAGTTATTCAATTTAATCTGTGTTTTATTGGTTGATTTTTAATAATTTATTCATATTTATAATATATTCCTTACACCTAACGGCAGAAAGGAAAAAAGATTAAAAAAAAATATAATAGATATACATTATTGTTTGTATTATTTATTCTGTTAACCCAACAACGCGTTAAACCACTTGGGATAATAATTTATTAATTTATTTGTTAATTAGTATTTTTAGTTATTGTTTATTTGTATGTAATAGCCTATTTATGTACTACTTACAGTAAAACTCGTTACAATTTTGTAAAATGGTGAATTTTCCGTAAATAAATATTATTATTATTATGGAGACTTCTACTTCGTTATACTTATACCAACGGTCTTTACACCTGAATCTTGTATTTTCATTTTAATAAAAAAAAAAACACTGATTCACTTTATCAAACTAATAGTCTAAGTTTGAAGTTAAAACTATAGTCACTATAGTCACTAAAATGCGTTTATATTTGCGTTCAAAGTGTTTACTATTGTATTTAAAATTAGTTAGTAATATAAATAATTTTATTACATTTTACATGTATGTCTTATATTTGTAAAAAATGGTATATTCCGTTAATAAATAAACAAATAAAATAAAAATTAAAGTTATACAAATAAAGTGAATCTGAGTTTTTTTTATTAAAACTTAAAACAATGTATAACGAAGTAAAAGCCTCTATTATTAATAATGTCAGTAATTGCAATCACCAATTTGTTATCTTACACATGTGTCGTGTATTTATTAAACTATGAAAGAAGAAACTGCATGATTTTTTTTTAAATTAGATCAATGATGTGTTTTGCAAATTGTCAGTGTTATTTGCCTCTGTTATTTAAGACCATTTTATTGTGTTATTTATATGTCTGTCTATAAGGTTCAGTCTTGTATATATTTCAACAATTTTAATTTAATCTGTAATAGTTATTTCTTTATTTTTGTTCTACAATCCACTATACATAAATATTATTAATTATATTGTAGATTTGTAAAAAGGCAAATCCGTTAAATAAATAAATAAATTATCTATACCAAATACATGTTTCGATTATACATAATCATTTGCCTTGTGTTCATTCGCTTCCCGTTTATTGTCTTCTATTTGCCTGCTCCATATACAAATTTGATCACTCTTTTTTTTATTTTCAGCCAATTTTTCAGATGTGTTCCACTATACTTCTATTTTCTTCAGAATATTTGATCATTCCAGGTTTCCTGGTCTGCCTTTCTCTTTCTTCGTTTGTGTACGTATTTCCATTACGAAATGACTATTATCAATGATTGTCAAATACAATATTTATATCAGACTTTACATAATTCTTTCTTAATCTTATCCTCTTTTACCCGTATTGTCGAAACCCAATACATAATAACTTTACATAATTAAAAAAAATATATTAATCAAATGTTTTTTTATTGCCTATAGTCGGTTTAGTAGAAAAGGATAGGTAATTACTAATAATAGAAAAGAGTATTTATTCAATTTGATACTTTGAAAATCGCCGTCAGGTGTTGGAAATACCACTCAGCAATGGATTTTTTTTATAGACAAACTATTAACGGGCACGCATTTTTGATTGTTTATATTACTTCTAGAAACATTGTTTGAACAATTTCTGAAAGAAAATTGGAAAAAAAGTGCGCCGTTTGGGAAATATTGTTTATAAAAAATTCGCTATTTTCCGATTTTTAAAGTATACGTATTATGAATATTTTAGAATTTATAAGAATAAATTTGATTCTGTTGTATTCACTTGACCTTGCTATTAGTTATAATTATGAATAAACGATTAAACAAGTGTTGTTTTCCTTTAAATAAATATTTTTGAAAAAAAAAATTCAGTGTGGAGGCGCCGGGTTCATTGCTGGATTCACACATAGATTTGTTTAATGGTTATTTTTCAAGTACTTGCGTTATGTAAGTAAAAAAAGTTGCAATAGCTAAGGAGATAATAATTGTGTAAATTAATTATTTTCAAATATAATTTTATTCAACATTAAAAATATTATTATTTTACATTAAAGTAATCTTAAAACATGCAAGATTTTTATCAGATAATTTGTTCGTAGGACATGACTAATGCAATATAACACATGATATTTTGCAAATACAATCAATATTTATTAATTAAACATCGAGATTAGAAGTTAACCAAGAATCATTCTTCATAAATTTTTAAATCCTAAACACAATTAAATTCTTGTATTTTTTTTAATGAACAGGGAAACAGGAATTTACATAAAATTCTTTTTATATGCAAATATACCTACTAGTGTGAACACTCGGAATATATATTTATTCATACTATACAGATAATACAAAACAATATAACAAATTATTTATGTTATACATTACATTATTATGTTATATTATTATATATTTATTATATTATATATTTATATATTATTATTATGTTATACATTATATAATACATGTAGGTGTTAGTACAGAATAATCAGGATAATCTGAATATTCTGTGTCTGGGCTATCGACCAAAATAAAGTCTTTCTGCCATACGTGTTTGATTTATAGAGGAGTTAAAATGTACTGTCATCCTTTAAAGAAATAAAAGTAACAACTGAATTTTACGCAATATTTAAAAAAAACATAAATTATAACCTACACGTGCAACACTCTGAGTTATCTTGCATATTATATTTAAATTATACAATGCAGCTTGAATATAAATCATCAAAAAATATGCATTAATGGCCAATTTAAATTCATCAATTAATTCAAATTGCGCCTTTTCTTGCTGTTGCGATATTTATAAGATAATAAAAAAAATAGGAAAGTTTGACAAAAACAACCGGGACGTTTCGTAATATTCCAAATGTAAATAGAAGCGTTTACATTTGGAATATTGAAAATTGCAAAATTTGTTTAAAAAGTGACCAACCTTTTCTCCTGGGCAGTTGCGGCAACATTGTGCCAAAGGTGAAGAATCGTAAATTTTCGACGCATTTCTTATAACGTTCACAATTGCACACTTCCATTTTGGCGAGACGGAAATAATTGAATTTTATTTTACACAATTGACAATATGTGTCTATTTTGATATTTATGGTTTGATTAACGATACCGTTGATGTATTTAGTTATAAAAAAACAACGTTAAAAAAATTAATAATGATATATATACAAAATCTTTATTTTTGAGAGATGCATTAAAATATTTACAACTTTACAATTATTTATTTTAAAAGTGATTTACAGCTTATAAACGAATGAAAATAACTCAATTATACAACAACTGTGATAAGATATGTCCAACTTAATTTAAAATAATTTTTACTTTCAATTATTAGCCTCGAATATAGACTTACACATATCGGATTCAAGGTCCAAAACGAAAGTGTTTGTCACAATTCAGAAACAAAATCAAGTTTCTAAATTGTTCTTAGATTGTTGCTTTAAAATCATTTAAAACAATAAAATCAGGGGTGATATATATATAAAATGAGGGCAGAAAGTTGCATGATGGAACAACTGCATATTTATTATATATATAAACATCTTTATTCAGACAATATGACAACAAAATTTTACAAAATTTATTATAACAATACGTACAATTGTGTTAGTAGTCTGTCATGGGCTATCGACCATAGGTCTTTCTGTCCTTTAATTGATCATTTTCAGTATTTTCCATATTTAATTTTAATTATTTTTTAATTTTTATATTGAACATTAATTTAAATTAAAAAAACTTTTATATAAATTTAAAAATATATTCCACAATTCAACGAATAATGCTCAACTCGTTCTGACCTAGTTTTCGCAATGTCTCCATTAGCATAAAAATCATCTGCGGATTCCGATCGACGACAGGAATGCTAATGCGCCAATTAATTCTTCAATATAATCCGAATTAAACGTTATATATGGTTTTCACGTTGTGACATTCCCACTGTCCGAATTAATTTTCTAAAACACTTCCTCCGGAATATCTTTTCGACGCATCAACTTTCTACACGTCGGAGGCGATTTAGATTTGTAAACATATTCATCCATCAATGTTTATTTCGTTTGTTGTCAGAGAATTTACATTAGCTAATTAACTAGTTGACACTAAATATTTTTTTCTATAGTTTTCAATGTTTGAAGATGTTACTTGATGAAACTCTATTTTAAATATAAATTATACAATACTTTTAAGTTTTTTTTAGTATCAGAAATTGTGTGTTTTAAGTTTTACAATTTACGAAATAAAAAAAAATATTTTATTCATAATAAATGAAAGACAACGCAAACGCCACCTTTGGCCTAATTTCATGTGGCATCGTCAACGATTTAAGTCTACAAGGTAGTCGACCAAGAATCATTGTTTCGTCCACTAAAAATGGCGCTTGTGTTATCTTTCATTTATTAGAAAAAACAAATGGCTATCGACCTGAGGTATTTCATCTTGTTTTTGGAAAATTATGTCATTGTTTCTAATGTATTATATAGTTGGATGTATCTGTCTGATTGTCAACTGGGGTCATGATCGCTAATATGTAATTTTCTCTGTCATGGAATGATAAGTTTATTTATAATTATCAATTATTAAAACGAACAGAGCCGTATACATAATCTAGTAATTAATCGCTACTACATAATTTTCTATAGGCCGAAAGACCTCCGGTTAATAGCTGTTTCTCTTAAGAATATATATTTGTTTTAAATTGTTTCATGTATTGTATATTAAATTAAATATGTATGTATTTTTTGGGAATAAAAATGTTTGTATATATAATTTTCTATAGCAAATTTAGTTAGTCTCCAGTTAATCGCGATTAATAGACTATGCATATTGAGAACTGTGGAAGCTTCTACTTCGTTATACATATGGATTAAAGTAAATAAAATACTTCAACGTTGTATAATACAAGTTATTTATTATTGTGACTGCAGTTTCGATAAATTAACTTGCCACTATGTTTGATAATGGCAAGTTAATTTGTAGAAACTGCAGTTACAATAATAAATAATTTGTTTTATACAAACAAAGTTGAAGTGATTTATTTATTTTAGATTATGCATATGAATGATAACGATTAAATATTTAATTATTTAAATAACTGCAATCAAGTGGATCAACTTTTTCCAATGTGTGGGCTGTGGAGAATTTGCTTAATTCTTAATAAAACTTGTTAATTATTTGTTCTTTTATTATTACAAATAATGTTTATGAATTATTTTCAAATCATTTTTATTTAATATATTTAAATAACTGTGACCAAGTGAATGAATAAATACTCTTATTGTTTATTTTAATTTGTTTTTTTTTTTCAGATTCAACAGTATATGAATCAATCAGCTTCCAAATGTACGGACATCACCAATTGGGCATGCGGAAATTGGCTCTCGGCGAATTCACTCCCACTAGACAGAAGCAAATGGAATCAACAAGAAGTGCTCGCCCAACAAGGTAATTACAGTGATTCCATTATTTCCATAATTTATGCAAATATACATTTTTAGTTGTCTAATGCAAGTTAAACTAAGCCACAGTAAATACGAGACAATTTGTGACACGCATACATACATTTATTTATTTATTTGAAATACAACCGCAGAAATTTATTTTAAAAAAAAATCCTATCTTTAGTTGTATGCTATAAAAATACACACTAAATAATAACTATTGCCTAATTAACTATGAGTAACTAATAATTATTAATAATTATAGAGTCGTATTTTATAACTCGTTCCCAAAAAATGTGTATGTACGTACGTCAATTTAAATACTTCAACAACAAAAAATATTAAAAACAATGCAGCATAATGCACTCTTTATGCACTTCTTATTACCGTAAGAAACTTTTTTCGCACCCCTTTGGTTTAGCGACAAAAACAAATTTTTGGTACGGATAGCCAGCCCCGCCACCTAGAATATATTAACTAAATCGAAAAAGTAAAACTATACCAAAACTATGCACTAATAATGCACTTTCGAAAAGTGTTAATGACATTTTTTGCACCCACCCCAATTACAAAAAAAAAATATATTTTCGATATATTTGCCGTTTGCACAATGACATTTATTTATAAAATGGTTAATGATTGATATAATTTATATAAATAATACTCGAACTATACACTTACTATGGCCTATATAAAAATGTCACTTTCATACAAACACCACTCTCGAAAAAAAAAAAAACTTATTTTCCATATCCTCACTTCCTCATAATGAAAGATGTGTATAAAATTGTTAAAAGTAGATGGAATTCCATTAAAATATTTTATAATAATGCATCCACTATGCTCTATCGAAAAACGTTAGAAGCAATTTTCACAGGCATCCCTTACTACAAAAATTAATTATTTTTCATGTTCTATCTTCCCCAAAATAAAAGATGTTTCTTAAAAGTTCATGTAATTTTCATAAAAAAAATATTTTCACTTCTGGTTGTTAGCAAATTGCTGTTTTATTTGGTTTCAAAATTCGAAAATTTGAAATGTTCTATATTATTGCATAAATATTGAGTAACGCAAGAACCTAATAAGGATGTTTAATATATGGATATTATAAACGTTGCATTAATTTTACATTAACATTTAATTTTGCTTTAATGTTTGTGCAACGTTATTAGTGATTATTTTCTTAATTAGGTTACAACTACTACTACTAATACTTCAATATAATTAGATTTTATTTTTATTCAATTCATGAAAATGTTAAAAAAGCCAACATGATGTAATTCCGCCTTTTCCTAGACTAGTTTGTTGCTATTGTTCGGCTTGATAAAACCTTTCTTGCGTATGCACTGTCAGGCTTCTGTTCGGTTTTAGCGAAAGTTTGTCAGCGTGCCGACGGGAATATTAATTAATTTCGGTTGTTCCGTTTGCAAGATGAATGGCTTGTTTTTATTCGCAAGATGTACGGTTTGACGGGGTGTTTATCAAAAGACACTCTGATAACAAAACGTAACGTCCTCGTTTTCTCACAAGATTGATTCGTTTTATCGATTTATTTGTCTTTTTTTATAGATATTACAGATTTTATAAAAATAAAAAACGATGTATTATATTATCATTACAATTTGACGAATAAAGCAATAATAACCTTTCTTCACACTTTTATTTGAATTATCAAATATATATTTTAGACACAACGTGACAATTAGCAACACTGTTAATCCATTGATAACGATCACTTTGTGTCTAAACATTTTTTTATTAGCGCGTGATTCGTTAAATCAATTTGATCAATTTATTGTTATTATTACAAATCCATTTAAATCGAAAAATTATCATTGTGGTAAAAATGTATTTACATATACAAATATCTTTATTATTATTTATTATTATTTTATCTTAATAATGTATGTTATTTGGATCATTACATACATTATTATTAAACATCTTTATGACTGTTTGTATACAATATTTTTATAATAATATATAACATTTCAATTTAATGGATTTTCAAAATAAATAAAACAGCAATGGCTTTTCTGTCAAACACATGCATTTTTTAAACATTAAATTTATGTAATAAAATGAAAGCGTTTGTTAGTCCTGGACCATCAACCAAAGGTCTTTCTGCACTAAATGTATTTAATTACTTAATTAATTATGAATGAATTATGTCTGAAATAGTTAATTATTCAAAATATTCATTATAATTAATTAAATACGACCTTTTGCCTAATTCATTAAATGAAAATATTCATTTCTTTCATTAATCGAATAAATAATGCAATTATATTTATTCGATAAATGAAAACACTTTCCACTTTGTGTAACTGAACTTTAGTAAATAACGATTTTAATTATATTTGAGGATTCTGAAGGATTAATTGATTTAAATTAAAAATATTTAAATCGATTAATGAAAAAAATGTCCGGTCACGTTATTTCAATTATACAAATAAAATTAAAAGTGATTGGCAAAAAGACCGATGGTCGATAACTGTTTTAATAAATGAAACACTTTTTTACTTTGTTTGTATAACTCGGATTGATTTTATTGTTTAAAAAAGTGTTTCATTTATTAAAATTGAATTACAATGTATAACAAAGTAGAAGCCTCAACAATTAACAAGATAACTGTTTTCTAAAGACAACTTATAATATAGTATAAGAATTATATTATTAATTAACTTTGTATAGAATTGTATGCGGAAATAAAGATGTTATATATATTAAAAGTGTTTTTATTAATCGAATAAGGATGTGTAACAAAGTAAAAGCATTAACAATTTTAAAAAAATATTATTTATTGTTATTCAAAGCTATTTCAAATAAATCTTTATTTCAAAACATTTTACAAACCGAATAATCAATCCGTACTTCTAAATCAACTATTGTGTTTATTTGGAAATCATCTTCCATGTATTCAGTTTTTTTTTTCCTATGTTGTTCTCGATTGTCTACGATTTCTTTCGGAGCTTACATAATATGTATTGATTGAAACCGTGGGTTGCGCCAAAAGTTGCATAATTAATGTATATTTTATGTAAAGTCCGGTGTATACAAATTGGTTATTATCTTCTAAATTAACGTGACTGGACTTTTTTCCCTGAAGGATTAATTGATTTAAATCTTGCAACTCTTTTGTGATTTGTTTTACTGTTAAATAATTAATACCAACAAAGGAACACGAAACTAATGATATAAGTTATTGATGCTAATGCCGTATTTAATGTGATGCTTAATGCAGTTTTCGTGTTTTAAAAAATGTAATAATAATAAATTATTTTTATTTAAAAAAAGGAATTACATAACCCAAATTGAGGTTGCTGTGAAGGGGTTATACGGTGCAGAATGTACAAAAGATTGATGTATTATGATAGTTTGGAGTCTAATTAAGACATCGATCTAGTCAAATTGGTTCGAAATCGGTTTTTAATATTTTTTTGGATTTTTTTAATTGGAGTCCAATCTGTCGGACTTAGTGAAAATAATCCAAATTGAGGGTGTTGTGAAGGGGTTATACGGTGTAGCATGTACAAAAAATTGATTCAGTGTGACAGTTTGGAGTCTAATTAAGACATCGATCTAGTCAAATTGGTTCGAAATCGGTTTTTAATATTTTTTTCGATTTTTTTAATTGGAGTCCAATCTGTCGAACTAAGTGAAAATAACCCAAATTGAGGGTGCTGTGAAGGGGTTGTACGGTGAAGCATGTACAAAAAATTGATGTAGTTTGATAAATTGGAGTCTAATTAAGACATTGATCTAGTCAAATTGGTTCGCAATCGGTTTTTAATATTTTTTTGGATTTTTTTAATTGGAGTCCAATCTGTCGAACTAAGTGAAAATAACCCAAATTGAAGGTGCTGTGAAGGGGTTGTACGTTGTAGCATGTACAAAAAATTGATTTAGTATGACAGTTTGGAGTCTAATTAAGACATTTATCTAGTTAAATTGGCTCGCAATCGGTTTTTAATATTTTTTACTTTCCCCGGACCCCCTGTCCAAGGGAAAGTATTGTGATCGTGAAAATTTTCGAACCGCCAATTTCAACAAATATGCACGTTTTGAGGTCCCCTGAGTCCATTCCATCGAGTTTTGAAAAATGTCTGTGTGTGTGTCTGTGTGTCTGTGTGTCTGTGTGTTTCCGCGATAGCGCCTAAACGGCTAAATGGATTAAGCCCAAACTTTATATCTAAGCTTTAAATAACAGTGGAATGATCTGAAAAGCTTTTGGTTAGAATAAAAACTCATCAAGTGCAACTTTACTCTTAGCAATTTTTAATTTTTTAATTCGGATAGAAAAATGTTTCAAATAAAAGTTTTAGATCTTGGAAAATAAATAATTTCTGTTATAAAACTTTTATTGTAGGACCTCCGGTTTTCATTTTATAAGCGTTTACCTGATAAATTCCCTTAGCGATTTTAATTATTAAAATAATTATTTTAATGACAATTAAAACGTCAAAGTGCCGTCGTATTCAGCACATTCGCAAAGTTTGAAAAAAACGAAGAAGAGTGTGGATCAATGATTTCAACACATTGTAAGGTAAGAACTAACACACATAATTATAATATTCTTCTCAATACTCGGTTTTAACTTTGAAAGACAACAATCAATGTTTTCTATTAATCATTTTGCTTTCCTATTAAATTTTCAATTAGAAACTTATTTGACCGTATTCACCGGGGAAAGTACCATGATGGACACATCACCATTTTTTTTTAAATCTGTCGAACTAAGGGAAAATAACCCAAATTGAGGGTGCTGTGAAGGGGTTGTACGGTGTAGCATGTACAAAAAATTGATTTAGTGTGAGAGTTTGGAGTCTAATTAAGACATCGATCTTGTCAAATTGGCTTGCAATTGGTTTTTAATATTTTTTTGGATTTTTTAAATTGGAGTCCAATCTGTCGGACTTAGTGAAAATAACCCAAATTGAGGGTGTTGTGAAGGGGTTGTACGGTGTAGCATGTACAAAAAATTGATGTAGTCTGACAGTTTGGAGTCTAATTAAGACATCGATCTAGTCAAATTGGTTTGCAATCGGTTTTTAATATTTTTTGGATTTTTTTAATTGGAGTCCAATCTGTAGAACTAAGGGAAAATAACCCAAATTGAGGGTGCTGTGAAGGGGTTGTACGGTGTAGCATGTACAAAAAATTGATTTAATGTGACAGTTTGGAGTCTAATTAAGACATCGATCTAGTCAAATCGGCTCGCAATCGGTTTTTAACATTTTTTTTAATTGGATCTTTATCCAATATTGAAAATATACCATGACGTAAAAAAACCTCTAAGATTCAAGAAATAATTTATGTGTGATGATATGAATTCATGAATGGTGGGTTGAAATTGTTTGAATTTTGAAGGTATGTTGGGGTGTCTCGTAACGCAGTGAAGTTTTGAAAGTTTTATGGCAAATTGTTGGGATAGATAGGTGAGATAAGGTGAAAACATCTGTTTATTTTTGTAAAGGTGTGTATTGGATGGGTTGTATAAGGGGTATGAAATACATTTTTATTGTATTTCATACTTATCTTCAGAAAAAAAAATATTAAAACTATTTTAAATTTATCTCACGAAATTCCTTCATGTAGGATTATTTTAAAGTAAGATAAAATAGTGCCTATTGACCAGGACAATCAATTAAACATGAATTAGTGATTGTGCACTATATATCCATCCCTCTCCACTAAACCTCATCCTTAAGTGCACAACATTCACTTGATAAAGTATGAAAAGAGTACTTTTTGTATAAAAAATGTTGGGAATATTATGCGAATAGAAATTAAAATTTAACAAAGATAACAAAACAGGAGAAATGAAATTTATATACTATAATTTCGACGACATTAACTCGTTATTATCAAACTAGCAGTAACCACAATAAATTTATTTTTGAGAAGCAGAAGCCTCTTTTTCGAGAAGTTACTGCTAATTTGATAATGTCGTCGAAACTAATAAAAAATCAGTTACACAAACAAAGTAAAAGTATTTTATTAAAGCGTTTTTTGTCTATACTGTTTTAACTACTTCATTTTTTTTATTTTATTTTTTATAGATGCTGTGAAAATTCGAGAACTAATCACGACATTACCACTGCCTTTAAACAGAGGCACGGTTGAATGGAAATTAAAGCATTTTTACGAAGCCTGTGTCGATGTAGATAATGTCAACACCGACAGAGATAGGCCATTGTTGACTATTATCTCAGAATTAGGTAAGTTAGTTTAAGTATAAATAATTGTTTAATATAGAAATACCTTAATTATTACAATGAACCAAATACACAATTTTTTGCTTTACTTATTATTACTTATTATATTAAATGAAGCAACTAATTGTGTATTTTGTTCACATTACTCCACTCGAAATTTGTTAATATCTTAATTATATATAAATATATACATTATCAAAAAACCCTTTATGCCCTTAAGGGTGTAGGGTACCTTAATTATTACTTGTTCTTATATATGTAAAAAGTAGGGCTGTAATCAGGAAAAAGGCTAAGTCCGTCAGAGTAGGCTAGGTCGAGCTTTATCAAAATTGGACATGTAATGTACTTACAAACATCGTTAAAATACAACTGGTACAATACTGGCCCTAAGTTGGATCCCTGACGAACACCACTGTCTACTGTATGTAAGCGGGACTTCTAGCCATTTATTTCGACCAAAAATTGTCTATTAGTTAAGTAACTGAAAATTGTTGAAACTATACTAAGGTTGATGTCGTATTGATATGCATTTAATTAGTAAACCATGATCTAACCCACGAAACGCGTTGTTTCACTTAATGTAATAAGTGATAAGAACAAGTAATAATAATAATAGAAATCGGCTCGTTATAATATTAAGAATATTTTTGTCCGACTTCTATTTCAATTTTATCCTATGTCCTTAATCCTGAAATTGATCTCTCATTTCGGTCGTATACAACTACCAAACTTACATGTAAATCTATATCTAAATTAATTCAGGAAACAAACCTAGTGTGTTAATTTCAATTAAATCATCCTGAATTAATTTAAAAATGTTTCACCACGGGTTAAGTGAGAAATTTATTAAACTATATCTAAATGACCGAATCGTGCGATCAATTTCAGGAATACGAGCCCAGATACTGAGTAATTTCTAAAGAGTAATCCAATGTTTAATGAAAGCATCGTGAGGATCAAACCTTCTAAATTGTTAATTTAGTTTTTATCCACACGAATAAAAGTGTACTAAATTTTCTATTACGAAAACCACGTAAAATTTAAAAATGCCAACTTAACCCATTACACGTGTATATGTGTGTTTTTTTTTCCTTTCTTCTTCGCTTCTCCGATTGCCCAACCATAATTTTCGGCCACTGCGGTAATGTGTAATTATTGCGTAAATTTTAAATGCCTTCAATTGTAAATGTCTTAACATTTTATGGCATACAAAAAATGAAACAACGTTTCATTAATTAAATAAATTAATAGTTTGTATTTATAATTATTAATTCATCATTAAAGAATGAATGTACTGCTTGTTTTAGAAAAAATAAACGATCGTTCTTTGAGGGTTAAGTTAAACATAAAAATACTTTATTTGTTGATAAATCCATCTAAATTGAACGTTAGCATACTTAATTGTTAGAAAATATGGGTATGTAATAATAATAATAATAATTAAATTCTTAACAATATAAAATGTCTTCAATCTATTTGAAAAACTACCGAATAAATCCTCTGCAGGTAATGATGCGCTACCATATTTTTTCTTAAAAAAATGTGCTACTATTTTATGCCAACCGCTTACCTTTATTTTCATCTTGTCTACATTTTAACATTTTCCCGCAAACTAAAAATTGTATCAATTTGTCCCATACCTAAAATGTCAACTAATCACGATAATGTCACAAATTATCGTCCAATTTCCATTCTATCCCATATATCAAAAATATTTGAAAGAACTATGTATGATCAAATTAATGTTCATGTCTCGATATATACTACAGCAAAAGCATTCCAAATCGATCCACTGTGACTAACTTGTATATTATCACACATGAAATAGCAGAATGTCTTTATGGCTAAATTAGATATCTTTGGTTTTGGTAAAAATACATACGCACTTATAGGTTCCTATCTTAAAAACCGCGAATCATATGTGACTCTAAATGGTTTCAAATCCGATTCGTATTTCTGGTTTACCGCAAGGCTCCATCTTGGGTCCATTGCTTTTTAATTTTCTTATAAACATCTATTATATCTTGGTGATCTAAAAAAATATTCAACAATTGGTGCCTTTGATGCACTGGAATTTATCTCGAACTGGAGTATTGTTAATAAACTTAACTTAAATAGTGATAAATGTAAATGCATGCCCTTCACCAAAAAGTCCAAGCTTATTGTATTTTCATATTTAATTAGTAATAAAACGCGTAAGCAAGTCAAAGTCTTTAAAGATTTAGATATTTCACATTTATCCTCATGTACAGTCCCTGACTGAATGACTCGCCATTGGGATTTCTGTCTCCACCACGAAGATATTAGGGGCTATTTCGTACGGAAAATGTTAAGTTTAATGTCTATGTTATTCAAAAAATCTATGTATTATATATCTTAAAAGGTAAATAATGTAAAATTAAAATCACTTTTTTTTCTTGAATAACTTTCTCATTTATCACTTGGTGAAACATTTTGACAATAATATTAAAGGATAAATCAAAAACACTTGGTTTGTTTCACTATTTGTTATTATTAAATAATTTTAAAATTGTTTCACTATTTGTTATTATTAAATAATAACAAATAGTGAAACAAACCAAGTGTTTTTGATTTATCCTTTAATATTATTAAAATCACTTGTTTTTTTTTTTGTGAAACCAAGCAAGTGATTTTAATTTTACATTATTTACCTTTTAATTTTCAAAATGTTTCACCAAGTGATAAGTGTGAAAGTTATTCAAGAAACTATATATCTATTACAAAAGATGCTTAGACTGTGATGATAAAAATAACATGCACGTTAAACTTAACTTTTACCTTACAGAATAGCCCCGATTATTTATTTATTTGCACTGTATTAAATGAAATGAAAAAAAAAAAATAGGAATTAAATAAAAGTAAAATAAAAAATATGTTATTATTAATAATAATAATTATTCTGTAAATAAAGATTATAGCTCTCTATAAAATTAATAATGGTGTACGAGATTTTTATAAATCATGCGTATAAATACAAAACAACATTTAGAAAGAAATATCACTATTGTGTAATAACAGCAATAACCACCTATTTTGTAATTTATAAGCGGAAATGCATTCACTAAAAAAGTTCGAACATAAAAATGTATTAATCCATTCATCTTCAAGATCACACCAACGTCATCTTGACCTTTAACTTAACATATTGTTTCGCTTTACAGGAAAATTTATGATAATAACATACTCTTTTCTATTGATATTAATTTTGTTTACAGGAAAACTGATGATAATAAGCGCATAGCATAGATTGCCCAGCATTTCATATTTCAAACGGTCAATTTTAAAATGTCGCATTATTATCACGGCAGCAACATCAAACGCATTGCGGCACACTTTTCTAGCGCATCGTTATGCTTAAAATATTCCAAATTGTCTTACGAAATCATATTGCGTAAGGACAATTTTTCACAATTTGCCACAATGAGATGTAAAAACGGCTGTTCTGCTCTCGCAGAGATAATAATCCGTGTGTACGTTGCGAGGTGTTTCGAATCATTAATCAAATTATAAATGAAACTCGTTTTAACTGAAATAAATCATTTATTATAATTACAAATAGTTTTGTTAATTGAAAATTAAAAAAAAAAAACTTACCATATTCAACAAACATTTTTTTAAGAATTTTGTAATTTATTATTATTACATCTATCATCCTCAAAAAAAATATTTTTGAAGAATATTGTAATATAAGTAGAAAAGAGTATTATTCACTCACTTGATCACAGTTATTTAAATATATTAAATAAAATGATTTCAAAATAATTAATAAATTATTTTCACATTTAGCTGTGTTGACTTTTTCAAAATTAATTATTTTCAAATCATTTTTTTTTTAAATATTGTAATATATTATTTACGGTTGTTGCATTTAGGTATTGGAAACTCATCGTTAATTACTGAGATGTTATTCAAACCAATAATTACTTTAATGAAAAATAAATGTAAGTGTAAATAATTAATATGATTAATATTCTTCTTAATGACTAATTAAAGCCATGCTAACAAAATTACATATAAACAAGTTCAAAATCACAAATATTATATTTTATACAGGGTGGATTATGAATAACGGCCATTAAAAGTTTTCGGGGTTCCTGACTGCGGAAAATTTTGAATAAAATCTGCATTGCACGGTTGAATGTGACCTCCTTGTGGAAAATATTTTGACTTTCTTTCACTTGTACCGGGATTGACTACCAACTTTATTATTTTAAATGGAACACCCTATGTTTTTTTCTTCTTTGGATTCCCCGTTTAATTGTTTACCCACTCATATGGATTTATACAGTTTTTGAGATTTATTTGTCAAATTTTGACCTCAAATTGACGTTTCGAAAAATGTACATAACTCTTACAGTTTTTGAGATTTATTTGTCAAATGTTAACCTCAAATTGACGTTCCGAAAAATGCCTTTAACTTCTAGTAATTATTAATTATAGATTCATCTAGAATTAAAAAATAATAATAATGTAACAGTGTCTTAATGCGAATAATTAATTATTCTCAGCGACTATCTTTCATGAAATTTGTTTGAATTATTTCCAGGTACGGTTTTTTCCATTGTCTCTTTAATTTAAGCTTTGTTTACATACGCTAATGTTATCTAAACAACGCTTAAATTAAGACCACAATTAAAAAACAAGTTCCACAAATAATTCAAACAAATTTCACGATAAAAATCTTAATTATTCACACTTTTACGTTGCGGACATTTTATATTTACATTTCGTTGAATTATTTTCGCATCCATAAACCAGTTTTATTTACGTCCCGATTAATCGCGTCGATATAAAATTATTTTCGCCCGGTTAAAAATACATCAATTTGTAATCTGGAGAGCCCGCTTCACGGCATTAATGCAGCGCATTATCTTAATGGATGCGGTTCTCAATATTGTCCGAAGATCTCGAGTCGAGTGTAATTAATTAAGCGTCCTGGAAATACATTTCGAATTACATTGCGATTACCGATAATGGCCTTAAATAGATTGATAATTGACAGGAGTAGATAATAAATAGTTTTGTCATGTTTCATTTTTTTTCTATTGTGGAGGTTTCTTTTGCGTTATAATAATAATCATAATAAATAAAAATACATACCACTGTCCGACGAAATCAAATTAATATGAATACTAAAGAAAGTCACTATTGTACCAGTTGTAATAGAAGCTAAATGGGAAATCCCTGCTCAATTGAACTGCTTAACCTATCCTATAATATTCACAAAAGGCTACAGAAGGCTGTAAACAATTGTTAACGAAAAATATCTGTAATTTTTTAGTTTTATTCATATTTGTTTAAATAGTAATATTTTTATTACTATTTATAAAATATAATATTTGTCTACGTTTACACGTTAAACTTAAATTTAGCTTACAAAATAGCCCCGAATAATGCTTTTAGGTAGAAAGAACTGTATTCTATAGCCATTTATTATTTTTTATCATCACAGTCTAAACAACTTTTGTAATAGATATATATTTCATAGAATTTAGTTAATAACATAAACGTTAAACTTAACAGTTTCCATACGGAATAGCCCCGATTATTTATAATTCCGGATGGTGGATGCGCCGGGCTCGACCCTGAAATGTACACATCCAATCGATATATTTATCCACACGTAAATTTACCGCCATTTGTTCACAACAACAAAAATATCTATGAGTAATAGTAAACAATAAATTTCCTTAAAGAAAATTACGGGACGATTTATTGTCGATAATTTGAAAATTATGTGTAGCAAACTCGGAACAGCGATATTTCCCAGCTTGTACTGTTACGGCAGGAGATAAATAATTGGCATATTCCGCGGTTGGAACTACCTTGAATATTTGATGTATGCCTGCTGGGCGTTATGTCCCGATGGTAATTAAGGTTGTTGTTTATTGCATAAACATTGGAGCGGTGCTAATTCATTTCGGCAAATTGCTAATGTTTATAATCACATAAATATAGAATAGATACACCTAATTTTAGATGAAAATAAGTTATTTTAAAAATTAAACACAATACAAGAAATACAAATTTTAACAAAAAAATATTGTGTGTAAATTCGAGTATTGGTAAGAAAAGAAAAAAAGTTTTTTTTTGCATATTTTGGAAAAGCAAGCTTTGTTTCATACACTAACGTAAATTTATGAAGATACCCCAAAAATTATATTTAATTACATTTTTGAAAATTCAAGCATTGATAAAAAGCAAGAAAATTCGTCGAGTTGAGAAGAACATTCAAAATATCTCAAAAACTGTGGAGGGGCTATTTTTAGTTCTTTACATATTTTAAAAGATCAATTCGAGTCTTGTTAAAAGCAAGAAAAGTCGTCGAATTTAGCTAAAAATTGAAAATATTCCAAAAACTGTGGAGAGGGTATTTTTAGTTTTTTACATATTCTGAAAGAGCAAGCTTTGCTTGATATCCTGACGTAGTTTCATGAAGATACTGAAAAAAAAAGTAATTATTACGATTTTCAAAATTCTAGTATTGATAAAAAAACCATAAAATTCATCCATTTCAGCAAGAAAATAAAAATATCTTAAAAACTGCAGGGGGTATTTTTATTTCTTGACATATTCTGAAAGAGCAAGCTTTGTTTGGTATCCTGACAAAGTTTCATGAAGATATCCAAAAAAAATGTAATTATTATGATTTTTTTTTTTAAATTTCGCGAGTATTGGTAAAGACCAAATAATATATATATAAATATAAAGAATCTTTATTGTCAGTACATTATACATATAAATGTGAAAGAAATTAACAATAAATATTATTATTTTATTTACCGACAATCGGCTATCGGCCAACAGCCTTAAAATTGTTGATATTATCAGAAAATTTAAAATATCTCAAAAACTGTCGACGGGGTATTTTTATTTTTTATATTTTCTGAAAGAACAAGCTTTTTTGATACCCTGGCGTAGTTTCATGAAGATACCCCAAAAATAGGAATTATTACGATTTTTTAAAATTCTAGTATTAGTAAAACGCAACAAAATTTTTAGATTTTTTTCAGAAAAATGAAAATATGTTAAAAGCTACAGAAGGGGTATATTCAGTTTTTTTACATATTCTGATAGAGCAAGCTTTGTTTGATATATCTACACAGTTTGATGAGGATATCCCCAAAATTTAATTTATTACGATTTCTTTGGTAAAAAAACAAGAAAATTCATCGATTTTAGCTGAAAATTGTAGGAATCTTAAAAACTGCGGAATTTTTTTACATATTCTGAAAGAGCAAGTTTTTTTTGATATCTTAACATAGTTTTATGAAGATACTCCAAAAATTAGAATTATTATGATTTTTTTGAAATTCGAGTATTGGTATAAAGCAATAAAATTCGTCGATTTTAGCTGCAAATTGAAAATATATTAAAAACTGTCAAGGGGATATTTTAAGATTTTTTTGCATATTTTTAAAGAGCAAGCTTTGTTTCATATACTAATGTAGTTTTATGAAGATACCCCAAAAATTATAAGTAATATGATTTTTGAAAAAAAAATCGTAAAAAGCAAGAATATTCATCGATTTTAGCAGAAAATTGAAAATATCTCAAAAATTGTGGTGGGGGATTTTTTACGTTTTTGCATATTTTGAAAGATCAAGCTTTGTTTGATATCCTAATGTAGTTTCATGTAGATGTCCCAAAAATTGTAATTATTACGATTTTTTAATTCTTGTATCGGTAAAAAACAATAAATTTTGTCGATTTAGGCTGAATATTATATTTTCAATATTCGGCCTAAATCGTATGGAGGGATTTTTTTTCATATTCTAAAAGAGCAAGCTTTCTTTGATATCATGACAAAGTTTTATGAGGTTACCGAAAAAAATATAATTAATAAGATTTTTTTAAATTCGAGTATTGGTAAAAAGCAAAAAAAAACATCTATTTTAGCAGAAAATTGAAAATACCTCAAAACCTGTAGATGGGGTGTTTTGAGTTTTTTTTTGCATATTTTGAAAAACCAAGCTTTGTTTCATACATTAACGTAGCTTTATGAAGATACCCAAAAAAATATAATTAATAGGATTTTTAAAAATTCAAGCATTGGTAAAAAGCAAGAAAATTCGTCGAATTGAGCAGAAAATTCAAAATATCTCAAAAACTGTGGAGGGGATATTTTTAGTTTTTTGCATATTTTAAAAGAGCAAACTTTGTTTAATATCCTCATAGAGTTTCAAGAAGATACCCCAAAAATTGGAATTATTAAGATTTTTTTGAATTTCGAGTTTTACGAAAAAGCAAGAAAATTCGTCTATTTCAGCAGAAAATTGAAATTAACTGAAAAACTGTAGAGTGGGTACTTTTAGTTTTTTGCTTATTTTGAAAGAGCAAACTTTGTTTAATATCCTAACATACATTCAAAAAGATATTCCAAAAATTGGAATTATTATAATTTTTTGAAATGCATGTATTGGTAAAAAGCCAGAAAAATCGTCCTTTTAAGCAGATAATTCAAAATATCTCAAAATCTGTGGAGGGAGTATTTTTAGTTTTTTATATATTATGAAAGAGCATGCTTTCTTTGCTATCACGACAAAGTTTTATAAAGATACCCAAAATATTGTAATTAATAAGATTTTTTGAAATTCGAGTATTGGTAAAACGCAAGAATATTCATCGATTTTAGCAGGAAATTGAAAATATCTCAAAAACTGTTTAGGGGGTATTTTTAGTTTTTTGCATATTTTTAAAGAACAAACTTTGTTTGATATTCTAACGTAGTTTCAAGAAGATAACCCAAAAATTGTAATTATTACGATTTTTTTAAATTTGAGTATTAGTAAAAAACAAGAAAATTCGTCGATTTAAACAGAAAGTTCAAAATATCTCAAAAACGGTTTATGGGATATTTTAAGTTTTTTGTATATTCTGAAAGAGGAAGCTTTGTTTGATATTCTAACGTAGTTTCAAGAAGATAACCCAAAAATTGTAATTATTACGATTTTTTTTTAATTTGAGTATTGGTAAAAAACAAGAAAATTCGTCGATTTAAACAAAAACTTCAAAATATCTCAAAAACGGTGGAGGGGGTATTTTAGTTGTTTGCATATTCTGAAAAAGCAAACTTTGTTTGATACTCTAACGTATTTTCAAGAAGATCACCTAAAAATTGTAATTATTACGATTTTTTTAATTTAAGTATCGGTAAAAAACAAGAAAATTCGTCGATTTAAACAGAAAATTCAAAATATCTAAAAAACGGCGGAGGGGGTATTTTTAGTTCTTTGCATTTTCTGAAAGAGAAAGCTTTGTTTGATATCCTAACGTAGTTTCAAGATGATACCCCAAAAATTGTAATTATTACGATTTTTTTTAATTCGAGTATTGGTAAAAAGCAAGAAAATTCATCGATTTGAACAAAAAATTCAAAGTATCTCAAAAACTGTGGAAGGGGTGTTTTTACTTTTTTACATATTCTGAAAGAGCAAGCTTTGTTTAATATCCTCATATAGTTTCAAGAATATACCCCAAGAAATGGAATTATTAAGATTTTTTGAATTTCGAGTATTGGTAAAAGTAAGAAAATTCGTCGATTTAAATAGAAAATTCAAAATATCCAAAAAACGGTGGAGGGGGTATTTTTAGTTCTTTGCATTTTCTGAAAGAGCAAGCTTTTTTTGATATCCTAACGTAGTTTCAAGATGATACCCCAAAAATTGTAATTATTACGATTTTTTTTTAAATTCGAGTATTGGTAAAAAGCAAGAAAATTCATCGATTTAAACAGAAAATTCAAAATATCTCAAAAACTGTGGAAGGGGTATTTTTACTTTTTTACATATTCTGAAAGAGCAAGCTTTGTTTAATATCCTCATATAGTTTCAAGAATATACCCCAAAAAATGGAATTATTAAGATTTTTTGAATTTCGAGTATTGGTAAAAAGCAAGAAAATTCTTCGATTTTAGCAAAAATTGAAAATATTGCAAAAACTGTGGAGGGGTTATTTTTATTTTTTTACATATTCTTTTCATTTTTTGACATAGTTACAAAAAGATACCACACAAATTAAATGAAATTCGTGTATTTGTAAAAGGAGCGAAAAATATCTCAACATTAAAATATCTCAAAAACTGTAGAGTGAGTATTTTTAGTTTTTCCAATATTCTGAAAGATCAAGCTTTTTCTGATATCCTGATAGTTTCATGAAGATACCCAAAAGAAATGTAATCATTATGATTCTTTTTAAATCTAGTTTTAATAAAAAAATAAAATTGGTCTATTTTAGCAGAAAATTGAAAACATCGCAAAAACTGTGGATGGAGTTTTTCACATATTCTGAAAGTGCAAACTTTCTTTAATATCCTCATGCAATTTTAGAATTATAATGATTTTTTTTTCTTCATTCAAGTATCTATTTTATTAATGTTTTAATTACTTGCTCCACTAATATTAGTGCAATAGATTTCATCAAAATCCAATATTTGTGAATAAAACCCATAAAAGGATTAATGAACAGTAAAGCCAATATTTACATAACTCTAAAACGAATTGTGAAATTTCTCTTTTTAGAAAATACTGTTTGGTTAAAGGCGAGGACGCGGCGTTCGGTTCTAATAACCTGGATGAGTCAAGCGCGTTCAAGAAATTTTAGCGGTGCACATAAATAAATATAAAAAGATAGCAAAATACGTTCCAATTTGCGTAATTTCGGTATCAATCTGCATCTGGTTTGTCATTTTTTTTACTTCGATTTGTAATCGCCTCGATGATATTTAAATTGTGGGTCATTATCGTTTGCATGCGAATCAATCAAAATATTTCGTGCGTATTTTTTTGCTCCACTGAATTTAGTTATTTGTCATGTTATTTTAATTTATTGTAAAATTATTTTGAAATTATTTATTTTTTATTTGTAGTTCTGTAGATTATTTCTTATTTTTTTAATAAACTCCATTTAATCCTTATATAAATAGAAAAGAGTATTTATTCATTCAGTTATTTAAATGTATTAAATAAAAATGATTTGAAAATAATTTATAAATTATTATTATATATTACGAAGAATATATATATATATATATATATATATATATATATATATATATATTCTTCGTTATGCAATAATCTGCTTTAGTTTCATTTCAAATGCAGCTGATCTCAATTTCAATCTCTCTCGAAACTGTGGATGATTTGCAAAAAGAAAACGAACCTCCTTTTTTTTTCATCTTCTCCTAAATTCCAAATTAATCCATTTCGTGATTCGTAATTCACTTACACAATCGCCGCATTATTCGATTCTGGCGAATCGCTTATGTAACCCGATTAGAATTCACGTAATTAAAACGGAACCGATGGATATAGCTTCCTGTGGGAACCGAGACTCTTTTCGTTTTCATTTTCGCCTCGCCCTGCCGTGGGCGCCGGTTGCTTTCTCTCTTTCTCGCTCGGACCGTTGTTTATTTTGTCAAGTTTTCGTTTTTTGCCGACTTCTGCAACACGTCAGATTTTTTGCGCGGATTGATCTTAATGACGGTTGCTTGCGCAATCGGAAATTACGGTAGACAGACTCCGTTGTACAATACTCGAAAGGTTTTTTTGTAGTGTGACAGAAATTGTTTTTTTTTTTCGTTTGTTTTAAATGACGGCGAACTGCACCCTTCCTTAATTAAAATTTAATTAGTTTTTCCGTTAAAAATTAATAGCGCAACGAAAAGTGAAAAGTAGTGACAAATGTTGATTAATCATTCTAACTAATACAGATTTAACGAATTACTGAATTAAAGATTATTATTAGCTCTTAAATTAATTTCTCACTTAACACTTGGTGAAATATGTTTAAACAATTAGATAAATTTAAAATAATATTTTATTATGATTATATTTATTATTCTTTTAAAATTATGTAAAAATCGAAACTAATTTTTACATCATTTAAAAAAATGAATATAGGCAGAATAAAATATTATTTTACCACATGTTTAATTTTTATCTAATTAATTATTATTAATATTATTAACCGAGTACTCGATTTGATAATGGCTCGTAGATGAGTACAAATATAGGCCAAAATTATTTATTTTATTTATTTTATAGAATATGAACTACCAATGTTTAAATTTTAAAATATTAATTATATTCGAATAATAATTGTTCGAGTCGTATAATTCGAATGTCCTTGCTTCGAATCATCATGATTCAAAAACACACTCAAATAATCGTGGTTCTATGATTTGAGTAAGTATTTAAATCATGACGATTCAAAGCACGAGCTTTCGATTAATATAACTAGAAAAGTCATGAATGTTTATTAATGTCAAATATGAATGTAATTCAAGATCAAATTTATGTACTATTCGAAAATTATTTTTTTTACTTTTCATATTAAACACTTGATTTTGTTTCACTATACTTTTATATAAAAAGTATAGTGAAACAAAACCAAGTGTTTAATTTGAAAAGTAAAAAAAAATAGTCAAAACTGTTTTACCAAGTGATCAATGAGAACTAAATTTAAATTATCGAAAATTATATCATTCGAATATAAATTTTCAATTGTTAAAATAATAATCACTATAGTAGTGATGGGCAAAATCGATTTATTTGAAATATACTAAAGGTAATGAATATATTTAATTTGAAAATACCTCAAACAGTTACATAATAAGTAAGTATAATAATTATGTTTGGGTTTTGAATCAAGCATCTCATAGAAAAGATAAAATTAACATTTGATTATTAAAAATAATAGATTATTTCGTATTCGATTATTAAAATAATCGATTTTGCCATCACTACTATTAACTCAATTTTATCTAATATATTTTTTTTAATGTGATTGAAAACCGATTTTAATGAGAATTTGCTGTACTTTATATGCGATATTGAGGAAGTCGGCAGGGATTAAAGAGAGGAAGGAAGGAGTGCAAGTAGAACGTCAGTTAATTTATTTATTAAACATCACAGATATTATAAAAGGCCATTGACCGCGATTTCTAAAAAAAGTGAAGATTATATTCTCAGTAGCGTAAACTTAGCGAAATGAACAACTAGAATTCGAGGCAAACGGGGTAAAAAAAAAATATTGATATAAAAAAAATAGCTATAATGGATTTATTTTTATACAGGATGATTCGGGAGAAAAAGGAAATATTTTAAAGACGTGCTCAGGAAGCAAAAATAAGTAAAATAAACTCATATATTCAAATCCTGCCTTACACTACACTATGGTAGAAAGGTCAGTGATAAAAATAAAATATATTCAAGTCCGATTTTCATTTGTTTCGAAGATATTTAAAACAATAGTAATTTATAAAATCAAAACAAAATGTACCCAGAAATTGGCATTCATTAAAGCTATTTGTTTTGTAATTTCAGCAATCTCGACACCCAATATGGGTTACAGAGGATAATATTAAGAATGAAAGAAAGAAAGTTTAGCAATACATTTTTCTTTGATTTCATAAATTACTATAGTTATTAAACCAAACTGATACTTAGGGATGCGATCAAGGATAATTGAGGATAGTTTTTTTTAGTGATGAGGGACTCGAATATCTTAACTCAAAAAAAGAGATTTGGCTCGAACGAAGCGGTTGTTGCTGAAACTAACGCCTATTTTAAAATCAAAGATAAATCGTTCTACAAGAAAGGCATAGAAATCTTAGAGAAGAGTTGGAGTGATTGAGTCCACTGTAGGAGGAGAGTATGTGGATGAATAAATTAGAATTTTGCAAAAAAAATGTATTTTTATTGGTTAGTCCCGGGACTTTTTGACCCATCTGTTACCAAGGATGGGGAGGAGTGCAATCGATCGATCGTATTCTTGAAATAAGCCGTAAGTTTTGCTCAAACCTTTGACTATATAAATATGGACTGCTAACGCTAATTTCAAGTTTGAATCCAAGTGACGGTGGCGCTGCCATAGACCAAGTGCCAAGACCAAACGGGCGATACAAACCAACATTCTATGTACACTTTAATCAAAGTATCGGGGCTATTCCATATAGGAAGCCATTTTGCGCTAGAGTCAGCTGTATTTGTTTATTGTGTTTAAATCTTATGATATCGTGAAAGTTTTTTAAGAATATGGCGATATATTGCTTTGTGGAAGGCTTCAATTTGACTACCTATGATCACCGAAGCGGTAATAATACTCGTTTGCCGAAGTACGAGAAAATTACTTTATAACCTAAAGTCACTGAAAATTTATTTTTTTTACGTTTATTTCTAATTTTAAACGTATTGGCATGGAAAAAAATATATACTTTACCGCTTGACTAAAACGTTGCAGCGCCACATACATCGGAGTTCCCTGAACTCGACCATTGTGCTCACCAGTTTTTGAATTTCCCACCTTTTTGCTCAATGGGGCGGGGCTTACTCGGGTTCCCACTTCGATACAAATATTTATTTATTTACTTATTATTAATCAACGAAAATCTCATTTGTACAAAATATATAATATACATCCTTACACCTAACGGTAGAAAGGAAAAAGATTAACAAAAAAGATATAATATATAAAAGTAACTTAAAATAATCATAATATAAATATTGATCGGTGTTTACATTGAAATGGAAAGGAACTAGCAGTCTATATTTATATAGTCAAAGGGTCGAACGAAATCTGTCATTTAAATAAGATTTTACACGTGAATTTGACAATTGCATGCGACCGAAACGTGCGATTAATTTCAGGAATAAGGCCCCAAGCTAGCGTTATTTCCAGGCTGTGGTAGGGGAAATCCATTTACGGACAGAGTGTGAGACTCCTTTCAGTCAAGCCTTGACTGGAAGCCTATCCATTAAAACTCCTCCCACTTTACCGGCTTCGACTACTAAGATCATTAGCCGGACTTAAGTTATATATAATGCTCTGACTTAATTTCCACATGTGATAAACATTGAACGGTGATGTCAGGCATTGCCCGTATGTCCTTAAAACTCATATCACGGTAGGGACAGTGCCTGGGTTGTAAAAGGACCGTGACTAAAATAAAAACTTAACCTAAAATAAATTAAATAAAACTTAAAACTACACAATTAAAAGAACATAAACCTAAAACACATTAAAACCTACGACATATTAAAATCTAAACCTTTTATTATTATTATTTTTATTTGTTCAATTCCCACTTGTTAGATTATTACAACAGAAAATTATTATTCATTATTATTAATTTTTCTAGGAAACAAAAAATGTATTTTATTTATTATCAATTGCAAAACATGTATTTCCAAAATAAAAATAACAATCATTTAATTCTTCGCATATAACTACTAAATTACACAATATGCATACGTTTTGATATACCTCGTAAATTTCGAAAAGCCGCACACCTTGATCCCAAACAAAACCGAATTAATAGCGAACATCACCTTCGCAATTGAACGCAATGAAAACGCACACACGCACGCGGTATTATCCAATCGCGGTGATAATTGCGAGGAGAGATTACGGTAAACTGTCTTTCTTATGATGGGCAATCTTCCTCGTGTGTCGTAACGTCAATCTCGCTGAAATGCCAGCTCCAGGTTGCTGCGGTTTTAGCGAAATGCAGCGTTTCCATCGAAAATGACACGGTGCGGATTTCGAAAACGGAAAATAATAAACGGAACGGGCGGATAAAATGTTTTATCGGTGAAAGCGTCCGATTTTCGGGGCTTTGTAAAAGGAAACGTGAGTGAGGTCGGATCGAAATGAGAATGAATGGGTATATTCTTTAAGGATGTCATAAATTACAATTGGGTGATTTTTTTGTGAATGAATATTGATCAGTTTTAGAGAATAAAATACAAGCCTATTGTGGATTAATTGTCATTATTTTAAAAGAATTTTATTCAACTAATATTTGTTGAATAAAACAATAACTATAATATTCTTTTACAATGTTATTCAACCCAAATATTGATTGAATAAAATTATTTTACAATAATGACAATTAATACATAATAGGCTTGTCTTTTATTCTCTAAAACTATATTTTAGTTTATTGGTATTCTCTAATTGTTATTAGTTACAAACGGCCGATACAAACTAGTATTCTATGTACACTTTAATCAAAGTATCGGGGCTATTCCATACAGAAAATGTATACGTTATTAAATAACTTCACATTCTATAAAATTTAAATGGCTGAGGCTGTCACCTGATTAAACTGCATATTCACAATTAAATAAAAAACACAATAGTATTTTAGTTTCACTGTTTTTTATTGTAGAAACACTGCTACAATTTCCTGTTGGGTAATAAATTTATTATTACTTTGTACTATCACGGCATAGGCCGGAGCTATCTACGGAACATATCAAGATATAGTAGACATTGTGTGTGACTGTTTAATCGTATAATTGATATAATAATTACACTTTCCACCTTTCATAGCTGCTTTACCTCCATTGCCATCTCATCATCTTTGGTGATTTTCTCTGCATGTGTTTTTTGTATATATATATATATATATTTTTTAATTTAAATGTTTGTTAGATAAATATGCAAACATTTGTACTTAAAATAACCTTATCTTAATTCTTAAGATTAAGATCTTCGCCTTAGATTGTGCAGGTTTTCGGCATATTGCATATTTGTGGCGTCCACCAATAGACTATTACTATTTATTTATTTATTGTGCCTGGGCCTCACATAAGTAATTATAATAATAAATATAATCATTATTATTATTGCTGTTGTAAAAAAATGTGAATGATAGAAAAGCTAGTTAATACAATTTTACATTATAAATAAATTATATTCGTAATGAGCACATGAATCAGCTCTATAATTTTGAATAATTGATGATGGCCATCTCATTAGTTGGAAGATTTCGAATGTATTACAACTGCAATTCGAAGTTCTCTCACTCCATCAATCGTGATTGGGTATCGCTCCAACTTCGTTTTTAGTCTAAATTGACGGGATCGACTCATTCTGAATCCGGCCCCAGACTAGTGTGTTTCCGGTGCAATATTTTGTGAGATTCATTAATTACATCCCGAGGAAGTCGAATCACTGCTACCGGCAATATTCTGCCAGTTGAAATTCCAATTGTTTGATTCGAAGAAGAGCATCCGCTGGAGGAGAATTATAATAACAACTTTATTGATACATTTATTATTTATTAAATCAAATTAAAAAAAATGAAAATAATTTATAGAATTTTTGGAAATCATAATAAATTTTAATTATTTCAGTTTTGACAACACATTTTACGATCAAAAAGAAGGGTTGGGATCTCCACTCAGTCCGTTACTTGAAATACAGTTACTTGAAATTACAGAAATATTTATGAAAAAATTGACATCAATTATATTAAATTCCCCACTTGGTAATAAAAACATTTACCGATATGTTGACGATATTTTTGCTTGTTTTGTGGGCTCAAATAGACAACTCGATCAATTTTTAAAGTTTATAAACACATTACACCCCATCATTAATTTTACATTGGAAATAGAACAAAATAACCGTATTAACTTTCTAGACATAACCATATCAAAAGTAAATTCCAAGTTAAATTTTGAAATATATAGAAAGCCAACTTTTACTGATACAATAATTCCGCAAAATTCTAAACATCCAATAAAACATAAATTAGCAGCGTTTAATTGTATGATATATAAAGCACTACATTTACCCTTAATAATTAATTTACTCAACTTTATTATTTTTATTTTATTTAATTTAAGTAACTATAATCAAGTAACTAATTGTTCTTTTTATATTTTATGGTTTATTTTAATAATTAACTAACACAAAACTATAGATAATTTTTACACATGAAGCTTTGTACCGTCTTGTTGAAACCACGTAACATCTAATGGCAACTGAAGTTGATCGATGACATTAGTTACAAGAAGGAATGGCTCCTTCTCGTAACTAATTAAACAACAACATTAAACTCTTACCGGAACTGTCGTTGTGTTTAAATAATTAATAATTTTCTGTATAGTGAAAGTTTTAAGAATTGATTTCTTATAACCTTCTCTACACAGAATATTCTTTGAGCAATCAGCCAGCTTTCCATATCTAACAAAACTTGAGATATGACAGTACATTTGACGTTTATAATCATCACAACTAGATATTTCAAATTTTGTACTTAATAATTCAAATGGGATCACTCATAATTTGACATACTTTCGTAGAAGAGTCAGTCGCTGCATAGAGTGCCATATATGGGACAATGCTATTTTGCCATTTTTTATAGGTTATCCGTAATGACAATCCATAACACTTACCTGAACCTCTTAGATGCCATTGGAATTATATTTTTGTTTGTTAAAAAACACACCCTTCAAACTGTGAAAATGTCAGCACGCGAAATAAATCTGACCGCTTAATTTGTGCCAGTTTTGACTGTTTATGCAGTTAAGACAAGAATGGAGCTAAAATCGTAAACAAGAATCCATATTTATGGCACATGATCCGGTAATGGGTTAAGGACCAATGGGCAATGCCTGACTTCACATTAAACAATAGAGTAAGTCAGAGCACTATATATATCTTGAGATAGGCTAATGACTTTAGCAGTCGAAGCCGGTAAAGTTGGAGGAGTTTTAGTGGGTAGGCTTCCTGTCAACACTTGACAGAAAGGAGCAAAACACTCCGTCCGTAACTGAATTTCCCCTTCCGCCGCCATCCGTCAATATAAATTTAATTTATATAAAGAAAATGCGTGTCCAACTCTTTAAAGAAATTAAATTTCAAAAAATGTCGAATTATTTGTAAATCATGAAATTATATATATATATATATATAATCGATGTCCTCTTTTACCAATTGATGTCGGGGTTAATCATGAAATTAATTTTTTTAAAATTCCAGTAAACTTATAAATTTACAATTAACTCCTTTAAAGAACAGTTCTATTATATTAATTAAATTGTCGAATGGCTATTGAATTATTCTGCCTACGCCTATGCTCCATTCATAACAAAATACAATTAATCTAAAAAAAAACAATACTCATTTCTAGTAACAAAAGTATTCATTATCGCTATTTTTCACTAAATGCAGAGGAGAATGGTAATCGTGGAAAAAGTCCGTAATTTAGTTTATCCCGCAGTCACGCTTTTACGAGAAATTCTCAACATAAGAAAAAAATGAATGGAATTGATTTAATTGCTTCATCGATTACATTACGACATCAACAAGAAAGATGTGTTGTGTATTCGGAAGAATTATTGGAATTTTCCGATATGCATGGATGATTTCTTTATAATTTCTGTTATTATTGTGTTGTAGCCGTCGTCGAATGTGATAATTTGATTTCATGTAACAACTTGAAAAAAAAAAAATAATAAAAAAATAAATGCATACGTAATTTTTATTGGTGCTTTATTTTCTTTTGTAATTACAATTTTTATAAATAAAGACAAAGAAAGACACGTTATATTCACAATTAATTCACTCTTTATTCTTTAGATTGAAGAAATATAGAGTTGTATTCACTATTTCTTCACTCTGAAGAATAAAGAGAGAATTAATATTGATTACGTGTTCTTTCTTTCTCTTTATAAAGAAAGACACGTTATATTCACTATTAATTCACGCTTATTCTTCAGAGTGAAGAAATATAGAGTTGTATTCACTATTTCTTCACTCTGAAGAATAAAAAAAGAATTAACATTGATTACGTGTTCTTTCTTTGTCTTTATAAAGGAAGACAAAGAAAGACACGTTATATTCACCATTAATTCACTCTTTATTCTTCAGAGTGAAGAAATATAGAGTTGTATTAACTATTTCTTCACTCTGAAGAATAAAGAGAGAATTAATATTGATTACGTGTTCTTTCTTTCTCTTTATAAAGAAAGACACGTTATATTCACTATTAATTCACGCTTTATTCTTCAGAATGAAGAAATATAGAGTTGTATTCACTATTTCTTCACTCTGAAGAATAAAGAGAGCATTAATATTGATTACGTGAACTTTCTTTGTCTTTATACAGAAAGACAAAGAACGACACGTTGTATTCACTATTAATTCACTCTTTATTCTTCAGAATGAAGAAATATAGAGTTGTATTCACTATTTCTTCACTCTGAAAAATAAAAAAGAATTAACATTGATTACGTGTTCTTTCTTTGTCTTTATAAAGGAAGACAAAGAACGACACGTTGTATTCACTATTAATTCACTCTTTATTCTTCAGAGTGAAGAAATATAGAGTTGTATTCACTATTTCTTCACTCTAAAGAATAAAGAGAGAATTAATATTGATTACGTGAACTTTCTTTGTCTTTATACAGAAAGACAAAGAACGACACGTTGTATTCACTATTAATTCACTCTTCATTCTTCAGAGTGAAGAAATATAGGGTTGTATTCACTATTTCTTCACTCTGAAGAATAAAAAAGAATTAATATTGATTACGTGTTCTTTCTTTCTCTTTATAAAGAAAGACACGTTATATTCACTATTAATTCATTCTTTATTCTTCAGAATGAAGAAATATAGAGTTGTATTCCCTATTTCTTCACTCTAAAGAATAAAGAGTGAAGTAGTAGTGATTACAACGTGTCTTTATTTGTCCTTCTGTATTAATATATATATATATATATATATATTAATGTAATTTTGTGTACACATCCAATATTGTCCGACAATCGTGCCGATACTTTCTCTGTCACATTTAAACTTTGACATTGCTAGAGAACTTTCTCTACGCGTGGCAACAACGGCTTCCTCCGGCACGAAGCGGCGCAAAAGAAGAAGAAAAAAAAGTCAGATCCGAGCGGTCGCGGTGTCTCCTCCTCCGTGCGGATTGCGTGGCTTATCTGCGTTTTTTTTTTATTTTATTTATTTATTTTTTGAAAGAGAGAAAACCACAATAAATCCACACGTAAAATTGGAAGTGGCTCGAAGGCTGTTTCACAATACCAGTCCGTCCGTCGAGCACATCTTTGCTCCTCGTCCTCGAGAGTGTACTTTCACTCGATTCGACTTTTTTTTACTTCTTTACACTTGTTGTCTCGTCGGTGGATTCCCCGTGGGCGTGCAACAGGAAGTTTTCGTTTTCTGGTGTTGAATGGTTTTTCGGAATGTTTGCGGAATTAAGGACAGGTTTTTCAATTGTGGCTTGTGCTTGATTTAATTAAGCATTGATTTGGCGAATGATCTGTTTACAATTGAATATGTTAGAACCATTTGTTCAAACAACATCATCTAGAATTTAGATAATTGATGATGACTATTCGGTCTTTCAGATCGGTTTATTAAATATAACATAAAACACTTTAAACACTGTATGACACTAAATTTACACTTGTCATTATCAAACTAAACTTGAAGTAAGTGAAACTTACTTAACAATTCCTATATTACTAGAATGTTTTACCAAGTGATTAATTAGACTCAAATTGAAAATATGTCAAACTAAAAGTTTTACTTTAACTTGTTGTTGCCGTCATCGAATGTGATCATTTTATTTGATGCAATAACCAGAAATCAAATTGAAATAAATAAAAAAAATAATCCAGTCGATTTTTAAATATTCATCTAACTCCATTATTATTATTTTTTTTTCTTGAATAACATTCTCACTTATCATTTGGTGAAACATTTTGAACTAATAATATTTAAAGAATAAATTAAAACACTTGCTTTGTTTTACTATTAATCAACCCTTTTGATAATGCTTTAAATAGAAAAAAATAGTGAAACAAACCAAATAATTTAATTTATCCTTTAAATATTATTAGTCCATTAAATTTATTAAAAATAATTTAAAATTCTAATAATTTATCTTTACCATATATCAATTAACGAATATTTGTATCTATATGATGATATTTATTTTTCAGTTTCCGCCACTGATATTAAAATATGTTATATATATAAAATTGTATTATTCTGTATATATGTGATTTACAGTCATGCTATTTATCTAAACATTTTGAATATTGTTATTATTCTGTATAAAGGTGATTTACTGCAAATAAATGAATTGAATTGAATATGAACGTTTTAGCTGCACCATCTGTTTCACCGGAAATTACATCAATTTTCAAAATTTTGTATTTCAATTGTTCTAAATTTATTAAATGATTATTTCATAGATTATAAAATTAGTAAATGATCAGGCTTTATATATGTAATTTTATTTATGTTTATTTATTATTCATAATTAACTATTCAAAAATAATATATAGGATAATAAACAAGTGAAGTAAGGATTAAAATTAGTCATCAATCAAGAAAACTTCATCCTTCAGTTGAGTGTTGGACAAAATCGATTATTAAAAGAATCGATTTTTTTTAAATTTTGAAGGTAAGATTTTTTAATTTTGATGGTAGATTAATTTGATGATTGTTGATGTTAATTAATTTTAAGTTTTGAATCGTTACTTTCATAGAACAGTTAAAATCAAAGCATTTGCAGAAAAAAATGATTATAAATAAATAAAAAAATCATAATTCATAGAGGCAAAAGAATTGCCTTTATGAATTATTTCGTAGTCGATTACTGAAATAATCGATTTTTCCCATGAAAACCTCAGATATTTGTTATATTTGAAAAAAAAAAAAATAGCGCAACCGCCAATATTACATTTCACATGGAACACACTGGTCTGGCGAGATCCGAAAGACCGAAATGGCTATCACTATACGCTAGCCATTTCGGAATGCTAGTTGAACATTTTATTTAAACATATATTTGTTAATGGTTAAATAATATATATTATAAAAAAAACTTATTTTTTAAAAAAAGCATTTTATTTGTCACCGTATTTTGTGCGTAACTTAACTAACCTTAAAATAACATATGAATATACAAAAGATGGTAATGATTCGATGTAAACATGATGGGAGTTTAATGAATGGCTAATCCAGGGATGTGACCAGGTGGACCGTACTGGCTTCCCGTCGAGCCGGTTGTGATTGTCTGTTGAGTGAAGCTTCCAGTATTTCCAATAGACCCTCCGATGATTCCAGAATTCGATGTTCCAGAAACCGAACCAATACTGCTAGTTCCAATAACAGAACCAGAATCGCTTGATCCAATATTAATTGATCCTCCATTGATGTTAGCAGAAGAGCTTCCTCCAGTAACTTCTTTCTGAGTCTTGTATCTGATGAAGTAAACCTCTGGTTTGCTTGGTTGAGTTGGAGCCGGTGTTGGGATGTTGATGTCGGCGGGTTCTTCGGGTTTCTTCACCAAAACGTAAACGAGGGTCTTTTCTTCGTTTTGAGCGGCAAGAGGAATGGTTGGAGTTGATACGGTTGGTGGAGATGGTGCTTTAATGAAGATGATCTTGTAGTGTTTTTGCGCTTGTTGTTGGTGGTGAATGACTTGCTGGCGGGATTCTTCTGGTTCTGGAGGAGCCACGTGGACGTAGATGTGTTTGTGAACGGTTGTACCTCCGCTAACTCCTGTACCGGAAGTCGAAACACTGCCACCTCCGATGTTTCCAGACGAGATTCCAAATGATTGACTTCCAGAAGAGATTCCGCTGGATGAGAAGCCTCCGACGCCAATTCCTTGACCTCCGAAACTGCTACCTCCGATGTTTCCAGACGAGATTCCAATTGATTGACTTCCAGAAGAGATTCCGCTGGAAGAGAAGCCTCCGAAGTTTCCAGACGAGATTCCAAATGATTGACTTCCAGAAGAGATTCCGCTGGAGGAGAAGCCTCCGATTCCAATTCCGTGACTTCCGGATGAGAATTCACCGCCGGAAGAGAAACCTCCGATTCCGATTCCGTGGCTTCCAGAGGAGACTGACCCAAAGTTTTGTCCTCCTGATATAAATCCACCCGGACGTGGGTACGAATATCCGGCTTCAGGGCGAGCATTGACTAGAGCCACAAGGGCACTTGCGAACTACGAAAACAAAAATTACAATTAAACAATGATTGATTTTATTCAATTATCAAATATTTCTTGTTTGATTCTCATTATTTTTTTAAATAAATATTTATTTTCCCAGCAGCTTATACATATTGACAAATTGAAATAAAATTAACACTTATCCCAGGATTATTGTTTAGTAGTTAGTCAATGGAGGATCAATTAATATTCGAACAAGCGATTCTGGTTCTGTTATTAGAACTAGCAACATTGCTTGAGTTTCTGGATCATCAAATTCTGGAATTATCGGAGGGTCTATTGGAATTGGAAATATTGGAAGCTTCACTCGAAGCTATCAACTTTTAGAGAAAGTGTAAACATCCGATTTAGTTGTTTCCTATTTACTACTAACCAATAACAAAATTAATGAGTATACAATTGAAATAAATTAAAGACAAGAGAGAGAGATAATATGAAAATAAAATGTAGAAAAAATGAAAATAAAAAAATATTTAGATAATCTTAATATACTAATAAGTGGATAACATTAAAACAAAGTATTACTTTTCTCTTTCCAAAATATTGAAGGCCACATTAGAATTAACATTTTTCAATAACATTTTCAATTTTTACTTAAATTCGTTGCAATTATGAATTCTGTTGATATTTAATATATTTATTAGGTAATTATGAATTTTAACAGCAAAATATAATATGTCAGTTCTTCCGATGGCTTTTTTAACTTTTTTATTGTATGCAAAATTATTCTCTGCACTTCTTGTCTCATAGTTATGAGTGTGCATGTGTAATACTGTGCAGTTTGTTTACAAAACCCTCATTGAAATATAATTTTTTTTGACACACGATTTAATATAAAGTAATTTTTTATTTACACTACTAAACATCTTTATTCATGTAACATTTAAACATAGTTTAAATAATCATTTACAATGTATTTGTAGATTTATATTCACATATATTACATGAAATGGCTAACGACCGAAGGTCTTTCCGCCTGTCTATTTTTAATTATATTAAAAGACAAATATTCAGTTTATGTTTTAACATTCTGACACTGAGGAATATTCCTTTTCTATTAAGAAATATCTAAGATTTCTTTTGAAAGAAATCTCGTTTGTTTCATTTTTTAGGCTTATGAGTATTGTTGAACATACGCATTGAGGCATATAATTTAGATGTTTCAAAGAGAGACAGTCTGTGTATCGGATGTTTATTTAAATTTCATGAATTTTATTTGTGTTGACTATTTGTGTGTTAAATATGAGTATTCATTATATTAATTTTTATTTTTTAAATTGAATAACCGTATGTTTATATTCAATGCATTTGAAATGGAGCTTCATAGAATAACAGCATCTACCATAGAAAAAAAAAATGTGAAGAAAGGAATAAACCAAGTTTTAATTTATTGATATAAAAAAATATATTGTTTTGTTAGAAATAAAATGTGTATTTACTTTTAATTAAACAAAATATTGAATATAATCGTACTCACCAGGAAAAGCTTCATTTTCACACTTGGTACGAGCAACTAATGTTACTCAAAAAAAGGATGTGATCAAATTGATACTAAACCCAGCGCCTCATCGGTATTTTATACTAATTCCCCTTAGTCCCCACTTTGGGAAAACAAAAATATGTAAATTATCAACAATAGATATGGACAAAAGCAGGACGAAACGTTTCTCTTGAATATGCAGAAGATTCTTTCTTTCCTTCGGCCCTGCCTCTTTTGGTGACCGCCTTTGACACCGGTTCAATTCAGCCGGCAGAGCACATCTTTTCCAAAATTTCTAAATTCGTATTCAGTTACATCACGAGAAATGTGAAAAAACGTGTGCGGGGAAGAAGTTCATTTCGTGGAAATAAAAGGTGTGTACTTAAATTTTTTTGTAATGAAAAAAAAAAAAAACAATAAATTTTAAATAATTGGCTTTTGATTCATCAAACACTTTAGTAGAGTGGCTTTATTAAACCGTATTTGGAAATATCAGAGAAATATTCTCTGGTATTTCTCTCGCAAGTGATTTGGCAAGTATATAATTAGATTCATAATCAATTCCTGCGCTTCGTTTTTGTTTATTTTTAATGATTTTAGTTGTAGATATTAACTCATTAACACTCAGTGGCATATACATATATAAATTATTGTAAACAATAAATATACATTTATATATTAGAAAAATACCATTTAATTATATCGTTCCGCAACATAAACTTAAAACAACTGAGCATGCAGTACATTACTCAGCAATCAAGCTATTTAACGCCCTTCCAAATAATATAAAAGTCTTCAAAAATAAAGACACACTTATCCGATTATTTAATAAAGTGCGAACCGTATTCTCTTGAAGAATTTTTAAATTATAATATGAAGGACTGTACATAAAATATATGACATTGTATTCTACATATTATGTATATACTTTGTAAATAGATTAATATTTAGTTAAGTAACATCTGTAAATAATTCAAATAGTTTATTATATTATTATACTGACACTATTTTCATTCTGTAACATGTAAATGACATTTTGAAAATAAAGATTATTATTATTATTATTATTATTATTTACCCTTTTGTGTGTCGGGTAGTAAATAATAAAGTTATCAATAAAAGTCATATTTATGATATTTATAACAAATATGGTAGTGAGTTTTATAATTATAAATTGTAGAATTTTCAAAGTACAACATTGAGGTATAATTTAAATTAATTAAATATAAAGCGGATAATAGGATTTGAACCCATGTAGCCTGATTGTCGGTCGACTTCGCTACCAACTACAACACAGTTACCTGTAATATCAAATACAGTGCTTCAAATCCACCTATATTCAATTTATACATTCGTGATGGGCCCGAGTGAATGAATACTGTTTTCTATTTATAAAGTGTTAAGAAATAAAGTAAACACTTTTCTATACTAAGTGGTATAAAAAAGAAATCGCTTTCATTTTCTTTATTTCTTAACAGTTAAAAAAGCCAATATTAATTGATTCGATTGAAATTATATGCTTCGCTACTTACATTTTGTTTGGTTAAATTCTCACCTTCCAAATACAGCGTCTATTCGTTTCATTACAGTATTTTTTTGTCAATTAAATTCTTATTGCATAAGAATATTCCATGCATTTCGTGTAATTTATGTTTTAATAATGACCTAAAAGGATATGTTCCTTATAAAGCAGGCGTTATTTTCATTTTCCAATATACACTTCTTATAAATAATGAAGTTTTTTTAATATAAATGGCTTGCAGCAAAAAAAAAATCATATAATCGCAAACGAGATTTTTTGTAGAGTCCTCTGTAGAGATTCCATTTATAGATATTATTTCAGACGAGAATCTCCCAGAAGACTCCATGATTTATAATAAAAAATGAGATTAATGGAGACTTCTAAATCTTATGGGGAATTCTTACCTGGAATAATATCTTTGAATGGAATCTTTACAGAGGATTTTACCAAATAATATCTTTTGCGATTATGTGAGTTTTTTTTGCTGCAAGCCATTTATATTAAAAAAACTTCATTATCCTCTTTCTGTTAATATAATCGGTTATTAATAACGGGAAAACAGTTAATTAAAAAGAATTGGAAATTAATTAATTAATTATTCCTTCTTTAGGCACTGCGACATTTTTATTTATATTACATAAGTAAAAAAAACGGTATTCGACACCCGAAATGGTATAAGAAGAATGTTTATAATAATAATAAAAAAAGCTTCTTCTACTTACTTGTAATTATTAAAATAATTTTCATACTCTATCTTTCAACAGCAGAAATAAATCAACAATTTATATTAATTTCAATAGAACAATGTCCGGCTTAAAATCACCTATTAATGTTATGTATAACGCATTCAATGGAATAAGTTCAACCTACGAATTATTTTATGGTAATATTTTGTGTCACTCTATATCAATGTTTTTCTTTGTCTTCAACAATTCCCTTGTAGTTAAAAATTCAGCATTAATTTACTAATAAAACTTGCAACAATGGAGATATCGAATACGGGCATTTAGGTGACTCACCCTGTATATATATATATAACTTTGTTGATAAAAATATACCCAACAATATGCGTATATTACATTTCTTAAATATTGTTGGGTTTATTTTTATCAACAAAGTTATATATATATATATATATATATATATATATACAGGGTGAGTCACAGAAATGCCCGTCTTCGATATCTCCCTTGTTGCAAGTTATATTAATAAATTAATGCTGAATTTTTAACTACAAGGGAATTGTTGAAGACGGGCGCTTCGGTGACTCACCCTGTATATATGTATTTAGATTTAATAAATTAATTTACAATAAAAGAGGAGTAAATTGGCGATAAAAAAAATCGATGTATAATAAACAATTCTGTCGCAACGCTTCTCCACTAGATATTTTTGCTTTCACCAAGATCACGACTTTTGGTATTTTGTTCCCGCCGCCTAAATGTCGATAGAGCGTTTAACAAATTAAATGATTAACCGAACGATGTCCCATATATTATAGATGTATACATTTCTTCAGAGAAATACTATTTTTAAACCGTAATAATAAATTTAATAAAGAATTTCACATTCATTAATTTATTAAAATTTCCTTTTTTCCTTTTTTTTTAATAAATGAACCAATAAGATTATATTTGTTGCTGATGTATACAACATACCGATTTGCATTTAAGTTATTACAAATACCGTAATTTAGATGTCTAATAATATTTTGTTCATTGTATGAATATGTTAATAACTTTTTTGTGGTTGTTGTTGTCGTCGCTCGGCGTGCCAAAAAAGGAACGAGAAAGCCGGCAAGTGTGCGGATTACGTTTTCAAAATTGATATGCCTTTTAACGAAACACAACGTAGTTTCAAAATGATTAATTAATGGTAGAATTGAATTTATGAATTTAGCATTAATGTAAAGGTAATTTTAAAGATGCAAAATTTGATTAATATTAAATATACATTAATAATCGTTTCTGTCCAGTACGACATTCATTACTTTATTTTCTTAGAAGTAATTCCTTATTTTCAATCAAAATAAAACTAGATTATATATACAATCGGGGCTTTTCTGCATGAGAAAATTTAACTTGAACGTAATTTTTTATCATCACAGTTAGAGCCACTTTTGTAATAGTTATTTATATATAGTATGTGAAGTTATTAATAACGAAACTGATAAACTTAACATTTCCTCAACAGAATAGCTCCTAATTCATCTAATCGGATCATATAATTGATGTTAATTAAATTAATACTTTTGAGAATGTTATTAGATACATGCATGCTCGAATTACGTAATTTTCATGAAATTCAATTTGAATCCACATTTATATAAACATTGCAACTAATATAATATATTATATATTATTTGTATCATAAGCGTCATCTTTATGCATTTCAAGTAGCATCGTCAACAATTTGGGTCTGCAAGTTAAATTAATGATTTATAATATTTTGTTTGAAGTAATTGTACTTCAAACAAAATATATTTATTCAGATAATGTATATGTTCACATATCTAATATAAATGAATAATATACGTATATAATTCTCTAAATGGGAGTCGATTATTGTTTAATTATTTCGAATTTATTTTACCGTGTCTGGTTTTTATTACTTATTAATTATTCACAAAGTAAGCTTTTTCCTTTTTGGATCTTAAAGATATTCATTTCGCTTCTAAATTGTAACAATACAAAAATCTTACATTATTGAGGAAAAGATAAAAAAATAGATATATTACAAGCAATAAAAAAATATTCTTTGTACAAATTCATTACTCCTTACACTTAACGGTAGAAAGGAAAAAGATTAAAAAAAAAAACAAATTCATCAATTCTGAATGAACATGTAGAGCTATTCCGTTATATATATTTATTTATTTATATAAATCTTTATTCAGGACTAATGCTTACAATATATATAGATATATTAGATATAGATAGATATATAATAGAATATAAAACCATTATAGAATATCACAAAGTACATACTAGTTAAAAAACAGCAACGCTGTAACAACATTAAACGTTGTTCAAATTACTATTCCGTTATTAAACCACATTTTAATTTTATTTTTAAAACCATTTTAATGTACTTTTATTACTTTTTGTTAGTGATCCTGTGGATGGATTTGTATTAGATTCTTTCCACCTTATTAATAAATGCTGGAAATGAAAATCATTATATCAATTCAATAAATTCTATAAATATGTAAATAAATTTCATTTCGCTATTAAGAAATAAAGAAAGCACTTTTACTTTTTTATACCAATTTAAAGTTATATAAAAATGGTTATTTAAGCTTTTTTAATAAATGAAACACTTTTTACTTTAATAAAATGTTAAAATGTACTTTAATAATATTAAAATGTTCATTCATCTAGCGTATGGATAACTAGTGATGGCCATTTCGATTTTTCGAACCTCATCAGACTAGTGTGTTCAATGTGCACTTTTTACTTTAATTATATAAGTTGGATTGTTTAGTGTTGACCTTAGTTTCAACAATCTTAGCGTGCCATTATCAAAACAAAAGTGTTGAAACTATAGACGACAATGAATAATCCAATTTATACAAATAGTAAAGAATGTAACGAGTAAAGAGCGTTTCATTAATTAAAATTGAATTACAATGTATGACAAAGTAGTCTAAACAATTAATAAGCTTTTTATCCTGGCACTAAAACT
Source organism: Philonthus spinipes (assembly GCA_963082785.1). Lineage (NCBI taxonomy): Eukaryota > Metazoa > Arthropoda > Insecta > Coleoptera > Staphylinidae > Philonthus > Philonthus spinipes. The sequence goes on from OY720306.1 coordinate 4,470,618, forward strand.
GTACCACGAAATAATCGCATAAAAGTCTCAAATATTATATATTTTTGTTTTGTTTAACTCTCTAAATATTGTAGTCGATCAATTCAGAAACAGTCTTGCTTAACTCAACGATCAATTACAGATATGTTGCATTAAGTCTTATTATTGAAAGGTCAGAAAAGTGATGAAGAAATTTCAAGGATTCAACTTTGATTGACATATTCTTAGCGATGATATAACTTAATTAATAATAATTCTATTGGAGGTGTAAAATAACGCAATGTAAATAGAAATTTAATTTTCTTAAACTGCATATTTACGTATATTGTTAATTTGTAAATATTGTTTGTTTATTTGTTAACTAATTAATAAAATAATTAATTTATTTAAATACTGTGAATATAATATTCTCTCTTTTCTATTTTTTTATTTATATTATCTAATATTATCCTATCACCCGACACTCGAAGGGTTATATGATAATATATATAATATTATCCTGTACCTAGTTAATTGATAACTGTTGGATAATAATAATTATTATTATTATTTGAAGCTAAATAATTAAATCTATTGAATATACCCTTGTTTAGTTTTACAATTTATTCTCTCCATTATAAAAAATGTGAAACTAACCAAGTGTTTTAATACATAAATACGTTTCACCGCAAGTCGAATTCAGACTACATATACTACTTAATATACGTGCTTTATCGATAGTAAAATTATCGTACAATACAACTTAAGGTTGTTATTATCACACTTAATTATTATTGTTATTAATATTATTTACTTCCATTAAAATACACTCTAAATAAAAAAATGTACTTAAAATATAAATTGCGTCAAAATAATTTATATGAGAAAAAATACGGACGGTTGAAATCACCTCTGACTTGTCCCGAAATCACAGGTCCAGTTCATTGAAATTTGTACCATCCCTAGTTTGAGGCCTAGGATTGCTCTAAGAGTGCTCTTTTGAATTTTATTTTATTTTTAATCATTATTCTATTATTAGAGAAAATAATTATTTAATTTTAATATAATTAATGATTTTAATATTTATACATTGGTAGTTCATATTGTATGAAATAAATATGAATAAATTATTAAAAATCAATAAAACACAGATTAGATTAAATAACCTTAAAGTTATTCAATCTAATCTGTATTTTATTGCTTGATTTTTAATAATTTATTCATTTTTATTTCATACAATTATTTAATTGTTGTAAATTAATTATTTTCAAATTTCTTTTTATTTAATTTATTATTTATTTTATCAATTCTGACCAAGTAAATGAAATACTATTTTCTATTATTATCAAAATCATAGAAGCAAGATGAGGATGCACCCTGTCCTCCTTCCTTTTCTCCTCCCCTTTTCTATGTATATCAATAAATTGCACCACAGAATAATCAGTCATATATTTTTTTTTGTGGTTACACCCACAAAAATTAGATAATAAAAATCTCCTTAATTCTTTTTCGTTGGTGCATTCCCTGTTAGATAATTTGCTGCCTCTCTGTAAATCAATTATACAATACACATTTGAAAGTCTGTGAATTATCCCTTTCTAATCCGAACTAATAACCGTGAAAGTATTTTATAAGGAGTTATTAAAACATCACACATTCAATAACATCCAATCACCGCGTATAATATAGCACATTTCAAAATATCTTCTTCTTCAGTCGCTCGGCGCAAATTAGAATTTATGAATCATAAGTGGTTTTGGAGTGTTCTGGTTTCTTTATATAGATCAATAATTGAGGCTATTCTGTAAGAGAAATGTTAAATATAACGTGTGCGTTATATTTAACATTTCTCTAAATATAACAATTCTCTAAATATTTCTCTAAATATAACGTGTGCGTTATTTTTTTAATATCATATTCTAAGCGATTTTTGTAATAAACGTGTATTCATAGAATGTGAATTTAATTAATTACGTACATGTTAAATTTAACATTTCTCGTACGGGATAGGCCCGAATATTTGTTTTACAAATTGTCGAAAAAGGGAAAATACATTTTTTATATTTTAATTTTATTTCCAAATTATCGAAGAAAGGAAAATAATTCGGCTGTGAAGCAAATGAAAGAAATATTTAAATTATTTAAACATTTCTTATATTTTAATTTTATTCCCAAATTATCGAAGAAAGGAAAATAATTCGGCTGGAAAACAAATGAAAGAAATATTTAAATTATTTAAACATTTCTTATAATTTAATTTTATTCGCAAATTGTCGAAGAAAGGAAAATAATTCGGCTGGAAAACAAATGAAAGAAATATTTAATTTATTTAAACATTTCTTATATTTTAATTTTATTTCCAAATTGTCGAAGAAAGGAAAATAATTCGGCTGGAAAACAAATGAAAGAAATATTTAAATTATTTAAACATTTCTTATATTTTAATTTTATTCCTAAATTATCAAAGAAAGGAATATAATTCGGTCGGAAAACAAATGAAAGAAATATTTAAATTATTTAAACATTTCTTATATTTTAATTTTATTCGCAAATTGTCGAAGAAAGGAAAATAATTCGGCTGGAAAACAAATGAAAGGAATTTTTAAATTATTTAAACATTTCTTATATTTTAATTTTATTCCCAAATTGCCGAAGAAAGGAAAATAATTCAGCTGGAAAAACAAATGAAATAAATATTTAAATTATTTAAACATTTCTTATATTTTAATTTTATTCCCAAATTGTCGTAGAAAGGAAAATAATTCGGCTGGAAAAGAAATGAAAGAAATATTTAAATTATTTAAACATTTCTTATATTTTAATTTTATTCTCAAATTGTCGAAGAAAGGAAAATAATTCAGCTGGGAAAACAAATTAAAGGAATATTTAAATTATTTAAACATTTCTTATATTTCAATTTTATTCCCAAAGGAAAATAATTCAGCTGGAAAACAAGTGAAAGAATTGTTTAAATTATTTAAACATTTCTTATGCGGAACAGCCCCGAATTTTTGTTTGCCAATTTTCGATGAAGGGAAAATAATTCTGCTGCGAAGTAAATGAAAAACATATATTTATTATTTGCAAATTTTTCATACAAAATAGCGCTGAATATTTGTTTAACAAATTGTCAGAGGAGAGAAAATGATTCAGCTGGAATGTAATTGAAAGAAATATTTATATTATTTAAACATTGGTGGTTCATATTGTGATAAATTATTCATATTTATTATTAAAAATCTACCAATAAAATAAATAATGTTACAGATTAAAATGAATAACTTTAAATTCTCGAATAGTTTCGAGTTATCAGCCCATTTTCTATTGAATTAAAATTTTAAATTCTTAATTTTGTCGGCGTTAACTTGGCGGTACATTTTGAATAAACAAGATAAAAAAGTTGTCTTATTTTTATATTCGATATCAAAATTTTACAATGAAATTAAATAATGAAAATTTCTGGCAATGATCAATAAAATTCGATCAAAAAATTAAAAAAGGGATTCATCGAATTTTATTCATAATTGTTGTAAGGAAAATTCGTGACAATGATCAATAAAATTCGATCAAAAAATTGAAAAAGGGATTCATCGAATTTTATTGATAATTGCTGGAAATTTTGCTTATTTAGTTTCATTGTAATTTAATTAACTAGCAATGTGTGAATCTTCTTTTTCATCTTATTTAATTAGAATTTTAATTTATTTTTTAGATTTCTATAATATTAAGTTCAGCGTATTGAAAATTAAGCATAAGAAAAAATATTATATTTAACTTTTAAATAAAAACTTTTTAATAAAAAAAAAATAAGTCACAGAAAGGCTGTTGGCCGGTAGCTGATTGTCGGTGCATATTATATTATATCATATTATTTTTATTATAAAGATAATTAATATATTAAAAAAAAAAATACACGTTAAACACTATTTGTAAATAAAACAACAGTTTTTTTAAGTTTCACAAAAATTAATGTAGAGATATTGTGTTGGCGAAATAATTGTAGCAGTGTCTCTACAATAAAAGTTTTTGTGAAACTTAAAAAAAATGTTGTTTTATTTTCAAATGGAGTATAATTAAGTTTCATCAAGTAAACTTCAATTATTGTGGCTTTTGTTTCAGTGTTTGTGATTAGTAATACATATAGCACGTGTATTTAATTAATAAAGTGATTTTTTTATTTATTATATTTTTTTTTTTTTTTCGGTAATTTTTTTTAGTGTAACAAAAAATTCTTTCTCTACTAGAGTATTCCGAATGAGATTCTATTGCAACTACGACTGAGAGTACTCTCTCCATCAATCTTGATTAGGAATCGCCCAAAACTTCGTCTTCAGTCGTAACAGACGGGTATCGACTCATTCGGAATCCGGCCCCTGGACATTTTTCCGAATCGTGTGTGCACACAAATTTCGTGCGCTATTAGAAAGTGCCGTTGCCAATTCTGCAACTGTACTCCACACCGATCGTACGGACGACTTTATTTGAAAGCGCGCTTTATTGGAAAATGAACTTTTGCGAATTACAAAACCTCACACCGGACGTAATCCAAACACTGGCCCGTTCTAAAATAAGCTACTTTCGAGCATCACCCGCCGTCTTATATCCACGCGGCGATTTTGAAAAGTGAACGTCCTTTGGTGTCGTGGAGTTAAAGGTCAACTGGATGAAATTTTGATGGGTATTTTTAGCGGTTCGGACATTTTCACCAGAAGTTAATTATGTTTAGCCAATAAAAGAAGAAAAAAAAAGTCGCATTGATTGCTCCCCTCTGTTTCGTTGCATTTCTTTATGGGAGGTGTTTAGAAGGGAAAAAAGAAAAAAAAGAGTCGCACGTAATTATCGAATGCTCCCCTCTGTTTCGTTGCATTTCTTTATCGAGGTGTTTAGAAGGGGATAAAGAAAAAAAAAAGTCGTGTGTAATTATTGAATGGTCCACTCAGTTTCTATGTATTACCATAAGGAGGTGTTTAGAAAGGGTACCGCTGGCGATTATTACGACACCGTCATAAACAATCGTCTTCTTATTGATGGTTAGGCTAATAAGATTAATATGCGCTTGAGGGGAGAGTGCGAAGGAGTGCAGCAAGAATGGATGTGTGAGAAAAAGAAAATCGAATCCTGAATAATAAAAAAAACTGTCTTCAATCAGTTTACTGAAAAAAAAAATTGCTCACACACAACTGACTAAACACAATGTTCGAAAATAATTAATGTAACAACAATTTTACTCATACATAAACATCTCAAATAAATAATCATTTATCATCGAATAGAAAATATTTCCTAATTCCAACACAATCGAGCCGTATTCGGGATATTTTTCCGTACGTTCTTGGAATTCCGTAATTTGTCTGTAAATTTCGAGGTTATGTCGTTTTAACTCGCTTACTTCGAACGATTTTTTTTTTCAAATGAAAATCGTACGAGCGTCTTTTATTTGAAACAACTTTTTGTAACTGTCAAAATAAACACTTATTTTTTACTAACTCGATTTTGACAGTCACAAAAAAAAATCAAACGAAAAACGATCAGAATGAAAAGTTTATTCGTAGCTGCCAAAACGAGCGAGAAAATAGTTTTTTTTAATAACTCGTTTGTTTTAACAGTTACGGAAAACTGTCAAAACTCGATTTCGACAGTCACGAAAAATAAATCAAACCAAAAATGTTCAGAATGAAAAGTTTATTCGCAGCTATCAAAATGAGCGAAAAAATAGTTTTTTTTTTAAAAAAATAGCTCGTTTGTTTTAACAGTTGCGGAAAACTGTCAAAACTCGATTTCGAGTCACAAAAAAAAAAAAATGAAACCAAAATCGTTCAGAATGAAAAGTTTATTCGCAGCTGTCAAAACGAGCGAGAAAATAGTTTTTTTTTAATAATTCGTTTGCTTTAACAGTTACGGGAAACTGTCAAAAATTGATTTCGACAGTCACGAAAAAAAAAAAAAAAAAATCAAACGAAAAACGTTCAGAATGAAAAGAAGTTTATTCGCAGCTATCAAAACGAGCAAGAAAATAGTTTTTTTTTAATGACTCGTTTGTTTTAACAGTTACGGAAAAGTGTCAAAACTCGATTTCGACAGTCAGGAAAAAAAATCAAACCAAAAACGTTCAGAATGAAAAGAAGTTTATTCGCAGTTATCAAAACGAGCAAGAAAATAGTTTTTTTAAAGAACACGTTTGTTTTAACAGTTACGGAAAACTGTCAAAAATTGATTTCGACAGTTACAAAAAAAATCAAACCAAAAACGTTCAAAATGAAAAGAAGTTTATTCGCAGCTGTCAAAACGAGCGAGAAAATAGTTTTTTTCTCGTTTGTTTATTCGCAGTTATCAAAACGAGCAAGAAAATAGTTTTTTTAAAGAACACGTTTGTTTTAACAGAAAAAAATGTTTGTAATAAAACAGGTGGAGAATTCACTTATTTTGTATTAATTTTTCACAATTGTCGAAACGAACGAGAAACCGACTTTTTAAACACTAATTTTAAGGATATGCTTGAAAAACTCGCTCAAATTGACAGTTACAAAAAACTTGTCAAACAAAAGTCATAGACAATTGAATTCTGAACGACTTTTATTAGAAACACTTTTTGGTAACTGTCAAAATGATGGAGTCGTTTGAACGTAACCTTAAATTTAATTTTGTTATACACCATTGTTCGATTAATGAAAATATTTTTTTAACGTAATAAAGAGAAACAAAAAAAACTACAAATAAATGTTAACTAACGAGTTATTTAAAAAAAAAACGATTTTCTCACTCGCTTTGAAAGCTTCGAAAAAAATGTTCATACAAAAACTATCAAGAATATCATTCCGAGCGTCATTTGTTTGAAAAAGTTTTTCCTAATTCGCTCGTTTTGACAGTTTTTCAAAACTGTTAAAACAAACGAGTTATTAAAAAAACTATTTTCTCGCTTGTTTTGACAGCTGCGAATAAAGTTTTCATTCAGAACGTTTTTGGTTTGATTTTTTTTTTAATAAGCGAGTTAGCGTTGATTTTCCTGTAATTTTCGAGGTTACTTTTTCACAACTAGATCATTTTGAACAAGGGATTTTATATATTAATTTTTCTAAATATTTAATAATAATATAAATTTAATATTTCTTCGTAGCGTGAATTCCCGATTGTACTTTAATGGAAAAGACTATTAAAACAAAATTAAATTTCAATTTACTTTATTAACGGAATCTCCATTTCCAAATTACAATTACAATTATAATTACATATTAAAAATTTTATAAGAAAAGTGTGACGCTCTAAAAAGATTACAAAACATATGTATAAAAAAAGGCAAATAACAATGTTTTCATTCTATTCACGAAAATGTAAAAAAATAAGTGAGTTTTAATTTCAAGGCCTCAAAACTGTTATGTAAAAATCTCATTATGCAATAACTTATTATATATTAAAAAAATCATTTATTGGATTAAAATTAATTAAAATTGCGTCACGATCTATAAGTTTAACATTAAATAGCTATTGATCTTTGATCTTCCAACTAATAATCTCTATATTTAGTAGATTCATTGGGTAATCATGAATCATAAAATATGTGATCAATTAAAATATTTTATTAATTAGTTAAAATTGGCTTTGCATCATTTTTTTTTAATATTATAATTTCTAACGTTACTATGAGATGATTCATATTATATTAAATTATTTAATAAATAAAATATTATTATGTATTATATGGAGCGAGGATTTTGTTTCATTGAACCCGTTATTCTTTTTCATAAAATCCATTCCATTCGTTTTATTTTACTTAAACAAAAACAATGTGATTTATTTTTCAAGATATTATTTTTTTTTATTTTTTTATTGTAAATATTATTATTATATTAATTTTCATGTATCACTTTTAAAACACTAACATACTATATTAGTATACTATACTACTATATCAATGAATATATGAATATATATGAAATGATTTTTTAATATATAATAAGTTATTGCATAATAAGATTATAATATAACAGTGTTGAGGCCTTGAAATTAAAACTCACTTATTTTTTTACATTTTCATGATATATATATATATATATATATATATATATATATATTCAATGACCCTTTCTACCCATATTGGTGTATTGTTCATTGAAGCTATTTAAATCAGCTGTTTATAGTCTTCTTGTTGAACCTGAACCGTAATCTATTAATGTAAAACTTGTAGATAAAAAAATGTATTTTGTCACTTTTTATGTATAGAACTGCTTTAAGAATTTATATATATATTTATAGAATATCTTTATTTTTGAGAGATACATTAAATTACAACACAATATTTACAACATTACAATCATTTACAACTAGTTAAGCCTCAGAAAATTGCTATCGACATCAAAATAATTTTATTTTTTTTTCAAATTCTTGATAAAAATAATATATCATGAATTTGAAATAAAGTTTGTTTATTATTATTTTAAAAAAATATATCTCCAATGAAAAAAAAAAGTGGAATACTTGTAATAATATTGTACCGAAAGAAAAAAACGCGCATTAATTAATTGAACGAACACTGCACACTACTAACACGAAAAGGCGAGAGAAAAAGAAACAGGTTATAGACCGAGAAATTCGCCGTGAAATCCGGCAGTGATTTATCTCCGAAGCGAAAATTTGAATACGCGAAGAAATAAGCATTCGGGATATGACAGAAATTTCACTCGTCGAAAAAAAAAAGAGGAAATTCGTAGTTCCAGCTCGTAATAGAAACTCACTAAAAATTTGTATTCATGGAGCCGGCTCGCTCGTTTTACGCGTAGGCGTCGCCTGTCACATGTAAACTAAAAACTCAAACTTAAACTCTGCTTGTTTCGGTAATTGCGAATATAATTGTTATTAAATGAAAGTTTTTTTTGGCGTGTGCGAACGCGGTCAAGAGAGCCAGGTCCGGCCGAGTGCTGCTGACTGATACAGATTCGTAATACGCCGGTCTTTACTTTTCGGTGAGAGGATGTGACCTGGTTTTTCACCACCAAATGTTGGATTTACTTATGCATACATATCGGGTTCAAGTGGGGACGAAGATGAGCTATAAATTGGTGATGTGGAACCACCGATGTATCAAACAGTTCACTTCCTTCTTGGGTAACACACAGTTACCTACTCATACTCAAGATGAAGCCCTTCCTGGTAAGTAAACAGGGATTTACTCGGAGAAAGTGATTAAAGTGTTTTTTTTTTTTAAATGTGTAGATTGCCGCTGCTTTGGTAGCTCTTGTCAGTGCCCGTCCTGAGGCTGGATATTCTTATCCGCGTCCAGGAGGTGGTCATGATATTGGAATCGGAGGTGGCAGTTTCGGAGGAGGCTCCTTCCAGCACAGTTTTTCCAGCTCTGGGTCTTCTGGCTTCGGTTCAGGATTAGACATCTCTGGAGGACACTCTGGTGGTGGTTTCATTGGAGGAGGTTCATCAGGTGGATTTGTTAGCGGAGGATCTTCAGGTGGATTCATTGGAGGAGGCTCATCTGGTGGATTCGGCAGCGGTGGATCATCGGGTGGATTTGTTAGTGGTGGATCATCATCAGGTGGATTCGTTAGTGGTGGATCATCAGGTGGATTCGTTAGCGGAGGTTCATCCGGTGGTGTAACCGTGCAGAAGCACATCTACGTCCACGTACCCCCACCAGAGCCAGAAGAATTCCGTCCACAAAGGCCGATCCCAGTAGCTCAAGCCCAGAAACACTACAAAATCATCTTCATCAAGGCCCCAACCCCACCAACCCCAACCGCTCCAACCATCCCAATCCAAGCTCAAAACGAAGAAAAGACCCTCGTATACGTTTTGGTCAAGAAACCAGAAGAACAACCAGAAATCACCATCCCAACCGCCGCCCCAACCCAACCCAGCAAACCAGAAGTATACTTCATCAGGTACAAGACCCAAAAGGAAGCCACCAGCGGAGGAGCTATCGGAGGAGGAATCAGCGGTGGATCTATCGGAGGTGGAATCAGCGGTGGATCTATCGGAGGCGGAATCAGCGGTGGCTCAATCGGAGGTGGAATTAGCGGTGGCTCAATCGGAGGCGGTGATCACGGAAGCATTGGAAGCATCGGAAGCATCAGCGGTGGATCAATCAGCCACAGCCACTCCAGTTCTTCTTCATCCATCTCTGGCATTAGCGGTGGCTCTTCTGTTTCTTCCAGCTACGGCCCACCGGGACACAGTGGACCATACTAAATGGCGCCTTCGGTCATACGCCAAACGGGTAACGAGCCGTCTTTTAGCTCGTCTTCTTGGTAAGGATATGTGATAAAGTCCTTCATTTGTATATATTGATTCATGTACCTAGTTATAATTTAATTTTATTTTTTATGCAAGCACACGGTGACAAATAAATGTATTTTTTTTAAAACAACACTATCATTTAAACAAATTCCTTCCTCATTACAAAAAAAAAGTTTAACAATACTTGATTGATTTCTCCTTCCAAATTAAACAAAAGATATATATTTTTATAAAATATATGATTAATAATTGATTCACTAATTTCTTATAAAATATGCGTTGCATTTTATGAGAAAATTCATGGATGCAGTAAAAATAAATAAAATAATTGGAGCAATTCTTCATGAAGAATGTTAAATAATAATATCGTGTACGTTAAATACGTTATTATTCATAATCACATTATAAACGTGTTTGGTAATTGTTATGTATACTTAGATTGTGTGGGTATTCATAAGGCGTACATTAAATTTAACTGTTTTTTTTTGTATAAAATAGCCCCAAATATCAGGCTAGCAACGCCTGGTAATTGCAACATAGTGGAACTTACAAAAAGTATTTAATCTTAAAGCATTTTCAATTACTCCACCAAAAATTGGAATATTTAAAATAAAATTAATTTTCTACTATTTTAAAATAAAACAACAGCTTTTTTGAGTTTCACAAATTGTAGCAGTATATCTACAATAAATTATGTGAATCTTGAAAATGTGTTGTTTTATTTAACAATAGTGTATTATGGAGTTTCATCAAGTAAAAGCAAACATCAAATAATGCAATAATATAAAATAATGCAATAATATTTAAAGCTTACATATACAGATTATTTAGTCTGTGATGATGATGTCATTAAAACATGGTGTGACGTAAAATAACTAAGGTGACATAAACTATAGAAATTGTACAAAATTGAATCAGCCTTCAAAATGTAAAAAAAGGCTGATTCATTTTTTTGATTGTAATAAATGAAAAAATAACTTTCACGTGAATTTATTTAAATAAATTTACTAAAACGATATTAAAAAAGTTCAACTCTTTATTTTCATTACTTTCTCATTTAAATCCGTTGATATTTTGATTATTTGAAGTGTATGTCGTGAAGTCCTCTCCAAAAAGTTAGGATAGAATGTGATTGTGAAGAGCGCCGTTGCGTAAGAGGCAATCAAATAGAAAGGGGACACCACAAAACAAGACATTAATTGCAATGCCAAATATTAAAGGTTTGTGCAATATTAGTAAAACAAAAATTTATGAAATTATACTTTGAATAAAACATTTTAAACTTTGTTTTTATAACACAATAACAAGTGTAAATTGTTGAAACTATAGTCACAATAAATACAATTTCTGTGTTATACAAAGTTAGATGTCAAAGAATGTGCGCGGAACAAAAAATAACACAGGTGATTGCTGTTAATATCACCGAAAATTTGAAAATAATCAAAACGATTATAACGTTCCTTGCGATTATGCGATTTTAACCAAACTAAACATACATGAACTACATAGGTTTGTGATACTTGATACTGAAATCGGTTATTTTTGGTCTATTATTTACCAGTAAAATTAATACAAAATAATCGAGTCGAAATACAAACTGTCACTCACACACTTTCTAATAATTCTAAGTGAAATTAAATACTAAGATTTTGAACATGATTAATATAATTCAAATTATTCTGGACTTTCATTAACAAATTCACTTTCATACATTTTTTTATCCGAAGACAAAATTTTACTTTGAGGAAATCCACAAACTAACAAATAAATAAAACTGAGCACACAACATGTATTCCAATTTTTAATTCAATACTAACTCTCGCCCCCCCTAGATTAAATATTATCAACTCAGGAAAATTCCAGCATAATAAAAAAAGCAAAGCATCCAATTTAAGAAGAGTTTATCCACATTTTACTAAAAAAAAATATAATTAAAATAAGAATTTGTGATTATCTACAAAAATTCTCAAATTTGGATAATTTTTTCGTTACTTTTTCAAAGGCCTAATTTACTTCTGCATAAAAACTATTTGTTCCATTTTGCTTAAATTTATACAGATGATGCGCCCTTTTAAATATTTTCGTATAATTTGAAGATATTCTGCGAGTTTTGGATTTTTCACAAATACCATTTTTTTTCATGGATTTAAAATATCAATGATTTTTTTATTTCTTCCGGAAACTCTTAAAAAAATACGCAGACTCTCGCCGATGTTTAAAAGAGCATGGGGTATTTTTTTTTTTTTTTTTCAGAAAAAAAAATCCCATTCATTAAGATCGTTTAAATAAAAAAAATCTATTTACGTGGAGTCTTATGGAGACAGTTTATGCGAATTGCGCCGATCGACGCTTTTTAACGCGACATTGATTACATTATGATAACTTTGTCCACAGACGTGATGGAATGTTGAAATTTAAAGCATGGGATTCTGGAAGAATTTACCTGCATTTCACTCGAAAAATAATTAAAATTGGGCTTTTGTGCATGTTTATAAAAAAATCCCAAATTTGGATAACTTTTTGGTTATTATCTAGTACTTATAGTAAAACTTGTTACAATTTTGTAAAATGGTGAATTTTCCGTAAATAAATATTATTATTATCATTCAAAAGCTCAATTTACACAACTACTGTGCCAAAACTATTTGTTCTACATTGCTTAAATTTACATAATGCTCCCAATTATTTATTGGGAACATTTTGTTATAATTTGAAATTATTCCGCGAGTTTCTGATTTTTAACCAATAATCACTTTTATCTCGTTGAAAATATTCAAATTTCGAATAAATTTTTATAAAAAATATAGCAAATATTTTTTTTTCAATTTATAGATATCATTAATATTTATAATTTAGCAAAAAAACATTTTTTATAAAATTTACATTCACAATTTGTAAACGTATATAAAATTGAGTCAACAAAAAAATACGTTTACGTACTTCGTAAGTTTTCCATTGCTGAATAAAGAAGGAAGTAATATATTTTATCAATTATTTTCCCAATCTATTCTTTTCAATTTTATATGCTGGGATGATGGAAACATCATTGGTCGATAGCCAATTGGCTGACTTTTGCAATATACATTATACTTAAAATAAAACAAAAAATAAAAAAAAATAAGTTAAATAAAATTATTTGAAAATAATTAGTCTCACATTTAGCTCTGTGACTTTTAACTTACGTTACGTAAGTACGTTAAAACAACTATTTTCCGGGCAAATACCCACGCCGAACATTGAATTATATAATATACACCTGCTGCTGCATACCAATAAAATATTGTTATTTCAGCCTTCATTTTTTCATTTTAAAGATGTTTGTATGGCCTTGATCTGTCGAATATTGGTTAATATCAATATTTAATTGTATCGTAATGTTGTTTTATATTTATATATCAGTTAGAATATTATTTATATATATATATATATTCGTAATATATTTTTTTGTAGCATATGTTTTGTAAAAAGGTGATTCCGTAAATAAATGTATTATTATTGCATAATGCAACAAATTTTGATCCGAGAAAAATTTAATGCAAAAACAACAAAAAGAACTTTACATAATACAAGGCCATCTGCAGACACGTGTTTCGGGTTCTATCCCTCGTCAGTACGGCTCTGTATTACATAATTTAAAGAGCTAAATGTGAGAATAATTTATTAATTATTTTCAAATCATTTTATTTAATTTATTTAAATAACTGTGACCATGTGAATTAATAATCTTTTCTATTTATAAAAAAAGAAAACTATTTAATTATTTTCTTTCCAGTTGCTCTGCAATTAAATACTTACAAAGTAAGTATACAAAAATACAAATATATTTTGAATTAATTTCTCACTTAACCCGTGGTGAAACATATTTAATTAATAGACTTTGATTAAAACACTAAAATCAGTGAAACAAACGAAGTGTTTTAAGTGTGTTTGTATCGAAACAACTACTTCCCGGGCAAATAGATATTTGTATTTTGATATACTTACTTTGTAAATATTTAATTGCAGAGCAACTAGATAGAAAATAACATTACCACCATCTTTACAAATACATTGTAATATTTTATGTTATATGTAGATATTATTATGTGTCAATAAAGATTACGTATATATATGCTGGGATGTTTTTTTTTTAAATCCTATTACTAAATTCGAGTTCGTGAATTAATTCTGATGATTAATTAAGGCTATTTACTTATTAATAATTTCTATAACACTAAGTAATAAATTACTACACATTCATAAATCGTGAATGTTAAGTTTATAAAAAATATTTTTTTGTTGTTACATGTCTTACTTGATTTAAATCCAGTAGCTTTTTAAAACCCACTATTGATTAGATTTGTTTATATAACCAGTATTTTTTTTACTAGCCAAGATATTAATCATAAAATATTTTATTAAACCAATGTTTCACAGCGCTTTTTTTTTTCAACACAAACAATTTTTTAAGAAAGTCAATTTCCTGCCGGGCTCGCGTTTACTTCCACCTACTTTACCCACATTACCCATGGCGATTTAAGAAAATAATTTCTCTGCTCTCTTCCGCGCGGCCGTTTCATAATTTCCAGCGTAATCTGCATACATTTTCCGCGACCTTGAAAATCACGGTTTGTCAGTGGAAAACCATTACTGTTTTTATTACGCTTCGATTTTTTCGTTTGTAATTGCGGACGGAACACGCGGATCCCAAGAGTTCGACAATGACGGTGAGAGGTTGTGACCCGAATTTCACTTATCTAAATGTTAAAGCATACTCTAAGAAGAAGAGGAAGATGTCTCCGCGGGCCGGGAAGGAAGGAGAAGAAGGGGTTCGATTGCACAGGAGGATGATTTCTGCTATAAATACGGTACGAAGAGTTCTCTTTGCACCAGACACTTTCATTGATTGTGCTCAAGATGAAAGCATTTGTCGTGGTAAGTTTAGTGTGTTGTATTTTGTGTGTGATTTTTTTTTTCTAAATTGTTGTTTTGTTGTGTTGGATTTTTAGGTAGTTTCGGCCCTTTTAGCGGTAAGCAGTGCCCGTCCGCAGTACAATTACAACCCTCCATCAACACCCAGCGGAAGCTATGGTGCGCCTGGGGGTGGTTCTGGTGGATTAATTGGCGGCGGAGGTGGAGGAGGAGGTGGATTCGGAGGTGGATTAGGAGGAGGTGGTGGAATTAGTGGAGGCGGCGGATTTGGAGGAGGTGGATTCGGCGGTGGTTCCGGAGGAGGATTCGGCGGTGGTTCCGGTGGAGGATTCGGCGGTGGCTCAGGAGGAGGATTCGGCGGTGGTTCCGGAGGTGGATTCGGCGGTGGATCTGGAGGTGGATTCGGCGGTGGAGCCGGAGGTGGTGGTGGATTCGGCGCCGGAGGTGGTGGTGGCGGTGGAGTCACCGTCCAAAAACACATCTACGTCCACGTTGCTCCACCAGAGCCGGAAGAATTCCGTCCACAAAGACCTATTTCTGTAGGACAAGCTACTAAACACTACAAAATCATCTTCATCAAGGCTCCATCAGCTCCAGCTGCAACGGCACCGACTATTCCAGTACAAGCTCAAAACGAAGAAAAGACCCTTGTTTACGTCTTGGTCAAGAAACCTGATGAAGCACCAGAAATCAACATTCCAACAGTCGCACCAACGCAACCAAGCAAACCAGAAGTATACTTCATCAGATACAAGACTCAAAATCAAGTCACTGGAGGAGGTAGTGGAGGCGGCGGTGGTGGCGGAATCGGCGGAGGAATTGGCGGTGGATCAGGAATCGGAGGTGGTTCCGGAGGTGGAATTGGAGGTGGAATCGGAGGTGGAATTGGAGGTGGAATCGGAGGTGGAATTGGAGGTGGAATCGGAGGAGGCATCGGCGGCGGTAGCGGAGGTGGAATCGGCGGATCAATCAGTACAGGCTCTTCCTCGATTTCCGTTGGAGGCGGAGGCGGCGGAGGAAGACCTTCCAGCAACTACGGACCTCCAGGTCAGAGCGGCCCTTACTAACATCATCGAAGGGATTGTGATTTTTGTTACACCAAGAATAAGAAAAAAATTATCATAAAAAAATCTACTGTGTAGTTTGCACATTCATTGTATATAATCGCGCCAACACCGTTACGGTGTGATATTTTTTTGTACATATATAAATAAATAAGTTAGCAAATACGGTGACAATAAATGTATTTTTAAGAAAACAAAACATCTTTTCTTACTTCTTCATTTCATTATCTAATTCAAGACTAATACGTACTAGTTTACACTAAAACCGCGCTTTTACATGTTTTCTAGTGAAGCCATACTGATGAGAGATAAACATCGAAACGTGCCTACAAATATTCGATAACTCAAAGGATGAATATCCTTTAAACCACGCATTTTCATTTTTTTGCTGAAGCCATACTGATGAGAGATAAACATTGAAAGATGCCTACAAATATTCGATAACCCAAAGGATGAATATCCTTTAAACCACGCATTTACATTTTTTACTGAAGCCATACTGATGAGAGATAAACATTGAAAGATATCTTTTAATGTCGGAAAAAACGCGCATTTTCAACTTTTTTTTGAGTGAAACCATACTGATGATACATAGATTTCGAAACATGCCTATAAGTATTCTATAACCCAAAGAATATTGAACGATTAATAAATATCCTTTGAATTATCGAATATTTATATATATATATATTGCTATAATTATTTCGATACACAGTATCTTTGTTAGTAGCAAATTTTAGGGAGAGGATTTCTAGTTTGTAAATATATTTATATTAATTCATAAATAAATATATCAGTATATATAGAAATATTTATACGTGTACATGATCTACGCTATTAATAACATCGAGGCAATTGACATTTTATGTTAATTATCATCATAAATTTGTATATTCTTTTTATGAGTACAATTTTCTTTAAGTGTCAATTATTCTATGTTACTTAATTACATTATCAATTTATTTTACCCGGACAAACAGTTCTTAAATAAAGATTCGCGATTACAATAAAACTGGTTTTTCATTAGTAGTAAAGTTATGTCAGAGAAGAAGAAAAAAATGACCATCGATTTGCAAGCAATGGCCTTCAACTCTACACATCTCTATTATAAATTATAGATTTTTGTAATTATTTCCTATAATGTTTTTTTTTTTCTTCATTGTGGAGGTCTCCACTTTGTTATACATAAATACAATAAAATACAATTTGAAATTATGATAACATAAGAATTAAATCAATATACAAGAAAGTCAAAGAAAACAATTTAATTATTACAAAAGCTGACGAAGGAAATTCTACAATAATCCTACAAAAATCGGAATATTTAAACAAGATAGAGGAATTTATCTATTATATTATCATCCAATATAACCGAAACTAAAAAAAATCCCACAAAAATATTTCAGTTTCACTATTATTTATTGTAGAAACAGAAAACGTATAATATAGTATAAGAATTGTATTGTTAATTTAACTTATATAGAATTATCTGCAGAAATATAGATATTATATATATAATTATTTATTTTTCTTTATAAATAAATAGACATCTTCTCGGCAATTTTATTTAATTTATATTTGTGTTAATTCTGTAAATAATTTCTTGTTTTTATATAATAATCATATGCACATAAATTGTTAAATATTGTCCATAAATTTTGACGACAAGTTTTTTTTTCTTGCTGGAATTTCCGATATAATTTGGATCCGGCTTCATTTTAAATAAATCCTCGCTTATTGGTTTTGAAGGTGATGATATTCGCACATTTTAAAAATGCTACGAAAATTAACAAACAAATATTTTTTTTAAAACACTTTGATTTTTGTTTTATTTAAACCTGGAATGCAAGAAAAAAATTGTATTCACTTGGTCACAGTTATTAAAAATAAATTAAATAAAAAGTAAAAGTAGCAATGTTTCTACAATAAATAATAGTGAAACTTAAATATTTTTGTGTTTTTATCTAATTGAGAATTAACCTCACTACCTCAATATCGCCCCAAAATATCATGGCTTTAAATTTAACATTTCCCATACGGAGTAGCCCCTAATATATATTTATTTAATGTTATAATTTTGTATCATAAAAATAGCAAAGGGAGGCCTTACTAAGAAAAAAAAAATAAACAACATATTTGTGGAACAAACCAAGTCTTTTTAATTTTACTTTTTTTACCTTATAATATTCAAAATGTTTCGCTAAGTGAAAAAGTTATTTAAGAAATGTTCCATAAACGTTTAATATTGTTGCAATGATATTTACAAATTAAATAAAACACAACAGTTTTTTAGTTCCACAGTTTTTTAATGACAACAAATAACAATAATCATCAGGCATATGATTATTGTTATTTGTGAACATTTTGTTCAGTGGGATCGAAGATTTTGAACTGCTGAACTCTGGTTACACCTTTTATATATATTAATTTAAGAGAAAAAGGACGGATAAACGTGTAAGCAAACCTATAAAGTAAATTAAAATTAAATAAGGAAACATTACTGGCAATGATTACTAAAATTCGATCATTCAAACACTGTAAAAAATACTTACACTGCGAGTTTTTGACTGCATAAGAATGAATTACCTCTGTTTTTATTTTGTTATGAAATAAATTCTATTTTCTAAATAAAACAATAGTTTTTTTTTTTAATTTCACTAAATTTATTGGCGAAACAATTATAGAAGTGTCTCTACAATAAATTTTGTGAAAATAAAAAAAAAAACTGTTTTATTTTATAATTAATTTAAAAAAATATTTATATAATTAATTTATATATTTTATTATTTACTACCCCTACCTCTACTCTACTAAAAATAGTGTATTATGAAGTTTTATCAAGTAAAAGCCTCAACTATCAATTAAATAAAATGAATTGTTAAGTGGCTTTAAAAATCTTTTAAATATTTATTATTTTTCTTTCATCTGAAAGGGTATAAGGATTATATGATAATATATATTTTATTTTTCGATGCTTTGGTCATTTATTAAGAAAAAGATTTAATATTTCTAAGCCCATGAAAATGATGAATAATAGTATAAACGAAATAAACAGCATTTACTAATAATTAACACATATAATTAACTAGACAAATGTCTTTCCCAACTGCAGAAGCATGAATAAATATAACCTCAGCACATTCGTGATAATTGCATAACTCCTAAAAATTGTAAACAGATTGAATTAAAATATAAATTGGTTTCGTTTTACATAAATTAAAAGTGACATTTATGTATCTAAACAAATAAGATTCATAACATTTTAAAAATACACAATGTATTTCATGTTTATTTGTTTTAATTTACGCCCACGCCGATGTATAGCCAATATGAAACAGAAAGCAAGTTTTCTTGACCTTTACAATGCATTCGTCGTCTTCCTTGTGTGTGTGTGATTAATAATGATTTTCGCGGTTGAACGTCCTCAAAATTTCCTCAGAATCTCATCGAAATGAAAATATCAGCCTCTGGTCGGCAAGGTTAAAAATGAGGAATTTTTAGTATATCACCGGTTTTTTTTTTCTGTGTGTGTGTGTTTTTGTTCTTATAAATGTTAACCTGTAAGAAAATATGTCCTTGCAAAAAGGATGTCTCGGCTTGGGATTAGTGGGGAGTTGGTATAAATACTTACTCATAATTTTAAGCGCACCACACTTGGTGTTCAAGCAAGATGAAAACTTATTTGGTAAGTTTTTTTTTTATAATTTTTTTCTTCTTTGATTACGTTTATTATTATTCTAGATTTTCGTGGCCGTTGTGGGGGTTTGCGTGGCTAGGCCTGATATCGGTTTGAAATTAAGACAGCAGGGTCTTGCCCCGCCCGCTACTAATTATGGTGTGCCAATTGGATATCTTCCACCCACCAACATAGGAACATCTGGTTCTCATCAACACAACCATTACGAATCCCAGACTGTAAATGGACCAAGCTACAACAGCGGTTCAGCGGAATCTAGTTTCGGAGGTTCCACCAGTGCAGGTCAATCTTCTTTCGGCGGTTCCACCGGTACAGGACAATCTTCTTTCGGTGGTTCGCACCATGGAAGCCAATCTTCTTCTTTCGGCGGTTCTTCCACTGGAGGATTTGGAACAAGTGGCTCCAGTCAATTCACCAATTCAAGGTACGACACCGGTTCAACCATTGTGAATAAAAACCTCTACTTCTTCGACGCACCTGAAGACATCCCAGCACCGCAAATCCGCATCCACCAGCAACAAGCGCAAACCAAGAAGGATTACAATCTAATCTTCATCAAAGCTCCGAATTATCAAGCCCCGAAAATTCAAATCCCGTCCGGCGTTCAGCAAAACAGCGAAAAAACGGTGGTTTACGTCTTGGTTAAGAAACCCGAGGATGTTACCGACGTCGAAATCCCGAGCGTCGCCCCGAGCAAACCCAGCAAGCCGGAAGTGTTCTTCATCAAATACAAAAACCAGAAAGAGGCTCAAGAAAAAATTCAGCACATCCAGAGCGGCGGTTCTGCTGATGGAATTGTAAGCACCGATTTGGGAAGTGATGCCAATTTCGTAAGCACCATCCACGATGGGTCTTCAAGTAATGTTGTCGTAACCGGATCTGGTTTTGATTCAACTCGTGGTGACGGTCATGCCGGAGGTCATCATTCGGAACACAGTGGAGGAAATATTTCTGGACATCACACAATCATTTCTCATAGTGGTTCTGATTCTAGCCAGGGAATTTCGGAGCACGGTCACCAACAACCCCTTAGTGGACCTTATAAAAAATAAGTGATGATTGTTAAAAATTAAGAAAAAAAAAATCAACTTTTTCGGAGTGCTATAAAAGGAAAATACTGCCATAATGTTTGTGTACAATAATGTAAATAAATACTCATTACAAAATAAATGAAACTACTTCAAAAATAATCGTTTTTTTTTCACACTAAATCAAATGTTCACTAATAACAATAATAATGTAACGTTAATATAACATTAATTTAACTTTATTAATCCTAATTATTTAAAAAGACAATAAATAGGGTTTATTATTTTCATTTTTTAATTTCATTAATAATATTTTTTTACTTGGGAAAATGTCCAGGAAGTATAAGAACAAAAATCCGTGCAATGAGTTTATAGCTACGTAATTAAAAAAAATAAATTTTATTAATAATATTTTCTATTTGTAATTATTTCCTTTTCAAATTATGGTTTAAAGTCGATAATTTTTAATATTTTTTTACTTGCAATTATAAAAAATATAACTTTTTTCAACATAAAATTATTTAAATTATTATTGCAGTAGCTAAAGGGAAAATAAATAGTTAGGATTTATTTTATTTTAAATTAAATAACAACAATAATTTTACGTTAATGTAACATTAATCAAACTTTTTATGCACACTTATTTCAAAAGAAAATAAATAGGGTTTATGAATTATTATTATTTTTTTAATTTCATTATTAATATTTTTACTTAAAATTTAAATAGATTATTTTATTTAAATTTCATTAACATATTTTTTTTTTTAAATTTATTTAAATACCGGTGTCCAAGTGAATAAATCCTTTTTCTATTATTATTATTATTTTTTTTTTTTTTTTCATTTTAAATTATGGACTTTAAACCATAATTTAATAGGAAAGAAAATACAAAATTAAATTATGGTTTAAAGTTTTTTTTTTCATTTTGTAGAAAGGAGATTTCCTTAAAATAAATTAAATTAAGTTATATTAAATTATGGACTATAATTTAATTTTGTAATTGTTGTCCCATTAAATTATGGTTTACAGTCCATGTGATTTACAGTCATGCTATTTATCTAAACATTTTGAATATTGTTATTATTCTGTATAAAGGTGATTTACCGTAAATAAATGAATTGAATTGAATTGAATTGAATTGAATTGAATTGAATAATTTAACATGAAAAATTTTTTTAAAAAAATTATAAAATTCTGTGTAAATACTCCGTCGATCATTGAATTAACGTTAACTATTTAATCAATTTTTGTTAATAATACTAAAGTTAAAATAAAAAAATGAAAATTATTAATAAACCCTAACTATTTATTTTCTTTTAGCTACACTAACTTATCCAATTTTTTATTGAAAATAAAAGTTAATTTTTGTGGAAATATTCCGCTAGACATTGGACAAATATTAAATCCATTTTTGTTTGCATTATTAATAAAACCAAAGCTAATTTATGCAGAACAATATTAAAATATAATTTATTTATTTAGAATGGAATGTAATATTCATACAATATTTTATGTCAATTTTTCTCAGTGGTTCAATCCGTCATTAAAAACATAATTTAGAAATAAAATCTCGGTGAATACATAAAAAAATAAATAAATATGTTTGCGCGTAAATGCATTTCGTGAATACTTAAAATTCCCAACTATTTGTATAATTTTTTCCTTGCGCTTTCGAGCACGTCTGTAACTTTCTATAAATTAGTCATTTATATAAGGTGTTGGTTCCTACGAACGATTATTTTATTTCTTTCTTTTCGCAAAGCACGCCCGCTATACAAGATAACATCTTCCTTCCGCACGAAAGTCGGCAATTATTTTAAACGCCTCTTGTTGTTATTATTCCATTAACGAAATTACGAATCGTTTTGTATCCAAGTGTGTTATTACAACGTAAAGCGATGCTCATCGATAATTATCAGATAATTAGCTTGAAGAAATCATTGAGGATAGGATTTTTTCGTCGCGAAATTAATTTATAATTATAAATCTGCTTGTAACGGACAATGAGCGTGTTAATGTTTATTATTCATCGGAGATTTCCAATAGAAAAAAAATCTCACATTATTTTCAATGATGTGTGAATTTAAAATAGGATTTTTTTGTATTTTCTTTGTGTGCTAATAAGTTGATTGTTGTTGTTATTTTTTCTTATATGTAAAAAATAAGATGAGATGAGACTCTGGAAAAAAATCTCAGAGGAGGAGAAAATGTACAGAAGATAAAATATATTTATAAAAATAAGCTGAAACTCTAGAAAAAAAATCTAGGAAGAGAAAAAAAAAAGTATAAAAATAAAATGCAGTTATCTATAAAAATATTTTGTATAGGGGTTAATGTTGATATCGATAACCCAGACAAACTATCAATAAATATTAATGCTTGAATTAAATAAAATATTTTAAATAAAATTGTACATATTCAGACAATTTTTCTGAATATATTTTTTAAATATTATTTATTTGTTATATTATTTTTTGATGAAATAAATGAAATAATTAATTCATTTCTACTATAACTAAATATTTACTAATTAATATTGCATTTTTTTCCCAATAGACCACAATTCAAGTTTCAAGGTTTGACATTTCAAGTTACGCGCATGCATATAAAATAAAAATATTAATTAAAATATTTACATAAAAATATCTTTTATGGCATCCAAAACATCACAATTCTATTAAATAAACACATAATCCAAATTAAAACAAACAAAATTCCAACTCAATAATCATTCAATATAACTAAATCTTATAAATCTCCTTCCCCTTACTTCTCTCTCCTCTCCCTTCCCAGTCTCTTCAAGATTTCTTCGCTAGCTCCATCTTTTCTTAACTGGAAGTTATTAATTCTTTATTTACGGAAAATCACCTTTTTACAATTAATGACAATCTGTAATTACAAAATACAACAATATATTGAATTGATTTGATAAAATTTAGACTAATAACTCCTTGATCAAGTATAACCATTGAGTTTTCCGATGAGAATCCATAAACACAATAACAATAATGATGCACACCGTGATTAACCACTCATCAATAACAATATTTATGTATATTGTCTTGTAATTGGGATGTATATTTCCTGTTGGGCAATAAAGACTTATTATTATTATTATCCATCCATACCTTATATTTATTTTCAATTATTTATATACATATTTCGTTTTTTTTTTTTTTCAGGTGGATGGTATATTTTAAGGGATTGGAACATAGCTGATTTCGACTACAAAATGATTCTGAATCACCTCCACGTCAAATACGGGGCGACGCCTTATTTCAAGATTTCAGTGATACCAAACCCGAGAGCTCCCGGCAACAGCAGCATAGCCATCCTTCCGTCAGGTTTGGGTCTGCCTGACAGAAGTTACTACTATATGTCACAAAATAACAGCGTGAGTGTAAATTAATAAAATTCAATTTTGAATGAATGAAAAAATCACAATAAAGTCTCCGACCATATTTAGGGTTTTTTTGCCTCCGCAAGAGGAAAAGTAAAGAAGGGAGAGGGGAGAGAAAAAAAAACTGACAATCAATAGTAGATAGTTTACATTTGAGTCCAGGAAGTATAAGAACAAAAATCCGTGCAATGAGTTTATAGCTACGTAATTAAAAAAAAAAACATTTTTTAATATTTTATTATATTTTTTATTTGTAATTATTTTCTTTTCAAATTATGATTTAAAGTCGATAATTTTTAATAGTTTTTTTACTTCTAATTATAAAAAAATAACTAGAGAGAAAAAAATCTGACAATCAATAGTAGATAGTTTATATTTGAGTCCTTTAATAGAATTGCTTAAAGAGTCTACCACCATAACAATGGGATTGTATTTGTTATGCAAGAGACAAAAAATATAAGAAAACTGAGTCTTAAAATATGTTATGTAAATCATACAATTTATTTAAACGCCATTTATCTTTTATTAATCTGGATATTGTTAATTAGTTTTTTTTTGCGCTTACAATTTGAATTATTTTACGATTTTTTTTCGCTATTTTTCTCACACTCTATTCATTTAATTTATATTATGTTTATTTTAAGTTACTTTTGTATATTATATATTTGGCGCAAAGGAGATTTCCGTTAATTAATTAATAAATAAATAATAGAGAAAAAATAGTGTTTGGAAAATCGAGTGTATTTAGTAATCGATTATTTCTGAATAAGCAGTTTTAAGTACCTAAAATTAATAAGTAACAATAAATTTGAGTCTATTAATAAATAGGTGGTACTTCCCAATATTAATAATATACATAACATTAAAAAAAATGTCATGTACTTCATTTTAAAGTAACAAAAAAGATCGAAAAGTTTAGAGTTTGCCCATCTCTAGAAAAAATCATATTTTTGTTTTTTTTTAAACGGTTGAATTTAATAAAACTGAGATTACAGCAAAAACACAATGCAAGTATAGAACAGAGGCTAGTTCTAAATTTCCATTTATATTTGCCCATCTACTGTAAAATTGATAGAGTAATCAACCATAGAACTAGCCCGGATTCTATACTCACATCGTGTTTGTGCTGTAAATCCCAGTTTTATTAAATTCGACCTTTAAAAAAATCTAATTTAATTAACAACAATTACAAAATAACTTAGTTAACTCAATTATTTACCCCCCGAAATTACGCAACGCCGTGCATAATTTAAACGCCCAGTGAAAAACGATTGAGAAAGTTATTTTCTTTAACACTTAGCACAATACGATTCGTACAATTAAGGAAATTCGTACGCGCCGCTCATTCGAGTGCCTTGAAATTAAAAAATGTATGTGTGTTTGTTTACACAAATTGTTTCCTGCTTCATCATCATTACATTAACACATGCGTGACCGCTTTTATTACATCGAAACCGGCCATGTTCCTGCAATTATTAGCGTTTTAACGGCTACTTAATAAACATTTTTTTATTATTTACATGCTATTTAAAAACATATAAACATGGTTTATTTTATGGTGTATAGAATCATAAAAAAATAAGCAAATAATTTATACAAAAAAATAAAAATAATGATTACAACGTGTTTCATATTAATAAAAACAATAATAATAAGTTTATTAACTTATCTCAGTTATTTAATTATTTATTAAAAAAATCATTTTAAATAACTCTCATTTTTGAACCAGCAGCGTATCCTTCTGACATATGAAAATGAAATGAAAATTTGAAACTTACCAATGTAATATATAAAAGCCAATACCACCCCTTCTCTAACGATTTTTTAGCTAATGGAATGTGGGGGGAAGAGGTAATAATTGCTATGTCTATGTTCAAAATATGAATTTTTTTTCCCTTGAAACTCGTAATATCAATTTATTATCGAAAAATATTCCTAAACCTATATATATGTCCCCTTTTACCAATTGGTGTATATAAAGGTACCCCTTTATATATATTTACAATTTAAAAGGGTGTTGACTCATTTTTGTATAAGTATTTAATGGTGTACAATTTACGACTAAATGTCATTGACTTATACTTAGAAATATTTCAATTTAATGAATTATCTTTACTCTACTTATACAGATTTTCACAATACTTTATTTAAGCACTGTATTTTTCACATTCAAATGATTTTCGACTAATTTGAATTCGTAATAATCTTATTTAATAATAATTATTATTATAATATTAATAGGCAGAAAGACCTCTTGTCGATAGCCATTTAACAATTAATTATTTTTTGTGTGATATACATAATCAATGTTTGTTACGTTATTATAAACTTAATTGTTAATAAAGATTATTATATATATATAATATTACTAACTTTATTTATCTAAGAGGGTATCCAATACAGGACAAGTTAAATTTTCCGTACATTTACACAATACAAAAAATATACAAAATTTGTATATTTCTAAGTAAAAATTTTAATAGAAACACACAATCCAAAAAAGACACATTGTTTTAATTATTTATGTTGTTTGTTTAATTTTAGGTAATAAAAGCATATAAGGAGCTGATACGTGACGTCGTTATTAATTTAAGCGCCTACAAGACTGAAGCTGAAAAATTCGGCACCGATATCTTCTCCTACGAGAAACGCATAGCCGAAATCACACCAGAAAAATACGACATGATCGATCCGACGAAAACCTACAACCCTATTAAAATTTCAGAACTGAAATTCACCACGTCAACAGTAAGTATTGTGTTCTTTGTTTGAATGGGTAAACCATTTGTTTCCCCCTAAATTAAAATCTATAACTAAAAATTTAATCCAAAACCTCTTGATCTAAACTTAGTTGGAATTTTCCTGACTAACAAAAAAGACCAGTTTTTTTTTATTTTTCTTTTTGGTTACTGTCATACTTTTAGCTAAGAGGATAAGTATTGATAAAAGGACACGTAAATTCATTAGTATTAGCTGAAAATTTAAAATATCTCAAAATCTGTGTAGGGGGTACTTTTTTTTGTTTCATTTTCTGAAAGACCAAGATTTTTTTAATATCCTGATGAAGTTTTACGAAGATACCTCAAAATTTATAACATATTGAAAGAGCAGGATTTGTTTAATATTCTGACCAAGTTTCATGAAGTTATCCCAAAAAATATAATTATTACGATTTTTAAATCAAATAATCGCAAAAAACATATAAATAAATTCGTCGATTTTGGCATAAAATTGTATGTATCTCAAAAACTATGGAGGGGGTATTTTTAGTTTTTTACATATTCTGAGAGAGCAAGGTTTGTTTAATATTATGATAAAAGTTTATAAAGATATCCCAAAAATTATAATTATTACGATTTTTCAATTGAAACATTAGTAAAAAAATAAGAAATTCGTATATTTTGGTATAAAATTGTAAATATCTCAAAATCTTTGGATGGGATATTTTTAACTTTTTACCTATTCCGAAAGAGTATGGTTTCATTAATATTGTGACAAAGTTTCATGAAGATATACCAAAAATTATAATTATTAAGATTTTTTTATATTCAATTATTATTAAAAAAGTAAAGAAATTCATCGATTTTGGCATAAAATTGTAAATATCTCAAAATCTGTACAAGGGGTATTTTTTGTTTTTCACATATTTTCTTAGAGCAAGGTTTGTTTAATATCTTGACAAAGTTTCATGAAGATACCCCAAAAATTGTAATTATTTCAATTTTTTAAAATCATATATTACTAAAAATCAAAGCAATTTGTCGAGTTTAGAATAGAATTACGAATCTTTCCGTACGGAAAATATTAAGTTTAACGTGTACGTTATTCATTATCTTCACATTCTATGTATATATATGTATCTGTTACAAAAGTTGCTTAGACTGTGATGATACAAAATAACATACACGTTAAAATTAACATATCCCATACAGAATAGCCCCAAATATCTCAAAATCTATGCAAGGTTTATTTAATAGGCTGACATAATTTTATGAAGATACCCAAATTATTTCGATTTTTTTTAAATTCAATTATTCGTACAAAAAAAATCTGAAAATTTCGTGGATTTCGGCAGAAAATTGTAAGATATCTCAAAACCTGTAACAAGCAAATAATTGACTGTTGAAGCCATTACTTTGTGATACATTGTTATTATTAATTATTAATATGAATTATTATTATTAATATGAAGGTGAAAATAGTAAAACACTTTGCTTGTATCACGCACTTGATTTTTTATTTCGGTAAAATTTTACCATTTCATAATGACTGTACTAAGTCGAAATTAGTAACGGAATAAAAAATTAAGTGCGTGATACAAGCAAAATGTTTTATTAATTTCACCTTCATATTAACCTGTAACAAGATTCGTTTAATATCCTGATGTAATTTCATGAAGATACCCCGAAAATAATAATTATTACGATTTTTCGAAATGACAATTTCTGAAAAAAAAAATCAAGACTATTTTTTATTTTCAGCTGCCACTATTGGATATTTTAACGGCGATGTTTCCGTCAGCGAATATCGACGGGGATACGGAAGTGATTGTCGCCCATCAGGATTATTTATTGAAAGTTTCTCAGATTATCGCGACGACGGATCGAACGACGAAAAATAGTTACATGATTTGGAGTTTAGTTAGGGAATACCTTCCTTATTTATCGTCGCAATTCACTGCCACTGTTGATACATTTAATGCTGAATTATATGGTAATGTTACATACGAATTAAAAATAATATTATTATAATTAATATTCCATAAATCATGGATTGTTAATAGAATTTTTAGAACAAAAAAGCACTGCTTTAAAAGGCAAAAATTTGTATGATCTAAAAAGCAAAAAAACATTCCTCGTGAAAATAATTTTCTAATAATTTCTATCTTTCTTAATCTTATCCTCTTTTACCCGTATTGGATGTCGAAGTTCTAAAAATTTAAAAATGTTTTATATTGTAATCATCTGTAAGCTGGTTGTGGAGACTGTTTAATAAAATTATTATTCCTCTTACTCGAGAAAGGACAATAAGTTAACGAAATTATATTAAATTCGTTGAAATATATATTTTTTTAGGAATACAAATGAAATAAAAATATTGTCATTTTTCTTACTCGAGAAAGGTCAATAATATTATTGTATTATCTCGAGTAAGAGAAATAACAATATTTTTATTTTATTTGCGTTCCTAAAAAATATATATTTCAACAAATCTAATATAATTTCGTTTGACTTTTACATTTGATTCAGGAATCAAGAAGCCTCTTCAAAGGTGGGAATTCTGTGCGAATTTAGTTCAACGTTTCATGCGTATACCAATTGAGACCATGAAGGAGAAACTGAATCCCATACAGACATCCACGAAAATTATAGTAGAGACTGTTTTTGATTCCATAAAAGACACCGTGAAATTACACATCAATAAATATGTGAATAAACCAGAATTATATTCACATCTTAATAAAAAGGTATGTTTATTTCATATAATGTATGATCGATAACTTTTCTCATCCAGATTGCTTTGAATTTAAAAAAAAAATGTTGGCAATAAAAGTAACCACAATCTATATTTGTGTAGATATTAATTAATGATAATTAATGTGTTTAGTATGTTTGAAACTGAAATTCCACATTCAATTTAATTTTGATTTACAATTTGTTTGATTTTCACATGAACATAATTAAAATATGTAAAACTTAATTTATCGATAAAACATTTTGTTATTCGAGGTTTTATAACAAAAGAAGAAAATATTTAGTTTTAAGAAAAAAATAAGATTTACATATTCAAGTTTCAATAATAGATTAATCATTAAGTGAGTGCATTGTATATCGAATCGTATTTATTAATAATAAAGTTTGTACAATCTGTAGATCACTTTGTTGAAACTCCAAATCGGACTTCCGGACAGCGCGATGAACGAAACCTACATCAAGAATTTGTTCAACAAACTGGTGATATTGAAAGCGAACCTTTTCGAGAGCTACAAAAACGGGATAAGCTTTCTGAAGAAAATCGAGGAGCAGAGACTGGTGCACACAGAGACTGATGATTACTTAATCAACTTTAGCCTTAAGAAACCCCTCCGAGTCCAATACGTACCTACTAGTAATACTGTTATAGTTCCCAGTGCTTTGGTCACACCCCCGTATTTCGAAAATCGATATCCAAAGTGAGTGACGTAATTATTGATTATTTTAATTATACCTTTTACCTTCTCCAATGAAAGTACTTTAAAGTTATGAAACCATGTTTTATTTATTTTTAGATCAATTATTTATGGAAGATTAGGAGTAGCAATAGCTCAAGCTGTAATATCCAGCGTGACTCCATATGAAAGTTCCTGGACGGGTGACAAAAAACTCTTAACGTCCTTCCACTTATCGGTGAATGATTCGCAGAGATTGATTGAGGGCACCACGAAATGCTTATCGAATTTTATCAAAAAGAAAGGTCTTTCTAAAAGCGGCAAAGCCGATTTGACAGCTTTAAAAACGTATCAATATTTATCGGCTTTAAATGTTGCTCACGAGGTAGTTATTAATTAAGGAATAATTGGCATTAATTTGTTGTTTGATTTGGAATTTACTTTCAGTCACTCACATCTGCTTTAAAAAATTACCCGCATGTACACCAACCGTCTTTGGAGATTTACGAAGATTCAGCACTTTTTTATTTAAGCCAGATGCAGGTAAATATTTATTCATCATATAGAAATAATTATTAATATTTCTGATATTTAAACATTGGTGGTTCGTACTAAAAAATAAATATATATAAATTATTAGTGTTGGGCAAAATCGAGTAATATTAGTAATCGAGTATTTCTAAAAAATCAATTTTAAATAAATAAAGTAAATAAGTAACAATTAATTAATGTTTTTCAATAAATAGAGAACAGTTATTTATAGTAAGAATATATTGCATTCATAAAATTGTCATATACTTAATTTTGCAGTAACAAAAAAGATCGAAAAGACATAGGTATTTAGTAAAGTGGAAATAATCGTTTGAAAAAAGAGCCATTCTTGTGGATTTAATAATACGAATATGTAAATACATACATTTTTTATCTATCAAGAAAAAAATTGCAGTCTAAAATTAAAAAAAAAAAACAGTTAATTTTCACGTATAACGTCAATATACTAGTTCATGTTAGAAAAGAAAATTGTAAGATATATTGGAATTAATAGGTAATGACTGCAAAGTTATTTAAATGTAGAATTTAGTGAAATTCTTAAAATTTTCATTTCAGAAGTTTTATTAGCAAAAATATAATTTAAAATTTGCTATAAATTTGATAAATTTTCATAGATTTTTCAAAAATGATTTTTACACAAACTAAACTGTAAAATAATTTTTAATTCATCTGATGAAATTCCTGCTTATTTTAAGAATACTTTAATGTATAATACAATATTCTGCATCGACCAGTATATTAATGTAATACGAATTAGTGATTGCCAGTATTTCTATAGCTATCTCTTTTTTGTCTAAACTGCACCCTTAACGACTATATCCTATTAATATAACTAAATTCTATTTTTTTACTTTCTTTTAGAGTTTGTGTACAATTAGCACGAATCAACAAGAAATATTCGATAACATAGTTCAGCTCAAACTCTCCAAAATGTCGCTGTAAGTAGTCAAAAGATGAATCTAATTATGTGTTTAATAAAACTGATTTATTTTTTTTATACAGATTACAAGCAGCTTGGTTTCAAGACAGTTCCTTCTCTTACTCACTTGAATGTGATTCTCCAACAGAAAACCCGTGCCGGGATATTTTCTAAAACTACTGTCACACGAATGCCTTTTGTAGAATCTCCTTACAATATTCATTTTACCCATTAATATATAAATTATATTTTTCTCACAATTAATTTTTAAAGAGAAAGAACTGAGCGAAATGGATATAAAATCGTTGCATTAATGTTGTTTTAATATTGATTCAACGTCTTTTATGAACATTTTGCTTACTATTTTGGGTAAGAAAAATTGTTTTTATCATTTGAATATATTCCTTGTTTTATTTTTCATTCTATTATTTCATAATAATTTATTAAATAATTTCGCACAAACTTGTATAGTTAGCAACAACAAAAATCAACCTTTTTAAAATGATATGAAATAAAATAACTCTCAAATAAATATTAAACTGAGGGAAAAAAATCACATTATTTTAAAAGTATTACAACTTAATTATTTAAACATTTTTAATCATTTCACCCCACACCCTAAGAGGCAACAAGGGATAGCAGAAGAAGAAGTAATTATTTCATTACAAATAATTTCACGTTATTTAAAAATTATTTGAGTCTCAACTTAATATAGTCTCTAGTTTTTTTTTTTTTTAATTTATATTCCTTATGAAATAAACCGGACATTTTTGTATCTTCACGCTTTCACCCACACACACACCCACTGTTATAAAAAATTATATATTATTATGTTCAAGTTAATGAATCAACCTTATTTCAGGATTACAACTGTTTCTTTTATTTATTAATTATTATAAATTTAAAAGTAATATCCCTGGACGTTATTATTCAACTTTTTTTTTTTTCATTTCTAGTTGTATAATCAAAATTATGTTGATGTTATTACTATGATGTATAGTACATTATTTTTTATAAATAAAGTTTTTTTAATAAATCATTTTGCGTTAATTATTACTAAAAATATTAAATTAAAAAAAGTGGAATCGATTAATTAAAGTAACAGCTTAAATGTATATCATCTATTAAAAAGCTGCCAAGACTGTGATGATAAATAATACTGTACACTTTACTGAATAAATTTACAATTATTTCGTTGTATACTGTAAATTTATATTTTTTTCTTATTACAGTTTTCTATAAAAAAAGTTTTCCGCATTTACAGTTTTCTATAAAATTACAGTTTCTCTGTATTTGCAGTTTTCTATAAAATTACAGTTTTTCTGTATTTACAGTTTTCTATAAAATTAGAGTTTTTCTGTATTTACAGTTTTTCATAGAATTACAGTTCTCTGTATTTACAATTTTCTATAAAATTACAGTTTTCCGTATTTACAATTTTCTATGAATTGCAGCTCCCTTTAAATTTACAGGTTTCCATTTGGTTGATAATTTAAAGAAATCTCTAGCTTTGTTTTAAATACAACATGCGTGAATATAAAAACATAACCTCAGAAATTAACCTCGAATTCATAAAAATAATTAATAAGAATAATATAAAAAGTTATGGGAATAATTATATTCAAATAAGTGTATTTTAAGTAAATAATTATTTCAATTCTTGGGAAAAATTATTTGAGTGTAAAATGGAAGAAGAAACGAAAGAGTTCGACTCATCGTTGGGAGGAAGATACACCCTACCGGATGCTTTAAACGTGCTGAAATTCACTGCGGCAAGATGCGCGGAGATCAAGGATATTCAACAAGCTTTGAAAACCACCAAGGGGGTGAAACAGGCTTTCCAGAGACTCCCCAAGCACATGAGGCGGAGAGTCATGTCGCACAACGCGAAACGCCTGCCGAGCCGACTGAGGGAGATCCACATGAGCCAGCTGAAGAAGTGCGGGATGCCGCCGAAGCAGAAGAGGCCGTCAAGGAAATACAGGAGGAGGCCGAGGAATATAGTCGAGAATTTCGCGAAGCGGAGGAATCGGTGCGCGTGGTTGGAAACTCATATTTGGCACGCGAAAAGATTTCATATAATCGAGAAATGGAATTACCGGTTGCCGCTAAGTCCTTGTGATAAATCGTTCAGGGCTTGTTATCGGGCAACGTCGAAACATTGTTTATTGCAGGATATTTCTTATTATAAATGTATAGAGCTGGTGGGTTGTAAGGAATACTTAATAGAAAATTTGAAGAAGATTTGCAGGGATAACGAAGGTTTGAGTGTTGGAGCTAAAATATTCACCACCGGGAAACGAGAAGGGTCGTTGTTTTTTTACGATGGAAATGAAGCAATCGGGGAAGTATTTTTCAATTGGAAACCGAATTTATCGAATGCAAAAAATCAAGACTCGCTCTGGATTTGGGTGCATGCGGCTTTCTATCAACAAGTTTTAAACACACTTATCAAATTATTTGGTTTAAAAGAAGCAGAATCTTTTTATGTAAACAACGAAACAAATTTAATTCTGAAGGAATTAAAGGATGAATTAAACCGGTTTCGATTAACAGGACCTTTAGCGCAATCGATTTTATCAAAAAGTTTAATTCCTGTTGATTTAAATAAAGACATTACTAATTGGTTGAAATGCTATTTAGAGAATGACGAATACAGACAAGTTTATTCGGAACAATTGGATTACTGGGAGTACCTAAGCGGGCTTAATTCACCTGCTGTTGTTTCCCCGCGTGTCGTTTTTTCTTTAATCGTGGTCGATCCTCGCTATAATTTTCCTAAACGTAGGTCGAAAGCCGTGCCGGAAAATAAGGGGCAAATCTGTGTGGATCAACAGATTCCTGCGAATATAAGTGCTGGACCGATTTGGGATGGTAATATCAGGAAGGAGGTTAAAGAAAGCAAAGTTTCTTATGCTGTTTTGAATCAGATGAGGAGTCAATTGCTTGTACCGGGAACAGAATTGGATACACCGGGCGCGCCTATTCCGATTATGCTGATTCAAAGACCAGGGAAATTAAATTCGGGTTAGTGAAAAGAAAAATGTAATAGCATTAAGGATAATTTCAAGTCAGTTGCCTGAAAAAAAAAACCTTAAAATTCTAATTTAATTTGTTTTCATAATTTTTCTTTTTAGGTTTCTGTTGTGGTTGGGATATAATCATCCCCTCAGGTTGGGCCCAGCCGTTTTGGATGTGCTTCATAATGTGGGGGGCTCGAGCGGGCGGCTTAAGAGAAACCGAAAGCATAGATTTCGAAATGGGGAGGAATAACTTCTTGCAGCCCGACACGAAGTCTGGTAAATTGGAAAACGATGAATTGCACACGAAATCAATTGATAAATACTTCAGATTACCCCCTAATAAACGCACAAACTACAACAAGTTCTCGACGGTTAGTCCGTTTACGTTTAGGTGGAACTTACTCGTGTCCGAATGGCAGGAAAATCCGACGAATGGGTTTTCCGTGTTGAGGGATAGAAAATTGTTAGAAAATTTAAAGGTACCTTTCTGTTTTTATTACATTAATTTTAAAGCTTATTTATTGCATTTTAAAATATATATAATTCGAATAAATTTTTAAAAATCATTCAATAAAACAATTAAAATTAATTTGATAATTGTTAAGGCTTTCATTTGGTCGTACATTTTGAGTTTATTTAATAAAAACACTTTTTAACTTTGTATAACTTGTTATTTTATTTTAGTTCTAGTTTGATAATGAGCATGCTTCGAAACTATAGTCATTAAAATAAAATAACAATTATACAAACAAAGTTAAAAAGTGTTTTATTAAATAAAATAAAATTAAATAACTTAAAATTATCGATCAATTTTGAATCCATTATTAATTCACTCTTAAGAAAATTTAAAGTTATACAATTTATTCGATGTTTTTATATTTTTTATTGGCACATTTTTAATGATTTATTCATATTTATTATTATAATATTAACTACCAATATTTAAATAAATCAAATTCGATTTATTTTCACCTACTCAATTTTAATTTATTTTTACTTTCAGGATGCTTTAATAAAAAAAACTAAGATAAACAAAACTGACAGGGAAGATTATTTAGTGCCAATTAAATTGACATTAAAAAGTGGACTTCTAAAGACCTTTGCAATAATTTGCTTACCGAATGCTCAGGATTCAAAAAATCCTCCTGTTGAGGATAAAACAGTCGATATCAATAAAGAAAAAAGGAAGGAAATGAGGACTAAACATAAAGAATTGTTGAAACGGTTAAGCAAAAAACGAAAAGCAGCTAGAAAATTAGGAAAGGTATATATTTGTAGTTCTAAGCAAAACGGAATTAAATAAGTATTACATTTATAGTCAGGGATGGCCTCATCGTGATGTTAGAAATTAGACGGACTGCATTTGTTTAAAACTTTAATAATCGCTAACAATAATTTCACATAACGTAACTTTAATCTTCAAATCATTGTCTATGATTTTTCAACCTGAAAATAGCTACACTAAAATCGCATAAGTCTAGCCAACATAAAATATATTTCCTTTCCGCGGCGTTAGATGGCGCGCGCAGGCGGGTAATTCAAAAATAGCGCCTACACTTAACGTTTAGTTAATATTGATGCAATGTTATTTCAGAACATTTTCTTCAGTGAATTAGTATTGTGGTTAAACATTAATTCTTTTCTTTTATTAATTTCAGAAAATAGATATTAATGTGGAAATGCTGAATGATTACCAAGCGAAAATGCGTGAACTTTGGTTGCCGACAGATGTGAAAACTGTCAGATATTCGTGTTGTAGACAAATCATGGGTTTTGTGACGAAAGGTGGATTTTCGTATGCATTGGGGCAAAGTTCGGCCGTTGGTTACGTAGCTTTAGGATCAATTAAGAAATTGCTCGACGGCAAGACTGGTAATAAAGTGTTGGTTCGAAATACAAACTCTCGACAATTCAGACTTGCCACGATGGAAATTACAATTTCTTAAATGCATTTTTTTGTATGAATAAAATATTTTGTTTATAAAATAAGGTTATTTTATTTAGAACATTTTCCATGCATGTAAATTGTATATTTTCCCATTGTTGGATTTTTCCATTGGAAAATAAAAATTATAAGAATGAATACTCTTTTCTATTTATATTATAAGAAGCATTAAAATCATTGATTATTTGTAATTAATTCGAACACTGTAATTTTCCAGTCTCCAAAATTAGAGTAGATTTAAAATCTTTACTACAATAATTGCAATTGAGTAAGGAAAATGTTGAGAAAAATATAAAAAAAGTCCACGATATGAAACAGCATGTTTTGCTGCTGTGAATTGCAAACACTTCAATAAATTCTATGAAACATTTTACTTTTCATCAAGTAAGAAAATGCTTTTCGATTATCAAAAAGATTTTTCTATATTGAAATTAAATAATAACACATGAGATTTTCTTTTAATTCCACTCCTTAAATAAAATGTATTTCCAGTAGTTTTTAAAACGATAAAGAATCCTTTTTTTCCTCTATTAAATATACTGATATTTAATGAATATAATTAGAATAAATAAATAAAATGGGAGACCTTCGGTCGTTTGCAATTTCATGTATTATATGTGAAAATAACTCTACAAATACATTTTAAATAATTATCTAAACTATGTATAAATGTTACATGAATAAAGATATTTAGTTAGTTAAATAAAATATATCTTCTTATTTTTGAATTCAATTATTATTACCTCACGTGACGTCATAGCAAATGCGTCAACCTTTGAAGATATAACCTTGGTGTAGGATAAAAACGAATGCGAAGAAAATTAAATAAAAATAGATAATTGTAGGCGCTGGAATACACTGTAAAAATGCATGAACATTTTAATTAAAATAGTAAATCGTCTTTTTAATCGCGCTATCATCAATATAATAAATATCTATGATTTTTTTATTTTCATGTTTTCACGTTGGTAATGGATGACAATTGACAGTTTTTGACAGCAATCAAGTTTATCTCGTATTTGTAAATATTTATGTAAGTTTTTTACAACAAACACTAAATAGAAAGTGTTTATTAATTTTTTAAATCATTTCCCGGGGGAGTAGTTATAAATGAAACATATTTTTGATAAGTTTCATCCGAAATTTGTGATAATTAATTCCTTTCCAAACAATGCTTTTAATATTGTAAATGTTGACATAGGTTGATTATTTCAAATAATTAACGTTTTCCCTAATGTTTGTTTATGATGGTGTTAAAAAAATAAACCGTTTCGAGCAATTTTAATTGATTTATTCTTCCCAGATGAAATATGGAAGAATCTAAAGATGATCAACTCGAACAAGAAGTAACTGTTGAGGTGTTCCCTGATACAGTCACAGAAATCATTTATTTACCAGAGGATATTAACAGCGAGCCCACGAACTACGCCCCTTCGGAAGAGGAGCTCGAGTCCACAGAAAATACGGAGTACCAAATCGGTTCCGTGGATACTACCAAGGTTCCGTGCCGGGATTTGGTGCTGGACCAGACGGAAACGTTCGTCCTTCTCTCCGCAGACAGCGACCTATTGAATTCCGTAAGTGTTAACAACTGTAGTAAATGCGATTACAAAACCTCCACGTATGAGCAGCTGGAAGCGCACGAGAGCCTCCACAAGGGACTGCAGTGCGACGATTGCGGCAAGACGTTCCCGAAAGCAAACTTGCTATCGAGGCACCACAGGGAGGAGCACGCGATTTACGTGTGCTCGGTGTGCAACACCGAGTGCAGGGGCAGGAAGTACTACTCCTCGCACACCCGGATGCACGAGCAGAAGAAGTACATCTGCCACACTTGCGATGCCATTTTCCACACGGGGGGCCTGCTGATGAACCACATGGAGACTCACGGTACGGTTTTGTTGTATGCTTGTAATAAATGTGATGAGGCTTTCTCGAGCACGAGCGAGGTCAGCGTGCACCTGCGGCAGGTGCACACTTCCAAGAGTAACAGGATAGATAGTAAGAAGAGGGATGCTGATACTAGATAATATTAGAAGGGCGGAGGCCGATTGTGTTCTTTGAGAGTCATTAGGTTTTAAGGAATTATAGTCATATTTATTTACATCTAGATATTGTTATCTATATTTAAATATCTAACTTTCTTTCTGTTGAGGAAAAAAACACGTATGTATGGACATAATTCGTAGAAAAATCAGGTTAAGATTTGTATATTATAGGGCGATTAGTTTTAGGAAATCAAGGCTTGGTTTCATGTAATTTAAATCGATTCTAATAATATTGCTTTGATCTTCAAATATTAAATCGCTAATCAATTATTTTCAACTTAATTCCTACTGACTTATCACGTTTACAATTGATTCAGAACTTACATAAATTAAAAACGATTGATCAAATGAATACAATCAAAATATTATTTAAGAAACTGTATCCCAATGGTTTTGCCACCAAGTAAACAAACTCGTACTAAGTTGAAGTGGCTTTGTGAAGATTTACATTAATGTCAGTGAGTGCTGAAAGTGATGCGTGTAACGGAAGGCTATAGAACCTCTGCAATAGCTGAAATGAAGCCTTGATGAATATTTTTTAGGTTGTACTAAAATAGTTGCAATGTGGTTTTGTGAAAGTTAAGATAGGTTAAAAAAAACATTATATTACATATTTTTTATTTTTTGAGTACAAAATATTTAAATAAATTTAATTTTACGTATTTTTATTATTATTACTATTCCGGCATTTCCCCTCCTGGAACCAACTGTAAAAAAAAAATATTTAGATTTTGCAGGTGAATAAACAAATTTAACATAAGTCACACTTTTTTAATCAATTACAAAAAGTAGTGATGAGAAATTGAAAATTGATTATTTTGGATTATTAAAATTATTTAAGATAAAAGATAAAATCTGTCAATAATTACAATTAAGTGGAAAATTACTGATTTTAATAATTAAAAGTGAATACAATCAAAAAAGTAATATTTTCTATTTAATTTTAAAAATTCAATTAATCATAATAATTTAATTGCAAAAATATAAATTTTTCCAATTAAATAAAAAAAATTAGCAATTAAATTATGAATTATTACAATTAAGTAAATTTAACATAATTTAAATCGATCAAAAACAAGTATATGAATTTTCTAATTTTTCCAAATAAATTATGTTTTGTAGGTGAAATTTAAATTTATGAAAAACAAGAATATAAATCTTTTCTTTGTTCTCTAACTGCTTGTGGAAAATATTCTTAGGGCCGATTCATAATCCTCCGGGAATAGAATATAATTGGATCATATATGGAAATGGGTGATTGTAAACCGATACACGTAAAACCTATGATTCATCCTTTCGTTCTCGTTACAGGTGATTGTGAATTCAATTTTAATAAAAATCCTTTCCTCAATAATTAAAATGGTTAAAAATCTCAAATAGTTTGAGGAAGGAAAGTATTTTTAATTAAAAATGAAGAATTAGAAGTCCTTGCCATTGTGATGTTATTCCCGTTAAGAAGAATTTGATCCAATTTTGTCACCCTCCTCCCTTCGGGCGTAGTCTCGTATTCAGTCACGTCTTCCAGGAGCATGTTTACAAAGTCATCGAAGCCCAGTAGCGACCCGACGATTTCTTTATCGTTTTTCAT
The DNA here is from genome assembly GCA_963082785.1 of Philonthus spinipes. Classification (NCBI taxonomy): domain Eukaryota; kingdom Metazoa; phylum Arthropoda; class Insecta; order Coleoptera; family Staphylinidae; genus Philonthus; species Philonthus spinipes. The sequence goes on from OY720306.1 coordinate 4,511,138, forward strand.
GATTATGTGAATGCGGGATCCAATACATTTATCCACCAATTCTGCAACAAGAATGTTTGATAAGAAAGAGTATATAAGCCCCAGCATGCTGGATACCTGTCTCAGACCAAATACAAATATCCTTAAAGGTAAATCCCTACGTGACGATAACAAGCACCAACTATGGTAAGAGATTGCGCGTGGAATACCCACAGCTAAGACGCTCGAGAGACGCGCTAGACATTCGTCGGTTAATTCAATAAATAATAAATAGAGAGTATATAAAAAAATGGCTTGTTTACCTTTCAATGTAGGACAATAAAATGAATACACAAATCTCTATGTAGATTAAATAATTTAAAATTTGATTATTCAATTTAATTCCAGAACCATTTCTAATACAAAGTTTTTAATTATTGGCCGTACTAATAATCATAACTTAATAATTGAGGACTTAAAGTGTTTACATTTTAAAAAAGTTTCAAATTAACGAAATTTCAGTATACAACATAGATAGAGATATAATTTAAATTAATTAAATATATGTGGAAAAGAAACATCTCTGATGTTGTATACTGAAATTTCATCAATTTCATAGATATAAAATATAATTTAAAAGGAATCAAGAGACTCAATGTTTTGATGCGTTCCTGAACAAATCGAACATAGGAAAATTTACATTGAGTACATTTTAGCATGTTCGGTGTTACATCAAACTCTCTATAAAAGGATACTTTTAGCGTACAAAAAAAAAAACAGAGCTGGCTGTCTGTTATAGTCTGCGAAGTAGAAGCCTCAACAATAAAGAAAAATATGAATATTGTATAAATAACATTGAGCAAGAGGAGCTTTACTTTTTTATTTTTAATCTGAAATTCGATTAAATTTCATTTCTTACGAGTTGTGCGTTATATTTTTTCTTCTTCTTCTGGAATCCTTATGACCTTTCAGGTATCGGATGTTATTTTTTTTAAAATTATTAAAAGAAAATATAACCTAAAAAATTGCAATAATGAAATATATAATTTATTCACTCACATAAAGGAAGTAAAGTGAACGAATTCACTGACAAGCTTATTTTGATTAAAAAAAATACGACTTAATCCCTTGTGCGTTATTTTTTTTATTATTAAAAGTAAGTAACAAAATATAACCTCAAAAAAGTGCAATCATGAAATATGTAATTGTTTCACTCACACAAAGGAAGTAAAGCGAACGAATTTACTGACAAGCTTATTTTGATTTAAAAATAACACGATTTAATCCCTTGTGCGTTATATATATATTTTGTATTATTATTAAAAGTAAGTAACAAAATATAACCTCAAAAAATGTTTAAAAATTAAATGTGTAATTAATTTACTCACCCAAAGGAAGTAAAGTGGATGAACTCACTGGCATTGTACTCATTTTTAAGTTTTTTAAAAAATACGATTTATACGCTTAAAATTGGTTAATTAATTAATAATTAAATTAACGTTTATTTTAAAAGCAGCCACTTTCGTAAACACTCTGTAATGAAGTTGGCTTTCAAAGCAACCAACGTGGGGAACGCAAATCCCCCAGAATTAAACAAAGACGCGTCCGACTGCCCCCAATGTGCGAGAAAAAGATGGATCGATTCTAGGAAATGAATAACATTTCGGTGAATTTTTTTTTGCGTGTTTTTATCCAAGAATTACGCCGACCTAAAGGAATTCCTTTCGACGCTCGCTACTACATTTTTTTATGCGTATTGTAATTTTTTCCCTTTAAATGAATGGATTTGAATGAGCAAACCAACCTCAGCACTCTCGATTCACGAGCAGTTGGTAGAAAGAAAATACGTGCGGCGAAGAAGTCCTGCATGGGAAAACGAGCGTGAGGGCGATGGAAACACAGCGGGCGCCTCGCTTCCTCCCCCCCGTTTCCTACACCCATCGGCGTGTATCGCGTTTAGTCAGTTTTCGACACGGCAAGATGGAAGTTGTGTGTGTGTTTCTAGCTTTAAGTTTGTGTTTTTTATAATTAAAAATAGGCGTAAAAATTAAGTGACTTAAATGTGTAATCTCGTGACAATAATACTCGACGTAGCGGACTCTTTGGATTTCCCACGGAGCGGCTTTCTTTGAATAGGTGAGTTCCCACACGTTTTTTCCTCCACGGAGCGAGAGAAGAGGTTATTCGGCTAAGGGGGGTTCTATTTAAGGGAATGCATAAACACGAGAGCAAAAAGAATAAAAATAAAGAAGAGTTTGATACGAGCCTCCACTTTTACATCGAGTGAGCGAGTTTCGTGTGGAATTCCACTCTCGTTGTTTTCCCGTTAGTTAGGATGTAGCTACAGTTATAATAAGCATCAAATCAAGAGATCCTTCCTTTTTTAAAAACACTAAATACTCGTATATTAAAAACAATCAATTTTATATTTAAATTAACTGTATTTTATTCCAAAAATATCGATTTTTTTTTGTAAATAAAAATTTCATACATTTTCTCCTTTACGAATTTGTGATATAAATACATATTCTGTGCCGTCACGGCTTATGTCAACAGCCTTTCAGTTTCGCGAATTAAAGCAGACTAAATTTACAGCCGTACTGCGGGTAATGTAAATTCTACTTAATTAAGAGGAATTCGCCGGTTTTGTGATTATAATTGGAATCGTGTTTCCTCCCCTCCCCCCAAGCGTTGTTTGTTTAATTTTTCATTTCGAAATTAATTACATTCTATTTCATCCTTGTTGGTGACAGCTCGTGAAAACGAGTCGCAAAAGTTACAACAGTTTTGAAAGTTGATCGTTCCAGGATAATCCAAGTTTTCGAATCGAATCGTCGTGAAATCGATTTTGAAATAAATGCGTAATTCATTCGATTCATGACGATTCCAATCGAATGAATGTCTATTTCGTTTGATTTACGGCAATTTGAATCTAATGAATGTCTATTTCATTCCCTGAATTCATTAGATTCACGAATGAATGCCTATTTCATTTGATTCTTGAAGATTGCAAATAAAATTAATGTTTATTGTGATTGAATCATGATTTCAATCAAAATAATGCTAAATAATATATATTTTAACCGTTTGTTATAATGAAATCACTTGGTTTTGTTTTACTAAGATATACAAGTGATTTCATTATAACAAACGGTTATTAAATATGTTTTACCAAGTGATAAATGAGAAAAAGGTATACAATATAATATATATTTTAACCGTATATTTTCGAGTTTACGTGAAGTGATTGATCACAAAATAGAAAGACTGTTATTTCTTACTTCACTTTTTATTTATTTATTTTATTTATACTTATAATATATATTTTCATTGACAAGTTTTTTTTTAGTAGATAATAACGAGAATAATAATAATAATATAACAACGTAAAGGTTGCAGCTATCGACTATTGGTCTTTCTACTTGTCATTTAATTTTTTTGTCATTGTTTTTTTTTACAAATTATTTCGTTGATCGTCATAATTAAACTGTCTTTTGAAATCGTCTTGAAAGGATGTAATGAACTGAAATATTGTTGTGAAGTTTTTATTACGTTGACCCATCCGTAAAAAAATGTAAAATACTGCCAATTTAATTCGATTCGTGAAAGTTTCAATCGAACGAATATTTTTTTTTATTCAAATCATGATTTGAAATGAATGAATGCTTATTCCATTCAATTCATCACAATTTGAATCGAATGAATGCCTATTTGATTCGATTCCTGAAGGTTGCAATCAAATTAAGTTTTTTTTTTATTTGAATCATGATGATTTTAATCGAAATTCAACCAATTTCATTCGATTAATCGAATGAATGAATATTTGATTCGATTCCTGAAGGTTGCAATCAAATTAAGTTTTTTTTATTTGAATCATGATGATTTTAATCGAAATTCTACCAATTTCATTCGATTAATCGAACGAATGCATATTTGATTCGATTCCTGAAGGTTGCAATCAAATTAAGTTTTTTTTATTTGAATCATGATGATTTTAATCGAAATTCAACCAATTTCATTCGATTAATCGAATGAATGACTATTTGATTCGATTCCTGAAGGTTGCAATGAAATTAAGTTTTTTTTTTTATTTGAATCATGATGCTTTTAATGGAAATTCTCCCAATTTCATTCGATTCATGAAGATTTCAATCGAATGAATACCTTATTTATTTGAATCAAAATTATTTGAGTCAAATGAATGTCTCATATACAGGACAAGTTCGCCTTCCTTTAGTGGACGAAACAAAGATTCTCGGTCGTCTACCTTGTAGACCCAAATCATTGACGATGACATTTGAAATTAGGCAAAAGATGGCGCTTGCGTCGTCTTTAATTTATTAAAATGAATGTCTGTTTCATTTAATTAACGATAATTGAATGAAATCGGCATTCAATTCAATTAAATTCATGACAATTTGAATCGAATTAATGCACATTTCATCCAAATTTCCAAAATTTAAATCGCGATTTTAATCCACTAAATCTCGAATTCATTAGATTCACAACAATTCACGACAAATCGAATTCATAATGTTTTGAATCGAATGAATGCTTTTTCATTCTATTCAAGAAATTTTCATTCGAATGAATGTATATTTCATTCAGTTTATGACAATTTTAATTAAATTACAATGAAATTAAACACACAATTTATGGCAATAATCAATAAAATTCGATCAATTCATTTTTTTTTTCATTTTATTTCATTTGTATTAATGCATATTTTATTGAAATATTAATCGATTTCATTTTATTCGTGACAATTTAAATTTCAATTTACTTTATTAACGTAATATCCATTTCCAAATTACAATTATAATTACATATTAAAAATTTTATAAGAAAAGTGTGACGCTCCAAAAAGATTACAAAACATATGTATAAAAAAGGCAAATTACCAATCACAAATTACGACAAAATACAAAATAATACGCATCAAAATATTTATTTATCAATTTCAATTGAAATAATACCTATTTCATTTAAATCATGATTATTTGAATCGAATAAACGCCTATTTTATTCAATTCATTAGAATTTGAATTGATTTAATGCCTATTTCTTTTAACTTGCGGTATTTTTTTATCGGATAATCCATTATTTCAATCGATTCACGATAATTCGCGTCAAATGCTTGTCTAATTTAAATAAAAAAAGGACATTTGATTCATGATTTCAATCTAATTGCCCTTTTCATTTAATACATGAATCGAATGAATCGAGTTAATAATGCCTATTTCATTTAATACATGATTATTTGAATTGAACGAATGTTTATTTTAATCAAATTTCACTGGAGTCATGAATGGAATGAATGAATTCGATTCAAAGTGCCGAAAGTCAAACGAAATACGCATTGATTCTATTCAAATTGACGAATTTTAAATTTTAATTTCTTTATTTACGGAAATTTGATTTTATTAGAATTAATAACAATCTGCAATTACAAAATACAATAGTAAATTGAATCGATTTAACCAATATTAAAGTTATAATTCTTTGATCAAGTATATCCAATCGTAGTAGCTAAAGTATCTTTCTCGATTATTTTTTTTATCATCTCAAGATATAAACACAACTTTTGCTACCTAAAAAAACACTTCCTGTAAGGAGAAATATCAATTTTAACTATTAAAGAAGGTTGATGGTTTCGTTATAATTGCCGCATTTGAAGAACTCACGTGTCATTGTTTGGAGAGAATTTTGGAATGAAGGCTCCTTCTTTTGAAAATATGGCTGGAAAAGCAGTTAATATTGCTGCGATATTATAAATGAGTTATTAATACGTAAATTGGATGAAATTAACGTGGAGAACAGCGTTTGAAAAGGTTTATTTAGAACGGCACCGTATCGCTATGACGTCACTACGCAGCTTGACGCTCAGTTGTTGCATTATTATTTTTTTTATTTTGACATAGGTTGTTATACATCGTTGAAAAGAGAAAAAAAAGTCTATTTAGGCGTGTAAAAAACAAATATCCCGGCCATTTGAAATAAGAAAGTTGGTATTAATATCTTGAATTTTATTTTGACTTGATTTTTATGTTTACCTAATTAAACCAAGTAACATTTATTTGAAACTTTTTTTCGCATCTTTAATAATTATTGAGATATTTGATTTTTTGTAAATAAAGTGTTACTTGTTGTCAACCCCGACTTTATGAAATCACCGCAATAAGCATCCCATCCACTCTTAACATATAATATGATAATTGTTAATTAATTCACTAAAACAATAATTATTTTGATTTCAATTGAAATTTCGCGCTCGAAATTGCTGGAATTTAAATTGTGATTGTAAAATGTATCCGCGCATGAATGAATAAATAACGTCCGGGAATTGTCGCCGTTGCGTTTTCAAATTGACAGGTGGGCAGTTTAATGTGAGGTCGACACCTCCGTTCATTTTATGAATTTGAATGGGAAAATGGCCGGAGCCGATTTCCTTAAAACGACCGGACCCGATCTAATTTGCCCCGTTAATTAAAAGCGGCCTTTATTTATGGACGCCCATTAAGAAGGCGGACGTGCAACGATGCTGCTGCTTTTAGGTTTTTGTTTTTTGCACGCGCTTCAAATTTATCGCAGGGTTTTTTTATAGCTGAAAAAACTGTATTTTTGATGAAGTATGAATAATGTGTTTTAGTAGTAATTACCCCCTCTTAACTACTACTAAAACACATTATTCATACTTCGTGGCCATCTTAACTACTATTAAAACACATTATTCATAATCTTCTTTATGTTGGTTATTGGTTGTGAAGACTTTAATTATTTAAATAAAAATAGTTGTTCTTTCTCCTATTTATTTAGTAGGATAAAGGACAACTAGAAAAGACAACTATTTAAATAAAAAAAATAAAAAATAGCTGTCCTTTCTCCTACTTATATATATAAATCTTTTTTTTTTTTAGAGAAAGAAATTTACAAAAATGGTGGGAGTGCCGGGCCATAAAATCAGTTGTCCCACAAGGATCTGACCTTGGATCGGTGTTGTTTAATAATTATATAAATTATATTTCTGAAGCAGTTAATTATAACAACTGGTTAATGTTCGTGTTGTGAGTTATGTGTGAAGTATATAAATCCCTTGTGATTTATGGTTTTTTGTAGAGAGTGACTTAAAGTTATTTTATGTAGATAATATGGTGGATAATATTAATAATATGAACGCTCTTAATAATTCGCTTGACTGTAAATATAAATAATGCGATTTTGTATCATTTCTTCACAAGAGAAGAAAGGGCTTTACTGATATCAAGAATCACCTATGTGAAGTTACTCACGGATTTTCATTGCGCATTCTCTATGGTGGATGCGCCGGGTATTTACACATTTTAAATCTAATTAACAGCATAAAAAGGCATAAAAATAACCCAATTATACAAAAATTAGGACAATAAATGTTTCAGTTAATAATATAATAATTTTTACTTTTAATTATTAGACATATCAGTTTCAAAATCCTAAATGAAGGGATGTCATTGTTTAGGTACTTATGGTGGATAATATTAATAATATGAACGCTCTTAATAATTTGTTTGATTGTAAATATAAATAATGCGATTTTGTATCATTTCTTCACTAGAGAAGAAAGGGCTTTACTGATATCAAGAATCACCTATGTGAAGTTACTCACGGATTTTCATTGCGCATTATCTATGGTGGATGCGCCGGGCATTTACACATTTTAAATCTAATTAACAGTATAAAAAGGCATAAAAATAATCCAATTATACAAAAATTAGGACAATAAATGTTTCAGTTATAATAATAATATAATAATTTTTAAATTATTAGACATATCAGTTTCAAAGTCCAAAACGAAGGGGTGTCACTGTTTAGGTACTTGTTTTTATACTGGATTGTTCGTCTCCCTATAGAAAATCCATGTGTGGACATTTTTTTAGCTATGACAAATTTACCGATTTTTTTTTAATTTTAAAATCACTATAAAAAATCATTATTTAAACTTTTCTTAGTTTCAGTAACGATTTAAAACAATAAAATATCTAAATAGTGACAAACACTTCTATTTTGAACTAAGAATAGTTCGCCTCTCTATACGAAATCTATGGGTGGACGTTATTTTTTTAGTTACGAAAAATAAACCGCTGATTTTATTGTTTTAAATTGTTACTTAAACTAAGAAAATCTTAAGTAACGATTTAAAACAATAAAGTGTGTGTTATTAAAAAATCTGAAACCTAAACTAACGGCTGTCTTCCATTTTTAGACATTTTAAGTATTAGAAACAATAAGAAATTAAATTTTAACATTTATAGAAAATCAACACATAACTTTAATTATATACATTCAAGCTCTTTTTGTAATATAAAACACAAATTTTTAATTTTTAACAGTATAATTTTTCGAACAATAAATTTACCAATTACAGATCAAAATAGAAATGAAGAATTTTAATTAATTTTAGATGTGGCAATTTTTTAAAATTATGATGATTCAATAATTAAAAAAATAATTAACAAACAAAAAAGGAAATATTTAATTAATCATACTAAAAAATTAGAAAAAATGAATGAAATAAATACCAATAAAAAATTTGTTAAAATTATTCATGAGCCTAAATTAAATTATAGATTAATTAAATTATTTAAAAATTTTAACCTAACACCAGCATTTTATTCTAAAACTAAAACAAATTTTTTTATTAGGAAATACATTTAATAAAATTAACGATTTAGAAAAAAAGTGGCATTTATTCAGCACAATGCTGTAACTGTGAGAAATTATACATTGGACAAACAAAAAGAAACTTAACAACACGATACAACGAACACATATATTATTAAAAATTAAATAACAGAGAAAATCCGCAATTGCTAAGCACATAATAACATTTTGACATAAATTTTCTTTAAACAATTTAAAAATTTAAAAAATGTCAAATTCTTCAAAACTAATGAACTTTTGAATTATGACTTAACTCCGTTAAATAAAAATTTATTAAAATTAATTGATTTAATTCAATAAATTACCTTTATCTGATTTTTTAATCACATTTGCATATTCAATTTTGTTTACATGTTTATTTATTTATTTGTCAATTTTACATAAAAGCTGAAAAAATTAAAATTTTTAAATAATTTAATTAATCTATAATTTAATTTAGGTTCATGAATAATTTTAACAATTTTTTTATTTGTATTTATTCCATTGATTTTTTTCTAATTTTGTAGTATGATTAATTAAATATTTAATTTTTGTTTGTTAATTATTTTTTTAATTATTGAAACATCATAATTAAAAAAAATGCAACAAATAAATTAATTTAAATTCTTCATTTCTATTTTGATCAGTATTTGGTAAATTGAAAGAGCACTTTGTGCTTGAAATATACTGATAAAAATAAAAAAGCGAAGAAAGGAATAAAATATTATATTATATCAATAAACTTCACGTACTCATCAACAGATAACTAGTACAATTTTTTTTGTTCATTTAAATAATCGATTTTGCCCATCACTACTCCTATTTTCTGGATTGGAAATCAAAGGACTTAATCAAATTTTAATAAAAAAAACAGCAAAATCATTACACGAAAGTTAATTTGCATGTAAACCAAAGCACAAGCGAGGATATACGGGATCACAGCCTACTTCATTTAACTCCATCTTCCTATTACAAATCTGCGAGAGAGCACTGAAAGGCCAACCGTCGAGTCCCCCAATAGGCTAATTAATACAACTTCGCGCAATCGATACTTCATTTCGCTTCAATCGGATTTAATCAAGTCCCTTCCATCCCCACCCCTTGTCCGGTTCGGTATAACAACCCATACAGCGCGCTGTAACAATCCGAAATTCCTCATAAATTGACAAGACGTTCGGTAACAGATTGTTCCTTCTTCGGAAGTTTACTGCGCGACACGTTTAACTAGATGAACGTTTCGCTTGTCTTAATGTTTAATTAATTATATTCTATATTGCGCGAGGGATATTAGCGACGAAGATCGTCACTGTGAGATGGTGTAAATAAGAAAGGAGCTCGTTGCAGGGTTGTTCGAATAATAATGTTGAGTATAGTGACAGGGAAACTCCCGGCTTTATAAAATATGCGTGGGATGATTAATTAAATATTTAATTATTCACAATTTGTTAATTGTTTTTGTATCCAATGATTTTGTTCATTATCACGTAGTTTCACAAAAAAAGTTGAAATTTTGGAGTAGTTAGATTTTTTTAAATATTTTCCATTTTACTAATACTTGAAATGTATTCTATTTGTAACTATGGACGAAGCAAGTTAAATAAAAAATGATAAAAATGAATTATATTTATTATCTAAATTTCTAATACATTTGTCATTAAAATATCTCAATACCCGTTTAAATTGGTTGCAATTACTGTATAAAAGTGTTTTATACAGTATTTATATTACAAATTACCACGTAGTTACGGTCGCAACCATCAATATGATAATATTTTGAATAAAAATTGGTAATTTATATTATAATAAATATGAATAAATTATTAACATAAAAATATTTTTATTTAAATAATTAAAGTCTCTACAACCAACAACCAACATAAAGAAGATTAAATTATTAACAATAATATAAATAAAAACACAGATTAAATTGAACTGATACCCTCCCTGTATCAGTTTGATAGGGTTGCGGAAGGGTTAAGGGGTTGTCATAATTAATATTTCCTTAACTAATTTAAGTATTTTCTAATTAAAATTATCTTTTATAATAAATTATAGTATAAATAAATTAGTTATTTAAATAATTAGTTTTTCCCATCACTATTTATATCTCTTTTATGCATTAAAGGAGTTTAAGCTAATTGTATGATACCATATGAGATAATTTTTATTTATAGAATTTAATTTTTTTTTTTTTGGTTCACTAACAGTGCAAAACCAATATTTTCCGACTTACTTAATATGTGTTATTAATAATGTCGGAAAAATATTGTTTAATTCTGTAATACTAATATATTCTTTGTTTTCCTGTATAGGTTCGTTCCTTAAATCTCCCACTCCACCACCATCGATAGAAGAAAACCAAGAATCCTTCCCATATCTGCTGAACAAGTCCTTATAGTTTGAAATGAAATTAACAGGCTACAAGAAATAGCGAATCCCAATAAGAAGAGGAATCATTTGAATGTTTTTTATTTTTTATTTTAATTTTCATTTTTCGAAGTTTAAGTGTTTTCATTTCAGAGAAATATTTTTTCAAATATATTTTTACTAAGAAGTAATATTCAGTTTTTTTATTTTTTTTTTACGATTTTTATGTTCATTTGTAGCTTTTTATTCTTTTTAATTTTATTTTTATGATTTATTAGTTCATTTTTTACTTTTTTTAAATTTTCGAATAATATTTTGAATATTTAAACATCGGTAGTTCATATTATATATATATATACAGAGAGCTTTTTTTAACAGTATACATTTCCCCTATGTATACCTGCAAAATACACAAGTCAAACGTATTAATGTATGTGTGTTTAGTTGCCTATAACACGCAAATGAACGCACATATGCCAAATAAGCAACTAAACATACACACATTGCGTTTGACTCGCGTTTTTTTTTTTTGCAAGTATGAAGTGTATACTTGCAAAAAAAAAAACGCTAATGTATACTGATAAATAAACCTCTCTGTATATATATATATACATATATCTTTATTCTTTATATAATCCGTGGCTGGAAATCCGTGGATAACTTCACATAGGTGGGATTTGTTGTAAGAGTTGTTTGCGAATTTTTGGGAAAGACTTACCAAACCTTGGGCTATGGGTGTAACTTGGGTGGATTGGTAGAGGCATTCGTTCGAGGGATTGTGGAGGGGGTTATTGGTGTGTCGAAGTTTGGTAAGGATTCGTAAGGAGGATCTTTCGGCAACTTGTATATGGTAAAGAATAGATGGTTTGATTTGAGTAAAGAGGATAGGATTATAATCTAATATTGTATAATGTAGTAACATTGTATTCCTTTCTTCACTTTTTTTCACCAACAAATATCTTAATATTGTATATCTGCGTAGCGGTTCTGATATTAATGGTGCTTATACGTGAGCAATCTAAAATACCGAGCCCTTATTTTGGTTTTGTTTTTTGTTGATAGGATATGCGGTTTGAAGGATTGTTCGTATTATTATAATAAATATGAATAAATCATTAAAAATATGCCAATAAAATAAATGAAACCCCAGATTTAAATGAATAATTTAAAATTCTCGACTAGTTTATGGTTATTAATAAATCATTTTTTCTATTAAAATTCTTGTATAAATAACCACAGAAATTTAAATAAAAATCCCGTTTTCAAGAGAATTCGAAATAATTTGATTTATTTAAATTTCAATGGTTATACAAAAATGTGTATAGACAAAACGTATATTGATTCATTGATTTATCTCTTATTTGACCTTTTCATTTTATTTTCCTTAAGAGAAAATATTCTCTAAACTAACCTACAGCATATTTCCTTCCGTTGTGATCGTTAAAACTTCTTTTTTTTACGCAGGGGGATAATCCTATAATATCCCGTCGAGTAGACTTCGATTTATTTTCGGATTCGGTATGGAAGTGATTGTTGACGGATCTCGGAGTGGTATTGAGATTAGAGTTCTTGCAGAATAGCTGAGGAGAAGTAGTGAAAATAGATGGTTTATTTTTAAACGGCATCCCTCATATTTTAAATATACAGTGAGGGGATTATTTCTTTGAACATAGACTTATTTTGATGAAATCTGTGACAAAGCATTCGAAGCATATGCAAGTAATAAAAATGTCGTTAATACTGTCGTAATTAACATTTCATAAATACCAACTTACGATTTGATACCTGTTATGTTCATAATAATAATAATAATAATAATAGTCAGGAAATTCCTCAACCTTCACAACAACAAAATCTAATATACATATCCTCAGACTTGGTAAAATCCCGTCTGAACGATACCTAGACCAAACCAACATGTTTGAGAAAACGATAAAATAATAATAATAATAATATTTATTTCTTAAAAGATAAGATACCAATGGGTCTATCGACTAAAGATCTTTCTGCCTACATTTAGTATTTTAAATATGGTTTTAAGGCCGCAATTTTCAATACGTTTTCGTTTTAAAGGATTAACAATGTTATACAGTCATAAAAAATAAACAGTAAATATAGGCAGAGCTTATTTATTGATGATGAACGACATCAGATAATTTTTATTTCTTGAAAACAAAAAAGTGACAAAAATATTTTTTTTCTAAATTAATTTAATTTACAAAAGTAGACGTACTTTTGTAAATTAAATTAATTTATCTATATTAAATCTATATTAAACACATTCAACTGCATGTGGAAAGTGTTCCTCTTAAATATCCATATTAAATACATTCATAATATATTATTTGTAAATTCGTTAATCCTATTAAATAGTCAACGTTTTATTGCATAGAAGAGTATATTGTAATTTACTAACGGAATAGCTCTATTTTTTTTTGTTGCTTTTTCAACATCGACCCAGCGTTTTATCAACATGATATTGTATATTCAGTTAGTTTTAAGTTAATCAACTAAACAAAGAGTAATCCACGTATTTACCACAATCTCGCAACAACCTAAAACTTTGCACAACTAAAGCGAATAGAATAACCTTAATGGAAACACACGAATACAATATATTGTATGTAAAATCAAGCCCCAAGAAACGTTTATCCGCGAAATTAAACTGAATGCTCGCAAACAATATCAACCAAACTTTATAAACCTCCCCGATTCACTCGAAACACACTCAAGGTGCTTACATCTCCCGTTTTTTGTTGTCCTTTTTTACGTCTGCATCATTCCACACCACATGTCCGCGCGAGTTGCAATTTCGAAGCCGCTTACTATTCCATACTTGAAGCGTTTGTTTAAACCCGGATAGAAATATGCCCGCGGAAACTCGCACAATCAGCGAAACTTATGCATTTTACATTTTCATAACACGGCAACGGAAAAGGGGAGGGAAACTGAAATGCACGCGCGGACTTTATTTTTGCGGAATAATAAACGATTCGTTGATTTTGTGCACCTTGTAATAACACGCCGCCTTCGCCGAGGCACTTGTGGGTTTGTTTTAATTAGGAGGACGCGTTGTTTACAAGACCGCTTTGTTTTGTTGGTTAATTAAACAGCTATTGTAAATAGGAATGCGTGCGGTTTTTTTTATGTTTGTTTATGAATTCGACGCTTTTATATCCCGGGGATGCGCGACTGAATGGCATCTGGATGTTGTTGCGATTAATCAAAGCGTGACACATCCTGCGTTTATATCATTTTCATATTTTTTTTTCTTTCATTTTTGTAAATGATTTTTTTTTGTACAAAAGCGCGCAATGTTTTCCGGAAATTAATTTGAATTGAAAAAAAAATCGAGGCGGAAAGACCACTGGTCGATAGCCTATTAGCACACTTTTATAGTATGCATTGTAATATTTTATGTTATATGTAGATTATGATCTTACACCAATATGTGGTAGAAGGATATAAGATTATATACAGGGAGCAGTATACATTTTCCCTATGTATACCTGCAAAAAACGCGAGTCAAATGCATTAATGCACGTGTGTTTAGTTGCCTATAACACGCAACTGATCACACATATGCCAAATGGTCAACTAAACATACACACATTAATCGGTTCAATGCGTTTGACTCGCGTTTTTTGCAGGTATACATAGGGGAAATGTATACTGATAAAAAAACCTCTCTGTATATGTAGATTATGTATATATTCAATTTGAATTGTATGCTCCTTTTGAATATTTGAGCGATGATGTTTCATCCTTCATTAATTCAATTGAATTTTCATTATGTTTGCTGTCCATCTAATTCTAGATTTAAAATTGAATTCTGTCTGTTTTTTTTAATCCCTGGCAATTTCCTCTTCATTATCTGTTAAATTCAGACTGAAACACACATTTCTGACGTTTATAAAAGATAGAATCAGCCAGAATTGAAAAATTATAGGATTTATACTTAATCCTAATATGGTAACAATTGGTTAATATTGTCAAACAAATCGTAATTAAAATATTCCTGTTGATACAAATAAATGTTCAACGATTCATTCAGTAACAGCCGTCCATTTGGAAAGTGCACCTTTTATCCCCCGAACCCCGAGCGGAATTCAAAGAAGAGAAATCCCGAGCGCGCGTATGAATCATCCCGTATTTATACACGATTCCCGTTGCGTTGCCACCCTCCGCTCCTCTACTCCCCCTGCCGTCGATATTGATTTTCCACGTATAAAAAAGGCCCCGAGAGTTCGTATTACGTTTTAATTAGCACTTCGGCCCGTCTACACTTGATTTGATTTCCAATCAGCCCCTATTTGCACAGCCCCCGACCATTGTCAACGGCGGGATTAAAACCGGCAGAGGTTTTGAATTTTTCTTTTGATGAAATCACAAGCAGAATTTGTAAATTAATTACGTTATGTAAGTTAAGTTTTTTTGTATATGGTTTAAGCTTGGATTTTGCTGTATTTTTGTCTAATCGGGTCCACCAGACTATGGCTTCGTATTCCAGCATTTGTCTTATTATTCCAGTGTATATCCACTATGCTTTTTTACCGGTGTGAAGTTATCCACGGTTTTTGACCCGGCGCATCCGCCGTGGTGGATCGTGGTTCATCCATGGATTTGAATTTCCATTTGAATTGAAAATTAAAGTTGTAAATGTTAATAAAATATTTATTTTTTCTTTCTTTTCAAACCTTTGAGGCCAAACGCGTATCTGAGGCCAAAAAACAAAAAAAAATATATTGAATTAATTAATTGAAGTCTTAAAACTCTAAACTTATCCGATATTCTCACACAATGTTTAATGAAGTAGAAGCCTCAGTGATCAGTAATACTCTTTTCTATTTAAACATTGTTTATTGTTTATTAACGGTAAGTCCATTTAAATACATATTGCTTTATACTAACTATACATTAAAAGATAAAGGAGGGTTGCAATATAAGTATAATTAATCCCTTAAAACGGAAACGTGTTGGGGATCGTAGCCTTAATAATTCAAATGGAATCACTCATAATTTGACACCCTCTACATTACATTATTAGTGCTTTATCAATTTAATTTGATCTTCACGTAACTCAAAAAATCAATTTATCCAATTGATAATTTTAAAATGGCAAAAACTTTCCGCAATCCACATTCACTTACACACATCGACGTTGCTAAACAAACACCATCTTTTTCCAGAATACAACTTTGTTCAACGAGTTTGTATTTCCTTTTTGCATTTGCGCAAATATGTGCACAGCATGCCCCCCATCGTTCGCGAAAGGTTAATACTTTCGAGAGAAGAGAGGCCGGCGTAAACATCCTACGTCCGCCGCATAAACATTCGCCCATCATCATCACCATCCGGCGTTCCTTTCGCCAGCCAAGAAACGGCTTTGGAACTTCACCCCGGAGCGTGATTAGACGGAATTAAAATGCCCTCACATATATAAAAAAATACGCACGCAATCATGCGAAAAAGGGAAAAGAGATACAACGACGATAAAATTCACGTGGGAAGTATGAAAAAATGCGATCTTCATTAAGCTAAGGCAATTTACATATTCGGGGTGTTGGTGTTCTTGAAATGCGATCGTCGTATGTTTTGCTTAATGGTGGAGATATAAAAATGAAATTAATTCAGGATGATTTAATTGAAATTAAAACACTTGGTTTGTTTCACTTATTTAATTTATTATTTAATTATTTAATAAGTGAAACAAACCAAGCGTTTTAATTTCAATTAAATCATCCTGAATTAATTCAAAAATATTTCACCACGGGTTAAGTGAGAAATTAATTAAACATATAAAAATGAAATGATTATTTGAATACTTCAATTAAAAAAAAAAACAACTTCATAGGTTTATAAGATAAAGCTGTACTGGCGAGGAATTAATCTCGAAACACGTGTCTGCATATGACCTATTAAATAACATTTATTTTCTCTGTTTCTCTATAACTTTTTATTTTCCGACTAGTTTCGGCTCATAGTTATTTTCAAGGAATCCTTGAAAGGATTGTGAGCCATATTCAAGGAATCCTTGATAATGACCATGGGCCGAAACTAGCCGGAAAATGAAAAGTTTATAGTGAAACAAACCAAGTGTTTAATTTAGATATTATTTACTTAATTCAAACATGTTTCACGTGAGAAATTAAAGAAATATATTTATATTTTTTCAGTAAAAATTATCGAATAAAAATTTTTTGCATTACGCAATCATTTGATGTGCAACAGCAAATACCCACTGTATAGTTCAATATTCGACGGGGTATTTGCCAGGGAGGTAGTTGTTTTTATATATATATATATTTATCCTTTATTTAGTTGGCCTTACATCATTGAATGTGAAAAAAGTATTAATTTATAATTAAGTATTCCCTTAACAGCGATTGTAAAAATCATATATATTTATTTATTTATTACAAATCTACAATATAATTAATAATATTTATGTATTGTGGATTGTAGAACAAAAATAAAGAAATAATAAAAAAATAATTGGCGCTGCTAGATGATAATATACTAAAGAAAAACAAATTTTGTGTAATAAAAAAAGAAACAATAATGGAAACATTATTTACAAAATTAACAAATTATAATTCAATTCAAGAATGTAGAAACGTTTACATTTCTACATTCTTGGAATTGAATTATAATTTGTTAATTTTGTAAATAATGTTTCCATTGTTGTTTCTTTTTTATTACACAAACGGATTTATAAAAATTGTGGATGCAAATTAGTTGTTATTTTTATAAAAATGTTTAATTTTAAGTTTAATTTTTTTTTTGTAAATGAGAAGATGCACATTTCGATTCAAGTTCAGCGTCTTTAAACTGACTACAAATCGTACAACCTCAATCAATGTCACTCAACACCAATGGTTTGATTTTTTTGATTTAAGAATTAAATTTGTTATAAATACAATTTTTTTTTTCAGCACAGTTACAATTAATATCCACTCCTACGTCTACCAGTCATCATAAAAAATACCCTTTTATAGGGTTTTTTAAAAAAATTGAGGGGTGTGTGATGTTCTAGGATTTTTTCAAAAAAAGTTTTATGAGCACTTAATTTCTTCGATTTTTTTTCTATCCCACATACCAATATAACAGGGAAGTACTAGTTCGTTTTATATAGAATAACTAATTTCACATTCATTCGTAATTTAAAAACTGTGCTGTTTTTTTATTAATATTAGCCTTTTTACACCCGTGGATTTTTCATTGAAGCAATTTGCTGAATTAGCCAATGAGCCAACGAAAAAGTGCGAACACAATTCCCATGCGTCAGTTGCGCAGTTTTTCGGGCATTTCGCCACGAAGGTTAACGCTCTTCATTTACGAAACCCGATCCTCTAAAAATAATAATTAGGAAACACCTTTTATGGGCATAACGTGCGGCATGCGATGCGTTTGCGTTCTTGCCCTGTAGATTATTTTTCTTTGATTTATTTAACGGTTTTTCCATTGTAAGTACAGTAAGTTAAAACACTAAAGACCAAGTTTATTTTATTAAAATATTTTTTTTATTTCATGAATACAAGCTGTGTGTTTTAGATTTGTGCAAAATTATTCAAGTTCAAATATTTCCTCAAACATTAATTGTTAGTTTATTGAATATTGAAAAATATAAATAGTAATTTTCAATATTCAATAAACAAACAAATGTAATTATAAATAAAGGGTTAAATAAGTCTTACATTTCTTTAAAAAAATGTTTTTGAATGGACAAGCTTTTTGAAGCTCTTATTAGGGAATATATTAGTGGATGAAACAATGATTTTCGGTTGTCTACCTTGTAGACTCGAATAGTTGACGATGCCTCATGAAATTAAGATGGCGCTTGCATCTTCTTTAATCTATTATGATTAATATATTATGAAAATATTTATTTATTAATTCTTGGAGGCGTTTAATGGTACATTTTTATTTTTGATGTAAATAAAACACTTAATTTACCCCGCAACCCCAATATTCCTTCAAAATACAAATTTCCTACTTCTTCTATTTTTCATTTCATCGAATAATACAGACTTTGACAATAACGCTAGTGATCATGACAAGTAAGTAGACAATGACAGGCTGAAAGACTTATGGTTGATAGCCATTTCGCAATATGTTACATATATGTATTATAAATAAATAATAATTATGTAAAATTACACGAATAAAGATGTATTTATATTAATGGTGGGCAAAGTCGATCTTTTATTACTGCTAAATTAAGTATATTATAATTTTATGAATGTTACTTATTATAAAAATATCAAGAATAACTTCCCATTTATTAATAAACATAAATTTGAAATCACTAATTCGTTTAAAATAATTAAAATGTCACATTTAGTAATACTCGATTACTAATATTATTCGATTTTACCCAACACTAATTTATATATAAAATACTTAACTTATATAAAGTGGTATAAAAAAAATTAAAGTGGTATAAAATGTTACGTATTCTTTCTACATCAAAATGTATTTATTATATTATGTTAGATTATACAAAATGTATTATTTTTCGTAAACAATAAAGATTTTTAATAGTAATATTTTTGAAAATAAAATGCCTCCACATTGAGGATTTTATTGCTGGATTTATCGCATGATTAAATCATGCAAAAATATCTGTACAATTCCCTAATATAAATCGATGACACCTACTCTTCCGGTTTCATCATGATTATCCTTTCCACGGAACGGCGGCGCGCTTTTGTGGGGATTAATCCCTCTCGAGGAAGATTCGAGAGGACATCACGTGCGGCCGATAACGAAAACCGCCTCTTGATTCGGGTTACGTGTCCGCAACACCAACAATGATAATTAAAACCTTTGGCCGTGCAGAAACGAGTGGGATGCGCGGATGTTATTACTTATGTAACGAACTGCTCGACACTCTTGCATTAAACATCGATTAGAGATTACAAAAAAAAAAGAAATTAAAAATATATATATGTACATAAGCACTTGGAATTTGTGAGCTTGTATGATACATTATAATACATCAAGAATATTACATTTCATTAATTATTTATATAACTGGGATCGTTTTTATTATAATTACATTTCATTTCTTATTTGACAAGTGTCAATTTCGCTTTGTCGTTTATTACATAGTTATCTTGTGGGGCGGTCACTCTTTGTTGAATATTTTTTTTAATCTTTTTTCCTTTCTACCGTTAGGTGTAAGGAGTTTTTGTTTAGTGTCTGTTTCTATATTTTTCTCTCCATGTCTTGCTGTCCATGGTTAATTGTTTAATGTGCTGCCTATGTCCTTTTTTTCTGATTCTTCTCTAATTATGTCATTCCATGTTTTTCGAGGTCTTCCCCGGTAATTTCTTCCTTACGCTCTTGTTTCATATATTCTTCTTGCTGTTCTATCTTCTTTTGTTGAATATAAGGGTCATAAATCTAACATATTTACCGCGGTAACTGGTGTACCACAAGGATCCGTACTTGAGCCTACGCTTTTCAACTGTTACATTATTAACATTATAAAGGACATAAATGTTGATTGCTTCTTATTTGCAGATGACCTTAAAGTTATTAAACCTATTTTCTCTGCGGATGACAGTATAGCTTTACAACACAATCTTGATGCGATCAGTAGATGGTGTAGAATTAACAAATAATCTATAAATCCAAGTAAGTGCAAATTTATGTCTTTCTCGCGGAATAGAACTATTTTCAATTTTGACTATACAATAGATGATTCCCCAATCTTTAGAGTAAATTCCTTTAGGAATTTAGGTGCCATTTTTGACAAAAAACTCTCCTTCAATCTACATATTGAGACTTTAGTATCATCTGCAAACTATTTGTGAGGTTTTATTTTTCGCAATACCAAGCTATTTAAAGACATTAATTCAATTATCACCTTGTACTTTGCTTATATTAGATCGCGTCTTGAATATTGCTGTTGTATTTGGAATTCCTGTCATGATAAATACTGTTAACTTATTGAGTCTGTGCAAAAAAGTTTTGTTAAATATTTATTTTTAAGAAAATATGGCATTTATCCTGATAGGTCTGTCTCTTACTAAGATTTGGGTTACATTCTCTGAAACACAGACGTACTTACATTTATTTATTTAGAATTTATTTTATGTTATATATTTTGTACAAAGGAAATTTCCGTTGAAAAATAAATAATCTTAGGTACATAGGTTTTACAATTATCTACACTAATTTTATTGCAACAAGAGGTGTTATTAATTCGAGAGAGAGAGAAAGCCACCTCCCATCATCATTTCTGTTTTACGGCAATTTAATTGTATTTCAGCTAAATTAAACTCCCCATAATAAAACAATAACAAACAAGCGACAGTTGTGTGAAACCAACTTATGGAATCGCAAATATTAATTCATATTTAATTCAATTGTGTTTACAATGAATGGCTCGAGTTAGCGCACAAACAAACAAATACACACACAATTGACCGCGAACGTTCGCAGACCGTTCTAACGGAACTGTTTGTGTTCGTGGTCTTCGAACTTGAAAACGACTTTTCGTCGATGACTTCATTTATGGCCGCCCCATTAAAATTTCTATTTACATAATAAATGCGCTTGTTTACACGTCTCTGCGCAATCGTGAAAATGAATGTTGCGGATATTGAGAATTTTATTTGAATTTCGCAATATGGAAATTATGTATATTTTTTTATTGTGGAGGCTTTTTTTCTTTATTCATATTCTCAATTATTTCTTTATCTTCATTCGTATTCTCAATTATCGAATTTTTTCTATTCATATTCTCAATTATTTCTTTATCTTCATTCGTATTCTCAATTATCGAATTTTTTCCATTCATATTCTCAATTACTTTTTACCTTTATTGGTATTTTCAATTAATTAATTAATTTTTATTAATATTGTCAATTATTATAATTAATGGTTTTAATATTGACATTAGTAGTTCATATTGTATGAAATAAATATGAATAAATTATTAAAAATCAACCAATAAAACACAGATAAGATTGAATAACTTTAAATTCTCGACTAGTATCGGGTTATCATTATTCGTATTCTCAATTGTTTCTTTGTTTTTTTTTTTTTGTATTCCCAATTATTTCTTTGGCTTTATTTGTATTCTCAAATATTGTTTTTTCTTTATTCGTATTTGTTATTAATTATTGATTTTTTGTGTTGTAAAATTTCTTCCAGTCTGCCCTATGTATATGCTATCATAAACATCGCACTTAATTTCATAAACAACGCACTTATCAAGTTTATCAACAACAGTCTTTGTAGGTTTAAAGGGTTAGTCATTATGACATTAAAATTATATTTCTGAGTGTTGTGATTTTTTCAGATTGTTAACAAAATCCAATCTATGCCAGATTGATTTTTCGGTTTTTAATTCACAATAAAAATATTTTTTGAATTGTTTTAATTTTTTCTTTTTTACAAGGTTATCAATTAATTGTTCATTATAACCATTATTAAGATCTATTGTTTTTATTGTATTTAATTCTATTTTAAAATTATTTTCATTAAGTGGAATGTGTATTAGCCTGTGAATTAAAGAGTGGAATGTACTGTTTTTTATGTGTGCGAAGCTGGCAATATTTACAGCAATAACCCTGCGCCTCCACCACGAGACCAAATTAAAAATTTTATGACATAATTAGAGCATTCACGAGTAGAAATACAAAGTGTTTCAAATGCTTTTACTAAATAGATTGATAATGATTAATATGAAATGGAAAACTCGTAGATTTTTTTTACTCGATGCTTAAAATAAATTCAACGCTTCGGACACCGAATGATAAATTAAAATTTTGCGGCAAAACCGGGTGATACAATCCCCGGTTTTTTCAATTGTTTTTGTAGCCAACTATCCACTGGTTAATATAGAGTAGAATTTGTCCACTTGGGATATGTAACTCTTGTCGATATTTGACTCGACACTTAAAATATTTCACGAATTAGACAGCCAATAAGAAAAATCGATTTTGCGGGAAAAGTAGGTTATGAAAACCCCAGCTTTCTCAACTATTTTTTGTTTTTTTATTTAATTTATTTAAATAACTGTGACCAAGTGAGTTTCTACTTAAGATTTTATTTATTAGTTTTTTGTAAATGAAATGAATATTGTAAAATAGAGATTCCGTAAATAAATAAATTCTGAAATTTACATTTATCCTGGCATATTCTGTATATCACCTCACATTGAGAAGTAGAGAGGAACATATAACGATGTTATATAAGACTAAATAAATATTCTGTATATAATTATATTTCATAAAAATAATTATCGAAACATTCATCATCAAGCACTATTTAAAACCGCTTTAGAAATTCATTTAGCAAATGAATGAAAGGCACAAAGGTTCAGCAGGTAAACGCAGTCCGGGTATACCTGGCCCCCTTCGATACTGGCTGAAACCTGAACGGCGGTGCCCCTTGCCGAATTCCATCGTTCCACCGTCTCCTGCTGGGAATTACAAAACATCGACCGACCCCTTTTGCTCCATCCTCTTCGCATATATGCACACACACTCGCGCTGGCTGCTGAACTATTTAGGATGCACACTGCCAACTGGATCTTGTGTATCACGTGAATGCTCGGACGGGCACCGTAATGAATTCTCCTGAGCGGAGAAGCTTGTGTGTACCTGTTTGATTAATTTTATCAGTATTTCGTTTACTAACAAACACATCAAATTTAAATATGGTGTTTGTTATCTGGAATGTAAATTCGGTATTTACAAGGGGCAGCTTGTGTAAATATTTGAATGATGCGTCTTATTAAATGTATACCAATTTTCAACACCTTAGGTCCAATATTCATCACGTATTTATAACGTGATGAATATCGAACGTAAAAATTCTAATAATCTATGAACTTCAACATTTATCGCTAGATTTGAAAAATCTGATAGGGAATTCAGCCTACTTTTTAATTAAGTGGATTTACCTTAAGAAAACTTCTGGTTTACACAATGAATAACGCAAGCACTTAAATACAGGATATAACAATAACATATTGTATAATGCAACATTTTTTTTTAAACTAACCATCTTTATTCAATTCAATTCATTTATTTACGGTAAATCACCTTTATACAGAATAATAACAATATTCAAAATGTTTAGATACATATTCAAATGAGTATATGTATGTACAATAATATAAATTATATTCTGTAAATGAATCGGCTATCGACCTGAGCCTATTTTTTTAAATTTATTTAAATAACTATGACCATCTGAATACATCCGTTTTTCTATTAATATTAATAGCCAGCGAGGCTTTATTTTAAATCTGAACCGAAAATATTTTTTGCCGAAGACAATTAATTGACATTGCGCGTGGCAATCGCGTCCGTGAACGTCCTCTCGTTAATTTCCACCAGAGATCGCAGAGTGGACGGTAGGTTTGATTAATTTAATTTAACAATTTTGTAATTATATAAAGCAGAGCTTTTCTGATGAGGGAAACACGTGCTTGCAGATGATTTTTTGTTTTGTTTTATGCATTAAATATTTTCGAATAAAAAACATGTTATTTTAATAAAGTCTTCTGTAGTTTTAACACTAATAAACTTCGATTCAGTCTTGAAAATGGCATCTAGCCGAAACTAGTCGGAAATATAACAAAATGTTAGTAAAATAAAACGAAGTGATTCCATTATAAAAAAACGCTTAACCAATAAACTCTATATTAACTAACTAAATATCTCAAAAGTGTATATGTATGTATATAAAATTAGAATTATATTCTGTAGATGAATCGGCTATCGACCGGAGGTCTTTCAGGATCTCTATATTATTTATCTAAATAATCAAAAAATATATTCTACTATTATAATATCTTTATTGATAAAAAAAGAATACAATAAATAAGCTTCTTTAACAAAATAAATAAAACTGTTTAGATAGAAAAGAGAAAATAATTTATTAATTATTTTCAAATCATTTTTATTTAAAAATGTTTAGGCCGAAAGACCACTGGTCGATAGCCAGTTTCAGAGTTGGAAATATATTGTGAACGTTAGTGTATTGTTAGATATTATATATATATATATTATATTCCAATCTCAAAAAATGTTTAGGCTAAAAGACCACTGGTCGATAGCCAGTTTTAGAGTTGGAAATATATTGTGAACGTTAGTTTATTGTTAGATATTATATATATATATTATATGTATGTAAAAATGTTTTTTTTAACAAGGGCTATCGACCATAGGTCTTTCTGCCCGTTTAATGTGGAACTGCGTTTGTTTCGATATCAAGATAACAGAGTAGGCTAAAAGGAGGATATGTATTCGTAAAGGTTTATCGGCAAGTTTTTTGTATTTAGAGGTTATGTTTGGATTTCTAGGGATGCACATATTTTTTAAAATATATTATTTTAATTAATTTTGCCAAAATTCATTTAAAAACATCGATCAAAATAATATATTATTTTAATTAATTTTGCGAAAATTGATTTAAAAACATCGATCAAAATGGGACCTCATTAACAATTAAAATTCCTGCAATTAAATACACCGATACGTCATAAATTAATCGCGCATTAATTCAACTCGCTCACTAATGGACTCCATGAAAATTCCTCGTTTTAGTTTAAACGAATTACGAATTAAACGAGGAAGTTGTTTTCAGTTATCTCCCGCATTAATATTTCACGTAACGTGGACGGCCTCGGGGGAAAAAGGGGGATGGATATTACTCGTCACTTTTAAATGTACGCCTTTTAAAATAATAATAAAAAAAAAACAAGAAGAGAAAGAAAAGAGAAATGAAATAAAATTTGTTTACTCCTTTTATCTTTGTTATAAAAAAAATTGCAATACAACACACTTAGGGTTTAAATATCAATTGATAGGCTTTTATTATAAATAGAAAAGAGTATTCAATCACTTTTATTATATTTTAGTGATGGGCAAAATCGATTATTTCAATAATCGAATTAAGGGTGCGGTTTAGAAGAAAGAGATAGCTATACAAATATGGGCAATCACTAATTTGAGTTAGATTGTTGTTGTGATCAATGAACAATATTGTATTATACATTAAAATAATCTTAAACTAAGCAGGAATTTCATCAGATAAATTAAAAATTATTTTAATGTTTAGTTTCTGTGAAAAATAATTATGAAAAACAATGAAAATTGATCAAATTTATAGCAAATTTTAAATTAAATTTTTGCTAATAAAAACTTGTGCAATGAAAATTTAAAGGATTTCACTAAATTCTGCATTCAAATAACTTAGCAGACATGACCTATTAATTTCATTATATCTTACAATTTTCTTTTCTAACTTAAACTAGTAAATTGACGTAATACACGAAAATTAACGATTTATTTTTTATTTAGACTGATACTTTATACTTGGTAGATAAAAAATTTAAATACACATTCATATTATGAAATCCAAAAGAATAGCTCTATTTTCAAACGATTATTTCCATTTTACTATATAGCTATCTCTTTCCACTAAACTGCAACCTTAATCGATTATTTTCGTTAATAAAATGTTGATTTAATCATTTCCATAACATATATAATTCAAAAATAAAATTAGTCATTATACTTACTATTTCTATGCTGATTTAAGTTTTTTTCAACTTAAACTTTCATTAACTTTTGTATTTTTCATATATATTGATTCTCTAAATAAACCATCACAATGGAAATATTTTAAAGACATGTCCAGGAAGCAAAATAAAATAAGTCCGATTTTCATTTGTTTCAGAGACTACTACTACAATATATTTATTCTTTCTTTCTTAATCTTATCCTCTTTTACCCGTATTGGGTGTTGTCAAGGTATATTTTTATTCAAAGTTATTTATTTTACATATATTTACAATAAATAATGGTATATTTGTTTCTTTCTTGCTTGAACAAGCTATCGACCTTTGGTCTTTCCGCTAAAGTTTCAGAGATATTTTGAAAAGCAAGTTGTAAAATTAAAGGCAAATGTGTAATTAATTCCATCTCGAGTTAATTGAACTTAATCATTAAATAAAATGCATTTGAGTAATCTATTATCACGAATCCATTGATAAAACTGTAGTTTTAATGGATAAATGCCTTCTTGGAGATTTTTTACTTTCTGCAGATCTAAAGTGTTTAAACCTTGCCGTTTTAATGTTTTTCAAACCACTGTTTGTTGAATTTTAAATTGGATTGCAATGCAACATCCAGAATATCTTCTTCAAGTTCCAAACCAAGCCCTTGTTGTTTTTTTTTTAGAAACAACGCCTGCACTTGGGAAGATTTCAGTTTCGCTAGCACGTGTAAAAACAGTTTGAAACACTTGTCTATTACCATTTTTTTTTCAATTTTTCAACCACCATCTAGCGTATGGATAACTAGTGATGGCAATTTCGTTTTTTTCGAACCTCATCAGACTAGTGTGTTTAATGTGCAATGCCTTGATGAAGGCGGTTTAACGGATCTTGTGTTGCGGTTAAATAAATTAGGGAAAAGATGGCGCATGTGTCGTCTTCCATTTATTAGAACTACTAATTAATATTATTTTATTTAAAATTGACATCCAGGACAACGTTGTCAAATTTAACTTAACTTTAAAAAAAAAAAGAAAATCCTTATCTCTGAAACAAATGAAAATTGGACTTGAACATATGGGCTTATTTTTCTTATTTTTGCTTCAACGGTTATGTGAAAAGTGGGCATCGAAACCTCTGCAAGGAAAATATATAAATTTGGCTAATGATAGAGAAATTGATAAAATATCTACCTACAAATAGTTGGCTAAAGGATGGTTATTCCCAGAAACAGCAGGTTTTACTATGGCTATACATGATCAAGTCATATATATATATATATATATAATCTAAAATCCCCATCTACTATAACGGTGGTTTAGGGGTATGATCAAGTCATAAATACACTTAACTATAAAAAATATATCATGGAACAAATAGTAGAAAATGATTCCTGCCGAAAATGCCACCTGTTCCCAGAAACTATCACATCACGAGCGGATGCACTCTTTTTAGCGAATACGGATTACACACACAGACACAACAATGTTGCTAAAATTATACACCAAACAGTTATAAATAAGTTATAAATATAATCTATTGCAAATTTTAAAAACGACACATATAAATTATATTGGAACACTACACTACTGACAGACCTGGCAATAACGGCTAACCGACCGGACGTTGATTGCATTAGTTACAAAATTTTCAAATTTACATATACTATAGAAGTTTCAGTACGAAGTGATAACAATATTTCAAAAAAATATAAAGAAAAATTTGACAAATACCTACCTCTTGGATTTGAAAAATGAAACCAGTGTATAAACTGAGAAATAAAGTATATATATATATATATATTCAATGACCCCTTTCTACCCACATGAGTGTAGGGTAAGAAATAAAGAATAATAATAATAATAAAATAATGGTTAAGTCTTTTACTTGATGAAACTCTTTAATATACACTTTGTAAATAAAACAATAGTTTTGCAATAAATTTTGTGAAACTTAAAAAAACTGTTTTTTTTTTATTATAAATAGTAATCTTAACATACAAACTTTCTGTAATTAATTTAAATTCATTTATTTACGGTAAATCACCTTTATACAGAATTTTCCAGCGGGTAAGTATTTATTTTTTACTACGCTAAAATTTATAACAACATTCATCATTCAGTCATCTAAACAAAATGAAAAATAATAATTCATTCTTGGCAACGACATTCATTTCAAACCCTCCCCCGAAAACGAATTTCATTAAAAAACCACACACACACACATATAAACCTTTCAAAACGGTGGCGGGATACATTAAACACACTCAAGTTCGCAAACACACAACACAGCATGTATGTATTTCGCGCCTAATGCACTGCGGCCGATTTGAAATAAAGATAGTTTAATGCCGTATTTATTCACTGTTTGTATTTACGGGTTCCGCAAGGCATATCACGTGCCGCCATGCGCCACATAAAGATGTATACGAGCGGTAAAGCTTTATATAATAATAAATAGCTTCCACTGGATTGCGGGGACAGGATCGATTCGATTCCTATTTTAATAATATCGACTGGCTTAAGTTGAACTCAACATGTATTTAAGTTATTAATTTTTTTAATAAAAAAAACCTTTATTGGTATAAACTGGATACAATTTCCAACTTAACCTAATTCTTCCTCTTGTTTATGTTGAACTCAACATGTATTTAAATTGTTATTTTTTTTTTATAAAAAATAAACCTTTATTGGTTTAAACTTAAACAGGATACAAATTCCAGCTTAACCTAATTCTTTTATTGAACTAAACACGTATTTAAGTTATTAGTTTTTTTTAATAAAAATAAAACTTTTATTGTCATAAACTGTATACAAATTCCAACTTAACCTAATTCTTCTTTTTTCTTCTTCTTTTTTCTTCTTCTTTTCTCACTCCAGTCTCTTCAGTCTTTCTACGCCAGCTCCATCCTCTTTGATCCATTCATCAGCTCTCGTTCCTCCCAACAACCATTCTTTACGTACTCTTTCAACTACTCACCCAAATACCTCCACGTATCCATGGCACTCTCACAAAACACACATCTACCAGATTTTTTTATAATATCTTACATAGTTTTGGATATTTAATTAAAATGCTTCTTTGTTTTACTGTTTTTTTTTGTCTAGTTTCGATCATTGGCCAGGAGTAATGTACACAAGATAATTAAGCAACAATTTATATACAAATAGAAACTATTATAAAATATAATGCAATAAAGGCGGACGTTACAGGAGAGTTCGAAATATCTTCCATATTATTTTTCTTGTTTTAGCGCCTTTATAATTTCTAAACCCTCACGGAAGTTGTAAGTATTGACCTTTATTGTGATAGTATATATCTACAATAAATATGTATTTTAATGCACCCTTAACATTAATCTTTATTTATCCTCTTTTTATATACAGATCTGTGATATTAGTACTTTGCAAATTGAAAATTAGAATAATAAAATATATTCCCAGATAAAATAAATTGGATTTAAGTAATATAATTTTATATGAAATAAAAAATATATTAGAAAATATATCATACATAATCAATTAAAGACGATGCAAGCGCCACCTTTTGCCTAATTTCAAGTGGCATCGTCAACGATTTGGGTCTACAAGGTAGACGACCGAGAATCATTGTTTCGTCCACTAAAGGAAGGCAAACTTGTCCTGTTTAAGCAAACAAGGAAAACGAAATTCACATGGAACACACTAGTCTGATGAGGTTCGAAAAACCGAAATGGCCATCACTAGTTATCCATACGCTAGATGAAAGGTGACTGAACGTTTCATTAAATGTGAAATATATCATAGATTATGGGAATTGAATTAATGAAGGTCCAAAATGATAAATAGAAGTAAATAGGCAATCAGGCCTTTTATACAAATGCAGTCTCCTAAATATTCCAATACACCTCATCCATTTGTTCCAAAAGTTCCTTATTAATAGTAAACTCCAGATCCGCTTCCGCCAAACCCTTTCCTCCTACTTTTCTCCCGAACAAGGTGTACCTCAGGGCTCTCCTCTCTCACCACTCTTATACAACATATTCTGTTCAGACCTGTACCACCCCGACCCTAATTACATAAATTTATCCCGATATCCCCTACAGTTTGCACTGTCCTTATAACTCACGAATCCACTTTACAACTAACCCTAAAATCCTTACAAAATCTCATTGACACAACATTGGCGTGGTTTGCAAAGTGGCGACTAAAAATAAATTCTACAAAATCCAAACTCTTCCTTTCCCCAGTCCCACTCACAGTTAACATTAATAACCATATTGTACCATCCTCACCCCGTTGCAAATATTTAGGTGTCCTACTCGATTCTAAACTCTCCTTTAAACCCCACACCTCAAACTTGAAAACAAATATCGTCAAGTGTGCCGAATACTTCCACAGCCTCACGTACAAAAACCATGGTATAAAGACACAGATATACAAAATGATATCCCGCGCGATACTAGATTATAGCTGCATTTTATACCTCAACCCCTGCTCCAATACCCTTAAAAACATCGAAGTGGCGGAAAGAACTTGCCTACGCTGTTGCGGCTTTACCTGTTATTCAGCCGTGGCAGGCGACTTTACAATGTATCTCTACTGTTTATTAGTTATTGAGAGAAGACTCCACCAATTATAGCCTTCGGGTTTTAGGTCCACATTTATGCAAATGCCGCGCGGTGAAAATGTAATTCCTCGAAGAGAAAGTGTGAATTTATCGTTATTAACGCAACGGAGAATTCATCTCGCTTGAAGTTTTTAAGTTCGAAATGAAACACTGCTGGCCCCGATTAAAACCCGGGAAAATACTGCACGCAAAGTGCTGCACGGGATTCCCGTTGTGTTCCACATACGGCCAAGAAGTCCTGCCTGCCATTGCGATTAATAACGCCAATGTCAAGCGCACGCATTCGCTGAATTCAAGGGAACATTTAATTTATGGGCGGCGAGGGTTGGAATTAATAAATGGGGAAACCACAAGGGGATAAATTATCTTTTTTCTATTAATATTATTTTGTTAACAAAAAACATTTTAAGAATATTTATGATATGATATGATATTTATTTTAAATACATGAAAATAACCTCTGATAATTACTAATAGTCGAAACTATACTCATACAATTAAGTATAGTTAAACAAAGCAAAAATAGTTTTTATTAGGAAGTGGTATTTATTCATTGACTGTCATAGATGACCCTAGTAGAAATTACAATATTTAATATGTATATATACATCTTTATTGAGGCTTTGATACAATTTAGTTATAATACAATGTAAAATACAATATTTAATTTCATTTAATATTTCAGCCGGAATTCCTTGTCTTTATGATGTGTCACTCGTTGAGGAGTGATTAGATGAATGAATATATTGTGGATTTGGGATATTGGAATTTAGGGAGAATATTTGGATTTCGTTTGATACAAAGTAGGTTTAATAGGCCTTGGGATGTTGGTTTCATGGCAAATTTTTGGGATAGTTGTGAAAATCTTTTGGATATTAGGATTATGTCTGTTTTTTTTTCATACAGGTTGCTATTGAAAGGGTTGTGTAAGGGATTGTTTGGGTGGCGGATTTTTGTGAGGATACGAAGAGCTGATCGTTCGTACCTCTATGTTGTTAAGCGTTGGAGACTTTTGGTTAAGGAAGAGGATTGAACCCTAGTCCAGAAGAGAACGACAGATCATTTTGTATATGTGTGTGAATGTCTTAATAGTGCTACCTCTCACACTGTAGGTTAGTGATCTAGACTTTGGTTTTAAACAAAATCAAGTGGTATATGAAAGTTAGTTTGGGATCAATATTTAATACTGTAATTCATTAAAAAAAATATATATATATGCACAGACGAAAATCCTGATTAAATTGAGAACTGTGGAGGCTTACACAAAAGAATATAAAAAATATAAGCGGCGAAGTGTATTTTTCTGAAAAGGTTAAATCTTTGAAATCGCCAACTTTATGGAGTCTATTCTCCATGATAAAAAGTTGTTTGGTTATTAAAGAAAATGCTAACCCAAACAATTTTCGAAAAACAGCTGTATTTTGAAGCGCCAACGTGTGGCGTGAGTTCTTACAGCAGAACAAGTAGCAACATTTTTATATAAAGCGTCAATATCTATTAGCCAAAATAAAATATAAAAAATTATCAATTTCTGTAAAAATTCTAAAAACTTCAAATTATACCAAAATGTAGCTAAAGAATGGTGTAGGAGCTTTGTAATTGTTTGAGGATTTTTTGGAGAAAAAAATTCCTTAATTTTTTTTTTAAGATTTCACAAGCAAAACAAAACTGTCATTTTCGGCATTTATTCGAAAATCTCAGAATGACTTCAAATTATACCAAAATGTAGCTAAAGAATAGTGCTATATATACTGTAAGTTTTGCGTCTATTGATGAATGATTTATTGTTCAGCCCTCTTGCAAAATTAGCTCTTTGAAAATGGGTAAAAGTTTAATCAAAACTCCATATTTTTTGTGACGAATTTAAATTATCTATAAATTTATACATTTCTTATAAATGAAGCTAAATCTATTGGGAATCGAATGCTTTAAAATTTAGTTCTGGAACTTATCTGTGAGCGGAGAAATTTTCAAAAATCTGCCGTCGTATCCAAAATTGCAAGTCGGCAAAGACGGCTTAATCCATTTCCATAAGGCCCCATGTAAAATGGCCGAGCTGGGACAAAAATGTCTCAGAGGAAGAAAATTTATTTTTTTGCGACTAATAAACATTTCACACTCTTTTTAATAGAACGTAGACACTTCCTAAATTATTTAGAATTTTTCTGGCTAAAAAAAATTCGTTCATGTTATTTGGGATTTCATAAGGGGTATGCATGGAAAAAAATCTCAATTTCGACAAAATTCCAAAAATCTCAGAATGACTTCAAATTATACCAAAATGTAGCTAAAGAATGGTGCTATATACAGTGTAAATTTTGCGTCTATTGATGAAGTATTTTTTATTCAGCCCACTTGCAAAATTAGCTATCGAAAAATAGGCGAAAGTTTAATCAAAATTCCAATTTTTTTGTGACTAATTAAAAAAATCTTTAAAATTACAACTTTCCTAGAAATGAAGCTAAATCTATTGGGAATAGAATACTTTAAAGATTAGCTCTCTAATTTATCTGTGAGTGGAGTAATTTTCGAAAATCCGCCGTCGTATCCAAAATTGAAAATCTGCAACGACGGCTTAATCTAATCCGTTTCCATAAGGCCCCATGTAAAATGGCAGGACTCGGGAGATGAAAATTGAACTTTTTTTCCGGCTAATAAACATTTCACACTCTTCCTAATAACCTGTAGATGCTTCCTAAATTATTTAGAATTTTTCTGGCTAAAAAAAATTTCGTTCATTTCGGGATTTCATGCATGAAAAAATTCTCAATTTCGACAAAATTCCAAAAATCTCAGAATGACTTCCAATTATAACAAAATGTAGCTAAAGAATGGTACTATATACATTGAAAATTTTGCTTCTATTGATAAAGTATTTTTTGTTCAGCCCATTTGAAAAAATAGCTCTCGAAAAATGGGTGAAAGTTTAATGAAAATTTAAATTTTTTTGTGACGAATTAAAATTATCGATAAATTTACACATTTCTTAGAAATGAAGCTAAATCTATTGGGAATTGAAACATTTTTTCCATTTTTTTTTTAGAATATTTCTAACAAAAAAAAATCGTTTAATTTTTTTGAGATTTCATATGGGGGTATGCATGGAAAAAAATCTCAATTTTGGTAAAAATACGAAAATCGCAGAATGACTTCATTTTACACCAAATTGTAGCTAAAGAATGGAGCTACAACTTGTATAAATTTTAAATTCACTAAGTACATATTTTTGGTTCAGCCCGCTTGGAAAATAATCTTTTGAAAAGTGTGCCAAAATTTTGATAGATTTCGTGGTTATTCTCAGAAGACTTATAAAGAATAACTGAAGATAAAAATGTAGCAGAGTCCTATAGGAATCGAATGCTTCAAAAATGAATATTCTAGCTCGCTCTTAAGCTAAGATATTTCTAAAAATATGACGTCACCTCTGAAATCTCAAATCGTTCGCGTTGACTCAATCCATTCCCAAAAGGCCATTTAATATTTCATGTAAAATACCAGGACTGGTTCGAAAGTGAAAACTGAAGTGATGTACTACAATTAGATGATCTTAATTTGTTTATTAATTGTTCTTATTTTGTTTATTGTTAAATAATTGAAAATCTTTTGCCCTAAACTGTATTTATATTTTTATTAAAACATATGAAGGTGTGCAACAATAAAGTTGCAATTTTGATTTGTATATTAGTTGTTCTACTTTTGCTTATTGTTAAACAATTGAAAATATCCAACAATAAATTAGACTTATGATTTTTTTTTGCTCAAACGGAGTCGTGGCTGGATGTTTGGTAAAAGTTAATGTTAAAGTATGAAGTTATTTTAAAAGAGTACTACAATTAAACGATCGTAATTTGTTTATTAGTTGTTTTTCTTTTGTTTGTTGTCAAACAATTGAAAATTTCTGACACTAAACTGTACTTACGATTTTTTTAATCAGATTTAGAGCGGCTTGGTATTTGGTCAACATTAATGTAAAAATGCGAAATTATTTTAAAAGGGTACTACAATTAAACAACCTTAATTTGTTTATTGGTTAATCTACTTATGTTTATTGTTAAACAATTGGAAATCTTTAGCGCCAAAATTAAATTATTTAATCAGATGGAGTCGAGGCTGGGTGTTTGGTTAAAAATAAAGTACGAAGTTATTTTGGATAGGTACTACAATTAAGCAATTTTGATTTATTAGTTGTTCTTCTTTTGTTTATTGTTAAACATTTGAAAATTTCCAGCGCCAAACGGTACTTATTATTTTTTTAATCAAATGGAATCGTGGCTGGGTGTTTGATCAAAGTTAATTTTAAAGTCTGAAACTATTTACAATTAAATGATCTTAATATGTTGATCAATCATTCTTTTGTTTACTTTTAATATGTTGATTGATTGTTCTTCTTTTGTTTACTTTTAAATTAATGAAAATATCAAGCGAGCACCAGACTGGATTTATGATTTTTTTTTTGGCTTAGGTGGACTCGTGGCTGGATGTTAGATCGAACATTTTGTGAAAATAGTAATATATTTTAATTTTTAGTACAATTAAACAATCTTAATTTAATATAATAGTGAGTAAGTTATAAGTGCAATGAATAATTGTCACATGTCGCGCAGTTCGGGTTCGAATTCCACTGGGCAAGAGATATTTCTAATGAAATGTGCTTGTTTCGGGCCCCTGGATGTTTGTGTTCGTCATTATCATAAATGAATTCAATGAATTCTCATATGCAAATTTCGTTAGTGGCTGATCTGGAGAACCTATGCCAAAATAGTCCTCATTTCAACTCTCCCTAACTTTACTATCCTATTAAAAAAAAAAAAAAAAAAAGTCCTTTATTGGCATAAAATAAACATAAACACTATCCTATTAATCATCCTTATTTTTTTAAAGTTATTCAAATTTAACATTGGATTTTGTTTCAAGATACATATAATGAAACAAACTTAAGTGTTTAATTTGAAAAGTTTAAATATTAGTTAAAATATTTCAATAAGTGATCAATGAGAATCAAATCCTTTGTCCTTAAAAGTAAATCAAATTATCATGGTGGATGCGCCGGGCAATCCAATTTTTGGATCGGGGCTATTCTCAAGGTTACGTTTAACGTGTACGTTATTAATTAAATTCACATTCTATTACAAAAGTTTATTAAACTGTGAAGATAAAAATAACGTACACGTTAAACTTAATATTTTCCTTGAATCAGCGGGCGATTTTTCGTCGGTTCATCGGTTTCATAATTTTAGATATATTCATTTAAATTAAAAAAATAATAATTCGAAAATAATTGATTCCTTAATTATTTTCTAATAATTTTCTCTTAATTTAATTAAAACTGCAATGAAAATAATGGAAATATTTTTATCAATATTTTCATCATTAGTGTATTATATTGATATAATCATTAGTCTATGAAACATTTCCAATTATTTTAAAGTAATTATTTAGCTGAGTCAGAATTACAGCAGAGCAAAACCATTTATTTTTTAATAAGTCGAGCATAATTCATGCTTCCATAAAACGTTGAACATCCACAGGATGTCCACACTTTACAAGCGGAAATTCACGGTCGGCGGTTCTTGTGCATTATATCATCACAACAAAAACGATAATCGAAACGTAAACCGCTTTTTAAAAATAGAGCGCTTATTAAATCCGACTCCGTTTCCAATCACTGGCAAAGAGAAGCCATCTGTGCTCCGCGACTATTTTTAATCCGAATAGCGCGGATTAGAATCGGGGGCGTTTTTTTTTATTTCCTTCCTTCTCTCTTTCTATTCATATTAAATAAATCGCCGGCGAGCTTATAAATTTCGAGCGCGACTTTCCAAAATAAAAATTCTTTTATCGGGGCCGAGATTTATGCGGTTTTCGTTATTTCCGAATATTTATAGGCGTCTTGTTTTCCACGCGATAAAGTATATCGCAAAAGGGCCTGGATTGTGATAAATTTGTTTGGCGGGGATTAATACATGCGCACGCGGGGTGGAAAGGGAAATTATGCCAGGAATAAATTTATAGTTTGGGGAAGTATTTTACGAAAAAAAAAAGTTTTTTTTGAAATAAATAATAAAAACGATTTATTTGAATTTACATCATTTTTCAAATACGTTCGCTAATTTTTTCATGTTCAAATAAAGTTGCTATAATTTATTATTAAATTATGTAATTAATAATAATATTCTTTGCTTTTTCCTCCTGTTCCTAATTCCCATTTCTTCTAGGTCTTTCTCTACTGTGTCTAACCATTTTTCCGTGGCCTGCCTCTTTTTCGTCTTCCCGTTGTCCCTGTTTTATCAAATTAACAACGATTAAAGTAGAGAAAGCCAACGAATAATGTTATAAAAAAAATGGTGAAATGTATACATTCTTAAATAAACATATTTTTTAAAGTTTAACGTTATTTTAATGTTGATGAAACATTTCTAAAATGTATGCTCAGAGTGTTATTTATTTGATTTTATTTCATTTGTATATTATTAACAATAAGAAGTCATTATCCCCCCGAAATTCCAAAATTTTCAGAAAGATGGCAGGACACAGATGGGGCGAAATCCAAAGATTAGTGTTAAAACAGTTGGATTAAATCATCAAACTTGTGTATAAAAATAATTCTATAACCCCTCTTTGTTTCAATCATATCACGTTAGCGAAAGACAACACGTCAATATTTCTCATTGACAGAAACCAATAAGCTGAAACAACCACCTCCCTCCATCCACGTTTGCGTTTATCATTCGCGACACATCCCTTAAAAGCCGGTCTAAATTTAAAATTAATACACTCCGCCTGCCGTTGCTGCGGAGTGGAGATTGAAGGGACGCCGTCCAATATAATCCGGAAACGCCACAACGTCCTTTTGTTTGAACTATTCGGCCATGACGCGGGATCCGGGGGAGGGAGGAAATGCGAAACACGAAAATGGACAAACCGGGCGGGAAAATTTCGCATTCACATCACGATCATACACAAGACAGGTAAACGACACTGAAGAAGGGAACGCCGACGTTCTTTATTTCAATCACATTCCTTCTCGCTCTTTTTGTTTCGCGCAATCAAAAGTAATTACGTAACATTACGGAGACGTCCTTTGTTTGCTCTTTCTCGTTACGCATTTGCAGGAATATTTCCAGGATTGTTGTCGCGGGTAGAATTAATTCGAACGCATAATCCTGTAATGTGAAAATGTTAATTAATTATTAAATTCAATTATGTTTAACCAAGTGATTAATGAGAAACAAGAAATGCAATTATTCAGTTATTTTTACTTTCACTGCCCAAGGGAAAGTATTGTGATCGTAAAAATTTTCGAATCTCCAATTTCAATGAATATGCACGTTTTGAGATCCATTCCATCGAGTTTTGAAAAATGCTTTAACTTTGAAAGTTAATAATCGATTTTTTCAATTAATAATGTTTACTGTATTTGATCGAAATCACCGGGAAAAGTACCATGATGGACACAAAATTATTAAAATAATTTATTTGATTCAAAATAGTTTTGTTACGCTGTGGCTTCAGGTGAAGAATGCAACATCAGATGAAGAATCATTTGAAGAAGCTGTAGCGTAACGAAAATCGCTATAAATCGTTGAAATAATTATAAGCAGTGCGTAATTTAAAATTAGGGAGCAATTTATGTAAAATCACTGCGAGCGTATTAAATTTACGATACTCTTCAATCAACAACTATAAATTATTTGATCAGGAAAAGCTAAGATTTACGTTAAAGTAACCTGAACTTTCTCCGAAAGAGTGGTTAAATATTTCAAACCGGTATGGATTTTTTTTACGCGCTAGATTGAAAAATAAACTCTTTCGGTTTCGGGAAGGGGGGATTCCGCACACAAGACACGTATCCGGGGTTTAGTCACGGACACGGCCCGAAAAAAAAAATGGAATAAAATAACGCTGCTTTCTGAGGAAATGCAATACACAACCAAACTATGGATTTTTTTAGTTACTCGTTGTTGTTTTTTTTAATACTCGTTATGAAGGATAATTTATAGATTTTTTTTTGAGAAGTATTTTCTAAATTTATTTATTTATTTATTTACGGAAGTACATTTACAATAATATAATAGATTCGACTTATGGCTAGTTAATCTAAAACTAAACTAAAAGTAAATTACATATAATAAATAAAAAAAAACGCAACACAATTTACATAAAATTGTTTATTATTAAGGCTTCTACCACAGAGTACAACATTATTTATAAAAAAATGTATACGTTTATTTTTTTTATAAATAATTTAAAACATGAAAAAGTAAGCCTATAAGGCTCTTTTTACTTTAATGTTGAATATAATTTTT
This sequence comes from Philonthus spinipes, assembly GCA_963082785.1. NCBI lineage: Eukaryota > Metazoa > Arthropoda > Insecta > Coleoptera > Staphylinidae > Philonthus > Philonthus spinipes. The sequence goes on from OY720306.1 coordinate 4,550,579, forward strand.
TTTATTATTTTATTTTCTAAAATGCGTAATTAACGAATAAAATGGGATAGAAATTCTGTAAAATAATGACCCGTACTAATCTGCCATCTCGCGGAGAAACGGTCGAACTTTCAATGCTCGCTCATAAGAAGGCGTGGTTCAATGGATTATAGGTTGGTTTATCCTTGTTTCGCTATAAGAAATCGCATATGCTACAATTACTCTTCATTTTACTCTTCTAAGGTATGCGCGTGTTAGACATGTAAGGAGAAGGAATAACAAGCGTGCAATTTCTCCACGGTATTCAATGTCCTTGAGGGTTGAGTACACTCTGTCTTCCAAATTTCTTAAGACTAATATTAAATTAATAAATATTGTTTTTGAGTATAAAATATTTATTGTATGTCAAAGACATTTGTTTTTGGGTATGTGAAGTTTTCTTTATAGTAATATTTATATATATACATATATAAATATATAAATATTACCATAAAGAAAACTATAAAACTATATATATATATCATATCTTTATTGAGGCTTTGATACAATTTAGTTATAATAAAATATTTAATTTAATACGAACTAAATGGCTATCGGCCATTGGTCTTTCAGCCGGAAGTCCTTGTCTTTATGTTATGTCAGTCGTTGATGAGTGATGAGATGTATGAATATATTATGGATTTAGGATATTGAAATTTAGGAGGAATGTTTCGGTTTCGTTTGCTACAAAGTAGGTTTGGTAATTTTTGGGATGTAGGGTTCATGGCAAATTTTAGGGATAGTTGTGAGAATCTTTGGGATATTGGGATTATGTCTGTTTTTTCGTACAGGTTGGTATTAGAAGGGTTGTTGTTGTAATATTTATATTTTATTCCTTTATTCACTCTGTATTTTTTAATACTATATGTACACATTATATGAGCACATTGTACTCGAAATGCATGGTTTATAGACTCTAGAGAGTCTGTAAATACACTCTTTAGAGTCTATAAACCGTGCTCGAAATGTACGTATAGCATTAAAAATTAGAAATGGGCAATGTCGATCTTTTTTTGTTAACTGAAAAATTATGTATATGACAATTTTATCAATGCAACATATTCTATATTCGGGACTATCCCGTATAGAAAATGTTTAGTTTAACATAAAAGTTATTAATTAAATTCTCATTCTATGTATTTATATGTATTACAAAAATTGCTTAAACTGTGATGATAAAATAAAACATACACGTTAAACTTAACATATTACTTAGAGAATAGCCCTTTTATATAAAAAAATGAATTTATTATTTCTTTCTTTCTTTTTTTCTTTCTTTCTTTCTTTCTTTCTTTCTTTCTTTCTTTCTTTCTTAATCTTATCCTCTTTTACCCGTATTGGGTGTATTTATTATTATTTCTAATTGATTTTATTTATTTGAAGTTGCTGATTTAGAAAAATTCGATTACTAATATTACTCGATTTTGCCCATCACTATTAAAAATACAGAAGTGAATAGAGGAATAAAATATTACTATCGTATTTCAATGCATTTTTTTTTCACTACGTTCTCTTCATATTATTGATCGTTAATATTCTTGACCTGATGTAATACATTAAAAAATGTGTAGGATTTTAATACTTGACGAAATAACTCAACTCGTAACGATGTAATCCAATTTGACGCCTTGTATTAATGTCTCGTTAATCTGGTTTGAAAGTAATTGAACTAAGTGATTTATATTACACCAATTTTTTTCATTGTTATTGAGACTAATCCGTGGCTCCATTTATTTCGTATTCGTTACGCTTCAATTACAATCGTGCGAACAACCATTGATGGATATCTGCAGTGTTGAATAACCTATGAATCAGAACAAATGAATTACTGTTAATAATTTATTCTAAACGTAAAAAAATGGTGTTTTGTTTACATTGTAAGTTAAACGATTAACAACGCACCATTTTGTTACGTTTAGAATAAATTAATCGCTATAATTCATTTGTTGTAAATGAAACGAATGAAATGATTTTTTTTTAAATTAAAAGGATTATTAAAAAATAAAAAAATATAATTGATTGTTGAAGCAATTACTTTGTGATACATGCTTATTATTAATATGAAAGTAGAAAATTATTAATAATATTTATTTATTTTATGGGAATCTCCATTTTACAATTAAAATCATAAGCAACACTGAATCAATTCTTTGAACCGTTTGGGAATGCACTTATCTTACTTATTAATTATTAATAGTTTAGGAATACTTACTTGATTATATACAAATATGTAAATTATTCTATAATGTAATCAATTATAATGGAGAATTTCGTAAAATAAAGTTAAAGTTAAGTTAAAGTAACATCAGATAGTTCATAAAAGTAACTAAATTATAAAATACGGAAAGAAGCACTGAGGAAAAATTCTTAGTAATAATATTGAAAACTAAACAAAATATTTTATAAAGTAAATAAAAAGAATTTGAAATTAATTAATTAATTATTCCCTCTTTTTTACTCTCTTTTACTATTGCGACATTTTAACTTATGTTACATAAGTACTTAAAACAAATGTTCAATAATGGACATTTGTTGTTGCGTAACAATAATATATTGTATAATACAATTTTTTTTTTATTCGAAAATATTTAATGCAAAAAACAACATTTTTAAGTGATTATGTAATATAAGTCTTTGACTTTTTTGCGAACAGCCTTGCGCCACAGGTTCACTCTTTTACGGCCTTGATGTAAGTGAAATATCAATAATAACACACGAGTTTTTTCCTTACTTCACTGTTTAGTAAACTTAAAAAGTGAAGTAAGGAAAAAACTCGTGTGTTATTATTGATACTTTTTAGTAAACTTAAAAAGTGAAGTAAGGAAAAAACTCGTGTGTTATTATTGATACTAACACTTCACGTGAACTCAAAACCCATTTATTTAAGTGAAATATGTTTTTGTATTTTATTGTTTGTGTTTTATTTTAAATGTTTAATGTATTTATTATTACTATTTTATTGTATTTTTATTGTAATATTCTATGGTAGACCACCGTTAATAAATAAATAAATAAGTCAAAATGTCGCAGTAGCAAAAGAGGGAATAATCAATTCATTATTTTCGAATTCCTTTTATTTAAATAACTGTGGTAATTGAATAAATCCTTTTTTCTATTAAAATATGTAACAGTTAGGCAGAAAGACCGTCGGTCGATAGCCCAGACAGACTAACACTAAATATTAATAATTACTTGTAAATATTTTAAATTGTATTAAAAATTGTCTGAATAAAGATGTTATAGTTAACAAATGACAGTAGGATGAAAGAAGAATAAATGTCGTTTAAACAATAATAATAAACTTTATTAACGGAAATTCACTATTTAACAAAATAATATATAAAGGCGGAAAGACCTCTGGTCGATAGCCATCTAACAATTAATTAATTTTTGTGTGATATACATAATCAATGTTTGTTACCTTATTTTGAAAACTTAATTGTTAATAAAGATTGTTGTATATATAATATATAAATATTACAGCAAAAGTATCATATTAAATAATTTTATAATTTTGAATCGTTTGTATAAATAACAGTAAAAAAACAAAATATATAAATTAGCAGTAGGAAATACAAACATTAATGCATTGTATATGTTAACAAAAACACTTTGCTAGTGTCACACTTTGTTTTTATTCCGTAACTAATTTCGATTTAGTGCAGTCTTCATCAAACGGTTAATCACATTCTTGATGGTTGAGGCTTCTACTTCGTTATATATGTTAATTTAAAGAATATTTAAGTAAAATAACTTTGCATAACACAATGTATATTTATTAAGACATATTTTTTTGCATAATGTTTAATTTTGTTTGCTAATATTAATTTATACTTTGTTCTCTTTTTTTCCTGTTTAAATTTAACTAACTTTGCTTCTACTCTTCTTATATTATGATTTTGATTGTATATTTTCCCTTGTTGGATTCTTCCGTTGGAAAATAAAAATTATTATTATTATTATTATTAATATTACTGCAGTTTCGGTAAATAATTATCAAGTATAAAGCATCATACTTGATATTGACAAGCCATTACTGTAATAAATATACATTATGTTATACAATAAAGTTATTTTATTTAAATAACGATACGTTTCACGTCCCTTTTTGTAGAATAGATTATTTTAAAAATTGTGCAACAATATGAATGCTGCATCATGCAAATTTAATTAATTTTATTTTGATTATTTCGGCGACAGTCTATCCGCGTTGCGAAAATGTTCGTCTTGTTAGTGATATGTATTTATTATCTATGTTAGCCATTTCATTTTTTTTGTAAAAAATTGAATGTTTGTCTTGTTAGTGATATGTACTATGTTATTTATTATCTGTGTTAGCAATTTCATTTTTATTTGTAATAAATAGTATGCCTTTAAATAAATAAATATATTTTAGGTTAATTAACAGTTTACCTTATAAAAAATAAAAATGTTTCATCAAGTGAATAATGAGAATTCATACAAGTCAATCAAGTTTTCTCTGAATTTCTCCTTAATTAAAAGACAAACAATTGCCCTTTGGTGGCACAAACTCGATTTTTACGTAACGAAAGGCGCGCACACTTATAATAATAATAATACAAACCTGCCACATAGTAAGGAATTTTTTAAACTGTATGGGTTGAAATTATTTTTTCTCCCAGGCAGTGTTAATACTAGCTTGAGCTGAGATATTTTAACAATAATAATAATGCCTTTATTTATCACAGAGAAAAAAAGATTTAAAACGAAATCTTATGTGTGTTCGAGTGTAGTCGAAGTTCAGTGAGCTTAACCTGTTACTGACCATCCACTTAACCTACGAAAAATGAAACATAAACAAGTGAGATAAACATGGCATGCTTGTAGTTTTAGGTAATTCCTTGATAATGATCACTCGTCGAAACTAGTCTGAAATTAAATATAATAATAGTGAAACGAATAACTAAGTATCTTAATTTAAATTCATCCTAAGTATTACATAAATAGTTTCACAGCGGAATAAGTGAGAAATTAATTGAATCTATAAATTTATCTTTTATTCGTGATAATTGTTTAGCACACTTTTGCAGCTTCTTCAGGCCAAATTAATAAATATTTTTCACCGGAATATTCCTTGTTATTTCGTATTGAAAAATTGAGGAGTCTGAAGTGGTCCAGGAAGTCTCTCTTCCAACACCGAATATCGTGAAAACGAAAGTAATACAAATCTATGCGGTTAAAAATTATATATAAAAAACACTTGAATCATTTCCTTCGATACTTTTATATTTCACGATTCAAACACAAACTGATTTATGATAACAGTCGGTTTTTATTCCCTTTACGTAACTCGTTCAAACTGAATGTGAATTCATATTTTGTTTAAAAAATCAACAACAATGACCTGCAAAAACATTTTGTAAATATTGTGCAAAAAAAATCGTTATTAATTCCATTACGCAATAGCTCGCATGAAATATTTGACCGGTTTTCGACAATGGCAATAAAGGAAAGCGCCGGCATTGTTTGGCGCAAACGCAGGTGGAGAAAAGCTGCGCTTTTCATCATTGTTTCGCACTAGTGTTTTACCTACGTTCATATGTGTGTGTGTGTGTTTGTGTGGGCCGAATGTGTCTAGAAAGTTCAGCACACACATATGCACATATTAATCATCACATACATACATATATATGAACGATTACTCACACATCCATATGAGCCATCACATACACTCATATGAACCATCACATATACACATAAACCATCACATACACACACATACAGTTTTATTCTTATTATGTTTTTTTAAGGATTTACGCTCAATAGGATAACGCCATTGTTCGTTATGTGTAAGATCCTGATGTATTTAAGGAAACGATATTAGCGGAGGATATCGGAGAGGATTATCGAATGAGTTGATTGTGTTTCGTTCCGTGTCTCGAGTGTTGTTGCGTAATGCTTTAAAGGCTCTTTGAAATTTTGTAAGTAGCTCGAATAATTGGAAATTTCATATCGGGAATTGAGTGGATCTTATTCAATACTGAGCCCTTTGTATTTCACACAATTATTGGAAAAACCCGATATGGTCGATAGCCCAGTCAGACTAACACCTACATGTATTGTAATTGTTTATGTTATATTGTTAAAATTATCAATATAGTCTGAATAAAAGATGTGTATATATATATATATAATTAATAAATTATTCCCGCTTTAACTACTGTATAAATCAAAAATGTCACTAAAGAGGTTAAAGAGGGGATAATTTATTAATTATTTTCAAATTCTTTTTATTTAATTACACCAGGATCATTAACCTCATGCTTATTTTTAATAATAATATGCTAAAGGAAAAATAATTTATTAATTAATTATTTTCAAATTCTTTTTATTTAATTTATTTAAATAACTGTGACCAACTGAATAAATCCTTTTTCTATTATTAATAATAATATATTTATTTACGTCATCTCCTTTTTACAAAACATATGCAACAAAAATCAATATTACAACTAAATACAGGGTGGCGCAAGATTACGATGAAGTCCAATATCTCAGTTATAAAGAAATATACAAAAAAATGTTACTTACATTATTAGTAGCTACTGTCAAAATTCACATTTTAAAATTAGTTTCATATATACAAGGTGTCCAATAATCACGTAACGTATCAAACATATGTTTTTTTAAATGGAATGATATATTTTTTATGAAGATTTTCGATTCTACGTTTAAAAATAATCATTTTTTATATAAGATTTAATAGGTCAATTTTTCATAGTTTAAAAGTTATAAACAAATGAATGTTGAAATCGATAGATGTTTAGAGCCTAATATTTCAATAATGAAAAATGAAATAAACATTCTGTCAACGCCATACAAATGCAAAAATACTTAATAATAAAAGAAGTACTCTTTTTTCTCTTAAAACAAATTTTTATATACAAGGTGAAGCAATGCGCAAAATGATTTTTTTCTCTTTTTACTTAAATGGGAAACCCCATATTTTTTATGCTATTTTAATAGAAAATTAATCACTCATCATTTTTATATAACATATTAAATAGCTACCGTCTACCGTTTTTGAGATATTTAATCTCAAATACAAATTTGGTATAGAATTTTTAATCAAAGTAGGCCGTGCCAGAACAACTAATTTATTTAGTTGTGAAAGTTACGCGAACACAAATATAAAATAATTTAGTGAAACGAATAATCAAGTGTATTAATTAAAATACATCATAATTCATACATATTTTTTTTACCACGGGATAAATGAGAATTTAATAAAAAAAGTAAATAAATATTAAGCTGTAATTATTTTAATACGCGATAATATTGAAAATACAACAATTTAAATAGGTATGTTCTTGGCTGTGCGCCAGGATTCAGGTACAACGAATCTTCTTATCTCAGGAATGCGTTCTCGGAGTGAGTCGTCGATCGTTTTTTTTTCTTCTTGATTTGCGATAATTGCGCTCTTGTATTTCGATTCAGTCGTCCGAAAACGCGCAGTGTTCACTATTGCGGTTTAATTTTTAACGTTAGAAATTATTAATAATTAAAAACGCGATTTATTTTTGTTTATGAACAAGTGGTAATTAGTGAGTGGTGGGGGTGAGTTGGTTTTCGATTCACCAGGAATGGGTTGGAAGTTATTTTTTCTATTAAGGTATGTTAATATTAATAATTTATTTTTAAACAGATTTTACGACTCCTATTATTATCATCAATTTATTCTCCAAAATTGCATTTGATTAAATAATTTGGTATAGAATTTTTAACCAAAGTAGGCCGCGCCAGGACAACTAATTTATTTAGTTGTGAAAGTTACGCTTAATATTATAATTAGTAAGTAAAGTACATTTTACATTATATTTTGTAACACTGGTGCAGTCAAACATACTTCTTCAATAAATGATTAATTTAATTGTTAAAAACTAACAACAACTATATTTTTTAATTATTATTCGAAAAATATTTAAAATATTCTTATATGCTTCTTAAATTGATTTATTTAGACAATTCATGTTGACTGAAAGACCGAAAATAGATACTAAGTGAAATAATAAAATATTTATATCATTATATTTTGTTAACATTTTTATGTATTTATTTCACACATTCACATTTTTTTAATTCAATAGCATTCAAACATTTTACAATTTTTTTCTTAAAAAATATGTCCCAATAACCATTATAGCTCGCTAAATAATCGTTGAGCATCTATTTTCTTTATATTTTGCATGCGCCTTTAAATATCGATTGTCATTTGAATATCATTTTAGGTTAGGAAGTAAGTATGTTATTAAATACCAGAAAACGATTATGAATTGCATTTGTTTTAATTATAGCCTACTTAAATTATAGATTATAAGCGAAACTTATAATTTTGTACTTTGAATTGAAATTGTTAAAAAATGGTAACAGATAGGGCTATAGTTTATTATACAAAAATTAAAGAACAATCAATTTTCTATCGAAATAGTGTAAAAAATATAGGGTGTTCCATTTAAGTGAAAAAAGAAAAAAAACATTTTGCGTATTGTTTCACCCTGTACACAACATTTGCTTTATGGTAACAAACGATTATTCCTTATATTATTAAGCATTTTTTCAATTAAATTGCGTTAACAGAAAGTTTACATCGTTTTTCATTTTTGAAAAATAAGGCCCCAATCTTCCATTGATTTCAACCTAAATTGTTTATAACTTTTAAAATATTAAAAACTGACCTAATAAACCTTATGTCAAAAATGGTTAATTTTAAGCGTAGAATCTAAAATCGGCATAAAAAATATAGCATTCCATTTAAAAAATTATATGTTTGATACGTCACGTGATTGTTGGACACCCTGTATATATGAAACCAATTTTAAAATGTGAAGTTTTACAGTAGCTACAAATTATGTCAGTAATATCTTTTTGTAAATTTCTAAATAACTGAGATATTGGACTTCATCGGAATCTTGCGCCACCCTGTATATAAATGTATGTAAATGATATTCAAACTGAAATATAATTATAAACTGACAGTGAATAATACTTGTTTAACAACGAAACAATTAGTTTATTCAAAAAATTAATTTTTATTCACTACATATTTCATAACTAATTAAATGGACTATTTGTTGAATAAATAAATTAATTAGTGCTTAATGGGCGTCTTTGAATTTATTTACAGATGACTTTTAATAAGACCCTAGTTAATTAAGACTCCGCAAACGCAACTCGGGGTTATATTTATAGCTGAAGGCGCCATCTAGCAGCTTCTATTTATAAGGCAATTAAACTTAACCCCCCTGTTATTTATTGTAAATATTTTCGCTTTGTACGCCGCCAATAAATTTAGAAAACCTTAAAGCGAGAGCGTTTCAAACCATTTGTTAGTACATAAAATGAAAATAAAAACAATTGCACGATTTATTAAAATTACGTAATAATTCATGAAGTAATTAAATTAAAATAATTAAAATAAAAGTGAGCCTTACGTCTTCAATTAAATTTGAACACCCAAACGTTACGCAAGTGTGTAAATGTATGAAAAATAATAATAAACAAAGTAGAAGCCTCAACAATTAACAAATATATATAATGTTAAAAATATTTATATTTACTATATATGCATTTAAATAAAAACCATTCCAATTTATTTACTTTCGCAGACATTAACCTTAATTACCGCAAAATCAATCATAATTCATAAATTCCATCCGAGAAAATTCATATTCAATACTCGCTTATCGAACACATTTTATTCAGAGCGGGGCAGGCTTCCTTATTAAACATTAATGCGTTATTAATCGTCCGCGTCTAGGGAGAAAGGATCGAATGAATTATGTAAATGCGGATTCGTTAATTGCGGAAAAAACTTCAATCCGGCCTAATGGCTAGGCTGAAAAATACGGCGGCTTTCTTTCTGATAAGGCTCTCCCTGCCGCCGCATTTCGCTCGGCGTGGGCGAAAAGAGTGAACGCACCCGAGTTTCTTTCGTTTCGGCTAAACTGAAGTGCGAATAATTTGTTTCCGCGAAAACTGTCTCGGTAAGTACTTAAATAAATATTTTAATTAAGAATTAATACCTTAATTAAAATAAGAATTACGAAAATTCTACACCCACACACACATAGAAGTTTTATCATATAATTATTTCTCTACATTTACATATATTAAATATATAATATAACATCTTTATTTCTGCAGATAATTTTATATACAATAAATTAACAATATAATTCTTATATTATGTTATATGTTGTCCTTAGAAAACGCCTATCGACCATCAGTCTTTTTGCCTTATACTAAATATTAGTGTTGGGCAAAATCGAGTGAATTTAGTAATCGAGTATTTCTGAATAACCAATTTTAAGTAGCTAAAGTTATTAAATAACAATAAAATTGAGTTTATTAATCAATAGGTGAAACTTCCCAATATTAATATTATAAATAATATTAAGAAAATTGTCATAAACTTCATTTTGCAGAGACAAAAAAGATCGACTTTGCCCATCTCTACTAAATATTTTTATTATTAAGCGTTAAATATGTTTTACGAAGTGATAAATGAGGAAAAAGTAAACAATATTTTTATTATTGTTTTGATTAAATATTTATACAATAATATTATGGATTTTCAAACAAACAAAAAATCAATCGGCTAACATCAGAAGCCTTTCTCCCAAACATATTTAAACGAATTTTTAATTAATTAATAATAAATATAATTATTATTATTGTAGTAATAAATATGCTAATTAATAATAAATATAATTATTATTAATTAGCATATTTATTACTACAACCACAACAAACAACCTTTTAATAAAATATCATTATCGGTACATTAATATATAAATGTTTACCGTTTCCCTCTCAATTAAACATTTGCATAATGCATTTTAATTAAATTCCAATTTCGCGAAAATGGGAAAACGCGAAATACGCGCGAATAAATTTCGTAAATCGTGTGGGGTAGTCTGCAGAGTTCACGGCCTCCCCGCGTGCATACATTATAAAGTCATACATCTTGTTCAGATCGATTTTTCTCGGCATGCAATGCGCTGATAATTTAGGATTAAAGCGTGTTTTTTTTTTTGCGTGGCGTTGCGCTTTCGCCGGCTGACCTTTCCAGGATTCATTGATCTTGAATATTGTAAGTTTTTTTTTTCTATTGAAGGGGGTTTTATGGATGGATATATTGGATTTAAAAAAAAACGCCAATAATTAAACTAATAATTGATTGTACTACTCTCTACATTTACTTAAAATCAACATTTAAACTAGTAGAACAGTAATTTTCTGTAAGCTGTAAGCTGGTTGTAGAGAATATTAAATTATTTAAATACAATTATTGTCCTTTCTCCCACTCGTTTTATATATATAGAAAATCTTTATTTCTGAGAGATACATTAAATTACATTACAATTATAAACCTCTAGTTAAGCCTCAGAAAATGGCTATCGACCATAGGTCTTTCTGCCTAACGTTTTATATATGTACTGAAATCTTTATAAGCAGTTTAGTAGATAGAGATGGCTATATAATTATTGACAGTAATTCGAGTTAGATTGCTGTTGTGATCAATGAACAATATTGTATTATACATTAAAGTAATCTAAAAGCATGCAGGATTTTTTCCAGATAAATTAAAATGCATTGTTATAATTGTATTTTATAGAAAAAAATTATGAAAGAAATAATGAAAATTTGTCAGTTTTTATGTCAATTTTAATATATAGTTTTAGCAACAAAAAACGTGCTTAATAAAATTTTTAATGATTTCACTAAATTGTTCATTAAAATAGCTTTACATTCATTACCTATTAATTTCATTAAGGACCTTACAATTTCGTCCAAACTGCTTTTCCAAAGAAATCCTCCCTTAAGTGTTTAACACCAATATTGTGGTTTTACAACAATAAATATATTTTTTTGTATTAAATATTTGAAAAATTAATAATTAGTTTCACACAAAACACAAAATGTGTTTTTTTTTCTCCGAAGAGTTTCGGCTTTAGTTAATATCAAGGATAATTTCGACGAAAGTTGAAAATTGTCGGAGAAAATAATCATATTTTTGTGAAACAAAGTAATTATATAAAGAGTGTCCTGTTAATTTTTGAAAATGGCTTAACCTTAGGTTCCTGAGATCAAAATATGAATAAAAAAGTAAATAAAAAAATATTGATAACAATCAAATGTTCCATTCGATTTCAATAAAGATTGACTGTGGTTCAATATGATAAAATAGCACATTATTTGAGTTAATATGAGTACCATCAGTTGATGTTAAGTGTAGAATACAACATAACCTATAAATTAATACATCAATATGCTTGAATGAATGTTTAATTTGGAATATTTTTTGTCTTTTTATAATTTTCAATGATTTTCACAGTTTTATCAGAAAAGAATAAAATTCAAATTAATTCCTTCTATTTATTTGGTAAAATGCGGATCTAGTTACCTGGAAAAGGTAAACTAATATGATTTTATATTTATTAAATATTTGGTATAAATTTAGTTATTAAATAATTATTTATTAACATATTAATTTTAAATTTACTCTATTGGGAAATAAATATGTTTATAAAGCTTTGGATAACTAGATTTTGTTTACTAAATAATTAATGTAATTAATTTAAATTTAATTTTTTTGATCGATTACTGTAAAATTTATCAAAAATTATAAAGAGAGAAATGTATCAAATTTAATAATCTTTCAAAGACTATTTTATTTTTAATTCAATTGTCCGCGGAATAAAAATATATTTAAATGTTCATGTAGAGGCACTGCTGTATACTATACTATTAACTGATGGTGGTCATATTAACACAAATGATCTATTATATTAAATTATGGCAAATTTTATAAAAATATATGAAACTTTACATTTTAAAATTGATTTCATATATACAATATGAAATCAATTTAATGCTATAATTTTTATATCGATTTTAGATTCTACACTTAAAATCACTCATTTTAGATATAAGCTTTATTAGGTCAATTTTTGGTAGTTTAAAAGAAAAACAATTGAAAGTTGCCTTATATTTCAAAACCATTTTTTTAAACATTTAATATTGTGATTATGATTCATCAAGAGAACTAAATAGAAGATTTGTATAATTTTAGATTTATTTCAAAAACTATTATTCTTTCTATAAAATGCTTAATGTCTAATAAACATAAAATTAAAAATATCTTAAGGAAATAGTTACTTTTTTTCATTATTATATCGTTAACTCCGCACAGAAGTTCTACTTTTTTATTTAATGTTTTTTACTAATTTCAATTTTTAAACATCACCCTCGTTAACAACATGGTTTGGAGTTCCAATTAAAAATTGCTGGTTGCGTAGTTGATCCATAATCATCTTAAAATGTTTCACAAAAACTAAATAATTTTAGCCACATTTTCAGACTTTAGCCACATTTTCAGACTTTAAGAGTGAATAAAACTTCGTACTTAATCACCTACCTGATTGCTCTCACTCAGATGTTTTCCAATATCTATCGTCTGTTTTGCGCCTACATCTCGTTAGATAAACTCAAGACTATTTGAATAACAACAAAGACAACGCATCAACAATAGAAAGTAATTAAACCGAAAGTAGAGAAGCACAATATCTCCGTCTCGTTACGAATAAACAATAATTTCCTGGATCGATCCGCGCCGAGAATTTAATTAACTGCGGAACAATAAAATCGCGCCCGTCATTCCATAAATTTTCCCACCCTCCCGCCGACCGAAAAAGCGCACATATTTATCTGAATTAAACAAAACCGCTTCCGTTATCGGGGAAAACCGCAAACTCTCCCCGTTTTTCCGCGACGAAAAGTGAAATCCGCGCGCTTCGCATATGTATGTGTGTGTGTGTGGAAAGAGATAAATCGTTGTGTAATCAACGGTGGTTATTTTTCCTCGGCAATAAAGAGCCACTTCAAATACGCCGCCGGTTTTAAACTGAGAGCGCGCGTTTTCAGTTTTATTTGCGTTGTGGTATAATGAGGAACCATTTCGTAAAACGGTTTTACGCAGATAGTCTAGAAACGTTCCTTTTTTTAATATGAAATTATACTTTAATAAATGACAAGCAAATGCTGTTGAAATTATAGTGATATATCAACGTTATACAAACAAAACAAATCAGTAAATTAAATAAAAATATTTTGAAAATAATAAATTGTTTCCACGATTAGCTTTGTGACATTTTGACTTAAGTTACGTAAATGCACATTAAAACAACTACCTCTCGGGCAAATACCCCGCCAAACATAGTACTATATAGTGTGCACGAATTGGCGAGTTTTTTTTTTTTGAATTATATAATATATCGAGCGTATAACAAAAATCGACAACGAAGTGTTAGTAGTCTCGAGTCATGTCTTTACTAAGATCACACGCGACTTGTCAACATGACAACCAGTACTTTACGAGTGCGCGTGTTGTTTTAGTTCAGACATGACTTTAGATTTCCAATGCCAACTTCGTCGTCGATTTTTGTTATACGCTCGGTATATAGTCTCATAGAATATGAATAGATTCAATTTCTAACTGTTTTCGAGGTAATTACACCTTTGATGAAATACTTGCGAAATTATTAGTGAGAAGACTGACCCTCCTTGTTATAACACTATTTTTTGGAATGCATATTTTTTAATTTGGACTGCAGAGTACCCGGGAGAAATTGGTTTTCATCAAAATGAAAATTAAAAATCCGTTTGCGTCTGGAAATACCAAATAAATCCACGCCAAGTTCACTTTCTGATGAGAAATAAAAAATTTTACACTCGCACGTCGTCTCGTTCATAAATTAAACAATTTGAAGCCATATTTACATTGAGATATCATCTTTTCATAAAACTTTTGACAGAATACATGAAGTAAAAAGGCTGTCAATTTTGATTTTAGTTGTAAACAGAAAATAAACAAAACAACTCATTGATGTAGTAGCAAGTTAATCTGTGGTCGCCAATTATAATCTGCAAATTTGACGACCATGTAAGGTTTTTTTCAACAACAGTGGCGTCCTCTACGAGAAAATAAGTTTGTTAAAAATACGCTTTTAAATTGTTATTTGTAATTTAACCTTATAAAACTTTAATACACATTTATAAATCCATTGACGACAGCATTCCCTTGATAACGAATTTAATTTATATTCGTGATTCCACTCAGCCGTAATTTGCTGTAAAGTATTTCTTCGGCGTTATATTTATGTTATATTTTTTTATTATTTGTATAGTTTGAATAAAGATGTGTGCATATAAAATATAAGTTTATATTCAATGGATAACATTTCCAGACTAGCTGCGTAAAATTGTTTTGTGAAAATGTTTTTCTGAATCCAAAGAGCACAATAAACAAATGGAAATATCCACCAATGGAACAATGCGAATTTAGTATTAAATAAAACAGAGATGATTTGTTTGTGTTTATTAGTCGGCGTTTGCCTACATTTGTATATTGCATATTCTTTTCATCATACAATTAAAAAACAAACCTGCTCGATAAATATGGTATGGACGAAAGGTAAATAAATTACAAAATACTGCACTGGGCTCCACGAGCTAAAATCAGCAAAGATTGAGTTTGCAGATTGCATAGTCTTTATTGAGGAATATTTGTTTCGAAATACCAAATTTAACACGAAATAATCGATGTATGATATTATTTATTCACATTAAATAAATCAAAATAAAGAATTTTCTATGATTAAACAGCGAGAAAAATAATCTTTTATAGACGACATGAAGTTAGGCATTGACATTCCCCTAGATTTTCCCCCAAATAAGGAGGTCTTAACTGAGGGGAGATTTTATATGAGAGGTGCAACCCTAACACTACTATTTTTTACCTTAATTTATAAGGAACTCTTAACTAAGGAGGTTTTAAAGTAAAATTGGTACAAACAGGCATAAGTTAACGAATCTTTCTATTGTGAAAATTATTGGAGGTAATTTGAAAACAAAAAAGTTTATAGCTGAAGTATAGCAATTTTCTAAACGTTTCAGAAAAAAATCCAGATGAGGGCACTACCCTTCTTAAGGGGGACAAGCTTAGTTAGTGCTCTCCGATTTTTTTCCAGAGATCAAGGTTGAGGCTGTTATTTGACCACACGTGTGGTCTGGTTCAACTGACCAACTTCGACCATCTTCAAAGATATTTTTAATTTAATCTAAACTAACACAAGGGCGATGCAACACAAACCATGCACGGTCTTGAATTATAACGTGCAAATTTGACGACCATGTAAGGTTACAGATTATAAACTGCAATTAATGGTTTTAATATTTAGACATTGGTAGTTCATATTGTATGAAATAAATATGAATAAAGTATTAAAAATCAACCAATAAAACACAGATTAGATTGAATAACTTTAAATTCTCAACTAGTTTCGGGTTATCAGCCCATTTTCAAGAGAATTTAAAATTTGTTTTATTAACCCGAAACTAGTTGAGAATTTAAAGTTATTCAATCTAATCTGTGTTTTATTGGTTGATTTTTAATACTTTATTCATATTTATTTCATATAAACTGTAAGTTTGACAACCATTCACGGTTACGAATTATAACCTGAAAATTGAGAACCATGTAAGGTTACAGATTATAACCTGCAAGTTTGACAACTATTTAAGGTCGAGAATTAAAACCTACAAATTTGATAACCATGCAAGGTTACAGATTATAAAATGCAAGTTTGACAACGAGTCCCGATCGCCAGCCTAGAGATCTTTTGTGCCTCCCCTTACGAAGTGATAATAGATAAAGGTAAATTGGAATTAGGTTTCGGATTATGGAGATTATTTTTTTAAGGATGATAGATTCATATAATTTTACAAGGACTGGAAGCAGGGCATTTGGGCAATAGGAGCATTTCCTGCTTTGTGTATGCAAGTAATTACGCCTCGCTTCCATTCCTCTGGAAAGGATTGGCACTGGTAGATGAAGTTGAAGATTTGGAGAATATATTCCTGGATATTTTATATGTTGTGGCTAATATTATAAAAATATATTTTATTACATCAGAAGCGCCATATACGCTTTCAATAAGAAAGTAACGACATATTCTCATTCCCGTATTGTTTCGCCGATGTAAATAGATTCGGGGATTATTAGCGACCGGCCGTTTGATGCAAAACGTTCTGCAATATGGAAATTGTGATTAATGCACGCGCTCCAGTTACATCAGGCGTTTGCATATTGTTTGAAATTTAGTGTAACAATGGTGGAAGACACACGCCGGTAATTGTTATTGTGTGGGGCACGACGAAACAAAGATCAAGGCGCTATGGGAATTACTCGTAATGGCCACTCGGAGAGCTTCTTTTGTTGTGCAAAATTCGGGAAATTTATTCACTATATTGAAACTGAATTACGATATGTATTATAAAGTAGGAACATTAACAATTTACAATCATGTTAATAAAAACACTTCTAAACTTTGTTTTGTAGAATGCTTTGTTTGCATTTGTGACTGCAGTTTCGGCAAAATCAGCAAAGTTTAATAATAGTAAGTCCTTAAACAAACTACAAATTATATGTAGTGAAGCTATTACTATACAAATAAAGTCCTGAAATTTTTTATTTATTTATTTATTTGTAATACAACCACAGAAATTTATTTTACAAAATTTCCTATCTCTAGTTGTATGCTATTTAAATATACACTAAATAATGACTTAAGAAAAATTCTGCGAAATAAAGAACAGATAACCTTAATAATTTTAAGTTTTTTTTTTGTAAACACATTACCAAAAATAATCGTAGGGTCACCGTATAAATCAACTCCAATATTTACATAAAACTGAATCTGGATTAAGGTCACAATAGGGAATAGTTACTTCTGTTAATAGTACAAAAATTCCATATACCTAATTGAATAATAATTCTATGAAATCGGGTTTAATCAGACTCGGAAATAAGTAACACAGTGTTTATTTATTTATTAAGAATACACTTAACACATATATTTACACTACACTGTCGCTATTCATTTATTACGCGATATCGAGCACTGGAATATTCGTGATAGACCGATTGGGACTGACTGACTGCAGCGCCGCTAGCGCGCGCGCTTATATAGCGTGCTTGTTTCTCGAACTTTCCGTAATTTTCGATGACGTCGCGTTTACCGTCGCGCGCTCTGTAGAATATTCTAGAGTGGTATTTCCAGTTTTTTCTTTCACTTTCGTTACAATAATAAACAAGTTAAAAAAGATCGATTGTGCCAATCTCTAGATGAACTAGAGATTGGCACAATCGATGCACAATTGATGCACAGAAATATTGAGCTAAGTCGGGAATCAGATCTTTCATGACTTGACTTTATGATGATGAACTCTATTCTATTTCAACAAAATATTTGGTTGTTGTTCATAAATTAAAAGTGTAAAAGTGAAGCTTAATTACATCAAGCCTAAGCCACATTGAAATAAATAACAGCCCTTCCATCCGATATGTGAATTAATTTGCTCTCGCGCATATTGAGCTGCTCAAGATAATTGATAATAATTTCGTAAGAATTATACCACTGTTGCTTTTTTTATTGCTGGTGTATTTTTCCATCCAGGTCAGTTTCTTATTGGTGGATTTGTGCACTTCCATTTTTACCTAATGAGGAGGTGAAATGCATACTTGTAAAATTTTTTGTAAATAGTGTTCCTCGAGAGTTTAATAAAACCACATGAAAACCAAAAAACGTATTTTCGTAAACCAACGAGACCTCTGCAACCAAACAATAATAGTAAGCTGAATTTGCTGGAACTGCAGACCTTTACTTTACAGGAAAAAAAGTGTAATACAAAACAAAGTTTAGAAATGTTTTTATTGATATATTTAAACATGTGTAACGAAGTAAAAGCCTGCACAATAGAAAATATTAACAAACATATTGGACTGATTCAATACAAAGAAAATATTTGTTTCCAATAATGGATGTTAGTCTTTCTCAGATCAATTACAATTCTTTTATAAACCCGACCTTTTCATTCACTCCTCGCACACTACATTAAAGTATTTGACGTATCAGCCTCTTTTTGTTTGTGCACCAACATCGCCATGGCCGTCGTCATTCCGAAAAGTTTTTATCAGTGACAGTCTGCAAACAATAACCGCAGTCCTCCGTTCCGGAAGTGGACCCCCATACACACACATACAACTCGCCCGAATCGCGACCAACTTATTTTCCCAGAATTCCCGACGACTGCACGACGCGATATGATTTTATGCCCGAGATAACTCCGCGAGATTTCTGCGGCCCTTAAATGTTTGCGATATGAACTCCCCAGTAATAATTCCACAGCCGCTTTTCGGCCGCGTTTACGGCTTCCTGATTCCATCTGGACCCCGTTTATGCGTGTAGTAAATGAATAAAAAAGAGGTCAGGAATAGTGCATGTGTTGTGTTGCAATTTGTCACGAAAAAAAGACTGTTTTTAAACAGAACCTATAAAGTATAGACTTGAGATAATATATATATATATATAGAGAGAGTAATATCTAAAAATGGAAGACAACTGTTAGTTTCAGTTTCGTGTGTAAAATTGATACTGTCGAATAATTTGTTTAATTCATTTATAAAAATTGAATATTAACGTTATTTTTAATAATAGCAAAAATGTCATCTACATATCTAAACTAGTGTTGGGCAAAATCGAATAATATTAGTAATCGAGTATTACTAAATGTGTCATTTTAAGTATTTAAAACGAAAAAGTAACTTCAAATTTATGTTTATTAATAAATGGGAAGTTATTTTTGATATTTTTATAATAAGCAACATTCATAAAATTATAATATACTTAATTTAGAAATAATAAAAGATCGACTTTGCCCATCACTAATCTAAACCATAAATTTGGAAAGTTGGAAATTTTGGATTTGGCAATATTTTTTAAATGGTTCATGAAAATATTTCCTAAAAATGGTGATAATGTATTGCCCATTGCTGTACCGAAAGTTTGTAAAATGTATTGTTAAATTCAAAAGTATTGCAATTCGTTATTAATTTAGTTAATTTAATATAAAAATTAATTTCAATTTCCGTTTTATTATTTTCTTTAAGAATATTTTCTAAAATGTTAATTGTTTGATCTACAGGAATGTTTGGGAATAGTGAAACATCAAAAGAGATTAATATGTCGTCATCTTCAATATTTATATTTTTTAATTTTGTTGTCAAATCAAATGAATTTTTAATAGAAAAATCATTGTGAATTTTGAGAGATTTGAATTCTTGTACTAACCATTTGGCAATTTTGTAAGTAGATGAATTTATGTTAGAAACAATTGGTCTATATTTGTTGTCGGGTTTATGAGTTTTTGGAAGACAAAAATAATTTGGGTAGTTTAGGATTTTTAACTTTTAATTTAAATAGGGTAGTTTTATCAAAAAGGGTTGAGAATTTTGTTGATTTTACTAATATATGAATTTAGAGGATTTTTTGGTTGTTCTAAATATGGGCCTGAAGATAACATATAATTTATATCATTGATATAGTCACATTTTTTACTATTACTAAATAATTACCTTTATCTGATTTTAGATAATAAACATCTCTTTCTTTCAGTTTTTTAATGATTTGATATTCGCTCTTCTTTCTTGTCTCATGATTTTTCTGATTGATGCATTTTTTAATTTCTTGTTTTGCTAATTTTTTAAAGGTAGTAGAATCTTCCATATTTAATTTAGATGAAGCTGTTTCGATGTCATTTATTATCTCTTCAATTGGAAATTTTGTAGGTGTTATTGAATGTTTAAATCCTTTCTTCAATAAATTGATTTCTGTTTCACTGAAATTTTCTGTCGTTTTGTTATAAATTAATTTTTTTTTTTCAAAATTTGTATAATTTCTACGATTGTCCGTTTCCTTTAAATGTTTTTCTTCTTCTAATTTTTTTAATTTTCGTTGTATTTTTATTAATTTTTTTGGATTTTAGTTTTTATTGAAATATGTATTTTGTTCAAACATTTATCCCAATTTTCTGGAGTTGCTGTATTAGCTAATTTTAAATGTATATCGTATGCTAGAATTTCGATGTAGCTCCGTTTCGAAGTCTGCTAATTTCCACTATATACTTCCATTGAAAAAAAAAAACAGTTCTTATTAGAGCTAATATAATATAATGGCTTCGCTATATTTAAAACAAATAAAGTCCTGGAATTTTATATTGACTTAAGAAAAGTACTGCAAAATAAAGAACAATTTTCCAGTAAGATAACCTTCTTAATAATTTTACGATTACTTTTTTTTTTGTAAACACATTACCTAAAATAATCGTAGGGTCACCGTATAAATCAGCTCCAACGTTTACATAAAACGGAATCGGGATTAAGGTTACCCCCTAAAGCAATTCCAGCCCTCCCACCAGATATGTGAATAAATTTGCTCTCGCGCATATTGACCTGCTCAAGTTAATTGAAAAACGGTTTTTATCTATAATCAGACCCGCTTTAATATTTTACGGCCCGTAATGGACATCCAATCCGGCACGAATTCATAATTCAAACTGTATTGTTGGGGCCGTATCCCTTCGACCGCGAAACGGAATTTAATGTTCCCCGATGCGCGCATATATTTAGGGCGCGTTCCGGGAATGCCGGATATTTCAGATTAAAAAATGCCTTTATCTTAAAATCCAAGTTATTTCAAATATATTTTTTGGGGGATTGGAAAAAAATACGCGATGTCGTCCAATTTTGAAGTGATATCGTCAATACAATTTTCTTTTCTAACTTGAACTAGTAAATTGACGTAATACACGAAAATTAACGATTTATTTTTTATTTAGACAAATAAAATTATTTTTCGCCTATTTAAAGGAAGAAGAACTAATCCTATTATATCGGACACTTTTTTCTAATTAATCTCTTGGTAAAACATTGTTAATATTAATTTACAAGCTTAATTTAATAATCCTATTATATTTTATTTGTCGAATAATCATATTGCCAAATACAAAAATATTTTGAATTAATTAAAAAATGTTTCACTACGGGTTAAGGTTGCGGTTTAGTAGAAAGAGATGGCTATATAGTAAAATGGAAAAAATCCTTTGAAAAAGGAGCCAATTTTTTGGATGTAATAATATGAATATGTATTTACCAAGTATAAAGCATCAGTCCAAATTAAAAATAAATCGTTAATTTTCGTGTATTACGTCAATTTACTAGTTCAAGTTAGAAAAGAAAATTGTAAGATATAATGAAATTAATAAGTCGTGTTTGCTAAGTTATTTGAATGCAGAATTTAGTGAAATCTTTTAAATTTTCATTGCACAAATTTTTATTAGTAAAAATATAATCTGAAATTTGCTATAAATTTAATCATTGTTTTTCATATTTTTTTCACACAAACTAAACATTAAAATATTTTTCAATTCATCTGATGAAATTTCTGCTTATTTTAAGATTACTTTAATGTATAATACAAAATTGTTCATTGATCGCAACAGCAATCTAACTCGAATTAGTGATTGCCAATATTTATATAGCTATCTCTTTCGTCTACACCGCACCCTAAAGTGAGAAATTAATAAGCATACAGAAATAAAGTTTAGATAACTCCGGTCTTTTGAACCATTTTTTTGTTCACAAAATCAATTTGGTTTACTAAGAAAACAGGAAACCAAGTTGGAATGAAAAAATATAATATTAAAAAACTTAACTTTTTTTTATCACTATGGTAAATTAAAGTTACTTCTTTTGATATTATTTTATAAGAATGTACCACAAAGTGAACGAAAGTGCCAAATTTAAACCTACCCTCTATCTCTTATAATAAGCGAGATCCCCATGCTGAGACTCGATTTTGAAACACCCTGTATATATAAATTAAATAAAAAGAATTTGAAAAGAATTAATAAATTATTTCATCTTTAGCTGAGGAAATAATTTATTAATGTTTTTCAAATTCTTTTTAATTAATTTATTTAAATAACTGTGAGCAAGTGAATGAATCTTTTTTTCTATTATTATATGCATATATGATTATCCAAAAGTTATTTGTGTACTTAAAGATGGTTGTTTAACAAAATATTTCCTCTTGTTCTCCTTGAAATTATCTGTTATATTTTTTGTTTGTATGTAGTAATAAGTTTGGTTAAAATCGCTGGAGCCTTAATTACACAGCTGTGACTGTCATTATCTCGACTTGTCGATTTTCCTGGAGATACGATTTTCCTGGTCAGAAATAGGTGTGACATTCTGTAAAAGTTTGGTTAAAAAGGTTCGAGCCGACTCCGAGATTAATCTTGATTACACGTTTAAATTGAATATAATTAATGGTTTTAATATTTAGACATTGGTAGTTCATATTGTATGAAATAAATATGAATAAATTATTAAAAATCAACCAATAAAACACAGATTAGATTGAATAACTATAAATTCTCGACTAGTTTCGGGTTATTAGCCCATTTTCAAGAGAATTTAAAATTTTAAATTAATAACCCGAAACTAGTCGAGAATTTAAAGTTATTCAGTCTAATCTGTGTTTTATTGGTTGATTTTTAATAATTTATTCATATTTATTTCGTTTTAATTGAATTTAAAATGAAAATCTCTTGGTTTGCTTCGCTCACTACTTTATTTTTGCAATTAGTTTCGAGTGCTCTGTGTGACGGTGTATTTTCTTTCATTAATTTAGCGTTCTTCTATTCAGTTCTTCTTTAGTTTACATACGGATAGCTATTGGCTGATTAAAGTAATGAAACTAATTACATTTTTATATTCATTTTTATTTTTACGGTGTGTAGTTTCGACTAATCAGCGAGCCATTATCGAACCAACTACTGAAATTTAACATTGAAGTCTTTGTTTTATTTATTTATTTTTACTCCTATCCCAATAAATATTCTCCTATTGTTATTATCACAAATTTATAATTTACAGGTGAGAATTAGTCGCGTCAGTCGGATGTCACTTTAAAGGAGCCCTTAGTGCAGTTAAGCCAAGACTGGTCGAGTATATGTATAGAAGGTAGGCCTATCGGTAAAACGCGCATCATAATATAACAGTTAACAATACTAATATTTATTTATTTATTCAATTAACGGAGGCCATTAAATACAGTAACATACATACATGATACAATGAATAGTTACAATAATAAAATAATAGAATTAACAGAAATAATATGTAAATTAATCGTAACAGAAGTGGAAGCTGACCAGGACGACCAAGTTATAATTGCGTAGTACTACTATATCATTAAATATTGATATTGACCGATCAAGGCCGTATAAACTTCTTTTAAAATGAAAATAATAATAATAATAATAATAATATTACAACGTTTCCAAATGTTACGTAATTGCTCATGTTGTGTAAAATTAGCTATTTAAATACCCATCATCTATGAATGTCAAAGATTAATTTTCCAAACTGCAACAGCACAAGACGATAACATCCAAATATTAATATCTAGATAAACATTTTATTAAATGAATTTCGTATCCTGTTCTCATAAACAGGACAAGTTCTCGCTTTCCTTTAGGAGACGAAACAACGATTCTCTGTTGTTTACCTTGTGGATTTCAATCGTTAGCGATGCCACATGAAATTAGGCGAAAGATGGCGCTTGCGACGTCTTTCATTTATTTTTTTTATTGCTGAGTTTTCATTGAATAATACAAACATTTTTGTATTGCTCAGTTCTTCCTTGAAAAATACAAAAAAAAAAATATTGCTAAGTTTTTCCTTGATAAAATCAAACAAAGATGATTCACACATTTGCAGTTATTTAAATTACAATGAAATTAAACAAGGAAAATTTTTTCTGGCAATGATCAATAAAATTCGATCAATCCCGTTTTCCAACTGCAAAATTATTTGTTGTTTCCTTTCATTAAATAGTTTCGACTCAAACCGTTGCAATTCGCAGTAGGGCTGCTATGCAACAACAAATATCTATTGTGTAATCCAATGTCCGGCGGGGTAAATGCTCGGGAAGTAGTTGTTTCAATAGATGTTTGTAAAACTTACAGTGTAAGTAATTTTTTGCAGTTGGAAAACGGGATTGATCGAATTTTATTGATCATTGCCAGAAAAAATTTTCCTTGTTTAATTTCATTGTAATTGATAAAATCAAATATGTTTGATTGCTGAGTTTTTTTTTGTATACAAAACTTTTTGCATTGCTGAGTTTTTCATTGAAAATTACAAACATTTTTTAATTGCACAGTTCTTCCTTGAAAAATACAAAAAAAAAATATATTTCTAAGTTTTTCCTTGATAAAATCAAATATGTTTGATTGCCGAGTTGTTTTTTTTTTTTTGTATACAAAACTTTTTGTATTGCTGAGTTTTTCATTGAATAATACAAACATTTCTTATTGTCCACTTTTCCCTGAAAAATTCAAATATTTTTCTATTTTCTGAGTTTTCCCTTGAAAAAATCAAACATTTTTTAAATTGCTGAGTTTTTCATTGAAAATACAAACACTTTTTTTTATTTCGAAGGCAGCTTTGAATCAGGCGAATTTCGGCGGGAATTAAGTTTCGCATGTGTGCTTCATTACTAAACGCGCACTTCGCACTGATCTAATTACGCCGTACGAGTTTCATATTCATAATTGCACAGGTGGTGTGTTTGAACGGTTCGCAGAGTTGCGCAAATGGCATTAGCGAACGTTATCTATACATACGGGTCCGTTTGAATTATTCGTGTGGGATTTTATTGATTGTTGCAATTCGCTTTTTGGATTATTCATAAACGCGATTAGCAACACACACACACACACAAATTATGGAATTGTATTAACAATTATGATATATATCCACATGATCGAGAACTTTTCTTCTCTAGAGTGGTTCAATTTTCTCTCTCTTTATTTTACATTTTGTTGGCACCAGTGAATAAAAACACATAAAACGTCACATGTGTCATTATTTATCAAATTAGTAAAAATGTTTATTGCCGATTTTTTTCTTAATCATAATACATCTAAGACGACGCAAACAATCTTTTGCCAAAAATATATTAAATAAAAATGATTTGAAAATAATGAATAAATTATTTCCACATTTAGCTCTGTGACTATTGACTTACTTACCTAAGTACGTTAAACAAATGCACATTAAAACAACTACTTCCCGGGCAAATACCCACGCCGGACATTGAATTACATAATGTACACCTGCTGCTGCATATCAATAAAATATTGCATAATGCAACAATTTTTTTTTTGATCCGAGAAAAATTTTATGTAAAAATACTGTTTTCTACTGTTTTCTATTTTTGCCAAAAATATTAGTCACGGAATAAAAAAATGTTAAAATGTTAGAATAATTTAATGTGGCATATAAAAACATCTTTATTCAGACAATATGACAACAAAAATTTACAAAATTTATTATAACAATATGTACAATTGTGAGTAGTCTGTCATGGGCTATCGATCATAGGTCTTTCTGCCTTTCATGAATGGAAAGAACACGAATCTTTAAAACACATTCTTGAATCGCACGCCGCAAATAATACTTTTATTTACGAAATCTCATTTTTACAAAACATGGTATAAATATCCTTACAAAATCGTCGTAGGAAACTGCAATGGCGAGAAATGCAGCGCGGAATTCTTCAATACGCAGTTGGAGGGGAGGCGCATTCCCTCCCCTCCAACTCGACGTGAAATTTATTTGGAAAATCACAACCCCTCACTATAATCACCCTATAATCACTTCGAAAAATCACCCCTGTAAAATTAGTCCTTGAAAATCATCCCCTACAAAAAGCACTCTCTAAAAAATACTATTATTATTTTTTTCCCCATCAATATAAACACTTTCTAACTAAAATTTTACTGTTATTGAAATTAAAACGTAACTGTAAAATCACAACCCCTCTTAAAAATCACTTCCTCGGAAAACCACCACTGAGAGAGATCAAGTCGCTCGTAGAGATCGAGCGACTCGGTCATCGACAGGGATAGAGTTGTTGATCTTTTTTGATCGATCTTACCCATCACTAATTATCATTCCAATCTTTACAAAACAATTATGTATAATATATATATATATAACATCGTTATATGTTCCTCTCTACTTCTCAGTGTGAGGCGATGTATAAAATAAATTAATAATATAATTCTTATACATTGTCTTTAGAAAATAACTATCTACTTTCGGTCTTTCTATTTGTAACAATTATTATTTGTTTGGTTTGTAATTTAAAGTTTGTATTTTTTTATTTCAAGGTAACGAATGTTGGTATTTCAGTCCATTAAAATTATGCACCTCAAGGTAAATTTCAATGACAAAACCGTCATTTATTATCGTGATAACACAATGAGTCGGAGGAGAACGCATAGAATATTTTCTTTATCATTTTCTGCGTTTCCCCATATTCGCATTGTGTTTCGGTTCGATGCGAAAACGCGGCGAGAGCGAGTGCGACGGAAAATAGCGTGCGTCTGCGCCGCGACCGTACGCCGATATCGGGCGTCTCGACGCACACCAGTCGCCTACTTCCTTTTTGACATACCGACGGAAGTCCCTTTGTAACAACCGTATGTTCTGTTTCTGTTCACCGTCCCTTATTCCGTTCGGTTCGATCACGCGGAATGGAGCCATCCTCCAATTCGCGATGCGGCTGTCCAAAAGTGTTGAATTTTTGAAAATTCGCGCAACGGTTATTATTTCGTAATTTCCTCCTCCCCCACCTGGTTGTTTTTGACAGTGCTTAACGGCGAACACACGTGGCTTCTTCTCGTTTCCAATCATGCGTGCGTTTCACTAACCCACATTCGAAATTTAATTAAAAAAAAACAACAACACAAAATAAGAGTATGTAATAAGTATTAAAAAAATACAAAACACACTCACGTAAGTAAAATCCAACAAAATACGATTTCGCGTTTCTTTGAAACAAAACAACCCGACCCTCAGTATTGCGTTACGTAAGCCGGTTTATATTTAGAATGCCCTTCGTTTTAGTTCAAGTTATTGCATATGGAACCACCAAGTTGGAAAAGTGTGTCATGGTGCAGCCCTTTAGGGTTGTAACTTTTAATAATACGCACGTTTTTATATGACATCATGCGCGAAATCGATATTGGAGAAGTGCTTTTGCTGATTCGTGCTTTTATTACATGAAATAATCACACCTTGATCTGACCTTAAATTTTTTCAATACTCTTTTTTATTTATTTTCAAGTGTAATATTTCATTTTTTTTATATATATAAATGACAATCTTCAGGATTTATTGGTTAATTTCTAGGATAAAATATCAATAGATAGAGGAAATAATTTGTTAATGATTTTTAAATTCTTTTTATTTAAAAATAAATAAATAAAAAAGGAAGAAAGACCGATGGTTAATAGCCATTTTCTGAGGCTTAACTAAATGTTTATGATTGTAATGTTGTAAATATTGTAATGTAATTTAATGTATCTCTCAGAAATAAAGATTTTCTATATATATATAATTAATTAATTCTTTATTTACGGAAAATCACCTTTTTACAATTAATGACAATCTATAATTACAAAATACAACAATATATTCAATTAATTTGATAAAATTTAGACTAATAACTCCTTGATCAAGTATAACCATTGAGTTTTCCAATCAGAAAGAGATTTGAAAATAATTAATAAATTATTTTCACATTCTCTGACATTTTGACTTATTCTATCTTTTTATTTAATTCTATGAGAAAAATTAAGTAAAACATGATTCCATTCTTCTTATAAAATATTACTTGACTTTCAATTAAATCATCCTGAATTACTTGACAGTGACACAACAGCTGTTTTCTACCAATTATAATGATTGTAGTTATTATTGTTTGACAGATTTAACGATTACTTATTTACGTGAACATTTTTTTAGAAATATTTTCCGACAGATCGATTTTGCACGAATGAGTCGAAGCTCCAGTCGCAGATCATAACCCCTCCACAGCCATCTGAATTTTTGTTATTATGCATGGATTCTCATATTTGAGTCGATTTAAAATAATCATAAAAAATATGATGCAGGATAAATTTAATCACTTGAATCGATTAACTAGACTCTTGGCTGTTAAAATTACTCAATTATTTGATGCTGGTGCAACCCCTCCATGGCCATCTGCATTTTTATAAGTATTTTCGTGTATATTTTAAAATTTGATTGCTATAAAAAAATCAGAAAAAAATCTAATTTAGTTAGAGGGTTAATTTATCTACTTGAATCACTTATTTAGACCTTAGACTACAAAACTGAGGAATTAGTTCATTCAAGTCGCAGCTCATAACCCCTCCACAGCCATCTGAATTTTTGTTATCATGCATGGATTCTCATATTTGAGTCGATTTAAAAAAATCATAAAAAAATATGATGCAGGATAAATTTAATCACTTGAATCGATTAACTAGACTCTTGGCTGTTAAACTTACTCAATTATTTGATGCTGGTGCAACCCCTCCATGGCCATCTGCATTTTTTTAAGTATTTTCGTGTATATTTTAAAATTTGATTGCTATAAAAAAATCAGAAAAAAAATCTAATTTAGTTAGAGGGTTAATTTATCTACTTGAATCATTTATTTAGACCTTAGACTACAAAACTGAGGAATTAATTGATTCCAGTCGCAGCTCATAACCCCTTCACAGCCATCTGAATTTTTATCATGTATGGATTCTCATATTTGAGTCGATGTAAAAAAATCATAAAAAATATGATGCAGGATAAATTTAATCACTTGAATGAGTCGAAAGGAAATAAGAAAACGTTTTTTTTTTAGATGTTTTAAAATATTCGATATATACCTGTCGAATCTTTATTTTAAGTTATTTCATGTCTGATAACGAAATGGGTTAATAACCAGAAACTAGTTGGGAATTTAAAATTATTCAATTTAAATAGTCTTTTTATTTGTTTTATTGGCAGATTTATTAAAAAGTTGACTAAATTGCGCAAGACGTGATAGTCAGTGGAGGGTAGCTATGGTGAGTATGTAGGATGAAGAAGTTCCAACTCAAATTCCTGTAGTTTCTCCACAGTAATTTATAACGTTGGGCAAAATCGAGTAAATTTAGTAATCGAGTGTTTCTGAATAATCAATTTTAAGTATCTAATGAGTTTACACTCCGATTAACCGATAAGGTTAAAATGTTAGTTATATATATATATATATATATATATATATATAAGGTTAAAATGTTAGTTTTAACCTTATCGGTATGTATTTATCATTTTCGTATTATACGACAATTGGATTTCATTGAAGATTTCCTGGACCACGTCGGACTAAAGTAGCTAAAGTTATTAAATAACAATAAAATTGAGTTTATTAATCAATAGGTAAAACTTTCAAATATTAATATTATAACTAACATTAAGAAAATTGTCATAAACTTCATTTTGACAAAAAGGATCGAAAAGATCCTTTGCCCATCTCTAGTAATTTGTGTAATGCGTGGTCTGCGTTATTATGCAATGAGATAGGTCGATCTGTTACCTGTATGAAAATTGGTGAACCAATAATACACTGACTGCTGCGTAGTAATACTAGAGTCAAATATACTATTAAAATTTCGCGTGGTCTGCGATGTCGTATTTCCACGTAAGAACTCATTCTTCATAAAAGTGCGAATTTCCAACCGTTTCATTTTCAAGAATATCAATTGATAAAAAAGGTTTTTAATATTTTTTTAGAGCTTACAATCATTTCTTTAAATAGACAAGATGTGTAGTTTTCCAACAAAAAAAGAACGGTGAAATAATAATGTTTTAATAATAGAAAAAAAAACAAGATTTATTCAGTAGGTCAAAGTTATTTAAATAAATTATTGACTAATGCTATAGCCGAAAGAGGGAATAATTTATTAATTATTTTCTGTTTTTTTATTTAAATTATTTAATAATGTTTTATTTACGGACCCTACACCCATATGGGTAAAAAGGGTCATTGAAAATATATATATATATATATATATATATTATTTACGGACCGGCCATTTACAGATCAACATTTTGTAATTTTTATTTTTTAAGCCTATCTCTAGTAATATTCTGTTTGTAAACGCTGAAGGTGGGTTTACGGGGGCGGTTCCCAAGAAGTCCAGAAGAGCACAAGTTCACACGTTTAATTTTTTCACCTATAAATGAAAAACCCCTAACTAAAATTTTAAACCAAATACTCTTAACGAAAATTTTGTTTGACTTTCCCTACCTAAATTTCTTCTTTAGGCCTGAATATTTTATTTAAATTAATACTTTTTTAAGATTATTATTTATGACGTAACGTATACCGCGAGTCTCGAGGATTAGCTCCTCGATTATTATATATGACATAACGTCTTAAAATAATTGGAATAATTTACGCTCCGAACCCGGCGCATTCACCATTTCCGCATCACGTCTTTTTTTTTTCAAATTAGCCAAACTGAAAACGGTTTTCCCTTCCGGAATGGAATGAAACCAGCGCGATAAATAAATAGACGCGTTATCTATCCGGGCATTTATAATCTTATTTATTATCAAACCTGGAACTTTCCGGGCTTATCAGATTCTCTCCCGAGTAATTATTTTCGCGCCGAACAACAAAACCTGACCCGCACCGGCGGAAGCCATGTTTTAATTACGGGAGTTAATGGACCCTCGGAGCCATCCATCCCTTTACCACCACCGCCAACCGCCCTCTTCCACCCCCCGCTTCAGGACGGCGTCTTATATTAAACCTGTTACGCACGGGGATATATTTGAGCTGAATTATCCACTTTATTAAACGCCGAATTAAAGCGCGTAAATATGTTCGTCTAATCTGGCGAAACGCGCAACACAAAGTTTCGAAATTTAAAAAAAAGTTCAATTTATGTTCCCATCTTGAATCCTGTTTGAGTAAGAATTTAAAAAAAAAATACAAAAATAAAAAAGCTTCAGTTTGTATAATTCATCTACTTGATGAAACCACTAGCTGGCGAAACAACGTAACAGTTAAATTAAACGTAAAGGATTTGAAAATAATTAATTTACTCAAATGAATAATATACTTTGATTAAATATGTTCCACCGCGGCTTAAGTGAGAAATCTGGTGAAACGCGCAATACAAAGTTTCTAAATTTAAAAAAAAGGCGAGGTTCAATTTATGCTCCCATTTTGAATCCTGTTTGAGTAAGAATTAAAAAAAAATACAAAAATAAAAAAGCTTCAGTTTGTATAATTCATCTACTTGATGAAACCACTATCTGGCGAAACAATGTAACAGTTACATTAAACGAAAAGGATTTGAAAATAATTAATTTACTTAAATGAATAATATGTTTTGATTAAATATGTTCCACCGCGGGTTAAGTGAGAAATTAATTCATTTCTAATGAATAATTCAATAATATTATTAGGTGATTCCGTAATAAAATTATTATTATTATTATTAATTTTTCCTTCAGCCACAACAACTTTTTGACTTACGTTACGCACGTGCTTTAAAAATAGCATCCATTGAAACAACTATTTCTCGGGCAAATACTCTGCCAGATATTTAACTACACAATGAATATTTGCTGTTGCATAAGAAATATTATAGTTATTTAAATAAAAATGGTTGTCTTTTCTCCTTATTTTTTTATTACACTAGATATATTTTGGAAATTAGTTTTGATCAAAATTTCAACTACTGAAGATGGAAATTATGTTTCCCGAAATATATTTAGTTCATTAATAATAATAATAATAATAATAATAATAATAAGTAGGATAAAGGACAACCATTTTTATTTCAATAATTAAAGTCTCCACATCCAACAACCAACATAAGGAAGATTAATAATCCGAAAAAGGATTTATTCACTTGTTCACAGATCGAGATCGCGCATGACAATCGCGTGACATGGCGGTGCGTTTTTTAATTAATTTAATTAACAACTTTGCAATTATATAAGCCACAGCTGTACTGATCCCGAAACACGTGTCTGGATTACATTACGTAACTTTTATTATTTTTATTTTTTATGTAGTTAATCGTACTGTAAAAAAATATTTTTTAGAATAGGTTCGTTGAATTGTAAAGACACTAATTAATTTACTTCACTATTTTTATATTTCTCCAGTTTTTAGAGATTTTATTTATTTATTTATTCTTATTTACGGATATAACTTTTTTACAAAAGCAGAAAAATATAAATTGTATAAAAAAAGATTTATTAAATTTTATATCATCACAAAAGTGATGCACATACCGACAAATTCATTACTATATCATTGTAATTTCAAGCACATGCATGATAATTAAATTCCAAATCGGTATTCCCTCACAGTTCATATTTTTTTTGTCTCTTTTTTTATGTCCTGATGCTTCATTTTTTTTTCCCAAACGAGATTTTTTTTACTGTATGTACATTTCACGTTCGGCTGGCTCTGTCCATTCACGCGTTTATAATAATCGCTATCTGTATTCAGCATGCATTTTTTTTTTTCTTCTGTAGTTTGGTATAAAGATTCGTTTTAGATATCCATAAATTACTTGTAAAATACACGGGAAAAAATGGCCAGAACGTAAATGGTGCGAAATCAAGGGCATTCGCTTTATATAAGGGAAATAAATCCGTTTTTGTTTTTTTTATTAATGTTATAAACTTTGAATTAAATTCTCACTTATCCCGTGGTGAAACATTTTTATGTAATAATTAGGATATTTATTCAATGAAAATAACTACTCGTCGAAATTAGTCGGAACTCAAATATAAAATTAGTGAAACGAACAACCAAGTGTATTAATTAAAATATCCTAATTATTAACGTTATAAAGTTATAAAAAAAACAATTATTGTGAAATACTTAAGAATCAGTAAAAAGAAAAGAAATTATAAAATAATTAAATTAAATAACTGTGACCAAGTGAATAAATACTCTTTTATATTTATATAAAATAATTTCTTTTTATGAAATAATTTCTGCTTTTTTTATCAACTGTTAAGAGGGGGGTTTGATCATACATTTCAGCATTTTTATAAAATGATATTTTTAAAATTTATATTTACAGGGACGTATATTGAACCTTTTGTAACAAAACTGCGCACAGTATGACAAAGGCGGAAAAGAAAAACATAAATACAACATTGATTTTAGTCGTAAATTTTTAAATTCTTGAATAGTTGAAGAATAATGATCCGTCGCCTTTTTTTCATAATTTTAATTTTTAAAATTCTTTCATAGTATCAGTTTTTTGTATTATGTATTGTTGTAATGCATCAGATTGTTTGTTTATAGATATATTTAACATTTTATTCCACATTTTGTAAAAGGTGCAAAAAGCATATGAATGAAGAATTATTATAAGTTTTATAAAAAAAATCTCAAAGCAAGCTACGACAAATTAAACAAAACATATGTCATATTGTCGCTACATAATAAAATATTTTTTTATGAAATAAATTCTTTTTTTTTTCTTTATCAACTGTTAACACCACTGTTTTTTTAAATACACCATTCCGCTAATGTTCAGAAATAATGAAAATTTTACGTTACTAAATAAAACTTTTTATGAAAAAAATTACCTTCGCATAAAGCCGTGTTTCGTCGGTTTATAACCATATTTGGATTATTACCTGGAACAACGTTGGAATTCCTGATTCACAGACTGCGCGCGTAAAAATGTTTCAAAATTAAAATATATGGCGACAGTTCGCTAATGGGCGAGGGTGAAAACGGCCGTCGCAATTTCGAGATTTCAAGAAAACGGGATTACGTTAAATTTCATCTTCGCCTTACTCAGTTTTGCACTCGGGACAAATGCAATTTTACGTCATAACTTCAAATTCAACAAAATTAGAAAAAGAAAACTGACCGGATGTCTAACGGAATATTTTTTTGTTTGCTTTCGCAATGCATTTTTGTTTATTGCTTATTAATATTAATGTTTATTTATATGTTTTTTGTACACCGTTTTCCATGTATAATATTTATTCGATTTATTTATGCATTCCGATATAAGAGATAAGCAGCATTAGCAGCTTTTGAACCATAGGGGGATACTCTTTCAGGTTCAGATTATCCCATTCTTATATTATGTTCTTTAATGTCTTTGTGTTCTATGTAGTAATTTAATGAGCATGCGTTACATATGTATATGTATAGCTAATTGTGATTTCTTACATTTCTAATGTGAATTCCGTAAATAAAGATAATAATAATAATATATACTAACATCTTTATTCAAACAACACAATTTCAATTATTTACAAATATTTATATTAACAATACATAGTAGTCTATCGACCAGAGTTCTTTCTGCCCTATTAATAATATTTTCTTATGTAATAGAAACAAAAAAGATTTATTCACTAGGTCACAGTTATTTAATTATTGATTTTCAAATTAATTTTATTTAATTTTCACATGTTACCCGGCGCAT
The DNA here is from genome assembly GCA_963082785.1 of Philonthus spinipes. NCBI lineage: Eukaryota > Metazoa > Arthropoda > Insecta > Coleoptera > Staphylinidae > Philonthus > Philonthus spinipes. Next base: position 4,585,907 of record OY720306.1, read on the forward strand.
TCACCATATGTTTCGAATTATTTTACTTTCCTCGGACCCCTGTCTAGGGAAAGCATTGTGTTCGAAACAATTTTGAAATGGAAATGTTCAATGGATATATCCATTTTGAGGTGGGAATCAAAATTTATTAAGAGCAACTTTAACCTAGCGTTTTTTTGCACAATTGTTAAATATTTATTGATAGCATGGAAGAATGTTTAAATATATATATATATATATTTGTGTTAATTGCGGAAACTGGTAATATTAAATAAAGATTTATTTAACAACTAGCTTAAAGTTCCTGGCTGGGAAGCCGAGAGGTGGAGATTATCCAATTATATGGTTTAATTTAACAATATCAAGTATTTTACAAAATTAAAGAACCCTTTCCCCGACTGGTTTCAATTCAGTAAACCGTTATTATTATTGATGATAATAATAATAGAGCGAAAGACGTTTTAAAACTAAGGGAACAAAAGCGAGCAAATATTTGCGGAGTCATCGGGCGTTTATAAAACGGGGCGCAAAAAGAAAAGCGCCGCGGCGCCTTTGAATGCTGCCTGAAAACTTCGAACCGGAATGAATGGAGTCGTCCAGGGTGGTTGAACCTGGCGACCAGACCGAGGAAAATAAGACACTTCATCTCTTATCTCCATTTTTTTTATCTTCAAATTAATAATCGCGGCTGTCGGTTTGAATCTCATTTCTGGGAAAAAATAACGAAAAAAAAAAGGAGGTTAAGTAATTGAATTTGGGAATTTCATCACGGTCCATTAGATATTTTTGAGTGAAAGCAGCGGCAGTCGTAAAGTGTTATATTATTTCATAAATGAGTCTAACGAAGTGTTGGGGTTTCCAATAAATACACCGCGGACTGTTGTAAGCAGTCTAGTTTAGCACTTTCGGGATGAAAATAAATTTCAGCGGAGTGTTTTGATTATATATTCGAGATCTGTTCTCTACAACGTCTGTACAACGAATGAAAATAACATTTTAAGTTTTTGTTTTAAATAAAACACACTTTCAAAATATAAATTTGTCCTTTAAATCCTTTAAAACAAAAACTTAAAATGTTATTTTCATTCGTGGTACAGACGTTGTAGAGAACAGAATGTGACCAAGTGAATAAATACTCTTTTTCTCTTGTTATTTATTAATAAACCTTTATGCGATACATGCACGAAACTCAATATAATTTTGTTTTATCATATCATCCATATATTAAGTTATGTTTAAACTATACTGCACCTAATCAAGCATGAAGCAATCTAATCCATTAGCGGCCGACTGCCGGAGCCTGGAATAAACCGCCGGCCCATCTATTGCATACATTCATGACATTCGCTGATGATGCACAATCCCAAAACAACCATAATCCGTTATGAACATCAATATTATAAATTGGTCTAGCTGGGCTCAACATCCACCTAGAATTTATCACTCCCTCCTCCCGCATCCACTCAGTGCCAAAGTTTCGCCCACCGCAATCCCAATCTTCAGTTTGCAGAAACCTATCGATCGCTGGCACGGAACCAAAAGCGCGCGGCTTCTCCATTACAACTTTAAATAAATAACTTAAAACGAAACGAATTGTTGCCACAACCATTAATGACGTGTGATGTTTGTTACATTGTTTTTAAGGGAAATTTATGACTGAAAAAAATAAATAAAAGAAAGAAACCATTCATCATCGTGATGGAGAATGTCGATCTTTTTTAAAACTACTGAATTAAATGTATATTTAATTATTTATTATTTACTATTTATTTATAACAATCTTTGTTAAAAAAATAAATTTACAAGAATATAATAAAAATTGATAAAGTATATTACACATAGAGTAAGTAATTAAATAAAAAAACTTTTTCACAGTTATACAAACAAAGTGAAAAAGTGTTTTATTTAATAAACTCAAAATGTATAACCAAGTGAAAGCCTTAACAATCAATAAAGTAAGTAATTGTTAAATTATCTTTCTGCCTGAGTTTTAAATGAATTAAATGTCTTAAACTACTCTACTCCCTTTTGATTCATCTAATACTTCGTGAAACATCGTTAACACTGTTATAAAGGTTTTTCTTTGAATAAACACTTTATTTATTGTTTCACAATTTAAAAATAAATTACAAGAAAATAATAAAAATTGATAAAGTATATTACACAGAAAGGAAGTAATTGTTAATTATCTTTTTGTCTGAGTTTTAAATGAGCTAAATGTCTTAAACCACTCCCTTTTGATTCATCTAACACTTCGTGAAACATCATTAACGCTGTTATAAAGGTTTTTCTTTGAATAAACACTTTGTTTATTGTTTCACAACTTAAAAATAAATTCGCCTAAATAGCATGGCTTTAGAACAGGTGCTTCAACCAGTGGCACCCTAGAAAGCCAAAGGGCCCATTTGGATCGACAAAACAACAATTATTTATAATAAATTAAAGACGACGCAAGCCTAATTTCAAATGGCATCGTCAACGATTTGGGTCTACAAGGTAAACATAAACAAATATTTGTTTGTTTTTCTCTAAGCACGAGTATTGAAATTTTCTTACCATTTTAATTAGGGTGGACAGATATATTTAATTTATACGGATTTCTCTAGGGCGTTCGACAGTGTAAATCACGGAATATTGGTAGATAATTTGGCTAGTGCTGGTGTTTCTGACGAATTGCTGAATTCGGTAGAATCTTACCTAATTTGTCATCTACAATATGTTAAAATTGGTCATCCCGCCCAATAATTTCAGGTGTACCTCAGGGCTCTCATATAGGATCACTATTATTCAACATACTTATTAATGATGTTATTCATTGCTTTTCACACGCCGAATGTTTGCCTTTTGTAGATAATATGAAAATATTTTTACAAGTTAATTAATTTTAAGATTTTATGTAAATGGTATTCAATAAATAAATCAATGATTTGACGGTGACAAGGATAATTACATCGTTCTTGTCACTGTCAAATGGCTGTCGATTCTAAGTCTTACTACCATAAGAGCGACAAATTTATTATTATTTATTAACTGTAGATATTTCTCGACACCCAATACGGGTAAAAGAGTATAAGATTAAGAAAGAAAGAACTGTAGATATTTAAAATGGCTATATTTTAATACTCGATTACCAAAATCACTCGATTTCCCCAAACATTCCTATATAATATAGATAATATTACTATAGTACCCTTATTAGAATGGTTTCTTTCTTTTTTCTCCATGAAGAAACGCTCGATCTGAGAAAAAAATAAATTCCGCCTTCAACTTTTCATCATTAAAGAGGAGGTATTCAATTGGGGGGCGTAATTAAATTTCTCCGCGATTCGAATCTGATTGAATATATTAAAGGCTGAGCGCGCGAGTTCGATTTTCCTCCATTTTAAACGCCTCGAAGCGGGCTCTAATTATTTCTGAACGTCCATTAACCGTCATTACGTACTCTCTCGCCAAAGGTAAAACTCATTTAGCGTTTGAGTTAAGTGGTATCACTTGATGCTTTTTATTATTCCGCATGAATTATTTAGTAACAAGCTCTAATAATACACAGGCGTTATTTCCAGTTCTTCTCTTTATAGTTAATTATTGATAGAATCGATATTGAGATAATTTCCGCTTGTTAAAGTATCTCGCCGTTTTATTATTTCTTGGTAAGTTGTGGGAATGCTGCTATTTTTAAAATTATTAATCGACAAAATTTTAAACTTCTACATACATTATTATGTGTTTTAGAAGGGGATAAGTAACGTTCCTTTTGTTGTTTTTACATTACATTTTTCTCGGATCAAAACTTTCTTGCAATATGCAATATTTTATTGATGTGCAACAGCAGGTGTACATTATGTAATTCAATGTCCGGCGTGGGTATTTGCCCGGGAAGTAGTTGTTTTAATGTGCATTTGTTTAACGTAAGTCAAAAGTCACAGAGCTAAATGTGAAAATAATTTGTTAATTATTTTCAAATCATTTTTATTTAATATATTTAAATAACTGTGACCAAGTGAGTGAATAAATACTCTTTTCTATTTACAGAAATTCAATGATTGAGGCTGTTACTTGATGAAACTGCATAATGACCATTAATCATCTGCCTGATGATGCCACTGTGTTGGTGAAACAATTGTAGCAGTGTTTCTACAATAAAAAAAACAGTGAAATTAAAATATTACTGTGATTTTATATAATCATAATATACAGGGTGCTTTTAAATCATCATATTCTAAAAAATCTCATCCGTAAATTATTATATACAGGGTATTTTAGATCACCCCTTTCTAAACCTCTCATCGGCAAATTATTACATACATTGTGTTTTAAATCACCTCATTCTAAATCACCTCGTATTACTTTAATAAATGTATAAATAAAATATTTTTAATTTTCAACTATTATGTATTTATTCTCACTACAATTGTTTGGCTATGCTGTAGTTTCTATAAGTGAAGAATTTTAATGGTAATACCATGATAATCTGCAGACTCTTTTAATAATAATAATAATAATTTTATTACGGAATCACCTTTTTACAAAACTAATACAATATATATACGAGTGTTACAATCAATCAATGTATATGCAAGTACAAAAAAAAGTACAAAATCAAAGTAATTTCTTAAGTTGGCGCTTAAATGTAATGAACGAACTCCTAAATATATCAAATTTAATATTTTGTGTAAGACAATGTCAAATTTATGTCAAAGCCGACTTAATTAAGGGACAATTGAAAGTTATAGCTTTGGCAAAGTAGACCTTCGGTATTGTACATTCTAGTTTAACCGACTGGTAAACAGCTTTCCGATTCTACAATCCTTTCAAATTCACCACTCAGTTGGCCAAAAAGTAAATTTTTATCTTCGGGTTTAAACTTTGGTTTCAAAAAATAATTAGAAACAAAAAATTAAATCACCTATAACTATAATACTAAATAAATCAAACCTAATTAAAAAATATAATAAAACTAAATTTAAAAATACTAAATACTAGTGAAACTAAATCTATTCAATTACAATAAACCTATGTAAATATAATAAATCTAACCTTTCTTTTTATAACAAAATGAATACTAAATTTAAAACACAACGCTAGCAACAAACACTAATCCTTATATATATAATCATACTTCGCTTAAAAATCCAAGTAGGCAGGAAAATTCTGTCTGTTGTTTTAGACATCCATGGGTTACATCTTTTTCATTTTTCTTACTTTTCTTATAGTACCTTTTAAGGACTAAGGACGCGTCGTTTCTGGTCGCGATTTGATGACGATAAGTATTGAAAAAATCGAAATTTCGTTTGGCAAACGGCGACCGGCTGCTAGTTAATTATAAACGAAACTAATTAAAGTTAACTTTTACCAATCTAACATAACCTACTTTATGAAAATTACCTTTATGAATCGATAGTTACATCTTTTGGTAATTTTTCTTAAGTACAAGCGAACCTAAGGAAGATATGATTTTTTTTAAAAAACTTCGAGCGCCTGTAATTTTACGAACGATTTCGCCAGACAATGCGCCTGAATATTAATAAAACTTGATACTAAATTATACTTATATTAAATAAAAATGATTTGAAAATAATTTATAAATTATTTCCACATTTAGCTGACCAAGTGAATGAATACTGTTTTCTATTTATAAGTTATACTTTTTTGCATAAACACGTCTTATTAGATTTTCGAAAAAATAGCCTACCTGGAGTGAAGTTTTTTTTAAGAAAATAATGCGACTGAAATCGATAACTCAGCCGGAGCAATAATAACATATATTAATTGATCGTCTTAAAAAATCACTCCATGTTTTTTTTTTTCTCGAAACTCTACACAGTAATTACTCTCAATCAGGTGATACGATTGCACTGTAATGATTCCCATACAAGAATTTTGATTACGCCTACCTGGAGTGAAGTTTTTTTTTTAAAGAAAATAAATTAATAGATGTGTTACTCTGTCTAAGTTATCGATTTCAGTAGTATTGATTTTTTTTTAATTTTTCATAATTTATTTTTCAACACCACACAATTTAGTCCCTAAAAAACTTCTTTCCACGAAACAATAAAAATAAAAAAAAATCAGAAACAATAACCTGTATTGAACGTAAAATGAAATATCAAACTCGATTGTTCTCCCACTTAATAAAACAACATTCTGATGGAATGCGAATAAAAAGAAAAAATCACGAATCACAAAGCTTCCGTATGCACTGTATCATTGGCTATTAATACTTTTCATTGTGAAAGCTCAGTATCAACATCGAACGCTCGACCGGGGTCATGAATATTAATAATTCCATACAATCGATGTTTGATTGATTTTTTTCCCGAGGCTATTTCTGTGCGTGTCACAACCCCGGCATAGATGTTATTGTTTCACATGTAATGTGTTACATTCATGGATTAAAATTTCAGTAACGATAATACTCATAAATTTAAAAGACACATATTGTTCCTTAAAAAAGAAAAAAATATGATTACTATGATTATTATTATTATGATTACTATATGTTATCTATAACTAAACCAAGTTCTCTCAATATCTTTTTTGTATTCAAATAAATCGATTATTAATTCAATATCCATCGCTCGACTGTATTTTTTCTAACGGATCACTGAATTTCTAATTGTTTGCGAAAAACACATAGATTTTTGTGCAACCGATATAATATACAAATAACTATTATTACATGCCGAGAGAGTATAAAAGAGGGTTAGTGTTGTATATTTTTCTTTATGTTTCCCCTTGTGGTGTAATATTTTTATTATAACATTACGGGGTGTTTTCTCGGTGCTGTTGTTGTCGTCATTAATTATGCGCGTGATCTTGATTGATGAGACAGGCGTCCATTACGGATGGAGAGCGGGCATCAGATTTTAATTGATGGCATTATTTAAATTTTATTATTAATGATCAACGGCCACCGCTGATGCACTGTTTGTTTAACTGTGGAATAAATAAATACTGGCTGTGAATGTATCGGTGTGCATCGATTGAAAAGAAATTAGAGATTTTATCAATTGCGAATTAAAATATTTACAGTATTCTTGTTAATGGAAATAATATTTAAAAAAAATAGAAAAAAGTATTTTATAATTAAACAGTCATTCTCTTACCAAATATACAAGGTAAATGATGCTATTCCGAATCAATTAAAAAAAAAACACAATAAATTAAATTACACGAAAATAATACACAAGCATGAGTTTCGATTACACTGTAATCATTCTCATACAATAATTTCAATTACACTGTAATTATTCTCAATCTGGCGTTTTTTATCATACTGTAATCATTCTCAAATACAGGTTTAGATTACACGGAAATCATACTATAACAAAAGTTTCAATTCGACTCTATTTATTCTCAAATAGGAGTTTTGATTACACTGCAATCATTATCACTCGTGAGTTTGGACTCACCGCTAATTATTCTCAGTTAGGTGTTTCAATTACCTGGAAATCATTCTCAAACAAGAGTGTCGATTACACGAAATAATACACAATCATGAATTTCTATTACATTGTAATCATTCCCATACAAGAATTTTGATTACACTGCAATCATTCTCATACAAGAGTTTCAATTTCACTGTAATTATTCTCAATCAGGTGTTTTTATTATACTGTAATCATTCTCAAATAAAGGTTTCGATTACACGGAAATCATTCTATAACAGAAGTTTAAATTCCACTCTGTTTCAATTACACTGTAATTATTCTCAAACAAGTATTGTGATTACACCGTAATCATTCTCAAATAAAGGTTTCGATTAAACGGAAAGCATTCTATAACAGATTGAAACATTTGTTATAGAATCTAATTATTCTCAAATACGAGTTTCGATTACACTGTAATCATATTGTCAGTCAGGAGTTTGGACTCACCGCTAACTATTATAAAAAATATTTGAAAATAGTTAATAAATTATTTCCACATTTAGCTCGGTGAAATTTTGACTTACGTTACGTATTTTAAACGATAAATAATAATTTATTAATTGTTTTCAAATCATTTTTATTTAATTTATTTAAATAACCGTGACCAAGTGAATAGACACTCTTTTCTATTTATAAAAAAATCAGAATTTGAGCAAGAATAAGGTGGCAGTTAAAATACATTTACAGAAGCGCTAATAACAAAGGTGATAGCTAGAGTATTATTATTATTAAATAGATAATACGGCTATTTTGCAGGAATCAGGATTTGTAATCAAGTTGTGTTCGTATTGTACTCGCTTCGTAATTAAATCGCGGTCATATTGCAATGGTATCTCGTGCTAATTATTTCTATTCAAATGAAAGTAATATTAGGTTTGTTTTTGTGATTTTGTTTAGTTTACTTTGAAACTGCATCGCGACTCATTAAGCGGGTATTGAGCTGGAGTAAAAGAAACAAGTTTGCATCTAAGCACACGAATACCTGTTTTAAATACTGGGAATCTCTAGTAATAAAAAAATACTGGCGTTTTAATATGCAATTATGCAAAAGCAAATATTTTACTTATTGAGAATTTCTTAGAGGGAAATAATCTCTTCTTGAGAGAAGTTGTATACAAAGTTGTTATAATAAATAAATAATAAGTGTATTTATTTATTTATTTATTAAAATAATAAAATTTTAATTAACTAAAAAGACTGAATGAATAATATTCTTTTCTATTTAAACTAAAAAGACATTTGAAAATAATTCATTTATAACAATTAAATAAATAAAACTTTGTCCCTTCTGACTATACAGATAATACAAAACAGATAATATTTGTAAAAGCAATATTTTAATATGTGGGATTCCTGGATTTTGTTTTTTTATTTTTTATGTGGAAATAAATTCCCTTAAATAAAATTTACAACTCATATATTAACAAACATCGAATTCATCATTCTACGTCTCCAATTTTTTTAATGATAATTATTTGATGTTACGTTCTGATAGAGAGGGTTTTAATACTAGTTCGGAATAATATTAATTGTACCCAACGCTTAATAAAACTAAAAAATTTGTAAAAAATCCCTATAACCAAACCTTCCTGTCAAAATTCTGTATCCATCGAAATTTAAATATCCCTTCTAAATACAGCCATCCGTTCATCAACATTCATGAAATCATCAGAACACTGCAAGACAATTCAGCTAGCTAGCTAGCATAGATACTTTTATTGGAAATCACCGTAAATTCAGACAGGGCAGAAAGACCCCAGGTCGATAGCCCGGACAGACTAACACAATATTTGTTTACTTATTTAAATATAAATGTATATATATACGATTATGTAATGATGTTGTCTGAATAAACATGTTTGTATATATATATATATAATATACAATTAATATATATATATATATATATATATTAATTATATATATACAGGGTGTCTCAGCGTGCGCGCCGAGTAGCTTTACGGCTAAATGGTTTATTTTTTTCAAAATCGGCTTTCGCAGGCCTATGTAGGTCTATTAGGACCACATTTTAAAATTAGTTTCAAATATACAGGGTGTCCCATAAAAGCATGGCGTATCATAGTTATATTTTTTCTAATGGAATGACCCATATTTTATATTTTTTTCAGATTCTACATCAAAAATAAAGTTAACTTTCATAATATATTCATATGCCTAAACCTAATAATTTTTGAAATATTTAAATATTTTTTGAAAAATTGATGTTTCGAAAAAAAATCATAACTCTCAAATGGATGAATGAAAACAGATGAAATTTTGTACCAGTATATTAGACTAATGGGTAAATATTTTAGGCTATTTACATGAATTTAAAATCTTAAGATGTTTTGATAATTTAACGTAACTGCAGAAACACATTCAAGGTCAAAGTTCATGCTTATTTTAAATGGCACACCCTATATCTAATAGCCCTATCTTGTAGGAAATTTTATTGTCTTTCAAAAAGTATAAAGGTTTTTCTTACCTAAACCTAATAGTTTTCAGGATATATCCATTTTCGTTAACTTTTGACATAATATTTATTATTCATAATATGGAAAGTCGATACAAAGCGCCATCTATTGTTCAATTTAATATTTATTATTATTATTCCATAAATGCAAGTGTTTAGTTATTGTTTATAAATAAATTCAATTGACCCAACAAATGATTTTCGAGATATTTCATAAATTAATACACTAATTTTATTAATTGTGAATATACTAATTGCATTATTTATTTACACATGTGTAAATTATTTGATAAAAACTTGTTAGAATTGTAAAACAAATATAACGAAATACATCAATTAAATTGATAAAATAGTATTAAAAGTAATTTATAATAAATTTTCAAAAATACTACCATCGAATACATAATTCAATTTTATTTTAAATGATATTTTGACATTTCTCAGCATATTAGGTGTAATTGATCTAAATATATTATTAATTCTGCCTTCCATGTATTCAATTGTTTTGTGAGGAGTACTGTATATTTGATTTGACAGAAATAAATCTATTGGGATTAAATCAGAGGATCTAGGTGACCATGCTCTTCCAATTTATTGCTTATTAAACCACCTGTTTTGACGAATATTCAATGGCCTTAAACTTGTAATTGTGTCTCCTCATTATTAGTTACTGTATTCAAGGTAGTTTTTTTTTTTCAAATACTTCATACAGCCTACAGTTTTGAATGTATTTAAAACTTCCTCTACAGTCTTCTTATTAGGATGTCTTCCATCAGAGAACATTTTGTACACTAAGAGACAATCTTAAAAACATTACATTATTATTAAAATCATGTTAATTCTTTCATTTAAGGGAAACATTATTTTTTCAATTGTTAGTAATAATACTAATGTGTCAATTAAATTTGGTTATAAACAAAAGCCTATTTAAATAATTGGCAATAATAATTATTAAATTAAGCAATAGATGGCGCTTTATGTTACATTGTCATATTAAAATAATAATGATAATGACGAAAATTAACAAAAATTGATATATCTTGAAAACTATTAGGTTTAGGTGTAGAACACCTTTATACTTTCTGAAAGACAATACAATTTCCTACAAGATAGGCCTATTAGATATAGGGTGTGCCATTTAAAATACGCACGAAATTTGACTTTGAATGTGCTTCTGGAGATATGTTGAACTATCAAAACATCTTAAGATTTTAAATTCCTCTTAATAGTCTGAAATATTCACCCATTAATCAGATATACTGACACAAAATTTCATTTGTTTTCATTCACCCATTAGAAAATTATGATTTTTTTTCGAAACGTCAATTTTTCCAAAAATATTTAAATATTTCAAAAATTATTAGGTTTAGGCATATGAATATATTATGAAAGTTAACTTTATTTTTGATGTAGAATCTGAAAAAAATATAAAATATGGGTCATTCCATTAGAAAAAATATAACTATGATACACCATGCTTTTATGGGACACCCTGTATGTTTGATACTAATTTTAAAATGTGGTCCTAACAGACCTACATAGGCCTGCGAAAGCCGATTTTAAAAACAATAAACCATTTAGCCGTAAAGCTACTCGGCGCGCACACTGTATATAATTAATATATATACAGGGTGTCTCAGCGTGCGCGCCGAGTAGCTTTACGGCTAAATGGTTTATTTTTTCCAAAAGCGGCTTTCGCAGGCGTATGTAGGTCTATTAGGACCACATTTTAAAATTAGTTTCAAATATATAGGGTGTCCCATAAAAGCATGGCGTATCATAGTTATATTTTTTCTAATGGAATGACCTATATTTTATATTTTTTTCAGATTCTACATCAAAAATAAAGTTAACTTTTATAATATATTCATATGCCTAAACCTAACAATTTTTGAAATATTTAAATATTTTTGGAAAAATTGACGTTTCGAATAAAAATCATAACTCTCAAATGGATGAATGAAAACGGATGAAATTTTGTACCAGTATATTAGACTAATGGGTGAATATTTCAGACTATTAAGAGGAATTTAATATCTTAAGATGTTTTGATAATTCAACATATCTCCAGAAGCACATTCAATGTTAAATTTCGTGCTTATTTTAAATGGCACACCCTATATCTAATAAGCCTATCTTGTAGGAAATTATATTGTCTTTCAAAAAGTATAAAGATATTTTTTACCTAAACCTAATAGTTTTCAAGATATATGCATTTTCATTAACTTTTCACATAATATTTATTATTCATAACATGGAAAGTCGATACAAAGCGCCATCTATTGTTCAATATAATATTTATTATTATTATTCCATAAAGGCAAGAGTTTAGTTATTGTTTATAAATAAAGTCAGTTGACCCAACAAATGATTTTCGAGATATTTCCTAAATTAATACACTAATTTTATTAATTGTGAATATACTAATTGCATTATTTATTTACACATGTGTAAATTATTTGATAAAAACTTGTTAGAATTGTAAAACAAATATAACGAAATACATCAAATAAATTGACAAAATAGTATTAAAAGTAATTTATAATAAATTTTCAAAAATACTACCATCGAATACATAATTAAATTTTATTTTAAATGACATTTTGACATTTCTCAGCATATTAGGTATAATTGATCTAAATGTATTATTAATTTATTAATTCTGCTTTCCATGTATTCTTCCAATTCATTGCCACCACCACCTTTTTTGACGAATATTCAATGGAATTAAACTTGTAATTGTGTCTCCTCATTATTAGTTACTGTATTCAAGGTAGTTTTTTTTTTCAAATACTTCATACTGCCTACAGTTTTAAATGTATTTATAACTTCCTCTACAGTCTTCTTATTAGGATGTCTTCCATCAGAGAACATTATGTACACTAAGAGACAATCTTAATGACATTACATTATTATTAGAATCATGTTAATTCTTTCATTTAAAGGAACATTTGTTTTTTTCAATTGTTAGTAATAATACGAATGTGTCAATTAAATTTGCATATAAACAAAAGCCTATTAGAATAACTGGCAATAATAATTATTAAATTAAGCAATAGATGGCGCTTTATGTTACATTGTCGTATTAAAATAATAATGATAATGACGAAAATTAACAAAAATGTATATATCTTGAAAACTATTAGGTTTAGGTGTAGAATACCTTTATACTTTCTAAAAGACAATACAATTTCCTACAAGATAGGCCTATTAGATATAGGGTGTGCCATTTAAAATAAGCACGAAATTTAACCTTGAATGTGCTTCTGGAGATATGTTGAATTATCAAAACATCTTAAGATTTTAAATTCCTCTTAATAGTCTGAAATATTCACCCATTAGTCAGATATACCGACACAAAATTTCATTTGTTTTCATTCATCCATTTCAAAGTTATGATTTTTTTTCGAAACGTCAATTTTTCCAAAAATATTTAAATATTTCAAAAATTATTAGGTTTAGGCATATGAACATATTATTATTTATTATTTTATTTTTGATGTAGAATCTGAAAAAAATATAAAATATTGGTCATTCCATTAGAAAAAATATAACTATGATACGCCATGCTTTTATGGGACATCCTGTATATTTGATACTAATTTTAAAATGTGGTCCTAATAGACCTACATAGGCCTACGAAAGCCGATTTTGAAAAAAATAAACCATTTAGCCGTAAAGCTACTCGGCGCGCACACTGAGACACCCTGTATATATATTAATTGTAAGCACATTCCTGTTAATTTATCGCATTTAAAAATTGATATAGTTGCAGCTATTTTAAGTCTGCGCTTGTAGTTTGTTTATATATCCCTCCCAATACAAACAAATATTGCAACAATTTTTGTTTCGAGAATATTTAAGAATTAAAACAAAACGTTACTTACGTTACGTTAATATAAGGTTATCCGCACATACAGATAATTAATTCACATTTACAATCAATGATATACATCTCAAAATTGTGTTATTTTTTCATATATTATTCATTTATTTTAGATGATAACACTTATAAAAGTGTACGTATCGTTTCGTGGGGTAGGGGGATGGATGTCGTTGGCACGCGTTCATGTTGTGTTCACATTTGGCGAATCAATAGCACGCACCCCGGAGGCTTTTGACGATGTTACATTCTATTTCGAGATATTATTCTGCTATTAAATTATTTCTGCGCGATACCATCTACCTGGCTAGAACTTTGCGGAATCGATAAAGTTGAAAGCACCAAATTAATTTAAAGAGGCAGGGAGGAAAGGGGGATCATTTAATAAGGTAGTGAATTAGATTGAAATATACCGCCGATATTTAATGATACGCAATAATTTGTGTTGTTAAATTTCACGTAACACTCAGTGAAATTGAATGAAAAATACAAAGATCAATTACAAACACACCAAAATGTTGTAGTATTTTTTTTCTATCTTGTATATATTGCTCTGCTCCTTGTAGGGCTGTGCCGCTCCTTTTGGAGCTTTCTGGATCAAACTTCTTGAGGCTGACCAAACCCCCTTTTCTCTGTCTATCTTGTATATGTTTATTATTATTCGAAGTAAATATACAGTTTTAATATTTAGACATTGGTAGTTCATATTGTATGAAATAAATATGAATAAATTATTAAAAATCAACCAATAAAACACAGATTACATTGAATAACTTTAAATTCTCGACTAGTTTCGGGTTATTAGCTCATTTTCAAGAGAATTTAAAACAAATTTTAAAACAAATTAAATTCTCTTGAAAATTGGCTAATAACCCGAAACTAGTCGAGAATTTAAAGTTATTCAATCTAATCTGTGTTTTATTGGTTGATTTTTAATAATTCGTATTTATTTCATAATTATACAGTATTTGCTTCTAATAATAAAATAAGAACTTTTTTTATTTCTCAAAAAAGTTGGAAGGAAAGCCGTGTCTATAAAGCATGGTTTTTCAACCTTTTACGCAGTCAAATTTGATAAAAAATATTCCTATTTTATTATTGGAAGTAAATATATAAAAAATATACAAGATTTTAAAAAAGAATTAAACCTTTTTTTATACGATCAAGTTTTGAGGGCCTGAAGTTAGTACGCGAATGGCCACCCATGATATATCGCTGCAATGAATTTTTTCAATAAGCTGCTGGAGCGAATGCAGGACGACATTCATAGATTTAACAAGTCTGAGGAGGCGATACATAAATTACTAATAGACAATGAATTGTATCATCTTAACGACAGTCTATAGGAGAGAAGAAATATGCTGTTTTTTGTTTCGCTCTTTTTGACATAAATTTATTTACCCAATATAGTGAGTTTAATTGAAATCTAAGCTAGGGCCAAAGCTTGGTGAATAAGGCAAATGGTGAATTTTTTTAGTGATACAGTTCCATCAAGTGTATAGCACAGTCATGAAAAATTAACACTGTTATATCCTTTATTCACACTTTAAGTGTGTATTATTTTAATTTTTTGATACAATTTAAAATATTTCCAAATAATTATTAATATTTAGTGTTTTTCTGTCTGGGCTATCGACTTTTGTGCCCTTCAAATTATTTTATTTGATTTAATTTAATTTAAAGGTGTAAAAACCACTGGTCGATAGCTAATTGGCAAACTCTTACAGTATGTATTGTAATATTTTATATCTAGGTTATAATAAAACACTTTTTTTGTATAACAGAATTATATATTTAGTGACTATAGTTTCAACAATTTACACTTGTCATTATAAAACTAAAGTGTTTTATTATAATCTTACACAATGTATAACGAAGTAGAAGCCTCAGTGATCAGTAATTATATCTAGGTGTTGTATTACGTTTGTCAATAAAGATTATGTATGTATATAACTGACCAAGTGAATAAATAATCTTTTCTATTATTATTTTTTATTATCGTAATTTTTTCATAATGGATTTATTGATTGATATATAAATACCTCGTTAAATATATTTGGTATAAAAAAAAACTCGCACGTTTTTATTACGATCATTTTTTTTTGAGTGAGTTGAAGTATAGAACAAAATGTTACATACTCTTATTCTTGTTAGCGTTATGAAAATGTTAGTGAAACATCCATTATCGGGAATAAAACTCGCAGCGAAATCGATGAGAATGCCGTCGGAACAATTTTAAAATGTGAAACGTCGGGGGACGGTCGTTTAAACCATGAGTGCGAAGTGACTTTCGCGAAATGGCAGGATGCAGCAGAGGCGGCAGTCCTGCGAGGGACGGCTCGGGGTGGCGCAAGCGACGCCCCCACAGCTGGCACTGCTCCATGGAGGGGACCTTCACCCTCCGCACCCCGGAGAGGCAGCGGCGCCAGGGACAGCAGGGTAATGCCATCTCCATCTCCGTCCTTAATTCGGTTATGACAAAGCGATGCATCGCAAATTATAAAAGAATCGGAAACGGGAAATGGGATTTGATCCGTTTAGCTGCGACAGCCTCGATATTTTGAAGTGAAATTTGATTACGCATGTAAATTTATGCATGTAGGGAGCTTGTTGTACGTGTATGCGGGAAACCCTTATTTTCAGCCCTTGTCGGTAGGATTGTTATGTGCAGGTGTAACTGCTGATGGCCATATGTTTTGTGTGTCTCTGTGTATAATTGTTCGACGTTATTATTTCCTTACAAATTACACATCACGTCCAAAACAATAACATACATTACTAACTCCAGGCATTACTCATTCAATACAGAAACAGACATAAAAAAACAGTTTTTCCATTCTGAAAAAAAAAAAAAAACAGTCTGGTTTGACACTACACAACTTCCGCAACCGCAACCGCAATTCTTATCAACCTCAATTTTTCAATTAAGTGCTGATAATCTTAAATCCTTGAACCCAACAAGATCGTTGTATAATTATGTATAGTTTGCGATGTTCTGCAATAAAAATGATTGACTAGCGGTGGACAAAAATGGATTAAATTAATGTTATAAAACACTTTTTTAGCTTTTTTTGTATAATATAATTTCGACATTACATATGATGTCGAAATTATATTCACTCGAAATACTGTAAATTTATTTCGAGATACAAAAAAAGTAAAATACGTATTTTATTAGATTAATTATTGCGATTCAATCCTCAATTTCGAAACTTTTAGATAAACTAAAGTCGGTTAAATTAGCTTGGTTAACTAAGCATATGTTGAGTTGTTTGAAAGACTGTGTCGTTTGTAAGGCGACGATTGTAACGACTTTCAGACTTGGTTGTTCGAAGATATAAAATAAATTTTGTAATACTTTGCTTTTTATTTCGACTTCACTCTTATACAGTTCTGAGCTTAATGACTACAGAAAAATACAACTATTTACAAGGAAAAAATATATGCAATAAAGTGGGGGAAGATGCTCTCCTCTTCCTCAGGATGGATTACGGGACCGGGTACCTGACCCGGCGTTGGCTAATTCAGTGAACTGCACCCCATCTGGTCAATCCACGCTGGCCAAAGTCGTGTTCACGCACAAATTAAATGCATCCCTTTTCATTGTACTATTTTCGGCACAAGGACAGGAATTTTTGAGAAATAATAAAAATTCCTTGTCTAACTCGAACAGCATATTTTAATAAATGGGCAGCATGGTTTTCGTAATGGTCGATCGACCAGTACTAACTTAATGTTGTTCCAGGATTATGTATTGAGATCGTTTGAGAAAGACTTTCGCGGTTGATGCTTTTAATTTAGATATGTCTAAAGCATTTGATCAAGTTTGCCATTAGGTTCTAATTTTTAAATTAAAATCAATCGGCTTTAACAACCTTATTATATCTTGGCTACAAAGGTTTCTATCTTATCGCAGCGAATGTGTTAAAATAAGGAATTACCTCTCTTATGTTTTCCTTGTCGCATCTGGTGTTCCGCAGGGATCCCACTGCGCTCCTTTACTGTCATTCTTTTTATTAATGACAAGTGTTTTCCTGTATTGGTTCTTCCGTTGGAAAATAAAGACATTATTATTATATCTGAATCAATGACTCACGTTTTTTATTATTTGCAGACGATCTCAAAAGTTTTAAAAAAATTCGCACTATCAATGATTGCTCCCTACTTTAAAGTGATTTGTGTCAAGTAGCTGATTGGTGCCATTCCAATTGAATATATTTGTGTTTAACTCATTGTATTTTGTGCTTTGTAAGAGCACTTGGTTGTTACGACTTTAGAAATAACAAGGTGGACAGTTTTAATTAGAGCTTCTTTATTTCACAATGGCTGAACAAGTCATCACAAATTTAAGGGTATGATAAACATGTGGAAAAATACAATGTAGGCAACCCAACATGCAAACGTGTTAGAGGGCGCAAGCATCCTCGGTCCCGTTGTCCGGCCGCATTTCCAAGAAGATAGTTCCGATGGGCTGCGAACCAACCATTAAAATTTCCCCAAACGAGGAATCGGCACGTAGGCAGTAATTTTTGTTAAAATTACATGCCAAACCCGAACACCAATGGTCTTAACTTCAATCTGAAGAAATGTAATTACATTACATTTTCTCGTAAGAAAACCACGATCAATTTCAATTATATGATTGAAGGGAAGACTCTAGGAAAAACAAAGTTAATAAAGGACTTAGGTGTTTGGTTCATTCATAAATTTAACTTTCAACATCATATTAAGTTTATATGTAACTGCGTCTCTAAAATGCTTGGATACATTAAGTGGAAGTCTAGCGATTTGTCGGCCTCTTCTTTAAAACTTGTGTATTTCGCTCCCATCTTAAATAAAGACGCATATTTAAGATGGTCGTCTTGCCAACATAGATATGTTAAGCAAATTGAGACTATTCAAAATATATTTATTAAACATTTAAGATCTATATTTTGAATTAATTTCTCACTTAACCCGTGGTGATACATATTTATGGTAATTAATAATTAATAGATTTGTTAAATGAAATAACTTGGTTTTGTTTTACTAAAATTAATTTTTTTACTTAAATTAATTTATTAAAGCAAAATCAAGTAATTTCGTTATAACAAACGCTTAGATCTTAAATAATAATTATTAGACAATTAAAACACTTGGTTTGTTTCACTGATCAATGAAACAAACCAAGTGTTTTAATCAAAGTCTATTAATTATTATTTAAGATCTAAGCGTTTGTTATAACGAAATCACTTAATTTTGTTTTAATAAATTTAATTTAAGTAAAAATTTCAATTTTAGTAAATCAAAACCAAGTGATTTCATTATAACAAACGCTTATTAAATATGTTTTACCAAGTGATAAATGAGGAAAAAGTAAACAATATATTTAAGATCTAAACCAGACTTTCATTATAATCTAAGTATCTTGTCAAATGTCAAAAATCTGTGCTGTAGGCCTTATTTCGCAAATATTTCGTTACTTTTTGGTATTGTAAATGACACTATTGACAGTCCCCCGTTGCTTCTCAAAATAAGCTATGCATTTATACCATTAAATTTCTTTTTTGTTATCGAGATTCTTTTCTAACATCTTATATTCTCCCTGATATCAGAATTAAGTATCAATTTTCATCGTGACAGCCGTTCATCTCATACTAAGTTGCTTCTCAAAATAAGCTATGCATTTATACCATCAAATTTCTTTTTGTTGTCGAGATTCTTTTCTAACATCTTATATTCTCCCTGATATAAGAATTAAGTATCAATTTTCATCGTGACAGCCGTTCATCTCACACTAGGGCTTTACTGGATGAGAGTGTTTCCGGTTGATTACCTTCGATAAGTGCTTCCCGAAATTACGAAATAAATAATTAAACGAGGCCCTATTCACGAGTTAATGGCCTGCCCTCGTCAATATTTGACGCGAGGGCGTAAATTGTTTCGAGTGATCAAAAGGTGCAATCAATTCGCAACGGAATTTGTTTCAGTTATTAATATTTGGAATACGTCAAATAAAAGTCACGTTAATAATTCACTCTTTTGACTTTCTTCAAAAATCTTTATTTTGTACCAAATATATATTTAATGGTACTAAATAAATTTTTGAAGAATGGAAGTGAATTATTATTAGTACATCTTCAAAGTAACTCATCTACATATATTCACGATTTCCGGTTGCTTTTACGATAGTTGACGTACTGTTTCGAAATGAATACTTATTTTGCGATTGAAGTTGGCGAGATATTTTGCAATTTGATGTTACATTCAATGAAAACCCAGCAAAAATCATTAAAAAATGCTCCAAAAAGCAAAAACTTTTGAACCGGCGGAAATTGAATAAAAATTAACAATTTGTTTTTTATTCATTTGTTTCTAAATATACAGAGAGGTTTTTTATCAGTATACATTATGGGAAGTGTATACCTGCTAAAAACGCGAGTCAAACGCATTGAACCGATTAATGTATGTATGTTTAGTTGACTATTTGGCATATGTGTGTTCAGTTGTGTGTCATAGGCAACTAAACACACATACATTAATGCATTTGACTCGCGTATTTTGCAGGTATACATAGGGGAAATGTATACTGATAAAAAAAGCTCTCGGTATATTTATTTTTGCGATTGTAGCTTTCGAATTTATAGATATTTTGCATTTTTGTTTAATGAAATAATTTATTTAACGGATTTACCTTTTCACAAAGTGTGTTGGATTCCTCTCGGTATAAGACCGAAAGACTAGCGACTAAAAACCCCTCCCACTTACCGGCGTCGACTGCCAGGGTAATTGACCGGTGTCATTATTAATTTCCACTTATTGTTTTATCTATGTACTGATTAGTACACTTAAAATTAGGAAAAACTGAAATGACACGTATTTGATTTACGCAATAAAAAAAAAACACTAATCCTGAGAATGTCAAGATCTTATACACTCCACAAAATTCCTATATAAATCCTAAATTGAAATTTCCAAACCTGAGAATGCATCTCTTCATTTCACAGTGACAATAGTGATCATGACATTTAATTGACAATGTCATCATTGACGAAAACATAGACAAACAGACAAAAAAATATAAATTAAAAAAAAAAAACAGGCGGAAAAACCGTTGGTCGAAGGCCAATTTACTGAACTGAAAAGATGTATTTATTGAATGTTATATAAATTTATATGTTCTGCAATTTTGGATTATTTCTCTCTCTCTCTCTCTTGTTGAAAATTTAAACATTTTTTTAAGGATCAAGGTACGGATTTCGTTTAGGGAGACAGTCTATTCCAAAACGAAGATGTTTGCTACTATTCTAGTAGTTGTTATGGTTACTAGATTGTTGCTAAATTTGTGAGAGAAATCTTTTTTAAAACTATTTTTGGTTTAATTATTTATAATCATTAATTTATTAAACGACAATAATAAAATAAAAATCACTTAATGTACAGCGTCATTATTTTTGTTCCTTTTTTTCCTACCAATTATTATTTCAATTATCGCAGCAAAACAAAAAAAATCACAACGGAAAAATAAATCCCCCCTCCCTTCCCATTTTCGTACCAGGTACACGTGCCACCGCGCTCTTTTGTGCAACACGTAACGAGCAACCCTTGCCCTTTGCTAAGGCGAGTCCCTCCCTTTGATCCCCATCGGAATTTAACGTGCTGTCGAATTGATAAAAATTACGAATTCAAAAGAGCCGTAACGCAGGGGGGAGGGCAGAAAACAACGGGGGTTTCGTTCGCGTTAATCGATTCGGGTTATTCCTCCTAGAGCACGTAATTTAAATTAATTGCGCATTGGATACACCTTAACCTCGGATTAATTGCGGCGGTAAGCGAACGCCGCAAATCAATTAAGCCGTATGGATGTATCTCACGAGAGATGCTTCAAGTGGGTTGTTTATGGAAGTATTTTGATGTATTGTTCATTAATTATTTCAATTATTAATGGAATAAACTATTTTAAAATAATATTGCATCAATATTAGAACATTAAACGCCAATGTAATATTTTTAATGTCATTTTGTTGTTTGTGGGTTACAACAAAATGACATTAAAAATATTACATTGGCGTTTAATGTTGTTCTAATATTGATGCAATATTATTTTAAAATAGTTTATTCAGTGCGAATATAATCATTTCGATATTATAATTATTTTTAATGTTAAGCAAAATTCTGAAAAATATAATCAATTTTGCTGAAAGATCAATTGTCAGTAGCCATTTAAATTGAAAAATAATTAATTTCTTGAGACTTGTACTGTACATTGTAAAATTATGTATATTTTTAAATTCACAATCAGGTCTATTCCGTATGGAAAATATGAAATTTAACGTATACGTTATTAATTAACGCCACATTCTATGTATATATAATAATAAACTTTATTACCCAACAGGCAAAAAAAACAATTACAGAGCAATAAGTACAAACTTAATATAATGTGCTATTAAATAAGACATATATAAAAATATAAAGAATGACATATTTAAATAAAAATAAAATAAGAATTAGAATACAATTGTGACACAAACGTTTTAAATAATAATGCATCTACAACCTTATATATATATATTTATTACAATAAGCTGCTAGAGTGTAATGATGAAAAAAATAACGTATATGTTAAACTTAACATTTTTCTTACAGAATACACTCGAATAAAGCTGATTGTATAAATAATATAAAATATATCAATGATTTTATCTATGACAACCCTTTTTAATCTTGCATATCTAAAATGTATTTAGTGACTACAGTTTTGACCTTTTTAGGCCTAATTTTACAAAGCTGAAGTAACGTTACTCTTGATTTTTTATTCGGTTGGCATGGAAAGAATCATAGCCATCAACTTTTATTCCGCGAATACGTTACTTACTCTTTATTTGCGGATTGTAAAATTGGGCCTTAATTATATAAAATTAATCCTAATGCAACTTTCAGGTCACCAATTTTTTTTAATAGAAAAAGAGAGTATTTATTCACTTGGTCACAGTTATTTAAATAACTTATAAAATTTTTAATATGTAATTATAATTGTAATTTGGAAATGGAGATTCCGTTAATAAAGTAAATTGAAAATTGAAATTAAATAAAAATGATTTGAAAATAATTAATAAATTATTTTCACATTTAGCTTTTATTTAAATATTTTTTTTATTTCTTACGATTTTCAAATAATTTTCAATTTAATAAAACGTTGAATTCACAAGTCTTTCGGCATCCTTCAGAAATTGTACGGTTTAAAGAAATTTAAATATGCAGAAAAGATCACAACTTACTAAATATGATTTAATTTAAAACATCCACTAATCCCTTATAAAGTAGATTTTCACAAAAATGTGGAGACTTATGTTCGTCGAAGTAAAATCCGATAAAATCAATTATTCGACCGCCTATAAATTAAATTATTAATCATAATATAATTTAGACAAATAGTTATGATTAATTCACACAAAAATCTTGTTTCGCTGATTTTTGCGAATCAATGAAACACATTATACAAAGTGTTTCAATAAGTAGTTTGTATTCCAATGTATAAGTGAAACAAATATTATAGAAAGTGTTTTAATCAGCCGGTAAAACACGATTTAATCATTTTTTTTTATTTTTTTATTAAATTATTAATAAAAACACGATGTAATCATTTTTTTATTTTTTTATTAAATTATTAATAAAAACAGGATGTAATCATTTTTTTATTTTTTTATTAAATTATTAATAAAAACACGATGTAATCATCTTTTTATTTTTTTATTAAATTATTAAATGTACATTTCGGAAACAGTGCAATCATTCAGTACAACAAATCACGTGTAAAAAGAAGTAACACTCACTGTCAGAAATCGTTAATTTATACAATGTGCACATATCTGTGTCACGCTAAGCTTATTGAAAGGAATGAATGAATGGTTTTACAATTTTTTTCCCCGGCCATCCATAAATTTTCATTCAGTCTCATACCTACACACACGTATCGATCTGATTACGCCCCAGCCTTGTTTAGTAATGCACGGCATGGTTGAATTATCCTCTAATAAGGCCGTGCTCGGCATTAATTGAGCTGAAATATGCCGAGGATCAATTATTCGCCCCATACGTGGGACACGGCCGCGACACCCCCAAGAATCAATATTTTATCTCGATTTATTAGAGACGTGGACGTGAATATGCAGCAGGTAATACGCGGCCCGGAGTCGTCATAATAAAGCCCGCCACCCCCCCCGCCGGTGCTCCGGCTATATTTTATACGCCGCGGAAGGTTTTATTGTCCTTTATTTATTTCTTTGTTCTGCTCGTGATGATGTATCGAATTTCAATGCCCGGTACATTCGTAAAAAATGGAATAAGGGGTAGCGATATTGGAGGGTATGATGTAATAAGAGGCATTTCAGGCCTACATAACGGAACATGTGTAATAATTCAAAGATATAAAAAAGGAAAACGGTTTTCAAAACGACAAATACATTCTTATAAGTAATATTTTTTAGTATATTTATAACAAAAATAAGTGTAATAGGGGAATACATCTTTTAATATATTATTAATTTGTTTCTCATTGATCATTTAGTAAAACATTTCTACTAATATACAAGGTGTACAGAAAATGAGTGAAAACCTTCAGGTAACTCAATTCATTAATTAATTTTTAATAGAAAATCCAAATAAAAAAATGTTGTATGGTTCTTCATTGAGGCTCACGAGATCTTCGGAATTTTAAATATGTGACTATAAATTAGTATTGTTTTTTAAATATTTTGTAAAAAAATCAATAGCATTAACAATCAATTAAACACGTGTATAATTCCATTGATGTAAATGATTAATAAATCGGATATTTTTACAATTTTATAACTTCATCAGAAGCATTCTTTTAATGAAAATAGATCTGGCAACGACGCACGCTCGTTTGTAAAAGAAAAGGTGTATGCAACACCTCCAGCGGATGATGTAGCAGTTATAAACAGGATAAATGCACACTTGTTTGATCCAGCGTTGCCAAATGTATAGTTCTTTTAAGTGGCCCGTGAGGCTTAAGGAAGGACCGTGTGACTTATTTTCGTTAATATTTTTATCTAAAAATGAGTTAAAGAGTCATGCTACCTAAAGCTTTTCACTCATTTTCTGTACACCTTGTATAGTTTTTAATTGAATTCACTTAAATTAAATAAAAATTATTTGAAAATAATTAATAAATTATTTCTACATTTAGCTCTGTGATTAATTTATGGTAAACACCTTTATACAAAAAATATCTACATAACAAAGAAATATATAAAAAATGTAAATACAGAAAATATAAGATGATATATAATATTGAATCTAAAAAATTGTGTAAATATGTCGAAGAAAGATTAATGGAGGACCAATAAAATTTAATTAATCTTAAAGTACGTAAAGGCCATGCAAAAAAAGATAAATTATTGTATTTAAACGCGTTGACACAATAACAATTTACAATTTTAATTAGTTGCGATGTACATTATTTCTTTAGACAATGTGTACAATAAAATTTACAATACTTTTTTATGTGCATATTATATCAATCCTGCTGTGCTCCTCGGGATTATATGATCCAAAAATGGATTGACAACAAGTTTAGAGTCTGAGCATGACGAAAAGCAGGATTGAAATGTTGAACCATTTTAAACTGTAATTTAAATATTTTTTTTTATAATATTTAAAAGTTATATTGTTTGAAAATTATGCCAAAGGAAGAATTAAATTGGAAAAGATATTAAATTATTAATTGTTGTTAGATATTTATTATATTATTTGTCTTAAAAAAAACGGCAATCATCTATTATTATAACATCTTAATTCTAAATCTATTTTTATAATTGTAACTCACATAAAGATTAAGGGTGACTTTTAACCCGTCCTAATCGTGAATAGAAATATAATAGAATTGTAACTTGTTTTACATTTTTCTTTCGCTGAAGCATTAAATAAAATAAATAAATAGTGATAATTGCCGGATATGTACAAATTGCATTCCCGTCGCAATTCGAGAACGGCTAGCATTTTAAAAATATATAATAATAACGGTCAGGGATTATTCTGGAATTTAGAGTATTAATTGCCGGAACGCGTGAAAATGTGTAAAATAATCCAGAGATCATTCACACTTTTGCAATTATTTAAATTACAATAAAATTAAGCAAGAAAAAAAAAATACTGGCAATGATCAATAAAATTCGATCATCTCTTTTTTAACTTAAACTTATTTAGAAAAGAGTATTCATTCACTTTGTCACAGTTATTTAAATAAATTAAATAAAAATGATTTGTAAATAATTAATAAATTATTTCCAGATTTAGCTCTGTGACTTTTGACTTACATTACGTAAGTACGTTAAACAAATGCACATTAAAACAATTACTTCTTTAAAATAATTAATAATTTATTTCCACATTTAGCTCTCTGACTTTTGATTTACATTACGTAAGTACGTTAAACAAATGCACATTAAAACAATTACTTCTTTAATGTGCATTTGGTTAACGTACTTACGTAACGTAAGTCAAAAATTACAGAGCTAAATGTGGAAATAATTTATTAATTATTTTCAAATAATTTTTATTTAATTTAAAATTATTTACATTGTATGTTTTTGAGAATTATTGCAATAGAAAATTATCAAAAGCGTACAGTTTAAATAAACATTAAAATTCGATCATTCTCTTTTTCCAATTGCAAAATAACTTATACTTTAAAGCTTTTAAGTTTTTGACAATTGTTGTTTCAATAGATGTTTTTCAAAAACTTACAGTGTACGTAATTTTGCAGTTGGAAAAAAGGAATGAATAATAATAATAATTAATAATATTGTTAGTAACTTTTCTATTTAATATAAAATAATCGACATAATTGTGGATTATATTCAATAATTGGGATCCACCAATAATATTCACGAATCCTAGATTAGTTCAGGAATTACGCTGCGACGGCCATTAGAATGTAACGTTTCAATTTTTTTAGAACATTTTGAGACTCCTTATAACACACATAAGGAGAAAACTATAGCAAAAACATTTAGCTTCTTGCGTTTGAAACAATTACGATTCCGTAATTGTGGGAACGCAAATATTGAATGGATTACATGACCCGCATACAGGTATAGCACAATTTCCTTCCAATGGTAATAATTGGCCAATATCATTATTTTTATTTCCCAACGCTGCTAGGAAAAGTACTGCGTCTAATAAATAATCAACAGCACCCTGATGTTAGTTATTTCAATACAAACGCTGAGGTAATTGGATGATTGAAAAAAACTCATTAAGAGGGGGGTCAGATGATACCACTCAGCTCGCTTTGATAGAAACATGAAGATAACATAGTGTACCCTAAAGACCATTTAAATTTTGTGTTACCACAACTGTTGTTATAAAATGTTACTTTTCAAATTTACTTTTACAAAGATATGTATTGAATTTTTCATAGCGAAATGGTGCAAACACATTTTTTTTAAATATTATACTTAACATAGATTTTTTTTTTTTCATTTATTGTATTTTTCCTTCATACATGTCAATGCTTACTATTATACTACGAAATGGCGAAGATAGAATTTTTATTTGAACTTGTATTTTCTAACAAATAAAGTACTTTAACAAATGTCTAATAATAGACATTTGCTGTTGCTAATGTAACATAAGTCATAATCTCACAGTAGCTAAAGGGAAAATAATTAATTAATTAATTTTTCGTTAGTGGCTGATTGGAGAAAATCCTATGCAAAAAAAATAATTAATTTGAAATTCTTTTTATTTAATTTATTTAAATAACTGTGATCAAGTGAATAAATCCTTTTTTCTATTAATGTTAATTAATTGTATTTTATTTTTAATGGCCACTGTCAATAAAGGATTATTATTTTTAATAATAATAATAATCTTTATTAACAGATATATACAGCCAAAAAAATACTAAATAAATATTAAGGAATTACAAAATCAAACGTATATTTTATATCTGTTAATTGGCTATCGACCAATGGTCTTTCCGCCTGATTTTTCGTATTTATGTCTTTGTCGTGAAAATGGTGTGGTGGATTATTATTACTATATTTAAAAATATTTTTCATTCTATGATATTTCTATAATTGTATGTAATTATATATTATATAATTTATATAATTGTTCAACTCAAGGTTCGCAATTGTGAATATTGTGCATAGCATTCTATGTTTAACGTTACTGAGAATATTTTATATAATTCTTTTGAAGATTTTCAATATATTTCTCCTGATAATTCTTTCAACTAAATTTAATTTATAATTTGCATATAATTTATTTCAACTAAATAACATACAAGAGTATATATTACACTTAAATATTTTAATTTGGAAATAGATAACTTCTTTTTTTCTTTTCATTCATTATTCCATCTCTTCTAACTCACTAAATATATTATCAAAACTATATACTAAATCCGAAAGCAAATAAAGGTCACTTTACAATGTACCGAAAAAGTAATATTTGTTTGTATATATTGTAAAAAATCCTTGAATTGCACTTGCATAAATTTATAAAAATTATAGTATTTTTTATATATAAATATTTAATGAAATTCTGCAAAACAGTCTTTTTTGTGGAAATATGATGGGCGCGTTCAGGGAACTATAGCGCTGCAGCGCTTTACGTAAGCGGTGTCGCTGAACGGTACCGCTTTATGTGTGGCGCTGTAACGCTTTATCAAGCATATATTTTTTCTGCTGGATCGCTTTTCAAGCCGTGCAGCTGTAAACGAAACCGGCATATTTTAATGAGCTACCTTAACCTCGAAAGCGTGTTCAGGAAACATCAAGCGCTTTGCGCTGCAGCGCTACATGTCTAAAATTTCACTGAACGCGCCTAATGAAAACACGCATGAAATATAAATGCAAAAAAATACAACCTCCAAAAAATTGATTGATAAGGCTGATAAATATTGAATGTTCATCTTCACTTTAATATAAATAAACATTCAGCCTTCAACTTCTCAATTTTAAACAAATCAACAAATCATATTACATAAGTATTTTACAGGTGCAACAATTAATTCTCGAAAAGCAAGAAAGAGGAAGAGAGAGAGAGCAAAAAAAATCGTGTTACGTAATTGCTTGTAATATCATGTTTTACTAATTACCCCGCTCTTTCTTCCCGGTGTGAACCCATTAATAACCTTATTGCGCGGGCCAATAAACAATCGGTGCAGCGATAAAGAGTGTTTATCGAGATTTAACGTTATTAAAAGCTCTCGCTGTTAATTTGATTAATTGTTACCGCCGCGTTATTAGTAATAGGAATTATTGCGTTCGCGTGCGGAGAGACAATCGCATTGATTTTAATTGATTGGCTTTATGTTTTTAAAATAGTAACTGACTTAATACTTTTAATAATAATAATAGTAATAATATTGGCTTTGTTTTCCAACAGAAAACATTTAAAAAAAGTAAATTCATATTAATTGCATCGATATTAAAGCATCAAGTACAAAAAAATCAACTAACTTAATGCAGTTAAAGGAGGAAATCCATTAATTTCACAATATTTTTAATTAATTGAAATTAGTTAATTACATAAAATTCGTATCCATTCTCCTATGTGTTTTATTTCACCAATTGACGGAAGATTAAAAATTTATTTGAAATAAAAACGTAGATGATTCACACTTTGCAGTTATTTAAATTTAAATTAAATAAAAAAAAAATAGTTGTTGATTAATTGTGGTACAAAGACGAAATGTATTTAAATATGCGATTAAACATAGTGAGGAGATTGAATAGAGAAAAGAAAATAAGATAACGATGAAAATAAAAAGTGTATTTATATCTACAAGAGAATTATATTTTTGTTTGTTATAATAAGCCATGCCAATATTTTTTTTAGAAAGAGAAATAATATTTTTTTATAGAACAATTACATGGCCATTATATTTGATACAAGCACAGTATTTGTACTACATCTTTTTTTGTTGTTATAGAAAAAAAAAAACAACAACCTATAAATGAGTGTTTTTTTATGATAATTGATAGGCGTAAGAGTTGATTTTTTGGTGGCTTTTAGGAGTTTACACTTTTGTTACACATTTTTTTAAACAATTCAGCTCGAAAGTCGGGAGGTTGTGTCACTGATTTTTCGTATTTATATCATAATAAAAAGCATTATTATGTTATTTTAATATATATAATATAATCGATGTCCCCTTTTACCAATTGGTGTCGGGGTTGTTATTTTAATAATGACAATAATTTAGGTATTAATTCAAATAAACTGAAATAATCAATTTTTTTCTTCCCAGCACGAATAGAAACAAATTCGTCAAATTCCTCTTGATCCAATACCAACTTGGAATAAATATGTAGAAAATCTTTGGTAGGATATCTAGAAATGTGTATCTTCTAAGGAGAATATCCGATAATGTTAATTTCAACACAGTACGAGTCTCTTATTTTGCATACGTTCATACATTGATTGTAAACACTATTTTAGAATGGGGATGCAGTCCATGTAGCAATAAAGTATTTATTTAAAAAAAAAAAAAAAAATAATAATGCAATAAGAATCCTAGCTAAATTAAGCTGTTAACCTATTTTATTATTTATTCATTTATGTATTTATTAAAGCAAAAATTCTTAACGATGCAAGACAATTTATTAAAGTTGATCAACGAAGGTCAGTTTCCTAACTAGAACAATTTCCTAAGTTAATTAATTAATCACGCACCGAGGATTACTTATAAACACTCGAAACTTTCTCGATTGATCAATATTAAAGTGGACGATTTCTGTTGCAGGAACAAACAGAATGGACGGACAGAGGGCTTTGGAGCTAATGCCTTTGCTACAGGAGCGGCTCGTGGTGCTCACGGGCGGCAGGGACAGGAGGGGCGGGCCGGTATTATCCTTTCCGGCCAGCCCTCGCAGGGAGAGAGCAAAGCCCGAGGACTACAAGCGCCTACTGCAATACCTCATGTCAATACCGAAGTAAGCCCACCCCGCTAGAAATTCCTCAACAATATTCCACACCATTGTAAATTATCTCCTTGCCCCACACCATAAGAGGACTGAACACGCATTATTTGTCAACTGATGCTAGTATTAGACGTTAATGCCTCTTAAATGGAGAATGGAATTTGCAGTGGGATATTAAGGATTTAATTTTAATTTCTCACTTATATTAAATACGCAAAAATCTAATAGGGTTGCACGAGTAAAATTAAATTAAATTAATTTATAGTAAGAAAAACTAGTATATAGATTTTTTATTCTTTTCGTCACCCACGAATTTAAACATAGAAATACCTTATTTTATGTTTGAATTCGTGGGTGACGAAAAGAATAAAAAAATAACAAAGTTAGAAGTGGCTGATTTTGGTGCACTTTAGTTAGATTTCTTTGACTTAAAATGACAAAAACCTAATATTGTTGACGAACCTTTCTATCGATTTCCTTATTTTATTGTTTTACTAGGAGTTCTAAGAACCATCTTAGCCGACAAAAGACTTACTTTTTTGTTATATTCCGCTATGGTGTACGCGCCGGTCGAAAAACTTCACATTGTTTCCATAAGAATATTACTGCGCTATGTGGGCCTTAATGGTATCGTTTATGGGGCGCAAATAGTTTTATTACAATCTGTATTTTATAATTTCTACGATACAATTTAAAATTTAATTGATTTTCCCATAGCAAAATACAAAACATTTATGGGCATTCTTTAATAGGCGCCAAATGAGTACTGCAAGGGCGGTAATATCACTGGAAATACATTAAACAAGACTGATATGGAATTTGAATTTTTTTGGAAATTTTAATGAATTACAATGAAATTAAACGAGGAACATTTCTGGCAATGATCAATAACAATTGACCAATCCCTGTACTGATGAGGGATGAGTCCCGAAACACGTGTCTACAGATACCCTTTGTAATTATTATTTATTATTTTCTTTCTTTAAATATTTTCGACTCAAACCGTTGCAATGCACTGTAGTACTGGTATGCAACAAACAAATATCTATCGTGCAATGTCCGGCGGGGTATATGCTCGGGAAGTAGTTGTTTCAATAGATATTTGTCAAAAACTTACAGCCTCCACCACAAAATAAGTAAAACTTTATTTTATTACAGAAAAATGAATATATAATTTAAATTACAATAAAATTAAACAAGGAAAATGTGTGGGAATGATCAATAAAATTCGATCAATATTTTTGTTAATTGCAAAAATTACTTACACTGTAAGTTTTACAAACATCTATTGAAACAACTACTTCCCGAGCATTTACCCCGCGCAGACATTGGATTACGTTTAATTTCATTGTAATTTAAATAACTGCAAATGTGTGAATCATTTTATTTAATTATATAATTTAAGTTCAAACGAAAAATAATAAATCCCAAATAAACGTTAATGCAACAAAGTTGCGACTTTTTTTATATGCAGGGGTTTCGTCCTGAAAATATTCTACATTAAAACTACACGAATCCGCCGGGGCGGAAAAAAATCCCCGACACGAAATCCCGGACGCGCCCTCTAATTTCCTCCCTATTACGCAAATACAATTTGCTTAATCACAAAATTCGCATAATCCCCACATAAATGGGGATTATCCGCAATAGAAATTCCGCCTTTTGTATATACGTGCGTCCCTAATGAACGCCGAGTTTCCCCAAAATTTGATTCTCCGAATTCACAAATTGCTTATTGATTACACAAAGTGCGGTAAATAAAATATCGGGCACTTGCGTAACTCCATTGATGGAAAAATGCGAGTTAATGCTTAAGTTAAATTAGATTGGTAAGTAACTTAATAATTGCGAGGCTTTGTTGAATCACTCACGTGGAAGAGGGGAGAGAATTGTAATAGGAAGTGACCTCATCAATGGTGTTTCATATAATTAGTGTTGGATTAAATTGAGTATTTTTTTATTTAACATTGAATTCGTGTAAATTTACAGAATTAAATAACATGATAAGTGATCACTTATCATCTGCCTGATGAAGCTACTGTGTAGCGAAACAATTGTTGCAGTGTCAACTCTAATAAACTGTGGAATATTAACAAGTTCAATGTGTTTTATTTACATGTGAATATGGATTTCCACCTCTACGATCCAATCCAAGAATTAAATAATATTTACAATACATATATTACATTACAATTTTACGAAATGACTATCGTCTTTCCGCTTCGGCTATTATTTGATACAGTTATTTAAGCCACAGATAAAACAACAACAAACAACACAAAATAAGCAAAAATAAATTATTAAAATAAAATGAAAATAAAAATGTGACATTTTTTTATATATACAACAATATTTATTAACAATTATAATGAAATTAAACAAGGAACATTTCTGGCAATTATCAATAAAATTCGATCAATTCCTTTTTCCAACTGCAAAAATTACTTACACTGTAAGTTTTACAAACATCTATCGAAACAACTACTTCCCGAGCATTTACCCCGCTGGACATTGAATTACACAATAGATATTTGTTGTTGTTTAATTGAAATCAATATTTAATTAAATTTACAATAACGTAATAAACATTGATTATGTATATCACACAAAAATTAATTAATTAATATTATGGTCGATAGCTATTTAACTATTTTTTATGTGATATACATAATCAATGTTTGTTACGTTATTGTAAATTTAATTGTTAATAAAGATTATTATATATATATATATATATAAACATGCCATAGAGCTAAAAGTGGAAATAATTTATATATATACAAACATCTTTATTTGTGAAATTGAAACAGTATATACACAATACGGTGGAAAACCATTACATTACTATATTATACATAATAAATTTCACAAATTGGCTATCGAAGAGTGGTCTTTCAGCCTGTCTCTGTCCAGTCTATGTCATTTCTTTAAATGTTATGATCTGAAACGTCATTGTCAATGTCCGGGTGATTGGATGCAATGAATTGATAGATGGTTGATTCTGGAGTTTTATATCTGGAAGGGATCGCCAGGTTGAAATAATTTATTAATTATTATCAAATATTTTTTTTATTTAATTTATTTAAATAACTATATCCAAGTGAATAAATACTCTTTTCTATTTATAAAAATAAATTCTTCTTCTTATTAAAAATAATTTAAAAAAAAAATAAACAAAATTTTATATGCAAAATGTGTGCTTTACAGCTGTGAATATTTGGAATGCGCAATCGACTTTTACCCCGACCGATAAATATCCCTTCAGACATCAAACCGTTTTTTGATTGTCTCGAACTTTTTCAACTCCAACTTCACCCATTCGGTTTAATACGATATCGATTTCGCCCCCTTCGAAAAGGAAACCGATAAATATTAAAAAAAAACGACAGAAAACTCCGAGTATTCTTTATTTTTTTCTTTTTTTATATAGATCGTTTTGCGTAACTTTTCAACTAATTAAGTTTCAATTGCGTCCTCGTTTTTTTTTTGTTCCTTGCGCTTCTTTCTTTTGTAAAAAAATTAAACCCGCGGCATCGCTCTTTATAATGGGGTCGAGTATTATTCGCCCCGGGGGGGTTTTGGATTTTATATGCACGTAAGGGAAAAACCCTACCGTTTTTTTTTTGTTCTTTCTTTGGTTATGTCGTCGCGGGGGTAATTTTCGGTGATTCCTCCAGGAGGTTCGCGGGTAATTTCAGGAGGGCTCTCACGCGGGTTGTAATTAAGTCGGGAAAGAGGTGCTCCGTAAAAATGAGTTAAATAAGTGGTTGGAGTGGAAGGGACGTGATCGTTCAAGGACAATCGACGTAAATTGATCAATTGTGCGCTTCTTTGGAAGTGGTTCAATTCGAAATTGGAGGATGTCGGGCTGTTTGTGTGTTTCGATGGTTTCACGCTTTGCCGAGCGGAAAATGTTGACGTTGTTTTGTTTCACTCCGCGGAATTTAATCTATAATTCTGTTATTTTAAAATTCTAACACAAAAATAAAAATAAAACTTTACTTACAAGCTATTAATAAATTTAATAAACTACGCAACTACTCAAGCTCTACTGTTGGTGTTCATAAAAAATACAATAACAATTAACAATTATCAAAATCGATTATTTTAATAATCGAAAATTTAGGTTTGATGTAATATTTTTTGGTTACAATTGATAGTCGTTAGTTCTTCTCATATTTAAATATCTCGTTATGAAAGTCCACGATTTCACCATTGCCATCAACAATACAAGACTCTGGTGGGATGTTTAAAAGTTTCAATTTAATTAGGTTCATTTTTAATATGGATTTTCATTTGCATTGTTTTACATTCATAGTTTTATTTATTGAAGTACTAGTTTCTACGAAAAAAAAAAAAAACATTTTCAGGATTTTTTTATTAACTCAAGTAGTATTGTCTTGTTTTTAGAAGAAAATCGTATTTTATAACATTGAAACTACGAAAGAAACACTGTTGAATATATCGAATACATTATTACTTTCCATTCCATTCTTATTCTTATGGTACATATCCATAAATTTCTATATTTCCGCTCGTAAACCCCTTTCGACGCACTCTCGCAATTTATAAATTGTAAACCCACATCCACATCCAGTAAGTAGGTGTTGGTCTCGATTTGCAAGGTGGTATTGATTCTGTTTTATAGCTGTACATCCCTGTTTCTTCGGAATGCGAGAACAAGTCTCACCCGAAATCCATTACGTAAAAATCTTATCGAAAAAAAAAAAAAAAAAAATAAATAAAATTAAAATTTATTTACAAAAAATAAATGGATTTATCAACCAATACTTTTTGTAATAATTTTGTTTTCCGTTAATAAACGAAACTAATATCAATAGACTTATTTAACAAATATAAAATTCAAGGTTGCTTTTAAATTGAATAAAACAACTGTTTAACTTTCAAAATACGCTACACGTGTAGCGTTTCAATATAATATTTTGAAAGTTAAACAGTTGTTTTGTTCAATTTAAAAGTGAGTATGAACTTTCAACAATTAACAGCCGATTCAATTAATTATTCAAGGTTGCTATGAAGAACAATGTTTATGTGATTTTCAAAAAACATGTAGTCGAAACTAGCTGAAGAAAATAATTGTGATAAAATTCCATTTCAATAGACATTTTGGTGAACAAAAAATTAAGAGTTTCAACCACGTGTGGTTCAATATTTTATTTATAAAATTGAAAAATAACAATAATAGAAATAAGTATTTATTCATTTTGTCACAGTTTTTCAAATTAAATTCAATAAAAATAATTAATAATATCACTGAATAATTATTTATTTATACATAAATTCACTAGTTTCGAGTCATTTTTTCAAGTGAAACAAATTACAAAAAAGTTACATTAGTTTAACGTGAACAGATAAATTGATTAAAATATTACAAAAATTCCCAAAAGCACTAAATCTGATTGCTCGTTTAGCAGATTAATAAGATTATTCATTCTTTTGAAAATTCCGACGGGTTCTTAATACTTTGATTATTCCATGTAGATTCTTTTTATCTATTGACTTCTTTGTATTATGAACTGGAAATATAAAAAAAAAAATAAAAAAAATAAAAAACAAAGAAAGTTGTACCTTTCATACACTTATGTAAAATTTTCATTTTTGAATATATTCTATAGTGTTTATTCAGTGATATTTATTTATTTATTTATTTAACGGATTTACCTTTTTACAAATCTACAATATATCATGATATATCTTGAATTACCTCGGAGTTACCATCATGATAATTAATTATTTTCCTTTTAACCTCTGCGACTTTCTTTTTACAAATGTCCATTGTGCAAGCATATACCCCTCCAGACATTGAATAATCTGGAGGGGTATATGCTCGAGAAGTAGTTGTTTTCATTTTTCTTCGAATATATTAAATAAAAATGATTTGAAAATAATTAATAAATTATTTCCACATTTAACTCTGTGACTATTGACTTACTTATGTAAGTACGTTAAACAAATGCACATTAAAAAAACTACTTCCCGGGCAAATACCCACGCCGGACATTGAATTATGAATACTGTTTTCTATTTATTTTTCTTCGAATAGTTTCGACTTCATGTCAAGTAAAAAAAAATAAATACAGATGAAACAATACCAAATATTTTAATAAACAATCTAGTTAATTCATCATAATGTTATTACAATTTAAATCAATAATTCTTCTAATTCAATCAACATTCCGATTAATTAAACCAAGAAATTAAAAACTTTCATCATTTCCCATCATCCAGTTGTTGCGGTTAAATACCCCGCATTCCCACAAAGATTCCTCTTCTGTCGGCAATAGAAAAAAAAAGAACGCGGAGCGGAATCGGACGGGAAATGCTAACGCTCCACTGAAGCAAAACGGGAATCGAAAGGTTCCGCACAAAAGTGGCCGGCGTGCGGTAAATAAAGTATCAATTTTCGATTGACGCAGAATGCGGATCGATAGAATGCAGTTTAAATATTCTGGATACGGTTAGAGGAATTCAATTTCAAAGATAGTTATCTTTACATTTTTGTTGTCGTTTTTGCTGCATGTGTTTGGATACGAAAAGGATCTAGATTGGTATTGGAGTTTGTCTGTCTGTAAGTTTGTTTCTGTTTTTTTTTTTGTGCGGATTTAGGGTTTAATAATAATAATTTATTTATTTATTTAACCCAACAGCCAAAAGGCCAATTACAAGATAATTTAAATATTACTTTGTAAAATTAAAGTAAGGTATCATAGTTTAACATAAATCAGTGTGAAATATACAAATCAAGACAATTGCTATACGTGACAAATAATAATAATAATGTTTATGTTTTAGGAAACAAATTCCCAAATTACAAGACAATTTAGTATTAACAAAACGCATTAAAAGTAACAATTAAAAATAATAACATTACATTTCGCAATTAACAAAATTCTAGTAAGGATGTTAAAGGTTGAAAAAATACATCGCAAGTTGGTGGAAGTTGATTAAACATATTGCAGATCGCATTAATAGGCGATTTTAAACCAAAATTAGTTCTATGATAATTAATATTGAATGTAGTCTTAAATATAGTGTTGAAGGTTGGAATATGCAAGCCATCAAGCTGTAAAATATCAGGACAGTCAATACGATCGTGCATAAGTTTGTGAAAGAATGAGATGCCTAGTCTGCGACGTCGGCATTCAAGAGAGTCAACATTAAATTTGTCAAGCATTAGTGAATGATCAGGGTATAGGCCCTCAACTTTGAAATACAGAATCTTGAGGAACTTGCGTTGAACACTTTCCACAAGATTAATCTGAAGTTGAGTTTGTGGAAGCCAAATTAAAGATGCATATTCAAACTTCGAACGGACGTAAACATTAAATAGGGATTGCAAAGCATTCGGATTTCACAGATTTGAAGAATTACGATGAATGAATCCTAATGCTTTGCAAGAGTTCTTAACAAGTGTCTGAACGTGAGGATTAAATGTAAAATTGTCATCAAACCAAACACCTAAATCTTTGAAAACTCTGACTTTCTTAATACAATGTTGCTAATTACATAATTAAAAGAAATCGGTTTAGATTTCTTGGTAAAGGATATATATTTACACTTATCCCTATTCAAATTAAGATAATTAATATTACACCAATCCGAGATAATATCAAGTTGATTTTGTAAGCATTGACAGTAGCATTTGTTGAGTAGATCTTTAAGTCATCCGCATATAAGAGGTGTTTACATTTTAATAAATAAGAAAGATCATTTATGGAAAGGTTGAAAAGTAACGGACCTAAAATGGAGCCTTGGGGTACACCTGAGCTTGGAAAATATGAATTTGATGAATACTGTTTTCTATGTAAACATATTTTGAATGTAGAAATGGTGAATCCGTAAATAAATGAAATTAATAATTTATTTATTTAAAAGAGAAAGTAATTATTAAATGTGTGAATTAATAAATAATTTTCAGATTTCTTTGAATTTAATTTATACTACAAGAGATTATTCATTTCATTGCATTTATTACTATTTAGCATGAAATACGCAGAAAACTCCAATTCCAAGATTAAAATCCAGCGCGCTCTGCGTTTATTATTCATGAACATTTTCCTATTTTTTTTATTATTATTTTCAGTGTTATTGTTACTGGGACGCGATAATTACGGCTTTTGCTTTACTTGCAACCGTCGCATGATTAAAATCTACAGAAAACATAAATTAAAAAAAAGAGAGAGATAATGAAAGCTGAAAATAATAAGCGTTTCGTCAAAACCGAATAGAAGCTAGAGATGATTCCGGTGGAAAAATGTGAATGGTTGCGGCTGAAATGAATCACATAATGGCGGCCGCAGAAGAGTCGAGGGGGTTTATATAGAATGTTACTCACACGCTCCGAAAATACACCACAAAGAATACGCGCGAAACTGATAAATCCGTCCGCTGGATGTTTATTTGCATAATAATGGATTATTTTATGAAGTTTGTGCAGGTACATGCTTGAGATGTGATGTTTTCTTTTATGAAAATAAGATTTGCTCGTGTTGAAAGGATGGAAGGGGGCTGTTTGTTGCACAAAGAATGTATGCATTTATTAATTTTGAAATGAAACTAGAATTTTGTTCCGTATGATACGATACTAAATTTAAAGTATATATATTTTAGATGTTTTGAATTTATGATTCTGGCATAATTTGAATATAAAACTTAATTATTAAAGCTGCGATTTTACGCCTAATAGACGGTGCGATTAACGCCAGAGCATGCAGTGGTTTTTACAAAATGTGTGTTTATTTTATTCCAACTTTGATTTTTCAACCTACCGGCAAACGTCTGAACTACTAGGAGCTGTTCTAAATAAAAATGACGGCGTGGAACTAAATTTGTTCTCATTGACAATTTTATAGGATTAAGGAGCATACAAACAATAATATTATGAATGTGTTAAATATGGATATTAAGAGGAAGACTTTCCACGCATACTCAGATATATTTAATATAGACTAAATGTAGTTTTGTAAATTAAGTTAATTTTTGAAAAAATATTTTTTTCACTTTTTTGTTTTTAAAAAATAAAAATTATCTGATGTCGTTCATCAGTAAATAATCTATCTGCCTGTATTTAATGTTTATTTTTTTATGACTGTATAACATTGTTAATCCATTAAAACGGAAACGTATTAAGGATCGCAGCCTTAAATAAAAATTTGATTTAGTCTGCTATAAATGAGACCGTCTGTGATTAATAATTTTGTTTTATTTTAGCGATGAAGCTCGATCGTTGGGTTTCACCGTGCTGGTCGACATGCGGGGGGCCACCTGGTCGACTGTGAAGCCCATCCTCAAGGCACTACACGAGCACTTCCCGCCCGGGGCAGTGCACCAAGCTTTAATCGTGAAACCCGATAACTTTTGGCAGAAACAGAGAACTTCGCTTGGATCACATAAGTACAAATTTGAGGTAATTTCATATACTGTATGATAATTGATACAAAAAAACTACAACTAATCCGTTAAAAAAAGAGATATTCCTTAACTTTGGATATCTCAAGGCCTTCAATTATATGCATAGATTTTTTATAGTGTCAACAATGCTTTTATTATCGACACTATAAAAAAAATTTTATAGTGTCAACAATGCTTTTATTATCGACACTATAAAAAATCGATACTTGTTCTGGTACTTTCTTGATAGAACCAAATTTTCATATTGGATAAATTTAAACACTCGTTTTGTTATATGTTTTTGTTTCATCTTGCCTGATATGTGTTTCGATCGGTTACGATCATTTCTAAAGTTAAAACTATTTTGCATTTGACAAATGTCACAGTTATTTTGATTTGTCAGATTAAATGGCACACCCGCTATGTCCACCATTTAACCTAACAAATCAAAATAACTCAAAATGATGTTGCAAATATGTTAATTCCATGTAGAATTTAAGTGTGGTTTTATATTTTTCCGTAGACAAATATGATAAGCCTGGAAGCCTTGCCGAAAATCATAGATACCTCACAGCTAACTTCCGATTTGGAAGGGACGTTGAGCTACGACCACTCCAATTGGCTGGAGACCAGGCTGGCCGTGGAGGAGTTTTCCTGGCAGGCGGCCGACCTGATAGACAGGCTGGACGACCTACAGGAGGACCTGGCCAGGAACGATTTCGCCGAAGACGTCAGCGGTGCTAAACACAAAATCGATCTGCACAATGAAATGAAGAACAAAATCAAAAAAGTACCGGTCGAGGATGTTAACATTCTAGGTAATATATTTTATTATTGAGAAAATATCGATATAAATATACGGGGTGTTTCAAATTCGAGTCTCACCATGGGGATCTCGCTTATTGTAATTTATTATAATTCGGCAAAAGTGCCGAATTTAAACCTACCCTCTAGGTTTAAATTCGGCACTTTTGCAGAATTTCATGCTGATTAATATTCCGTTGAGAAAACTGGGCAAAGTTTCTTTGTTTTCAAGAAAAATGAAAAAACTGAAAAATACGATTTTATTTTTTTTTTTATTTATATCTTCGTTATTTGAAGCAATATTTCAATACAATAAAGACATTCTTATAGCACCTACCCTCTATCTCTTATAATAAGCGAGCTCCCCATGGTGAGATTCGATTTTGAAACACCCTGTATATTTATATTGAAAACATATAAACTTTTACTTATACCGGGTGTTGACACAATCAGGGATTTTACATGTAAAAACAATTTTATGCACATTCCTGCTTTCCTGTTCAATTTACAGAAAAACTGCAAGAATAAATTGGGTTAAAAATTTTGAAATCCATGGAAAACAATAATTCTTTAATTTTTAACATATCGTATAGGAGAAGTTGTGCTAGCAAGACATTGTCGAATGTCACATGAATATCTGCTGAAATGAGCCTATGTGCCTTTATGTAATATACCAGTAACTGTACAGCATATCCTTATTGAATGTTTCATTTTTTTAAAGGAAACAAGACTAATAGAGTATTTGTAATTTTTATTATTATTTATTTATTTATGATTTAAATTTATAAATGCACCCTTTACATGCATCTTTATTTATCTAATGATAATCGAAGATATTAGTCAGTTCTGCTAAATATGTTTGTTTTAAATATTTAAATATTTAAAACGTGTTTGCAGTTCGACCAATGTTGTCGAAACGCCCTAAAAACTTGTAATTCATTCATTCTATTATTAATAAATATTTAATAAAATTTGATTACTATATGTTTACATTGAATTAGCCATGACTTACGAAAAAATCCATGATAAATTGCAATCATAGAAAATATGTCAAAAGTGAGAATATTTTTAATTTCTTTATCAATATAATTTTATAGCAGGTTTTCGCTTTTTTTTACCCAATATTGGTCGCGTTCAGGGAATTGTAGCGCTTAAGCGCTTTACGAAAGCGGTTTCTCTGAACGGTACCGCTTTATGTGTGGCGCTGTACCGCTTTATCAAGCGGTAAAGCATATATTTTTTCCGCTTGATCGCTTTTCAAGCCGTGCAGCTGTAAACAAAACGGCCATATTTTCATGAACGTCCTTAACATCGAAAGCGTGTTCAGGGAACATCAAGCGCTTTGCGCTGCAGCGCTACATCTCTAAAATTCCCTGAACGCGACCATTAAAAAACATTGCATTTGAAAAAAATAAACATAATCCGCAATAATAAATATTCATGAATAAAAATACTTGCAATTCAATTCAATTTATTTATTTCCAAATAGAAAATACATTCATGGGTGGGTCATATTTGGTAAGATGCAAATGTAATACATTGGTGTTTCTAAAATTAATCACAAGGTTTTGTTCAATCAAATAAAATTCGCATTGTATTTAATATACTTAACGTACTAAGTGAAAGAAACGAAATTTATTTCAACTTAATTCAAACATCGATGTGAAGTTATCTACGGTTTTCCAGCCACGGTTTTTCGGCCTTCACCATGGCGGATGTGCCGGGCTTTCGTGGTTCATCCACGGATTTTATTTCCCATTTATATACATTAGCATATTAATAGTAACCTGAAAGATTGCTTTGAATAACTGTAGCAATATAATTATTACAATTTGTAAGTTATCCACGGTTTCCAATAGAAAATCAGTGAAATTTCAAAGTTCAAAACGACCGACTTTGGCGCCTTTAATTTTGGATTTATTTGGCTTAGATTATTCCTGGGGGTCTTAAGAATCACATCAAATAATAAAAAAGTTTATTTTTTTATTTTAATTATTTTTTTAAAATTTTTTATTATACACGGTTTTCAAGAGAAAATCGGTGAAATTTCAAAGTTTAAAACGACCGACTTTGGCGCCTTTAATTTTTGATTTCTTTGTCTTAGATTGTTACTAGATGTCTTAAGAACCATATCAAATAATAAAAAAGTAATTTTTTTTATTTTAACTATTTTTTAATTTTTTTTATTATCCACAGTTTCCAACAGAAAATCGGTCAAATTTCAAAGTTCAAAACAGCTACTTTGGCGTCTTTAATTTTTGATTTCTTTGTTTTAGATTGTTACTAGATGTCTTAAGAACCACATCAAACAATAAAAAAGTTTACTTTTCATTTTAACTATTTTTTTTTTATTTTTTTATTATCCGCAGTTTTCATGAGAAAATCGGTCAAATTTCAAAGTTCAAAACGACCGACTTTGGCGCCTTGAATTTTTGATTTCTTTGTCTTAGATTGTTACTAGATGTCTTAAGAACCATATTAAACAATAAAAATAGCTTCCACCATGGCGGAAAAACCGTGGCTGGAAAACTGTGGATAACTTCACATCGGTAATTCAAACATATTTTACCACGGGATAAGTCGAATATACTTAGTGTTAATTACAATTAATGATGCGTCCGCTAATAAAACACAGTGGAAACCATATTTTCGGATATTCAAGAGCAATTTATATTTATGATCCTCAAACACTAATGCATGCTCCCATAGTTGAAGCTTCGAACACACTCCATCCATCTATCCATAAGCAATTTATGGGTTTGCGTTTTATGTTTTGTTAATTCAAATAAAATGCTCCCTGCAATGAAATAAATTACAGCGTTTATTAAATTATGTTTTACTACAGCAATTAATTTTTAAACAGAGAAAAATTATCATAATATTTATTACATATATATTATGTAATCAATGAATATTATGATAATTTTTCTCTGTTTAAAAATTAATTGCTTTAGTAAATATATATATATATAAATATATATCTTTACTCAGACTATATAGATAATTTTAACAATATAAGAATATAAATAATTACAATACATGTAGGTGTTAGTCTGTCTGGGCTATCGACCAGAGGTCTTTCTGCCCTGATTACATAATAATAATCCATAATTATGAGAATATTTTTTTCTGTTTAAAGCTTTGAACATACTTCATCCATCTATCCATAAGCAATTTATGTTTTTGCATTTTATATTGTTCCGTTAATTC
This sequence comes from Philonthus spinipes, assembly GCA_963082785.1. Taxonomy (NCBI): domain Eukaryota; kingdom Metazoa; phylum Arthropoda; class Insecta; order Coleoptera; family Staphylinidae; genus Philonthus; species Philonthus spinipes. Next base: position 4,630,037 of record OY720306.1, read on the forward strand.
TATCAAAATGGACCCCGCAATGAAATAAATTCCAGCGTTTATTAAATTGTGTGTTATTTCAGCAATTCAGTTATAAATAGAGAAAAATAATCCTATTATTATATTTATTTATTACGTAATAATAATCCGAAAATATTAGAATTTTTTTTTTCTGATTAAGATCAGAATAATTTTTTCCTATGAACGGTGGAGACTTCTATTTCGTTATACATATTAATTCGATGCAATAAAACACCTTCAACTTTAACAGTTTTTAGTTAAAAGTGTTTTATATTTTTTTTATGTTTAAAATCAGTATATTTTTCTCTGTTTAGGATAAGGATCTTTTTTATGTTTAAAATCAGGACTTTTTTGTCTCTTCGTTATCATGATCTTTTTTGTCTATTTGAGTTGAGGATCTTTTTTTTTTTCTGTTTAAAATCAGGATTTTTTATGTTTGAGATCAGGATATATTTTCTCTGTTTAAAACGAAAACAAGGATTTCGTTTTTTTTTGTTAATTGTTAAGGCTTTCACTTCGTTATACATTTTGAGTTTATTAAATAAAACACTTTTTAACTTTGTATAACTTGTTGTTTTATTACTAAATTATTTTAGCAAGTGATTAATGACACTCAAATTGAAGAAACTTCATTAAAACACTTAGAAATATTTCTTCACTACTTTAAAGTGAATGTAACTCACTAAACCTGCATACATTTATTTATTAGATTTTATAAATGAAATTTATATTGTAAAATGGAGATTCCGTAAATAAATAACTAATAATTTGAAAAACATAAAAAAAACATAAAAACCTAAAAAGTAATTAATATTAAACAACTTAATTTTGTATTCCCATGGCTTCCAATTTTATGTATATCATTCCTACTAATCTATTTAAGAGCAACTGTAATATTACTTAAATGAACGACACTTAATTATACTCACAGACATCTTCATTAATTCGTCCCATTGTATCGCCTGGATCAATTTAAATCCGGCGATCCCTGGGCCCGATTGCCGGGAAATTGCACATTAATTAACCTTTGATCCCGCATTAGCAAATAGGTGTGGGTTTCATTGATTATCGCCGCAGAAATGCGCTCCCGTAATTCGGGGTTAATTGCTTTATAAACAAAAACCGCCAGCTCGCGCGGAATTGCCAGTTGTAAAGTTTTACGGAGGAAATTCCGCGAGGAATTATCGCACTATTTCAGGGGTTTCTTTAATTTCAACGCGAATGGGAAGTTTCTCTCGTCCGTGGGATATTATCAAGCGTTTGACGAATATAAAATTTATTACAGGTGGGGTTAATCTGACGTTGGGAAATTTATGCTGTAAAAATTCGCATCAATTCTGAGGCTCAAAATAAAAAAAAAATGGTGATGTGTCCATCATGGTACTTTCCCCGGTGAATACGGTCAAATAAGTTTCTGATCGAAAATTTAATAGGAAAGCAAAATGATTAATAGAAACCTCAAAACGTGCATATTTGTTGAAATTGGCGGTTCGAAAATTTTCACGATCACAATACTTTTCCTTGGACAGGGGTCCGGGGAAAGTAAAAAACAATTGTATTTAAAATTAGTTAGTAGTATCAAAGAGGATGAAATACTAGTTACTCTATGGTAGTATATATAAATTTATTAAATTTTTCATGTATGTCTTATAGTTATAAAAATGGTCTATTCCGTTAAATAAACAAACTGTATTTTAAGTAGTATTATAATAAAATATAGTCATATATACTGGTGTGAGTTACATGAAGATTAATGAACATAATAAAACCACTGTAAATTTTTACTCGTAAAATTTATTTCAGTCCAGATGACATTTCGAACCCGACATGTTCATTCTGAATAGAGAAACAGTTACAATTGTAAAATATATTTTCTGAAGAAAAATTTACAGTGATTTTATTATAAAATACAGTCATATCAAGAAAATTTTAGAAAAACATAAAGACAAGAAATAATAGAGTATATAACTGTTTTTCCTTAGAGAATTCTTGTAATAATTGTAATATATAGGTCTAGGAAAGACCTATATACTCTATGATTTATTTATTTAATTGTTTAATGGATTTACCTATTTAAAAATCTACAATATTATTAATACTATTCATGTATAGTGGACAGAAATAATTTATTTCCCAACAGAAATACATTCATTTACAGGAAAAAATATAAAAAAGTACTTAAATGTAAAAAAGCAATACATATATAGAAGATGCGAAGATGAAATTAGACAACAAAAAGGCATTAGATAATACAAAAAATACAAAATGGTTGTAAAAAATTAAGCGTGGATTACTAATTAAATATAAGGAATTTAGGTAAATTGGGAAATTAATATTGTAAAATATTAGTGACAATTTTTTATAAATTATTTTGAACTACACAGAAATATATCTACATATTGTTGAACATCAAGATGCACTAGTTTAATGAAGTTAATTGGGGAATAATTATAAATGTTGTACAGTTGCTCTGGGAACATATATATTTATTAGTACCAATAGATGTAGATCATTTATTTCAGTAATTTGGAAATGGAGATTCCGTTAATAAAGTAAAATTGAAATTGAAATTACGAATGATCTGATGTAAACATTTTAGGAGTAGGATTTTACGTCTCGTTGTAATATAGTTAGATCAAATATTGACAACAGGCAGGTCACTGTAGGAAATCGCAGACCGATTTTATAAAATACAAAAATTTTACTTTTTTTTGCATAAACGCATTGTAATTGGACGCCTAGACGCAAGCAAAATGTTCCAATTTTGGGCGCTTTTTTTATTGTATAAATATCCCGAAATGGTTCCCCGATACTCCAAAAAAAAGAAAACCTAACATTATTAAGGAATCTTTCTGTATTGTATTATAATGTGATATAAACGATAACTGTGTGTTCCTTGTTAACAGTTAAAATATATTGAAAATTTGTTCTGAAAAGTAATTTATATGTATGCTAAAATAAATAAAACAAAGAAAACACATTTGAAAGATCTTGAAAATTTGTTCTACAATGTACTCATTAACACTAAAAAAAATTGTATTTATTAAGCTAATTTTAAACTTTAAAACAGGATGTGATTGTGCTTAATTTTTGAAGCAATTAAAAATATTTTGGATATAAATATACATTTTATAAAATTGTATCGATCATGAAATTTAATTTAAATTGTTGTAATTTACAGCAATGAAAATATAGAACTAATCGTAAAAAATAATCACATTGTTTCTATTATCTTATCATTGCAATACTCCGAGTGCCTCGTAAAGCATCGCTCGTTGAGATCGTTTCCGTAGGAATGTAAAGACAATACGTGATCGCCCCGCGGTCTACGTAAACAACGGCCGAAACGGCTTCCCTTTTGCCACTGAATATTCCTACCACTACATTTAAATGGTCGCATTATCGATAACAGCAATTGTTATTGGCGACGATAGTCGTTTTTGTATTCGTGCGCGATTTTAAATTGAATTTATGCCCGTCGTAATAACCGCTTCCTTTCCCTCCGTTGGGGTATTGTTTTATTTTATTTTATTTTATTCTCGCGATGATAAATCGTGAATTTATTAATATTCACTTCGGATGTCATTGTGGAGAATGGTGGGAAATGTTTGAATGGAAATAAAATGGCAAGGTGTTAATTTATTGCTCTACCTGGAATGAATCAAGAGGTGAATGGGATATATGAAAATGTATTTTTGCGTCTTCACTTTAAATTTTGTACACTAAACTAAAATCTTTATACACTAAAGAAGATGGAATTATGGTTTACGAAATATATATTTAGTTTAATAGAAAAATTATATTAAAATCTTACCTAATTTTCAAATGTTAACAATTTGAGAAGTATTTAAACCTAAATAAATACCTGAAATAAACCTAAATAAATACCTGAAAATTTCGTATACATGGTTATGTATATTTAGCAATAGATCATATTTGTACTTTATGTTAGAATATTCTATATTTTTTCCAGTAATTTTGAAATCTGTATTTCTGTTGGGAAATGCATTATTATTATTATTAATCATAATAACCCCTACACCACCATTATGGTAGATGGGGATTTTAGATATTATATATTTATATATATATATATTAATCATAATAAATGAAAGGCAACGCAAGTGCCATCTTTCGCCCAATTTCATGTAGCATCGTCAACGATTTGGGTCTGCAAGGTAGACGACCGAGAATCATTATTTTCTTCACTAAAGGAAGGCGAGAACTTGTCCTGTTTACGTAGACCCAAATTGTTGACGATGCCACATGAAATTGGGCGAAAGATGGCGCTTGCGTTGCCTTTCATTTATTATGATTAAATCAGGTATATAACAACAATACAAAATCCGTTCAGCCGCCTTCATCAAGGCATTGCACATGGAACACACTAGTCTGATGAGGTTCGTAAAACCGAAATGGCCATCACTAGTTATCCATACGCTAGATGAATGGTGGCTGAACATTTTATTATTATTAATTCTATTTTTCAATTACAAAAACCTTTACATTTGTACATAGTGGCCTAAAAGAAAACTTACTAAATAAGAACTATATTTTTTTCTATATTTTTTAACATTCTACTAAATGAACATCAAAATACTCTATGTTATTTATTTATTTATTAACGGCCAAGCCTTTTTGAAAGATACAATATTTAACAAAAATAGATAATACAATATATAAGTAATGTTCTGCAACATTTGGGGTCTTCTCTCAGTGTATTGTTATATTTCTAGCTGGCTGTGGATTTACTAAATGTCAAATAATGTATTTTTTTCTTAAAGGCATTCACTTTAAGTTTTCTACACTAAACTGAAACCTTCATACCCTAAAGAAGATGGAATTAAAGTTTACGAAATATATATTTAGATCAATTGAAAAAAATATGTGAAAGAACAATAAAAAAAAATTGTTCTAAAATAATCTATTAACAATAAATAAAGAAAAAAACCACATTAATGATTTTTAATCCAAAAAAAAAAAAAACAACCCGCAAAAATAGCAATGAAAATAAATGGAAAAGTCATTGAAGAAATAAATAATACTAAATATCTAGGAATTACAATAAACATGAACTTAAAGTGGGAATATCACAATAATAAAATTATAAAAAAGAACTCGACACCTAATTTAGGGAAATACATAGCAGAAAACAGAAAGAGAGCAGTATACCATGACATATTTACATCTAACATTAATTTTGAAATTAGGCAAAAGATGGCGCTTGCGTCATCTTCAATTTATTATGATTAATTAATTATCTATTGGATATATGGGAAACACTACCGAAAAAAAAAAAACATTACGATGTTGCAACGACAACAAAATAAAATATTGAAATGACTCTACATGCTAAACAAAAACACATAAAATATTCGAAATCATAAATGCTTGTTTTCTAAATAATTTATTTTAAAATACAGTGTGAGTCATCGAAATGCCCGTCTTTTATATCTCCCTTGTAGAAAATAAAAAAATAATTTATTAATAAAATTTAAATAAAATGAAACAAAGATGATTCACACATTTGCAGTTATTTAAATCACAATGAAATTAAACAAAGAAAAATATCTATTGTGTAATCCAATGTCCGGCGGGGTAAATGCTCGGGAAGTAGTTGTTTCAATAGATGTTTGCAAAACTTACAGTGTAGGTATTTTTTTGCAGTTGGAAAAAGGGATTGATCGAATTTTATTGATCATTGCCAAAAATTTTTCTTTGTTTAATTTCATTGTAATAAAATTTACTTGACTACTAAAGACGCATAAGGTAAAATTATTATACAGGGTGTCGCATTTTAAATGGAACACCCTATATTTTGAAAAAATATAGACGGTTGTGTTCACTTTACTGTGCAGTTTTATTAGACACTAAATGTACATTTCGGATACTAAGTATCCATTATCAATAGTACAACTGAATAAGTACAGTTAGTATCCGAAATGTGCATTTAGTGTCTAATAAAACTGTGAAGTAAAGTGAATAAAACTGTCTATATTTTTTTCTATATTGAAAAACTTCACATAACTCTATCAAATTTATATCCTATATTTTATTGTTTTAAATAGAAAAGAGTATTTATTCATTCACTTGGTCACAGTTATTTAATTATATTAAATAAAAATGATTTGAAAATAATTAATAAATTATTTCCACATTTAGCTATTGATGTGCAACAGCAGGTGTACATTATGTAATTCAATGTCCGGCGTGGGTATTTGCCCGGGAAGTAGTTGTTTTAATGTGCATTTGTTTAACGTACTTACGTAGGTAAGTCTATAGTCACAGAGATAAATGTGAAAATAATTTATTAATTATTTTCAAATCATTTTTATTTAATATTTTATTGTTTTGTTCGATTCCTCTTTGAATGAACTTTACAACAATCTAACAGTCGTTACTGCAGATTTTTTACCTGAAGTTTTTCATGGTGAGAGTTTTTACTTTCAGAAATCGCTACAAGAGGGCGTAACTGTTGTCTGTTGTCTCTGCGATTGGTTAAGTTAGGGTAGGCTAGGTTATGTTAATAGAGCAATTTTCGGGAGGTCGCCTATAAGTCATATAAATAAGCATTTCCAGGATATATTCATCATGCATATAATGCAAAGTTTAGATTGTAATATTTTGAATTTTATTATTCAAAGTATCAAATAACATATTTTAGAAAACAAACCTTTTGTTTTCTAAAATATGTTATTTGATACTCAAAATTCAATTTTTAAATAATAGCAGTAAAACACTTTATGAAAATAAAAATCCGAAGTGTTATTCTTTTTTTGTCATAATTCACGAAACTGTACCAATAATTTAAAACGATTTTCGTTTTCTTTCTAGGTCGGAGTTTGCTGCAGAAGGTGTGCGGCAACGATACGGGCCAGGGCGGTGGGGGAGGGAGGGAATCGGATTCGCCCGGCAGCAGTTCCTGTGACAGCGACGTGAAATCTCTGGTCCTGCACAATTTGGAGGCCGTGCACACCTCGCACCAGAACCTGCTGAAACTCTGGCACCACAAGAAAATCAAACTCGACCAATGCTTTCAGCTGCGATTGTTCGAACAAGACTGCGAAAAGGTGAGAATACCGGAATTAGAATTTTGTTTGATTGTAATAATTCAAAATACGCATAAAATTGCAATGAAATGCATCTATTTTGGGATTAAATTGAAAACAACTGAAAAACTAAGTATGGATTTTTTTAGGTTTTTAAATATTCTGAAATTCTTATACACCAGGGTATAATTAATTATATTTGAAGGATATTTATAATGATGTAGAAGACTCAACCATCAAGAATATAATATATTAATTATTTTCAAATCATTTTTATTTAATTTACTCCATCCTTAGTTTTTGGGTTATTTTCAATTCAAACTCAGAATAAACAAATTTTATAGCAGTTTTCTGCATGTATTAATTTTTAAGAAATCACAGTATAAAACTGAGTGAGGCTATTAAAAAGAAGTACTCTTTGAGAATATGCACGTTTTAGAAATATTTCATTAACATAACTCGAAAACTCAATAAATTCGCAATTTAGGATTTAACAAAAATAAACTTTTCAGCTTTTTGAAAATACGCCATTCACAAATATTTACTGAAAGGCGTTTTAGTTTGTTAACCATTCATCCTGCATTGCGAATTTATTGAGTTTTCGAGATATGTTAATGAAATATTCTTAAAACGTGCATATTCTGAAACAGCACTTTTTTTAATATCTTCACTCAGTTTTATGAAGATATTTTATAAATATAATAATTGGTGTGATTTCTTAAAAATTAATACATGCAGAAAACTGCTATAAAATTTGTTTATTCTTAGTTTGAATTGAAAAAAACCCAAAAAATAAGGATGGAGTATTTTTAGTTTTTTACAAATTCTGAAAGAGCGTTCTTTAAAGCACATTTTGGCAATGTTTCATTAAGATATTTTTTTTTCTGAAAAACTTGATAATGACCGTCAAACGTCGAAACTTAAGTCGTGAATTTATGTATATATTTGTGTAATATAATATATATACATACAATAAATATTTTGTGGTAAAAACATAGTAAGTGTTTTATTGAGTTTCATTAAGATATATTGAAAAATCTGTAAGCTAGGAATGTTGAAAACACGATTTTCAATAAAATATCATTAAAACCATACTCTTTCGACAAATACGCGAGAATAACTCAAAATCTAAAGATGACTTTTTTTATAATATTTTTAAAGAGCATTCTTTGAAGCACATTTTGGCAAAATTTCATTAAGACACCTCGAAAGTTCTAGAAGCTAGCCATATTGGAAACACAAATTTTAATTAAATATTATTAAAACTACACATTTTTTGGCGAATATGTAAAAATAAATCAAAAACTAAGAATATTTAAATAAATTAAATAAAAATAATTTGAAAATAATTAATAAATTATATTCTTGATGGTTGAGGCTTCTACTTCATAATAAATATCCTTCAAATTGAATTAATTATACCTTCATTAGCCACCATGACATTTTGACTTTTTCTGTTAAAGAAGATCATTTTAGATTTTTATAGATTCTGAAAGAACGTTCTTGTATACACAGTTTGGCCACATATCATTCCAATATTTCGCTCAAGAAGTTCGCAATGTTGAAAACTCGAATTGCAATGAACTGTTAACGAAATAACAGTTTGGAGCAAATATTTATAAATAACTCAAAAATTGTGGATAGCTCATTTTCAGCTTCCATCATCTTTTGAAAGAGCAATCTTTACTTAATATCCATCCTCCTCGGTTTTTTGAAGATATATTAAATAAATGGTGTTCCTTTCTCTACTATTATATAGAGCAGGGGTTCCCAACCTTTTGAAAAACTGAACCTCCAAAAATAAACTGCTAAATATTTCGTACATCTCCCCCTTTTTCGAGGTAAAGGAAAAAAGTTTTAGTATGTTTAGACAAAAAAAAATCTTTTCATAAAACTTAGTTTTATTATAATTATAATGTATAATGCATAATACAAAAAAAAATAGGGGAGATGTACCTATTAACATTTATTATTAACAAGTAGTATTAATAATTAAAAAAAACAACTAGCCCAACTACCACATTAGTAGAAATAATGTGGTGGTTGGGCTTGTTTTTTGATATATCGCGGTTTACCTTCCTTAACTTCAAACGTAAATAAAGCTTAAATTTCAATTGCGTCCTGTACTTATTTTTAATATACAACATGGCGGAAAGCCCAGTTTCACACAAATATGATGTGTTAAAGGGCATTAAAAATTATAATGCTTTCTCTGAAATAATTTCATATTCAGCTCTTCTCTTTAATCAAGAATTACACAAGCTGTCTATTTTAAATTCATTTTTTAGACTTCCGTTTCATGAAATTTCAATTAATTGATCTCTTTCTTCCACTGAAAATTGACCCAACACGATTTCCGGAATGGATGAAAATAGAACTCTTATCCAGCTTTCACTATCTAAATTTTCAGGAAAGTAAATTCTCAACAAGACCCGCGCAATGTTTTTCAATGTCTTTAATCAGTATTTTATTTATTGTTTGTTCATTTTGGGAAATAAAGTCTTCTAATGTAGGTAATGCCGCAAACTTGTTTTTTTACATAATATAAGCACATTAAAAAGATCACACATCTATTGAAACAACTACTTTTGGTCTAGGGCAAATACCCCGCCAAAATTTGAACTACAAAATAGAAATTTGCTACCTCACAAATAATTTCATAATGCAACAATTTTTGATTTGAGAATATTTAATGCAAAGAACAAAAAAAAAAAAACGTTAGGGTAAATATAAGCCCATCTGCAGACACGTGTTTCGCGATTTACCCCTCATCACTACAACTCTTTAATGTTATTTAATTCTTTTTATAGATGTTTGATTGGATATGCCACAACCGCGACGTATTCCTGTTGAACTACGTTGAAATCGGCCACACCTACCAAATAGCCAAACAACTCCAGGAAGAACACCAGCACTTCACGATGAGCTCGATGAACGTATACGTGAACATAAACAGAATCCTCTCGGTGGCTTCCAGGCTGATCGAAAGCGGCCACTACGCGGGCGGTCACATCCGTTCCGTTGCGGGCCGTTTGGACCGGACGTGGAAAGATTTCGCTGCTGGTTTGGACGAACGGACCGCCGTTTTGGCGCTGAGTGTCATTTTCCACCATAAAGCCGAGCAGTACGTCGACAATGTCCCCGCTTGGAACAGCGCCTGCGAGAACAGCAATATACCATCCGAAATTATGCTGCTGGAGAATTCCATACACCAGCACCAGAATTTATACGAGTCGATGTGTCAGGCTTACACAGAGGTAAATCTTTGATTAAGGGTTGAATTTATTAATATATACAGGGTGTTTTAGGCGAACGGTCTTACTATTTTTTTCTCGAAACGTGGTGCAATAGAGCTTAGAAAAAAACAAAAGTAGCAAAAGTCTACTTGAAGTTTTTCGTGGTGATCGTTTTAACTTCTGGAAATCACTACAAGAGGGTATAACTGGTCGTTTCTGTCATAGGTTAAGTTAGGTTAGGCATAAGAGCAATAGAGCTTCGAAGTTTTTAATTGTGAAATTAAAACTAACTTCTAGAAGTCACTACAAGAGGGCGTAATTGATGGTCACCTAGGTTAGGGTAGGTTATGTTAATAAAACAATAGAGCTGCTAGAAACATGTATGTGTATTCTTTAATAAGTCATTCAACACAATCTCTATTACATCTCGTTTTCGAGAGAAAAAAAAAACGCGAAACACCCTGTATGTATATATTAGTGTTGGGCAAAATCGAGTGAATTTAGTAATCGAGTATTTCTGAATAACCAATTTTAAGTAGCTAAAGTTATTAAATAACAATAAAATTGAGTTTATTAATCAATAGGTGAAACTTCCCAATATTAATATTATAAATAATATTAAGAAAATGGTCATAAACTTCATTTTGCAGAGACAAAAAAGATCGAAAAGATCGACTTTGCCCATCTCTAGTATATATCCTCTTTCACTCTCACGAGCAAAGTTCATTAAACGCCATTAATATTTTTGTACACTCAAACAGTTTTCCACCATTTTGTTTTAACTAAATTCTCAATAGGATTTTTTTTTTGATTTATTTTATTTTGTGTTCATTCGAATCCTCATCCTTATAGGTTTATAATTCATACCAATCGCTTTTAAACGGACTTGATGTGATGCTTCAGGTGTGCCATAATTTACCAGAATCACAAATCAATGGTTCTGATAGGATTACTATTCTTTCGAATGTATGATTATTTTTTTATATATATATTTTTCTCCATTACAGCTTTTGGTGGTGTCGTTGGATCTTTTCACTAATCTTAGCCCTTCTGTACTACAACCCACTGGATACAATCCGCCGTGCGAAATGGACATAAAAAAAACGTTGCATTAGTGTTGTATTTAATGTTGTTTGTGAATATTTTATTCAGTGGATATATTCATAGATAACGCTGCATCAACATTGAAATGACGTTAATTTAACGTTTTTTTTATGTCGATTTTGTTCAGTGGGAAGATTTCATGTTTAAACATTTCACATCAGATTTAGTAATGATTTTTTTAAAATGAAAATCCAGACGTTATTCCGGCGCATTCACTATTTAAGTCTTCATGATTTTTTAAAGGTTTTTCAAAATAATAAAAATTAAAACACTTAGATTGAATATAAAGAAATTGAAAATAATTAATTATTAATCAATCATTTCAATTTCAATTTACTTTATTAACGGAATCTCCATTTCCAAATTACAATTATAATTACATATTAAAAATTTTATAAGAACAGTGTGACGCTCAAAAAAGATTAAAAAAAATATGTAAACTAGTCGAGAATTCAAAGTTATTCAATCTATTCTGTGTTTAATAGTTTTATTGGTTGATTTTTAATAATCTATTCATATTTATTTTATACAATAATTTTTTTGCGTAACATAAATCAAAAATTTATATTAGCTAATGTGACTTTTGATTTATGTTATGCAAGTATTCTATAATTTTTATGTAATTCAATGTCTGGCGAGGTACAAGCCTGAGAAGTAGTTGTTTTAATACACATTTATTAAAACAACTATTTCTCAGGCTTATACCCCACCCGTCAGACATTAAATTACATAATGGACTCTTCTATTTTTAAAACACTAATTTTTTTAATGTGACTCAAGCCTTAAAAAAAAACAGATTTTTGAGACGTTAGCAATAAATTTTCAACGTGACGTATAAATTATTACCCAAATAGATTTATAACTTACTCAATATTTTAATATACGAATCAAGCATGTCGTGAAAAATTTCATTGGATAATTGAATTGTTATATTAATATCAAATTTCATTTCATACAACTAAAAAATTGAAAGCTTGAATAAAATAAAATAAAATAAAATAAAATAAAATAAAATAAAATAAAATAAAATAAAATAAAATAAAATAAAATAAAATAAAATAAAATAAAATAAAATAAAATAAAATAAAATAAAATAAAATAAAATAAAATAAAATAAAATAAAATAAAATAAAATAAAATAAAATAAAATAAAATAAAATAAAATAAAATAAAATAAAATAAAATAAAATAAAATAAAATAAAATAAAATAAAAGCTTTATTATTTCGGATTAGGATAGGATTCTTCAAGTGTACAAGATAACACTTGAAGAATCCTATCCTAATCTGTACAAGTGTACAAGATAACACTTGAAGAATCCTATCCTAATCCGAAATAATAAAGCTTTTATTTTATTTTATTTTATTTTATATAACACTTGAAGAATCCTATCCTAATCCAAAATAATAAAGCTTTTATTTTATTTTATTTTATTTTATTTTATTTTATTTTATTTTATTTTATTTTATTTTATTTTATTTTATTTTATTTTATTTTATTTTATTTTATTTTATTTTATTTTATTTTATTTTATTTTATTTTATTTTATTTTATTTTATTTTATTTTATTTTATTTTATTTTATTTTATTTTATTTTATTTTATTTTATTTTATTTTATTTTATTTTATTTTATTTTATTTTATTTTATTTTATTTTATATGTGAAATGTTTAAACAGAAATTAAATGACAAAACAAAAACTCCTCCCCCTTATTTTTTATTTATTTTATTTTTTTATCATCGCATACAACCCACTATGTAGAATCGTTGAGTTATACAAAAAAAAAAAATAATAATAACCGAAATTAGTAGAGAGTTTTTCGAATGACTTATACGGTGTTGGTTTCTGTTTGTTCGGTGACAGGTTCATAGTACAAGCAAGAAGTTACTGTATCAGTTAGACCACCTGGTGCAAGTCTGCAATCAGCCAGAAACTGAAAGGAAACATGTAATTATATCTTTGAATTTCTATTTTAGTTATAATTAAAAATTAGTTTTACTTAATATTAACAGAATTTGAATAAATATGAAGAGTTTGAAATGAAGTGTTATCAATGGAAACATTTTTTTATCAAATTTGTTGAAAGCTAAACTGGGTAAAATTTGATTACATTGGTATTCAAATCATTACGAAGGATTTGAACCATGTACCCGAATCATGAATCTTAAACTAAAAGACAGAAAATATGCCTTTCTATAAAAAAAAGATAATTAAAAGAAAAGAAAAATCCTAGCGGAGCGTCTAAAAAAATCAAGAAGTAATATTGTTTGAAATTTGCGAAGCCATAATTGTACCAAAAAGTATTTCTGTTTTTATACAATGAATTATTTGTTATGAAAGTAACAAATAATTCTCCATTTGAGAATGATTCGTATTCGAATTACAAAATTAATAATTATTAATTAAATTAAAATTAAATAAATAAATTAAATTAATTATTTATTAATTTTAATCTTTTTACTTGGATTTCAAACATTCAACCAGTATTCAAATCCAAACATTACGTTTTGAATCCTGTGAAAAGGACAAATACTTTTAACAGAGCTTGCAGATACTTACTGATAGTATTGATTATTATTTTAATGTCCGTTAAATATAAAATTGATAATCAGTAATATTACAGATTTTGTTTAAAATAATTCAAAAATCATATATGCTTAAAGCAATCGATAGTTCAGGCTTTTACTGGATGAAACTCTACAATACAACGTTTTTTTAAGTTTCACAAAATTTATTGTAGAGACACTGCTACAATTGTTTCACCAACACAGTGGCATCATCAGGCAGATGATTAATGTCTTTCTTACTTTCTTCACAGTTCATTACTTGATAGATTTTAATAATAATAAATTTATTACCGAACAGGAAACAGTAGCCCAATTACAGGATAATACAAAATAATTTTACATTATAATAATAGTAAGACAAACATGAATATAAATATAAATAAATACCAGTACAAATATTGATACGAAAACAATAAAATATACAAATAAAGATTACAAATTGTAAAAAGAATTAGTAGCGTGATAATATTGATGAAAGCGTATCACAGAATATATCACAATCATAAAACCGTTCGTTAAAAATTCTACACATTGTGCTTAACATATTTGATTATTAATTATTTAATTATTTGATCAAAGATTATAGAGGCTATTATTATAAATGAAAAATCTTTCAAGTAAATGATGAACGTCAAAAAGTAAGTCGTAATACGAAGCTATTTCCTACGGAAAATTTTAAGTTTAACATTTACGTTATTAACTAATTTCATATTCTATGTATATCTGGTTAGAATGTGATGATAAAAAATAACGTATACGTTAAACTTAACATTTTCCATAAGGAACAGCCTCGTACTACAAGTTACTTTCTGATGTTCTTTATCGTTTACTTGAATGATTTTTCGATCCTATCAAATTTGACGAAGTGTGAGTAATAAACAATTTTGATTGTTTAAAAGTTTACTTTTTGTAATAATAAAAATAGAAATAAACTTTATTTTTCTATTATTATTAGAAAAAAATAGTTGTTTTAATAATTATCCTGTTGCAAATTTATAATACAAATTTTAAAAGGTACCCAGATTTAATTGAAATGATTCCATTGTTAACGTGAAAATTATCAAACAATGAATATCCGAAGTTGTTGTTTTGTTGGTGATGACAGGACGACAGTAACAATTACGGCAACAATCGCCCCGGTGGAAATCCCGCGGCGGATTACAGTGAAGGCGCCAGTCACGTCTTGGCCGTGATTCACCAAATTTTGAATCACCACAGGGCTCTCGAGCAGAAGTGGCACGCCAAGAAGATCAAGCTGCACCAAAGGCTGGCCCTCAGGCTATTTCAGGAGGACGTCAAGCAGGTTTGTTAATTAATAAATTATTTCCATATTTACCTCTGTGACTCTTGACTTACGTTACGTAAGTACGTTAAACAAATGCACATTAAAACAACTACTTCCTTCCGGATATTGAAGTACATAATGTATACCTGTTGTTGCATTTCAATAAAATATTGCATCATAGAACAAATTTTTGATCCGAGAAAAATGCAATGTAAAAAACCACAGAAAAGAATGTTACTTAATATAAGACCACCTGCAGACACGTGTTTCGGGGTCTTTTCCTCGTCAGTACAGCTCTGCCTTACATAATTTAAAGAATTTATTAATTACTTTCAAATCATTTTTATTTAATTTATTAAATAACTGTGACCAAGTGAATAAATACTCTTTTCTATTTGAATAAATTCATAGTTATACAAAAAAGTTAAAACAGTGTTTTACCGTACACCCATATGTGTAGAAAGGGTCAAAGTAAAACGTGTTTCATTTATTAAAATTGTTCAATTTAATTTGTACACAATGGTCCCAAAATAATTATTTAAAAATTCACGTTGACAGGTCCTGGATTGGTTGTCGAACCACGGCGAGGTGTTCATCAGGAAAAATACGGGGATCGGGAGGAATTTACAGAAGGCCAGGGTGTACCAGAAGAGTCACGAGCATTTCGAAAATGTTGCACAGGTAAGTGATTTACGATTTATATATACATTAATTGGGATTGCGAAAAGTTGTTCATTTCTTTTATATCAGATTATGTTTAAATTAACATAAAAAATAGTCATGGGCAAAATTTAACTTTGTCCGATTACATGTACGAACCGTTCCATATTTGCTTGAACTGTTCGATCGACGTGATTTTTTCGGAACTTTAGATCGCCTCGAAATGATCAAATCTAAACTAAAAATTATTCAAACGAATTATGTATGCTTTATATTTAATTAATTTTATACCCGAAAGGTATATATAATGGTGTAAAATAATAGCCGATCAGATCCAATTTGTTCGAATTGCTCGATTTTTTACTTCTTTAAACAAAATTGTTTTATCCTTTAGATGTTCGTTGTAGGCCGTCAATAATTTGAAATTAATAACATTAAAAAATAAAACAAAAAACAACTTTGTTTCCAAAGAAGGTTATAACTTTATAAGAATATACAAAGTGGAAGATTTATCTTTTTATAGTTAATTCCCAAGGCAAAAGGCAAGGCAAAAATTCTCTATAGTCTGGAAATTTTTGCCTTCAGGATAAGTTTGGCATGTTTCTGGAAATTTAGTCATTGTTGTAAAAAGTGGAGGATTTTTTGATCGGTATAGTTTTAACCATATAACACAGTAATTGGAAACAAAATCTGGGAAAGTAAGGATGTTTTAATCCTCAGAAAAAGTCTGGGTAGTTTCAGAGAATTTCATTAGTGACCCCAAAAGTTGAGAATTTTTCTTAGAATACTTAATTCCCAATATGGAAGACTAGGAAAAACCCTGGAAACGTCAGGAAATTTTAGTCTTTAGGAAAAGTCTTAGAAGTTTTAGATGTCACCAAAAGTGAGGATTTATTTTAGAACAGTTACTTCCCAATAGGGAAATCTAAAGAAAAAAACTGGAAAAAAAAAAGTCTGTGAAAATTCATGGAATTTCGTTATTGTCCCCAAAATATAATAGTTAATTCTTAATAGGAAAACCGAGAGAAGCCCTAAATAGTCAGAAAATTTTAGTTTTCAGGAAGTTTGAGAGTAGTTTCAGGGAATTTCGTAATTTTTGCCAAAAGTGGGCGATTACATTTTAGAACAATTAATTCCCTGTTGGGAAAAAATTAGAGTTAGTTTTCAGAAAAAAGAAATCTGCGAAGTTTCAGTTAATTTCGTAATTGTCGCCAAACGTGGAGATTTTTTTCTTAGAACAGTTAATTCCTAATATGGAAAACTGTTTTAGTTTTAGTCTTCAGGAAGAGTCTGAAAAATTTCAGGAAATTTCGTAATTGTCGCTAAAAGTGAGGATTTATCTTAGAACTGTTAATTTCCAATAGGGAAAACCGAAAAAAAAAACTGAGAATTTTAGTTTTCAGGAAAAGTCTAGGAAGTTTAAGAGAATTTCGTTATCATCACAAAAAGTTCAGGATTTATTTTAGAATAGTTAATTCCCAATAGGGAAAATCGGAGAAAAATTTGGAAAAGTCAGGGAATAAAATCGATTAAAATTCAAATACAAACTATTTATAAAAAAAAAACATTTTTTAAACTGAAAGTAATTGAGGATTTTCACAAATTAAGTACTTCAGTAATCAACGATAAAATAGAAAATTAACGGTTTCAATCTGAAATATCAATTAGGTTGCTGTAAATTGGAACACAAACTATATACAGGAAAGACATTCAAATTAAGACACAATCGAAAAAAAAAAGAAATACAAGATAACCCAAATTATAAAAGGTTTCAGAAAGAAACACGGACAAAATATAAAAATTTTTAAAATGAAACAAACTAAACTATTTTTGCTATACATTTGCATCTTACAAAATATAACCCACCCATGAATGTATTATTCTATTTGGAAATAAATAAATTGAATTGAATACAAAATGAACAGTTTTTAACTGAAATACAAATCGAATGCAAACAATACTTGAAATTGAAACGCAAACTATATATATATATATAAATGCTGGAAATTATTTGAAAGTGAAACACAAACAAAATAAAAAAATGCTTTAAACTGAAACACAATAGGTTATTTTTTGCATATTTTTATTGGTTCAATGTACTTTATATATTCAAAACAAACGCCAAACATCCTTACATATAATTTTTATTAGGTCAAGTTAAAGTTTTGTCCCAAAAAACGCTGTGTTTCTTCATACCATACTGAAGCCTTCTATACACCGAATTTTAGTCTTCAGAAAAAGTCGAGGTAGTTTCAGAGTATTTTGTAATTGTCGCTAAAAGTGGAGAATTTATGTTAAGACACAACAAAAAATTAGAAAAGGCAGGGCGTTTTAGTTTTCAGGAAAAGTTTCAGAGAATTTTATTACTGTCGCTGAAATTGGAGAATTTATAATAGAATAGTTATACTAATGGAAAAAAAAAACACGGAAAAAATTGGGAATTTTAGTCTCCAGGAATGTCTGAGAAGTTTCATTGAATTTTATTACTGTTGCCACAAGTGGAGAAATTATTTCCGAAAAATATGGAAAAGTCAGGGTATTTTGTTATTGTTGCTAAAAGTAAAGGATAAATCTTAGAACAGTTAATTCTCAATAGGAAAAAAAACTGAAAAAATATGGAAAAGTCAGGGAATTTTAGATTTGAGAAAAAGCCTGGGAAGTTTCAGGGAATTTCGTATTGTTGCCGAAAGTGGAAATGTTATCTTAGAACAGTTTATTCCTAATAGGAAAAGCCAAACAAAAAAAAAAAACTCAGGAAAATAAGGCAATTTTAGTCTTCAAGAAAAATCGAGGAAGTTTAAAAAAATCGTCATTCAGGACTGTTAAGTAAAAAAAATGTAAAATTTAACAGAAAATGTTAGTTTTAACGTGTATGTTATTAAATAATCTCACATTCTATGTTTTTATATATCTATTATAAAAGCTGTTTAGACTGTGATAATACAAAATAAAGCACACGTTAAAGTTAACATTTCCCGTACGGAATAGCCCAAAAAATCAAAAAATACAATTTTTTAGGCTGTGATGATAAAAAAATACGGGTACGATAACTTTCACATTTCTTGTAAAGAATAGCTGCAATTTTTGCCAAAAGTGGAGGATTTATCTTAGAATGGATAATTCTCAACACCGATAAAACCGATAAAAAAAATGGAAAAAGTCAGGGAAGTCTTCAGGAACAGTCTAAGAAATTTCAAGGATTTTTGTTATTTTCTTAAAAAAAGTCAGGGATTTTTTTTTGGTTTTATCCTTCAAAAATAGTTTAATGGAAACATTTGGACAACAGCAATAAATGTGGAAATAATTTATTAATTTATTTAAATAACTGTGACCAAGAGAATGAATACTCTTTTCTATTTATATTAAATAAACATTATATTAAATCCTCAGTCACTCGATACTTCTGAGCAGCAGCAGCAGCTTAGAATCAATCAACTCGCACAATAACGGCAGCAACATTTGTTAGGGCAAACCCAAACTACATCACCCATCCATTTTCTCAATTTACAGCAGTTACTCAAATACACCTCGCACATGGGGGAGGGAATAGGTAATCGGCGAGTCGTCCTCTTAGTCTCCTCAGGGGGGCACGTCGCATTTATTCCGAGGCCTATTTGTCAAAGGCAATGAGAGGAGGAATCGTTGAATGGCGTAAATGGCAGCTGTGCAGCGTCTTTATTTACGAAACATTAACAGCTAGGGGATTCCGAATTGCGAACAAGCGAATCTGAGTACTCTATCTACCGTGGTTCGAATTCACCTATACTTGGTTTTTAGTAGCAATAATAATAATAATAATAACTTTATTGACGGAAAATATCCATTTTACATAATACATAGCAATACTGTCATAGACTTATTATACTAAATATAATATATATATATATATAAATATAAATATAAATATAAATATAAATATAAATATAAATATAAATATAAATATAAATATAAATATAAATATAAATATAAATATAAATATAAATATAAATATAAATATAAATATAAATATAAATATAAATATAAATATAAATATACACATGTCTACAAATAAGGCAAGTTAGAAACAACAACAAACATTTATGTGCTTAAGATCAGATACAAACACAGAATACGATTTAACAAAAAGATCGAAATTATGACTAGACAAGACAAGATTGACTCACTCGGAATTATAATAATAATCCTTTATTGACGGTGGTCATTAAAAATAAAATACAATAAATGTAGAATTAATTGGATAACAGGAAAAAAAGGGGAAACTTCAGTTGTTGTATTTTTTTATGAATTAAAATAGAATCAGGAGGGGTGGATGAAAGCATTTCATTTCTTTCGGTGCGTGTGTGTGTTTGTGCTCGGTTAATTGAAATCTTGGCTTATTTACTTTTATTTTATTTTTTTTGTTTGCTTGGATTGCTTTGTGCTATCAGGAAATTACATGTTGCACAGCGGATTGAATTCCGGTTGCCGTTTATTTGTTGGGAGAGTTCTAGTGGTTAGTTCGTTTATGATATTGACTTCAGGATGGTTTACACAGGCTTTGTCTGTTGTATATGCAATATTTATTCAATCATATTTCATTATAAAAAAAGGAATCAAGTAAAAAAACAATTAATACAAAGCAAAGTTTTGCTATGTATGAGACCTACATAAATCGATATTGAAAAAAAAAAAAAAAAAAAACATTGAACTATAGCTTGTGCTTTGTTTTCCGAATTCAAAATTCGATTATGCAAAAAAAAAGAACACTCGATTATTTCGAAGCCGATTAGTGAAACAATCGATTATGCCTATCGCTAGTTTGAATATACAAAAAAACGTATTAATCCCCAGCTAGAAATAGTGCGGAAACTTTACTCCAAACAGATGCGTTCCACCGTGTACTTTCGCGTAATTCATTTCAGCCCCCTATCTCTTAACACAACATGAAAGTTTATCGAGCACGCAAAACAAAAACATCATAAAATTCAGTCGGAACACTCTGGCGCTCACCTCCACCTCGAGGCGCGAGCTTCTTTCTTTACGCGAAAGCTCTTTAAATAATAGAGCGGCGCTTTTCTGAATCACCGAGGAACACAGTAACGCAATCTTGCAACAATCCACCTTTGCTGCTAGGCTCGCATTAATTTTTAACCTGCACTTAACCCACATGAAGCCCGCAGATCTTTCCCCGGCAACGAGCGACTGTCGACAAGTGGAAACATATGGAGGGTAAATATTTGCGAAAGCTTTGTAATCCGCGGGAATGGGAGTCGTGAAATAACAATAATACGCACACCAAAGGGGGGTTTTTGACGTGGGTTGGATCTTTGCGCGAGGAATATTTAACCATCAGTGTGGTTTTGCATCAAATAATTGTATTATAATATTGTGTGTGTGTTTTTTTTTTTTTGAAAATATTGTGACAGCGTTCTACAGTTCTTAGTCGGAGACTGGTCAGGGTCAAAATTAAAAAAAAAATAGAGCGAAAATGAAACCTTTAGGCACTTACACTTGTTTTTTATTCCCACTTAAACCAAGAAGCTAGGGAGATGTGATGAAAATAAAAAATGTTAATAGAAACAAAAATAATTTTTAATGGAAATTACTTTAATGAAAATCACCAAAATATTATTTTATTATTAAAAAAAAGAACACTTTTTTGTGATTTTGCAAAAAAATATATTTCATTTTAATAATAAACAAAGTTTGTTTTACAAATTATTTGTGTATTTAAAAAAAAAAAAACGTTTCCTTAAGTGATAATTGAAAAAGTTGTTCGATATATGAATTTGTGAGTTATATGAAGGTTTGTAATAGAAATAAAAAGGATGGGAATTCCTTAGTTTACATAGTATTCGATTTTTCTTGGTTATAAAACATTTTATGGGAATCTCTCCTGTGGTTCATATTAGGATTATTGTTACTGTATCTTTTATTAAAAAAAAAGGTTCTGTATTCGCTTGAATTTAATCATTATTCCAATTCTTACATCACTCATAAACACACCATTACAGACATTATTATTTTTTTTTTGTCATAGATATTTATTTTGAAATGGACATGATAAAACAAACTAGATTGAATATGGATGGACAACAAGGAGCTCGTGCATCAAAGAAAAGTGTCGCGTAAGCGACGGAATATCTCGTGGAAATTTTCAACAAGCCTTTTTTTCTTCTTCCCTTTTGGACAGTATCAAAGAGCAATATCCATAATGTGACGGTGAATAATAATGCCCTTTAAGTATATGAGCGTGAGGCATTACTGCACCCCGGGAACCGATATTGTGTCGCGAAAGATCGATTTCCGTCCGCGTGTCGTAAAAGAATTTGTATTACGTTGAATATTGAAGATGCATAAATATTTGCGGCTCGGATATAGAGGTGGGAATTTGTAAAGCGATACTATGATTGATTCGAATGGAATTATTGATAGTCTAATAAAATTTATGAAAATGATTTTAAAAAATATATATAAAAATAGGGCAGAAACTGATCCTTAGAGATTATTCTCTCCTTGGCCTGTTTCCTCTTCAGACATTCCTAAATGTTTCGATTTGGTTGTTATCCGAAAAGTTTTCTGGTCACGGTAGTTATGTTCCAAGTAACTTTTAATAGTCTTTGCAATATGGCATGGTCCATAAAGATTTTTCTACCACAGCGACTCCTACAGCACATCGGTAGTTGTTACTACTACTACGGAGCTGTATGCTCTCAGAGAATCCAAAAAAAAGGGAAATCCATAAGGTAATTAAATGAAACACTTAGTAATTCGTTTCCTTCACTGGTTTATTTCAAACCCTAGATGTACATTTCAACAAACAGCAATTTCGTATTGAAAATGTTCACTTAGTGGACGAAATGTACATCTAGCGAAGAAAAAGTATTACTAAGTGTTTTATTTAATTCAATTAATCTTCACGTAACTATAAACAAAATATCTAATCTATAAGGAGATTCTAATAAAATGAGAAGGAACTGTACATTATAAATTAAATAATAAAGATGCTAGAATAATATAATTAAATAATAAAGATGCAAGAATAATATAATTATTTAATTTTGATAAAAGTTTGGTATTAAAAAAAATAATATTATTTTTTGTTTTAGAAGTGTAGTAAAAATGATTAACCCTCATTTTATATGCATAATTTGTTCTGTATTATATTAAAACAAGTAATAAAAACACCGCGTAAAATTATATTATAATTTTTGCCCTACTCTTCATAAAAAAACCGAATATAAAAATAGCGCATTATATGAAATTTAATTCTGTAAGACCGCCTTCATATTGGCGATTCAAGAATCGTTACGGCTATCAAACAATGCAGGAGTTTATAATGTGAGCGCAATACGAGTTTTTTTTAATACGATTCTTGTACTAAAATATTTACGTAAACGTAAACAACCAACGTGTGGCTAAATATGGTAGGTTTTTATATTAAACTACTTTACGTTCATTTTTTTCATCATTTATAATTAAAGCATATGAATAATAAAAAATAGAGTTTTAAGGTTGCGGTTTAGTGGAAAGAGATAGCTATATAGTAAAATGGAGATAATCGTTTGAAAATAGAGCTATTCTTTTGGATTTCATAATATGAATGTGTATTTACATTTTTTATCTATCAAGTATAAAGTATCAGTCTAAATAAAAAATAAATCGTTAATTTTCGTGTATTACGTCAATTTACTAGTTTAAGTTAGAAAAGAAAATTGTAAGATATAATGAAATTAATAGGTCATGTCTGCTAAGTTATTTGAATGCACAATTTAGTGAAATCCTTTAAATTTTCATTGCACAAGTTTTTGTTAGCAAAAATTTAATTTAAAATTTGCTATAAATTTGATCAATTTTTATTGTTTTTCATAATTATTTTTCACAGAAACTAAACATTAAAATAGTTTTTAATTTATCTGATGAAATTCCTACTTATTTTAAGATTATTTTAATGTTTAATACAATATTGTTCATTGATCACAACAACAATCTAACTCAAATTAGTGATTGCCCATATTTGTATAGCTATCTCTTTCTTATAAACCGCACCCTTAAATATCAAATAAAATATAATAATAATGTCTTTATTTTCCTTCGATTGAAAATACAACTTGGAAAATATGTCAATATATAAATAAATACAATAAATTACAATGAAATTAAACAAGGAAATTTTCTGGCAATGATCAATAAGGTTCGATCAATCCCTTTTTCCAACTGCAAAAAATTATTTACACTGTAAGTTTGATCACATCTACGAATGTTTCAAAAAAATACATTAATAATAATAATAATAATAATTTTATTACGGAATGACCTTTTTACAAAAACAATAATATATATATATATATATATATATACCAGTGTTACAATCAATCAATGTATATGCAAGTACAAAAAAAAAGTACAAAATCAAAGTAATTTCTTAAGCTGACGTTTAAATGTAATGAACGAACTCTCAAATTTAATATCACAGTTGAGTAGGTTAGGTTAGGTTGAAGACATAAGTGTTTTATATAATACACTTTTTGTTGTATCATTTTTAGTTCTCGAGATATACTCTTAACGATTATTGATTTTTGTAATAATAATAATAATAATAATAACTTTATTTCCCAACAGACTAAAGTCCTATTACAGAGAAATATACAATATTAATTACATCAAGTCGCTATAAGATTTATAATAATATCTCATCTAAATTTAACATACATGGTTAATTAAATAAGTCAGACAATACATGATTTTAACTGGAAACAAAACCGATTCAGTGGCGTACAAAATATATCGATTGCACGCTGAAACTCATGATAGCGCTTTATCATTTTATTTACAGGTGAATTACTATGATGATTGGTACGAGGAATGGATTGTGTAAAAGTATATGATTGACGGGATGACGGCCTGGGAACAGTGAAAGTAATACGATTGAAAATGTATGGATTACTGGTCAAACCGTGAATTAATTTATATAGTTCAAGTATACAATAATATTTATGTTTATTATAGATAGAAATAAAATTAAACTCTTGCAAGAGATATATATATCTAACTGAGTGGTCTGGATATAAATGAAATTTTTTGAAATACAAATATTTTAAAAATTTCTTTTGGACACCTTCTAAAACATTAACAAATTTTGTGTAGGATGGTGACCAGATGCAAGCACAATAGCATAATCTACTTAAGACTAAAGAATTATACAATGAGATAAGTGTTGAAATAGATTTAAATTCACGGCCATTACGAATAACGAAACCCAATAACTTAAAAGCATTATTAACAACGTTTTGAATGTGTATGTTGAAAGATAGTTTCCTATCGAAAAGTATTCCAAGATCTTTGAATTCACTAGTTCGTTCAATAAGTACTGTATTGATTGAATAGTCAAATATTATCGGGTTATGAAGCCTATAATAAGACAAAATATAACATTTTTTTATATTTAGGGATAATCCGTTACTATTGCACCAGCTATATAATGTTGCCAGGTTATTTTGTAAGATGTGGCAGTCATCGGTAGTATTAATGACTCTAAACAATTTAATGTCATCTGCATACATGAGATATCTACAGTTGAAATTAGAACATACCCCGTTAATGTACAAATTGAATAGTACGGGACCAAGATTCGACCCTTGAGGTACACCGCTATGTGAAATATAAGCATTAGATTTATAGCCCATGTATGTAACATATTGAACTCTATTGAGTAAGTAACTGGTGAGAACATTAACTATATTAGTGGTAATACTATAGTTATTCAGGCAAGAAATTAATGCATCGTGTGGAATACGATCGAATGCTTTAGTTAGATCAGTGTATATAACATCAACTTGTTTACCATTATCAAGATTTTGAGATATATACTCTGTAATATTCATTAGGTTTGTTTGAGTAGATCGTTTTCTCATAAATCCATGTTGATGTTCAGATATGGATCCCTCAACCTGTGCATAGATTTCTTGAACCAAAATGCATTCAAAGATCTTAGAAAAATTGGAAATAAGAGCTATTGGGCGATAGTTATCAATTATATTACGATTTCCTTTCTTAAATATGGGGTTAACGTAAGTAATTTTCCAGCAATCTGGGAATTTTCCTGTAGATAGAATGGAGTTAAAAATATGATTTAAGGGTTGTGTAAAATATTGAGCACAATCTTTGAGCAAAAACGCTGGGATCAAATCGGCACCCATAGTTAATTTAGGTTTAAATTTACGTAGTTCGGCGTATATAATATTTTCGCTAATTATAAAATTACCAAGATGATCAAATGAATTAGACACGTTAGGACTACCACCGTTTTTCACATAAACTTCACTAAAATAATCAGCAAAGCCATTTACTATTGATAAAGGTGAATCAAGTACTTCATCTCCATTAAGCATTCGTCCCGGAATTCTAGTATTTTGTCTTTTATTGTTGATATGTGACCAAAATTGGCGGGGTTCAGTAGCGATTTTTTCTTCTATTTCGTAGACGTAGCAAGAATACGCGTTTTTCATCATTTTCTTCACTAGTTTTCTTGTGTTGCTATATATTGCGTAAGTGTCCGAATTCTTTGTTTTCCTGTACTGCCGCCTAAGGAGATTTTTGTGGCGTATTAAATCGTAATCGGAATTTCATTTTGTTTTTCATTTACAATAAAATTCATTCAAAAACTTATTTGACCTACCGAATTCACCGGGGAAAGTACACATCATTTTTTTTTATTTGCAGCTTTGTGTATTTTAATTACGCTTTTATATACAATTTAACATAACAAGCATAAAGTCATATGATTAATCCAATTATTCGAATTCATGCTGAATGTTTGATTAATCAAACCATAATTCGAATCGAAATCACGCAATACAATTACCGAAGTTGCGTTGTGTTGACATGTAGGTATTTGTATGCGCGCGTTTGTGCTAATTTTTGTAAAGTTATGGGCATCGAACAGTTGGTTCCTTTGACTATTGATGGCGCTGAACCGTTTGCTTTTGCAAATAAGCCCCGCAGCTGCGTGTCCGTCCTTTCCTTCATTTATGCCGGTAACGGTTTCCGCCGTGACCTTACAGGCCAAATTAAAAAGAAAAAGAAAAAAGTGGACAATGAGTGTAAATAAACAAACAGGTACAAATATGAAGTGAAAATTAATTAATGGTTTTTAAAAAGAACAACGTTATAGAATACAGTTTCAACAATTTATGTGTATATAAGTTATATGTTCTATTTTTGTATTAATTAAAATTATGAGTTATTACTATAAATGCACACAAACTATTAAGGTTGCGGTTTAGTAGAAAGAGATAGCTATATAGTAAAATGGAAATAATCGTTTGAAAAAAGAGTCATTCTTTTAGATTTAATAATATGAATATGCATTTATATTTTTTATCTACCAAGTATAAAATATCAGTCTAAATAAAAAATAAATCGTTAATTTTCGTGAATTACGTCAATTTACTAGTTCAAGTTAGAAAAGAAAATTGTAAGATATAATGAAATTGATAGGTCATGTCTGGTAAGTTATTTGAATGCAGAATTTAGTGAAATCTTTCAAATTTTCATTGCACAATTTTTTATTAGCAAAAATATAATTTGAAATTTGCTATAAATTTGATCAATTTTCATGTTTTTTCTTATTTTTTTTTTCACACAAACTAAACATTAAATTTATTTTTAATTCATGTGATGAAATTCCTGCTTATTTTAAGATTATTTTAATGTATAATACAATATTGTTCATTGATCACAACAGCAATCTAACTCGAAGTAGTGATTGCCTATATTTATATAACTATTTCTTTCGTCTAAACCGCATCCTTAAGACTCAATAATTTTATATTTAGTTTGAATTGCGTATTTTATTTTTAATAGACAATAAACGTAATATATTGTATACTAAATATAGAATACCCAATTTAAATTAAATATAAAATTATTGAGTCTTTTCGAATAATAATATTACATACTCAAATCATTTTTTTAATAGTCCTTTGCCTATTTTTTCGGAAATTCGTAAAGATCCTTAATAGTGTTGTTTTATACTATTTTAGAGGCTAAAACTGCACTATATATGCCCTATATAAAACTCTGGGGTGATTAAAATACACAAGAAGAAGCAATCATTTAGCATATTTTGGTAACAAAATGTGCCAATGTGTTTATTTTCCAATCTGTATCTAGAAAAATATTTACCCCAGTTTATTATGGCAGTTTTCATCTATTTAATTGCTTATTTAAATAAAAATACTTGTCCTTTCTCCTACCAATAATAACCCTCGCGAAAATCATCGAAAATTATTATATTACCATCGTGAGACCGGGCGCTCAATATAATATTGGGTGAGCTGTAGGCTTCAGATGTCGCCCAAGTGCAATGGAAAGTATTTTTATTTAAATAATTAAAGTCTCAACAACCACCATAAAGAAGATTATTAATTGCTTCTTAATTTTTTGTTTGGAGGTATTTTATATTTAATATACAAGAAACGTAATATCTTATATATTAAATACGCATAATTCAAAGTAAATATAGATTTGAGTCTTTTCTAATAATAATATTACATACTCTAGTTATTTTTTATCACGCCTTTTTTCGGAAATTCATAAAGGTTCTTAATAGAGTTTTTATACTATTTTAGAAGCGAGATCTCTACTATATATGTATTATCTTAGCTTTTCTAATTTGTATTTAATTAAATTTTATTCCTTACAAGTATCTCCACAATATCCTCTTAATAAGATGGGGATGATAACCGTATGCGATCAAATAAAATAAAATTACAAGTGATTGCGCTGTTCGCGATGACAGTTTCTGGGCATTACTTTTACGGCGTTCGCCTTTTCGCCACAATTACGGAAAACTTATTGTTACGGCTCCATTCCATTTCCACCTGCTGCCTGCCGCTCGCGTCTGGCTAGTCTCGAAACAAGTTGATGATTCAGCGCCGAAGATTGGCATGAATTTACCGAGATGACGAATTGATTATCTTCGTTTTGATTAAGTGCGATGACGCAGGTGTGTAAAGGAATTTAATTCTTGAGGGAATTAGAATAAGTGGTGATTAAATTTGTTTGAATTTGCATAAGTACATAATAGCATTTTTTTATATGAAATAATATGATTTATTCAGCCCTTAGAGTGCTAACAAAGATTAGGTATTCCCTAAACTACTCATGCAATCCTTCAATATATATTTACAATATAATGGTTTTTGTCTCCATGTTCAGAAATCGGCTACAGATCACAGCTCTTTCCGCCAAAGTACTTTAATTTGTGTTACTTTGATATTCAACCCACTTGCTCTAACACCTAGTTTGTTTAAACTCTCCATAAATCCCAACCATCCAACACGGCATAATAATTACGAATGTGCCCAACAACATAAGTGGAGTACATGTTCATGCACCGCGACCTGACCGCTATCACCATGATGATGATGATCATCATCAACAACAACATTCGCGATATTCCTGCAAGGATCGAGGCGCGCGCGCCCGCTATCCGCTCCGGCTCCTGCTCCGGTCGGCCGCCAGCCCACCAAACAGAAACAGTCGAATTCGCACGGCCTGCCGCCCAAGAGCCAAGCAGGCCATCGCAGACAAAACCTCACGTGCGTTATAAACAACCTGTTACCATTCAGTGAAGTATTCTTTACTTCGTGTTGTTACCGTTGCGGCGAATTTTTCGCGTGTGTGTATGGTTATTTGGATTTGAATATAACGTGTCTGGGGGGTATTTGTTGGGCCGCTGCTGGTGTTACGAATTAATCGAGCCTGCCTGGGCCCTACGGCCGGCTTTGGTGTTTCTTAAGAATTACCTACCTTCCGTTTTAGCAGGTGAGCATAATTTTAGGATTTCGTGTTTTGCTTGTATTAATCGAAGGGTTGATTGCGTCCCGTGATAAATCGTAACCCTTTAATATAATCGAAAAAGAAAATGTACATACTTTAACAACATAATAATAATAATTATATAGTTTTTGAGTTTACGTGAAGTGTTTAATCACAAATAAAAATTAAATCATCCTGAATTAATTAAAAAATGTTTCACTACGGGTTAAGTGAGAAGTCAATTAAACATATACACAAATAAAAAAGTTTGTTATTCTTTACTTCACAATTTATTTTTATGTTAAATGTACATTTCGAGACACAATGTGCTCATTATCAATAACAAACATAATAATAATAATTTATAGTTTAAATATTCTGTGAGCGCAATCACATAATGTCGCTAAAGCAAGAGTGCAATACGCGATTAATGAATGACAAGTGTCATAATAAGCTAGGGAAAGTACTTCTTTGGATACAGATTGAGAACTATTACAGAATGAAAATATATTTGCACATATGAAGGCAGAAAATTAATTAAACACTTTGCTTGTTTCACACACTTGTTTTTTATTCCGTAACTAGTTTCGATTTAGTCCATACATATTTGTACTAAGTCAACTTTTCTATTTTTATATTAATAACTAGCAGCCGGTAACGGGTACCGATCCAAACGGATCCTCCGGAGAATAAAGAAAACTTTATTTCATTCGCAAGTCTAGAAAGAAAATTTTAGGCTATTTTAATGGGCCATTGCAGTTGAAAAAGAATGACCGGCGTCACAGCATGAGGAACTTAGGAAAGCTCGTATTAATAATAAACATGCATTACAAAATATTTGAAATTTTTTTCCTATCAGTTAAGGGACGACGCTACCCTAGAAATTTTCCAAAATATAAAAACTGAATTAATGGATTAATAATAACAATGATTACAATAGGTTCATTTCTCTAGTAGTAAAGTATTTGTACAATACACATCAAATTTGTTAGAAATAAGTTAATTGTTATCAATAATTGTTCCATTCGACCAGCTGATCCATATTGAAATGACTTATAAAGAGAAATGTTTTCCGCTTATAATATAGATTTTTCTATTAATGATTAGGTGTAATAAATTAAAGACGACGCAAGGGGTATTTTTTTCTAATTTCAAGTGACATCTTCAACGATTTGGGTCTACAAAGTAGACGACTGAGAATCATTGTTTCGTCCATTAAAGGAAGGCGAACTTGTCCTGTTTATGAAAACAAGGAAAACGAAATTCACATTTAATAATAATAATAATTTATTTCCAACGGAACAATCCAACAAGGGAAAATATACAGTCAAAATCATAATATAAGAAGAGTACAAGCAAAGTTAGTTAAATTTAAACAGAAAAAAAGTGTAAATTAATATTAGCAAACAAAATTAAACATTATGCAAAAAAAATGAAATGTTCAGCCGAAACGATCATCACTAGTTATCCATTCGCTAGATGAATGGTGGCTGAACATTTTATTAAAATTATTAGGTATTCGACATGTTCCACCAAGTGATAAATGAGAAAGTTATTCAAGAAATAGATTTATCCTATTCTTTGGTGAGTTATAAAATTCATTATACCAGCACAAATTTTGGTCTAAAATTGAACCCCGCGACTCTTCGTTTTTTTCAACACTCATTTTTTTACTAGAAACAACAGTGAGTCCTAAATAGAACACTGCGGCACTTTGTTTTTCAATAAACAGTCATTGTTGATTACCAGGAACAACAGTGAGTCCTAAATTGATGTCTGCGACCCTTTGTTTTCCAACAAACTGTTATTAATGTTTACAAGAAACAACAGTGCAGCCTAAATAGAACTCTGCGTTTCGTTTTTCATTTTTGAATATACAGTTATTGATGTTTACCAGGAATAATAGTGGGTCCTAAACGAACCCTGTGGTACTACGTTTTTCAATAAACAGTGATTGTAATTTACCAGGAACAACAATAGATCCTAAATGTCGCACTTCTTTTTTCAATAAACAGTGATTTTTGTTTAGCAGAAACAATAGTGGGTCCTAAATAGACCCCTGCGGCACTTAGTTTTTCAATAAACACTGATTGTAATTTACCAGAAACAATAATAGATCATAAATAGGACCCTGTCGCACTTCTTTTTTCAATAAACAGTGATTTTTGTTTAGCAGAAATAATAGTGTCCTAAATAGACCCCTGCGGTACTTAGTTTTTCAATAAACAGTGATTTTTGTTTACCAGGAACAACAGTGGGTCCTAAATAGAATCCTGCACCACTTCGTTTTTGAATAAATAGTAATTGTTCTTTACCAGAAACAATAGTGCGTCCTAAATAGAACCCTGTGGCACCTCGTTTTTTAATAATCAGCGATTGTTGTTTATCAGGAACAACAGTGGGTCCTAAATAGAATCCTGCATGACTTCGTTTTTAATAAACAATCATTATTCTTTACCAGAAACAATAGTGGGTCCTAAATAGAACCCCGCGGCACTTAGTTTTTCAATAAACAGTGATTATTCTTTACCAGAAACAATAGTGGGTCCTAAATGGAACCCTGTGGCACCACGTTTTTCAATAAACAGTGATTTTTATTTAGCAGAAACAATAGTGGGTCATAAATAGACCCCTGCGGCACTTAGTTTTTCAATAAATAGTCATTGTTGTTTACAACAGTGGGTCCTAAATAGAATCCTGCACCACTTCAATAAATAGTAATTGTTCTTTACCAGAAACAATAGTGCGTCCTAAATGGAAACCTGTGGCACCACGTTTTTCAATAAACAGTGATTTTCATTTACCAGGAACAACAGTAGATCCTAAATAGAATCCTGTTGCACTTCTTTTTTCAATAAACAGTGATTTTTGTTTACCAGAAACAATAGTTGGTCCTAAACAGAACCCTGCGGCACTAAATTTTTCAATAAACAGTCATTGTTCTTTACTAGAAAGTATAGTGGGTCCTAAATAGAACCCTGCGGCACTTCGTTTTTGAATAAACAGTAATTATTGTTTACCAGGAACAACAGTGGGTCCTAAATAGAACCCTGTGGCACTTCGTTTTTCAATAAATAATCATTGTCTGGTAAACAACAATGTTGTCGATAACAAACAATTATTGATGTTTACCAGAAACAACAGTGTCTCCTAAATAAAATCCTGAGACACCTAGTTTTACAATAAATAGTGATTGTTGTTTACCAGGAACAACAGTGGGTCCTAAACAGAACCCTGTGGCACTTATTTTTTCAATAAACAGTCATTGTTCTTTACTAAAAACAATAGTGGGTCCTAAACAGAACCCTGTGGCACTTATTTTTTCAATAAACAGTCATTGTTCTTTACTAAAAACAATAGTGGGTCCTAAATAGAACCCTGCGGCACTTCGTTTTTGAATAAACAGTCATTGATTTTTTTTACCACGAACAACAGTGGATCCTAAATAGAACCTTGCGGCACTAAATTTTTCCATAAACAGTCATTGTTGCTTACCAAAAACAGCATAAATATAACGCCACGGCACTTCGTTTCTCATCAAAAAGGCATTGATATTTACCAAAAACAACAGAGGGTCCTAAATGGAACCCTGCGATACTTTGTTTTATCAACAAGCAGTTATTTTGAAATTTACCAGAAACAATATTGGATCATAAATAGAACCGTGCTGCAGAGTTCAATTTGCGAAGAATTTTTCATATGCATTATTTTTAATAGTCAGTATATAAATTGTAGTGTAAAACTTAATTTAAATAAAATGTTAATAATATTTGCTAGTTGCAAAGCTAATTTCAAGTTTATGATTTACTTTGCTGTAAGTGCAAAAGTGTAGTTCTCTATTAGAAGCCTTATCTAATACAGAACTACACATTTGCACTCACTAATTTCAAGTTTATGATTTATTTTGCTGTGAGTGCAAAAGTGTAGTTCTATATTAGAAGCCTTATCTAATACAGAACTACACATTTGCACTCACAGCAAAGTAAATCATAAACTTGCAGTCAGTTCAACTTTGATTCCAATTCAGTAAATTCTTGATAAAAGAAACATGATTTAGTAAAAAAACAGACATTCCAATATATAGCTGTCATTTCATTTTTTCCATCTGGTATATTTATATGTATGATGGACGTACGTCTTAGCTAAATCCGCGAATGACCTTTGCCGTCGAAGCGCCCTACAAACCTCACCTCTTAGCTAAATCGGACATAGCTCAAGTTTTGTGATTCCAACTATATTCAAGTAGGTAGGATGGATGGATAAATAATCTAATAGAAAAATATTGAATTCTTTTCAATAAGGTCTCACGAGGCTGTTGAAATATTAAAAGAATCTTTGGAAATTCATATTATTCGTTATATCTATGAATTGAAGAAAATTTCAATGTGGAATATTGAGATATAATTTAAATTAATTAAATATAAGTGGAAAACAAACATCTCGGATGGGATTTGAACCCGTGTCCCTCGATTTCTAGCCGAGTGCGTTACCAACTACACCACAGAGACAGGTGATATCAAATCTCCATTCAGTGATTCAATTAATTATTCTTTGTATATTAGCTAAGGAGAATAGATATTTGTTAGGAACGAAAAATGTCTTTGGGACGAGTAAGAAGGGTTGCCGGACGATGCGGAGCGCAGCGGAGCTAGTCCAGCAATCTTACGAGGCACAAAAACTAACTTTTGGTCCGAATAAAACATAAAATTTTATTCCAAAACCCTCTAACAAAAAAAAAGACGACTGTTCTAATTATAACATTTATTTAAACTAAACTCACTTATTTATGTAAACAATGAAATTTGTGCGATCGCAATTAGTGGACTATGCATATGGCTGGCTCAACATGTTTTAATATTGATTAGTTATCGCGACCGAAGGAGAAGTTTTAACATTAATTAGTTTAAAAAATCTTGTCGCAATCGACGCTGTCGGTTTAAATCGCATTATTTCAAGGAGCTTGTCCAAATATGGCGATTTAATGGAATTGCTGTGACCGGTCTTAAAACCATTAAAATTCAAGAAGAAACAGAAAACGCGTAATCTCTGAAACGAATGCGGACAATAAGTGCAAACGAATTGCAAGAAAAAGAGAGAGAGATCATGGTTGAAATGTGTTGTGTGGCAGAATGTGCTTCAAAGTATAACGAGTTAATTTTCGATAAGTTTCATACATACTTTAAATATCAAGAAATTCAATTCAATTCATTTATTTACGGTAAATCACCTTTATTAATTATTTTAATTTAAAATAAACACAATTTTAACACAGCCGTAGGTTCTTATTGATCCATTGTCATATTTATAGGATATTAAAAAAAAATTTTTTTTATTCTTTCGGAATTTATATTTTAAAAATAGTTACGGCTGTCACTTGGTTCTACATGGCCTATTAGGTATTAATAAAATCGGCAACATTAGCGTGTCATTATCAAACTTTCAGTTGAATAATGCTAATGGTTTCGAAACTATAGTCACTAAATAAAATATAAATTGCACAAAGTTAAAGTGTTTTATTATTTCCTAATTTTTAAATTTATGTATTGACTCTCCAATATTCGGACCTATTCTGCAATGAAAATGTTAAGTTTAACGTGTACGTTATTCGATTATCATCACAGTTTAAGGAGCTTTTGTAATATTCATAGAATGTGAAGTTATTTAATAACGTACACGTTAAACTAAATATTTTTCTTACAGAATAGCCCCGATTATGTGTTTCAAATATTTGGCCGAGAAGTAATTATTTCGATAGATATTGAAGTACTAAAAAAAAGATGCACTAGCTAAAGAGAAAATAATTAATTAATTATTCAGTCGAGCAAATTTATTATTTTCAAAATCTTTGTATATTATTCAATTCATATTCGAACCACGCAATGCAGTTTTCGCTTATTATAAGAATTAGAGGGTATGTTCAAATTTGGCACGTATGCAGAAATCATACCGATTAATATTCTGTACAGAAAACTGGACCAAATTTCTTTGTTTTCAAGAAAAATTAAAAACAAAATTCAAAAATGCGATGATCATTTTTTTATTTATATCTTTGTCATTTGAAATAATATATCAATGCAATGAAGACATTCTTATAGAATTTATTTTATTTGTAGAATTTTCTTTTCTTATTTTTTTATGAAATTTTCGATTTTCATTTTATTAATAGCATATTTCATTTCGTCTGGACCACCGAATTTGGAATACCCTGTATAAAATGAATTTATTAATAAAGCTGTTTTAATAACTTTTCTTTCAGCCTTTTTAATATTTGAAATAATCATGAAGGCTATTTAGTTTACAAGAAATGTCTACTTGCTTATGTTATTTCTATACTGAATAGAAAGGGTATCCAATTCGATAGCATCTGTTCGCAGCTCGAAAATGAAAAAGAAAGTGCGTATCCTTTTATCCCCAATTGATACAAACCACAAGATTCGTTCTTTATTTTTAATAAATTATTTATTCAAGCAATGGAGGATTGATCACACCTTTTTTTTAAGAGAAAGTGTTTGTTGTTTATTTTTTTAATGGGATTTACATTGAGCGTAAGGAATTTCCTGCACAAACACAAATTTCACATTTATGATTGATACTTTCCACATACGATGTGACAATAAAAGATTAACTTTGAAAAAAACAAAGAAAAACAAAACAATATAGTTATAGTGGACACAACACCATTTTTTTATTTAATATAAAAGTGTTTTATTATTGTGAATTACGATGTATAACAAAGTACAAGCCTTAACAATCAACGAAGTAACAGGAAGGTTTGTAATTTCACATATGAATTTCGTCTTCTTGCGTAATTTAGTGACTCCAGGAATACTGTCCAGTATGAATTGGGGGATGAGTAAAAAGAAAAATACCTAACAATAAATAAATTCAAATCGATTGCAATGTTTTATAAATGACAGGCAGACATGTTTCATAAACGTCTTGGCTGTAGGAACACCAGGACTCCGACTTCAATCAAAATGAAAAAAACTTAAATTTCACAGCTACCCTACACCCTCACGGGTATAAAGTTTTTTTTAGATAATATATATGAACTTCAAAGCACTGTCTAAAAAGTTTAAATGACTTACAACTTAATACTGACATGATTAATTTGTTAGAATTGCCAAGTAATGTCTATAATTTACAAGTTTAAAAGACTGGCAACTTAAAACTGATATGATTGATTTAGTTAGAATCGCCAAGTAATATCTATAATTAATTACAATAATCATCAGTCTGATCTAATTTACGATCTTTATTGTCCTTTATCCATACAGAGGACATTAAACTCATTAACTTGCACAGAATGTGTTATGGAAGACTGCAGCAAAGGTCTCACTTAATTTCATAATCCATACTAGCTGTCTGGCGTCGTACTTTTATAAACGAATCGTTTTTTATTATTTTATTTAACATTCAATAATAATAAACTAAGCACCTTTAAGTATGAATGATAAGTAATTCATACTTAAAGGTGCTTAGTTTATCATTATTATAAAAGAAGAGCGCAGCTGTGTTGAGGATGGAATAAAAGAAGAAAAAAACAAAAACGCCGCGTGTGCGGCGCGTGTTTACATCGTCCAGGTATTGTGCCGGTGAAAGCACGACGCGATGCAGAAACAATGAAGACAATGCCGCTTTCAATAAAGCAGGATATTAAAACGAATATAAATCGTGTCGTAACGCGTTTAATTATTTCAATCACCGGCGGAATCAAACGGTCGTAATTATATTTCTCCATTGTCGACGGCGATTAAGTCGTGAATCCTGAAGCGGATTCCTAAGGATTAGTTATTTATTGCTGCTTGTAAAGAATATGTATTAATTATAAAGCTATTATTTGTCAACGCCTTGTTTTATCGTTGTGTTTTAATGTACTTAAAGTAATTTGTTACATTGTCTCGTGAAACAAAAAGAAAAGTTTATTGGCTCCTAATAAATGAAAGACAACGCAAGCGCCATCTTTCGCCTAATTTCATGCGGCATCGTGAACGGTTTATTATTGATTCCTATTAAAAATATACTACACTGTTTTTTTTTTTTTTCTTTTTAAAAGGATAGGCGAAGGCTATGAATTTAGAAAGAACATACAGAATGGACTCGGGTATTCGGGTTCCTGCACCCGAATACCCGAGTTCTTTCTAAATTCATAGCCTTCGCCTATCCTTTTAAAAAGAAAAAAAATTGAACAAAAAATAGATATGGTGTCATTTGAATAAAAAGTTGACTATGGATACTTTGACAGTTGTCATCTTATTGGCAATTTGGTGACACCATTAAATAGAGAATTTCTTGCCGTTTACAAATATATATGGTTTGTTATAGTTTAAAGTTTTCAACTAGCAATAATCGCACCTCGGAAAACTTTCATCGGTTACGATATCGCCACTGCGCAAAGCTGGTTTGTTATAGTTTTCTGTCAAAATAAAAAGTTAAAAGGGGGTGGAATACCAAACTGAATCACCCTGTATATACACGCTATATAAATATAAAATTTACAAAAAAAACTTTTTTTTTTCGATTTTTTTCAGATATGTTTGGAAGTAGTCGGAATATTTTATGTAGTGTTGGGCAAAATCGAACAATATTAGTAATCGAGTATTACTAAATTTGTCATTTTAAGAATTTAAAACGAAAAAGTTATTTCAAATTTATGTTTATTGATAAATGGGAAGTTATTTTTAATACTTTTGTAATAAGTAATATTCATAAAATTATAAAATACTTAATTTAGCAGTAATAAAAGATCAACTTTACCCATCACTAATTTTATGTTTTAAAACGACATTATGCTATATTCCAGATTCGGTAACTTTGCCCTAATTTAACCGACCTTGTATTTTTCAAATATCCGAGATTCCCATGCTTGAGCTCCAAAAACGGGCACCCTGCGGATTGAGAAAATATGTTACAGTCAATTAATTTGATTTGTCATGTTACATGTCATATTTATTTGAGATTCCTTCGCAGCGGAAACAAACCAACACCCATGCAACAATTAACATTTCCTTTAAGTAAATAAATTAACCTCCGGCCTCGAAGAAATGCAAAACAAAACGAAATATCCACTCGGACCCAGTCTAGACGAACCGTCTCAACTCCTCGTCTAATTACTTAACACAAGTCCACGCATGGTCCTCAGCTGCGCTATTATTTAATTTAATAAAGGGAGAGAGGGAACTCTTAATCCGCGATAACAGATGTACGGCATCAATTTAACCGCACTTAAAATTCATAACGGCGCTTCATTGTACTGCTGCGCCCTTAATCTTCTTGTTTTCCTTTTTGTCCCGCGGAAAGACGGGAAAAGTGAAATGCAAGAGAAGAAACTATAAATTTAAATTTTAATGGATTATGGTAATTCCCCGGGCAAAAAGTTTTCCAATACTTTTTTTTTTTGTAAAGTACGTCACCAGTTTTATGACAGCGCCGTCTCAACGGTGTGTCTTTTAGTAGTGTATGCGGTATGCTAATCGGGAATCGTATCCGCGGTTCGGATGGATGTATTTTTAATCTAAATTGGATGTCGAGTCGCGGGAAGTTGATTAATTGCGCTTAATAGTAAAGTAAGAGGTGCGCCTCGTTATTATCTAAAATTGGATAAATGCGTGTGATTGATAGCTCCGACGGATTAATGGATTCGAAAAAGCATTTCGACTTAATAAACCATTCAGTGAAAATTATAGTAAAAAATTGATATAAATAAATTATGTAAATAATGCTTACTTTTATGAATCCACAATAGTCACACCTATATTAAATTTTAATCATAGGAATTTTCAAATAATCCATACTAAAATATGTATTCCTCGAAAACAATCCAACAACAATTAACAAACTAAATTAAATAAAATGAAACAAAGTTATTGCAGTTATTTAAATTACAAACTTAAAACACAATTCACGCGCTTCATAAATCAACTAAATAAAATTAATTACGATCTGTAAATCATTCAAACTTGTAAATTCAGATTCCGATTAATCACTTTCGAAAAATGGAATTAATCAAGATTACCAACAAACAACGCGGTGAGGATTCGAAATAAGTAATTACCAAAGTGGTTCTGATCATGTCAGAACTCCCAAAAATTGTGTCCCTCGTCGATATTATCAACCCCCCACTAATTCAATAACGTATCCCTTACTATGGAAAACGCGTTATGACGGAATTAGATTACGCATTCCTTACACCCCAGCGGTAAGGGTTGCAGGAGAAATTGATTTACAACTTGAAAAAAAAAAGGAGTCGCTAATATGGGGAGGGAAAAGACGGCGCTGGTGTAACTGATGGGTATGTGCGATGTTTATGTACAGTGATGCATTCGCCTCAATCTTCCAGCTGTCAGAGATGAAGCGAAACAATAACGGCGAAGCTTTCGTTTACGCCCTCCCTGAAAAGTAGGTTGTTTTTATGAACACGCCAAATTTATTGATCCGGAATCAATGAAATCACGGTTGCATCGCAATTTTTTTTTATTTTCTTTTAGGATGCCATTTCAGGACGGTTACTTGCAGTTCTGTTGTCAGTAGGCGCGTCTGGAGGGACTTAATTGAACTGTTTTGGGGGAGGGTGGGGTGAGATAATAAATGCAAAGTAAGCATTTGTGCGTTTGAAAAGGTGATTTTCTCCCTAATCGTTAAGGGGATTATTATTGCTTAATAGTTCGGAGATTAGGTAACTTTAAGGGATTTTGAACTAAACACAAAAGCTGTATTCAATGGTCGTGTTCAGAGAGAGAGAGAGAGAGAGAGAGAGAGAGAGAGAGAGTGCGACTGGTGGAAATAACATAAAGTTTAAATTTAGTTAGAAGGAAATAACTTTATAATACAACATAATTTATAAGTTCAGTTAATAAAAAGAATGGTTTGATTTTACATGAATATGTCTGATAATAATTGAAACTATGTTGTTTATTCTTTAATTATATTCTCTGTTTATTATTGATAATTTTATATACAAATATCTTTATTCAAGGGACTTTTTTACATTATATTAAGTACAGTACTGTATAGTATAATAAAGTATATAATTTGAGGTTGTCATTTCATAGGCTATCGACCCGAGGTCTTTCTGCCATGATAATTTTATTTATTCTGTTATGTTTTTTTGTATTACCACACACTATGTTATGTGTGTAATTATTGTTTTTCTTGTTTTAAGTATTACGTTTATTTTTTATAATCATTTTTAATATTGTCTTGTAATTAGAGTAATTCCTATTGGACAATAAAGTGTTATTATTATGATCACATTGTGTTCAAAATATATTTAACAGTGAAAATAAGTAAGTTCAGTTAATTTTCTAAAGTTTATAATCATCAATAACTGAGTTTTTTTTTTTTTCGATTGATCAGTTAGACCGCTGGAGTCTTCTGAAGCATTTATCAAATTAATGAGTGAATATATTCAACATTTCTAATTTATAATATTTACAACATTTAAATGCGCATTTTTTTTTAATTTAAGAAATGGAAACATAAATAATTGGAAAGATATCCAGGTCCGAACAACCGAAATGGCCTTCACTAGTTACCCAAACGCTAGATGAATGGTTGAATATTTTATTAAATTTATTGATGAAGACGTAAATCTTCAAAAATACAAAACGGAAAAAATAAATTAAACTTATACCAAAAAGCAGCTGCTACAGATGTCACTGTAAGTTTTTTAGAAGACAGTTAATTATATATATATATATATATATACAAATGTTTTATTCAGACTATTACCATAGAGTAAGAAATTCATAGAGTGGCAACCAGTAGGGATTTTATCGCATTATCATTATGTAAACACAATAA
The DNA here is from genome assembly GCA_963082785.1 of Philonthus spinipes. Taxonomy (NCBI): domain Eukaryota; kingdom Metazoa; phylum Arthropoda; class Insecta; order Coleoptera; family Staphylinidae; genus Philonthus; species Philonthus spinipes. Next base: position 4,671,543 of record OY720306.1, read on the forward strand.
AATAAAAATATTTGTGCATAGTGAGCTTACGTGCAAAATACTACATATTTAGGGTGTGGAAAGATTTCTATTCTGTCCTGTAATTGTTTAAGTATGTAATTGTTTATTTAAATAAAAAATAAATCACCTCAAATACTTATAATTGTGAATTACTTCAACACATTATTTTCCTTTCTTTTTAAATTTCTTCGCCTTTTTATAAGCAGAATAGTGTGTCTTTTGTTTCTCAGACATAATCTCTGCATATTTCTTTTTGTTGTACCGCTCAAACACCACATTCGATATCAGCTCATCGACTAAGGTCTTCTTGCGCTCCTTCTTAGTCAGACGATTATGGTACTCCAAATGCGAATCTTGAACAGTTCCAATCTGGAAAATTTTGGGTATAACTTTGACGTAATTTTTCTTGAGAAATGTTTACGATCAAGGACTGATCTCATCCTTAAAATCTCCAAGTTCTCCTTGACTTTATCCGTAACCTCTGTCGCCGGAAGATTATACCATAACCTAACCTATTGTCTTCTCTCTTTCCTTCTTTCTTTCGCGCTTGCCTATCCTCTCACTGACGACATAAGCCGGCACAGAATGCGATTTATTTATTTATTTACGGGAAAACCCCTTTTTACAAAAACAGTTTACAAAAATATTTTACTTATTACCTTAAATTCTAAATTAACTCTAATATTATATTACACAAGAAGTACATGTTTCTTTAAAACGCGCTTAAATGTATATTTACACGAATTAAATAAATTAAACCACTCGTACTGATTTAATTTATTAGCCGATCTTAATATACGACTAACAGGGCTGTTATAAAATCGGGCATGAGCACCTTTGATCTGTGCAACACTTCCTCAACCAATTGTTTATTCTCAACCAAATCCCCCGTGGTTTGATCAATTCCTTGCATTTACGCTTTCTCGACAATTTTCTCCCTTCCTCAATGGCCTCCGACGGCCCGTGCCATCCCATTTTCTCGAAGAACTGCTCAAAAAACGATTTGGGTTTCTCGGATTTAACGGCGTTTATTTATTTATCATTTATATACGGAATATCCATTTTACACTATATATAGTTCATTTCCAAAAAGGAATGTTTAAAAAAAAATAGTAATATTATTTTTTCTTGGATCTTGAAGACGTTCATTTCGTGATATATTTTCAATTTTGATAAAAAAAAAACACTTAACTTTTTATAATTAATGGTTTTAATTTTTAGACATTGGTAGTTCATATTGTATGAAATAAATATGAATATATTATTAAAAATCAACCAATAAAACACAGATTAGATTGAATAACTTTAAAGTTATTCAATTAGATTTATTCATAATTATTTCATTAGATTAGATTGAATAACTTTAAAGTTATTCAATCTAATCTGTGTTTTATTGGTTGATTTTTAATAATTTATTCATATTTATTTCATACTTAACTTTTTTATAGCACCAAAAAAAGTGGTATAAGAAAGTTAAATGTTTTCTTTACATCAATATTATTTTTTATTTCTTTTTGTTTATAACTTTTCCTGTAATTATGTATGTAATTTATTTGGTTGTCTGTTAGGAAAAGAAGTGTTATCTAATATCTATATTTTTTGTTGTTTCGGAAATTTGTTTTTTTTTTTCAAAAATTCATTTATTACAAAAGTATTAATACTTTTTAATTTCGTTTCTTTACATTTATTAATAAATTCTAAAGTGAATCAAACATAAATATTCAAACCCCCCCAACTACTTTTAATCAATTAATGAGTTTTAACATCTATTATTATACGAAACAATAAATTGAATTTAACTTAGCCGATCTTTGATAATACCTCGAATAACGGTCCATTATGCACTTCCGGATAAAGCGCTCCAGAAAAGTTCGCCAATAAATTTCCGCGCGGACAGAAATATCGGTCCGACCGAACGTTATTGGCAAAAGTTTTAATTATCGGGCGTTTAGCTTCATATTCGCCGTTCGGGGTGTAATAGAACACTGTTTGTAAACTCAAACATCGAGTTTGAAGTTATGTACGGCGGGGGACTTCGATAAGCGCAAATACGACTTCTATTGATTTAATCGACGGACGGGAGGAATCGTTTGAAGTGATGCGAATTATTATTCGTTTTTTGTTGGGGAAGTCTGAAAAGTTATTGCGTTAAGAAAATTAAATTTAAAAAAAAATCTTAATTGAAAATAAAAATTCAATTCCTTACTTCACTTTATTAACGTTCAATTTTGTACATTTTTTTAATAGTATTAATGCAAGACAAAAAAAATGCGACAAAATGGGCTCATTATCAATAATTAAATTAAATCTTTAAAATTACTTGCGCATAATATATACAGAGTGTCTCCTAAAAAAACACCGCAGGCCATAACTTCTTTATTTATTGATCAATTAAAAAAAAATAATAATCAAAAACAATTAAAATGGCTCCACCAGACCTACAAAGAAGCTTTTATTTGAGTTTTTCACGAAATCACAAGGGCAGTTGCCATGGGAGAGCTCCAAATTTCTTCGATGTTGTTAAGAATTGTTTTTCCTTCTTTAATAGCTCTTTTTTCAGGCCTTCTCTTAGATTTAAATCTTGACCCTTGTTACCTGTATGTAATATTTTAATTTGATTATTATCGAAAAAATGATTATTTTCTATGCAGTGTTTAGCTTGTCCTGTAAAATTTGTTTTATTTTCTATCGCTTTTCTGTGTTCTCTTAACCTCTTATTGAAAGTTCTTCCTGTTTGTCCTATATAAGAAATATCATAATCACCACCCATTATTTCATAAACGCCACTTTTCTCTAATTTGTCGATATGTTTCACCACGGGATAAGTGAGAATTTAATTCAAATTAATTACAATATATGCAAGTGTTAGTTTATCTGGGCCATCGATCAGTGTTAAGTCTTTCTGCCCAACTATTTATATTTATTATTACAATACGAACTACGAATTAAATAAAAAGAAAATGTCACAGTGGCTAAAGAGGAAATAATTTATTGATTAGTTTCAAATTATTTTTATTTAAATACAAAGAATTTGAAAATAATTAATAAAAGTATTTCCTCTTTAGCTACTGTGACATTTTGACTTATGTTACATAAGTACTTTAACAAATGTCTAATAATAGACATTTGCTGTTACATAACAATAACATGTATAATACAACAATTTTTGAATCGAAAATATTTAATGCAAAAAACAAAACAAAAAATTACGTAATATAAGGCTATCTGTAGACACGTGTTTCCGGATTTCATCCCTCATATTTTTTTTTTATTTAATATATTTAAAGTGAACAAATCCTTTTTACTATTACGAACTACGAATATTTAAATATAAACTAAATTGAGTATAAGATAATTTAATATTATATTTACCTTTACATCTTGACTCATCTAATGCACACAATCATTTCGAATTAAATATCCCGCATCTGTGCACATTTTACGCGAGGATGCATCCTCCCTTTTACGTGAAACAACGCCATCGTCCCTCCTTCCTTCCTTCCTTGCCGGAGACTTTTAAAGCCGCATGCATTTGCCCCCGAGTTTCTCCCGAAGTTATTTTACTCCCCTAACGTTTATTTGATGTCTGTGTCGGTAAGAGGATTGCAGTATTAGCCATGAGAATCATCGCGGAATTGGCATGTGGGATTGCCTTTCCCTGTTTTCGCACTGAAAGTTTCGACACTTGGCAAATATTTTCCCGGCGAAGCTCGAATAAACTATTGTTGTTAAAACTCGCATCACACGTCGAATTACAAGAAATATTTAATAGCTATATATTTAAACTTTCAAATGTTTAATAAAATCTATTCTAATGCGATTTTTTTTCTCTATATAGTGAACTTTCGGTCAACATTTTTGTCTTTCACTATATGGTCGACTATAATTCCGACGCTATTAAATACCAAAATGTTGACCAAAAGTTCACTATATTGAAAAAAAAAAAACGCAAAATTTAATTACATAATTAATTAATTAAATCTATTCTGATATATATGTAATTCAATTTTGCGATTTTTTTTCTCTATATAGTGAACTTTTGATCAACATAACAATAACGTATTATATAATGTAACAATTTTTGAATCGAAATCGGTTTATTTTTACTTATTTTTGTTTTAACTTCAACTAAATCTTGATAATAGCATTAAGCGGAAATGAGTTTGAAGTTAATATAAAAATAAATAAAATAATAATCCATTTATTTACCCAACAGGTTTAAACAACCCAATTACAGAGTAACTTACAATATATTTGCACATGTGTAGGTCTTAAAAGTAAATACATATATTTTAACAAGATTCAAAACAATATAACTATTACTAAAAAAAGTATTAGATAGCGTTTACGCCAAGTAAATTTAATTTACAAGTCCAATCTAAGAATAAATTTTACATATTAACCCATAATAAACAAACACAGCATTCTTAAATTTCAAAAATTCTTCATAATACAAGTACTGTATACACCCCCCAAACAAATCAAAATTTATTACTCCCCCTTTTCATTTTCTTTCCACACACATCCGTTTATGGAATCAGCCTTCGAAATTCTATGAAAGCGTTCCGTTCTTCTTCGTTGTTGTTTTTTTCTTCTTCACGAAACTGGCCCGTTTCATAATGCGGCCTGATCCAAACCCAGATTCAAATGAATGGACAAAAGTGAGCCACACACTGTACCGTTACATCCGCCACAAACCCAGATTTCTAATTCCATTGATGCCGCGACACGATGCATAAAATATTACGTGCGATAATGGCGGATTATGGATGTTGCTGATTAATTGTGGATTTTCGTTCGTGTTTCTATTAGATTTAATTATTTATAAACACGCCGATGATCGTAAACAGCGATAGTTATGTTTAATTAATACGCTTTTATTTATTGCCGGTAATTACCGAAAAATAAACAGCTTTTAATAATAACTTGTTAAAACACGTATTTGTTTATATTGAACACCAATTTATTACGTTTTTATTGCTATTATTAAATAATTCTATGATAATTCTCACTCAATCTACTTTATATATTTCAATAAAAATGCAGGTTTAATATTTTGTGAAATATATAAAGTGGCTATTTAAAATATTTTTAATTAATTAAATTGATACTACAAAACGATTTCCACATATTATATGCATTGAGCGTTAATAATGGCTTACATCTAAACATATCCAAATGTAAATCAATTACATTTCCTAGGAAGTATAGCACATCAGAGTATAACTACAATATTAATGGGATTGCTTTAGAAAGTGTCTCTAATTTTCGTGATTTAGGAGTAGTTTTTGACAAGAAGTTATTTTTTTCTGACCATACATCATCCATCGTTAAGTTTTCCTATAGTATTCTCGGTTTTTTTATAAGAAACACTAAACAATTTGACACAATATAATCTGTCATTAACTTTTATTATGCTTTTGTAAGAAGTAAATTAGAATACTAACGTAGTATCAAATTCACATTAACGATCTTGAAAATGTCCAAAAGACATTTTTGAAAAGCCTATACTTTAGAACACATGGACAGTATCCTGTTCTCAGTTAAACTTCAACAAGAATTTGGTATACGATCATTACAAAATTGAAGACGAATGTCTTTTTTTTATTCAAATAAAATAATACATTCATGGGTGGGTCATATTTAGTAAGACGCAAATGTATAGCAAAAATAGTCAATTCTGTTGTTTATATCCAATTCTTGTTATCTTGAGTCTTGTACAACCATTCCTAAATATTTATTTTGCATCACTTGTTCTATTTCTTTGTTTTCTATTGTAATTTTAATTTTTGTTTCTTGTCCTGATATTACCATGACTTTTGTTCGGTTAGTATTAATTTTCAATCCGTATTTTTTCATGAATTACGAATTTGGTTTTGAGTGAGAATTCAGTATCTCAGTGATATGTGTCACACACAAAAGTGAACAGAGTGTGAAATAAGTGAGGTACAAAAAAATTAATATTTGAAATCATGCACAAATCACGTAAAGAGAGCTAAAAAATACATTTTTGAGACTGAATTTTAGTAGATGATTTATTTATTTTAAAGATCAAAATTTATTAATAATAGAAACATTTAATAAAAATACTGCTTTTCTGTTATTAATAAATTTTGATCTCTTAAATAAAAAATTAAAAACATCTACTAAAACTCAGTTTTAAAAATGTCGTTAAAATAAACACTGAATATATTAAATAAAAATGATTTGAAAATAATTAATAAATTATTTCCACATTTCTATTTATAAACACTGAATTTTCGCTTAAAAACAAATTCGTAATTCATGAACTTTGTGCGTCGGTTCGGTTTCCTTCTAAATTCAACAGCGCCAGATCGGAGTTTCTATAGCGATAACTTCATGGGGGAATAGATTAAAACGAGCATAAAGGACAGGCCGGGTCTATGGAAAGGTAAACGCTCGGAGATATACGGGGCTGTTAGTATTATCGATTCGGAACGCGGGAAAGCCTTGCTTCTCCCTGAGGACTCACGCCGAGGGTCCAGGATATGAGGCCTTGCCTTGTGCAAGGTCAACACACATTTCCGCCAAAAGGGAATAAAACAAAAATGGGGAATTTTATGTTGGAAGCTCGTTTTTGTGTAATATCTGACCTCAAAAGTTTGGTTTAATAACGTATTTCTGATTGAATTGATAAGAAACTAATGAACCTGAAAATTTGCATACTTTTTCTGGTATCTATGAAATCGAAGAAGTGTACAACACTTTTATATATATTGGTATATCATATCGCAGTAATATTAGACGCTTGATGAGCTTCATTAAAAAAAAAAAAACGCCCTCAGCCCATAATTCGAACAATTTTTTTGCAAAATAGTTTAAATAGAAAAGAATATTCATTCATTTGGTCACAGCTATTTAAATATATCAAATAAAAATGATTTGAAAATAATTAATAAATTATTTCCACCTTTAGTTCTGTGATTACAAGTGTTCGATATCTTAAATGTCAAAAGAATGAAATAACATAAAATATTATTACAAGTTGTGTGTGTGTTTTATTTAAATCGTTTGTTGTAAGCTACTATATCATAACCCCACCCTTCTCTAAACACGGCTAATATCATTAAGATAAAAACGAACTTCCATCCCTTTAGTGCACTTGAAAAGAAAATCCCTGATGTAAATGAATCGCTTTCGCTTTTTCACCTTTTCATCCTTCGGGAATAAAAAGGCGAGGGGGAGGGGAGTTTTCCTCTCTTTTTTTGCCCGAGAGATAAACATTATTGCAGATAATTCCGCGCTCCGGTGGTTGTTGACGAAAAAGCCGGAATGTCCTAATGAAATTCATTAATTTCAAAAGGGAGCGGAAAGTGCTTTTATTCATTCCCCAAAATACGAAAAGAAAAAGAATAAGAAGCAACAAAACGGAAGGTATTTTCCTTATTAATAAATTAAAGTGAGAGGACTTGAAAATTACATGCTGTTACTTTCATTTCTGTCATGTTACTTTCATTCTAGTATTCTTAATTAAGGTGGTTTCATTTGAAATTTATAATCCTATCTTATTTTTTTTATGTGAAATATATCTGGCAACTCAATAAATTAGTAAAGAAAGAAATATCAGTTATTTGATATTGTAACCATAAGAATAATTCAATAGACGGAATACTAATCCAAATAGAATAGAATAGGTCTTTATTTTCAAAGTGACAAGTACATACATGATCAGAGTGAAAAGAAGGAACTGGCAAATACACAAGAGAAAAAACAGTGGAACAATTTGATAATGGAAAGAACTGGAGTTTCAAGAAAAATCAACTTTCATACCCGAATTACAGTTTATAATATAGTAATAATTTATGTATATGTATATTTTTTTCTAGATAAAGACAATTTACTATTATTATTATTACTAATTGTAATAATAGATACATCCCGAAACATGTGCCTGCAGATGGCCTTATATTAAGTAACGTTCTTTTTTGTTTTTACATTGAATTAATCTCAGATCCAAAATTTTAAATAAAAAAATTTTGATCGGGGAAAAAATCAATGTAAAAACAAAAAAAAGAACGTTACTTAATATACGTATTCCACAATATTTTATTGATATGCAACAGCAGGTGCATATTATGTAATTCAATACCCCGTATTTTCCCGAGCAGTAGTTGTTTTAATTTGCATTTGTTTAAAGTAAGTCAAAATTTTCCAGAGCTAATTTTGGAAATAATTTATTAATTATTTTAAAATAAAATCATTTTTAAACCATTTATCATCCCAGAAATACAGCTCTTTATTTTCCTAACAGAAAATATAATAATTTGTGTATATGTATACTCTTTTTTTAGATAAATTTAGTATTACTAATATAGTGAAGTGATTCAATGAATTCATGAAGAGTTATATTTGAGAATTTATATTTTCATTGCGTGGGTAACACAAGGAATTAATCAAATTTCGACTTATGGGATTTGAGATGAATTTGTGGGACAAGAAGGAAAGTCTGTTTACGATAGGGATGGTATTTGTTATTTCATAAAGACTTGGATTTGAATGATTATGCAGGGGATTCAGAGGAGCACTCTAAGAAATGCTTGATTTCAGTTATTTAAATAACTTCAGTCAAGTAAATAATTTTTTTTTCTATTATTACAACACCGTAATTTACCAAATTCGGAACAATGTCGTTCCGATTGGATTCCTGTGGTTTTCTTAAATTATTTGGTCTTTGAATATTTAGTAAATGAAAACAAAAAGCAGGAACTTTTTAGTTAATTCATTAAATTGCATAGACATTTCTTAAAGTATTGTAATTAATTAAATAAAAAGAATTTGAAAATAATTAATTAATAAATTATTTACAGTTTAGCTACTGTGACATAATGACTATTATATTAATTAATTATTTTCAAATTCTTTTTATTTAATTAATTACATTGCATTGGATTTAATTTAACATGGCTATCACTTCCTCGTTATCATTAAAAAAATAATAATAATCGTAATTGCGGCATTTTTAATCATCCCAATTTTACATATCAGTGATTTGTTTTAAGTGGTTATTGTTTCCCCGAGCGGATTCGTGGAAGGTACGCATTACAGACACGTCAATAACCATCGGCCAAAGGATATCCGCGCTTCATTTTCTCTCCAAGTGCTTATTTAAAACGGGCTGAATGCTTCCGTGATTATTTACAAGCATTGTTATTAACGGCTCGTTGAAATTACTGTTATTACAATGATACATTTCATTCGAAATGAGTTTTCTCACGTTAAATAAGAGATTTTGAAATGATCTGTGTGAAAAATAGCACAACATCGTGTAGATTTATAATGAATATACAAACAGTCTAAATTTTATTCTTTCAGTGTTAATAATCGACACCCTTCTACAAAAAAGGTAAATACATTTTATCTTAAAAAAAAAAACAATAGGTGCGCCAATGTTTACGCCAATTTACGTGTGATTTCCTTAGGGTTTGAATTTTGGTAAGCATTATTAAGCCAGATCGCTCGGCCACTTCTATGTTGTTTTTTTTATTCCTTTTGAAATAAATTTAATTTAATGAAATATCCACCAAATTATAACTTAATAATTAATTCAGAATTTTTATAACAATTTTTTTTCATCGCTAGAGTCGACCACTTGGGTTAATTTTTATTTTGCAGTTTCCGCTACTGATATTAAAATATGTTATATATGTAATATTGTATTATTCTGTTTATATGTGATTTACAGTCATGCTATTCATCTAAACATTTTGAATATTGTTATTATTCTGTATAAAGGTGATTTACCGTAAATAAATGAATTGAATTGAATTTAATTAATGAGCGAAATATTCAATTATTAAATATAATATATCATCATAAGGTTTTTTTTTTATATATATATAAATTTAATATAAAAGATGCCCCATTATTTCATATTTTTATACAAAATATATATTCCCCGTCTTTCAAAAAAAGTCTGCTCTCAAACTTCCCCAAGCGAAAAATTAACAATAGCCCGACCTTTTCTCGTACATTCAGCTAATGATTTCCACGTTTCGAGATAAGAGGCCGACCGGGGGGAAAATAAATTACGCCCTTTATTTATTGTGTATGCTTAATAAAAAAGAAGCGAACGTTTCGCTTTATTCTCGATAACTGGAAAGAAGCGAAAGGACTTAATTAACTGACATTTCCGAAGCCTGTTCAATGTACAAACGGAAAATATTTTTTATAATAATAATAATGACATTATTATTTTGGGGGGGAATTTTCTAAAGTATGCTTTTATTTGTGCACATATATAATTGTGTCTCAACTTGTAAAAAATACTAAGGAAGAGGGTGGGGTGGTTGTTAAAAAACAGCCGCTCGCGACTGAGAACTGAATTATTTTTGTGGAATATTCTAAAGTATACTTTTATTGTTGCTTATATATTGTTACGAAATCGGGTTTAAACAAACTCGGAAATAAGTAAAACAATGTTTATTTATTTATTTAGAGTGCACTTAACACATTTATTTGCACTACACTGTCGCTGTTTATTTATTACGCGATGTTGAGCACTCGGACTGACTTCCTGCAGCGACACTAGCGCTCGCTTATATAGCGTGCTTGTTTCTCGAACTCTCCGGAACGCCGCGTTTACCGTCGCGCGCTCTGTAGAACGTTCTACAGTGATGTTTCCAGTTTATTCTTTCACTTTCGTTACAATATCATTGTGTTTCCACTTGCAGATATTGCTGGAGAACGGAGTAGGGATGGATTGGTAAGCATACCATACGAATAAAAATTAGTGTTGGGCAAAATCGAATAATATTAGTAATCGAGTATTACTAAATGTGTCATTTTAAGTATTTAAAACGAAAAAGTAACTTCAAATTTATGTTTATTAATAAATGGGAAGTTATTTCTGATATTTTTATAATAAGTAACATTCATAAAATTATAATATACTTAATTTAGAAATAATAAAAGATCGACTTTGCCAATCACTAATAAAAATCCTACGACTGTGGACTCTTTCGTATGATATGATTTTATCAGCTTTTATTGGTAGAAATTGATTGAGATATTTAAATAGGTTGTATGTAGTCTCTCCACTTATTTATAATGTTTGTAGAAAATGTAAACTTCTGAATTGAATTGAGAATGATTCAACGTCGAAACTAGTTGGAATAAAAAAAAACCAAAATATTAGTGAAATTTAACCAAGTATTTTTCTTTTAAATCATGAATAAATACTCTTTATATTATTGTAATTAATAATAATTGCGATTAAAAAAACATGAATACACTTCCTATTTTTGTTTATTTTTATTCATCATCGTAGAACAATTTCAATTTTCTCCTCTCAAGTGAGCGGCTTTTAAAGCGGTGCAGTATGCTTTTTCGCAACGCAACAGCGGCGAGATAAACGCCTCAAGTGTGCTGTGGTAATTAAAGCCATCAATCGAAACATGTTGCCTGTTGACTAATTGATTCGGATCGAAATGAATCACTGGCTTTCTATAAACAAAATATGCGATTTTTTCGCCTTCTGGAAACTCGAGATTTTGAGCGCGCCGTAATGGCCTGAATGGTTGTAATCCTTGCTGAGTGAGTCTTAGTCATGCCTAATAAAGACTTTGTTGGGCGCTTCGCGAGGCATTAAACTTGTTTTGCGAGCGCCCGTGTGTGCGTGTGTGTTTTCAAACCGGCTGAATATTAATATATTATTGCCAGGGGAGAGAAGTGGGTTTAATTTTTGTACTCTAGAAAATCCACAAGAAATCGAATTTGTTTTTTTTATTCTATTTTTTTATTAAATAAAAAGAATTCGAAAATAATTAATAAATTATTCCCTCTTTAGCTGCTGCGACTTTTTGACTTATTAAATAAAATGAAATACATTTGCAGTTATTTAAATTAAACAAGGATGATTTCTGGCAATGATCAATAAAATTCGATCAATCCCTTTTTTCAACTGCAAATTGTAAGTAATTTTTGCAGTTGAAAAAATTGATCGATTTTATTGATCACAGTGCCAGAAATTTTCCTTGTTTAATTTCATTATAATTTCATTTTCACTTATGTAATATTTAAAAAATGTTCAATAATGGACATTTGTTGTTGCATAACAATAATATATTGTTATAACATTGTTCTGTTATGGAAAAATAAAAATATTATTATTATTAATGAAACAATTTTTTGATTCGAAAATATTTAATGCAAAAAAAAACGTAATATAAGACCATTCACAGACACGTGTTTCAGAATTTGTATCCCTCATCAGTACAGCTCTGCCTTATATATACAAGCATCGTTATTCAGACAGCAGAATTACAATTCTAGAGAAATATTTATATATACAATACATATCACTAACGTACTTAAAGTCACGGAGCTAAATGTGATAATAATTTATTAATTGGTTTTAAATAATTTTTATTTAATTTATTTAAATAACTGTGACTAAGTGAATGAATACTCTTTACTATTTTAGTAGTTTGTCTTGGGCTATCGACCGGAGGCCTTTCTGCCGTCTGCCTTATATAATTATATAGTTGTTAAATCATCAATCGCAACGTACCGTCACCGCCGCGATCTCCCGTGGAAATGATCGAAAGAACGTTCGACGGACGGACGATTTCCATGCGCAATCTCACTTAATTATTTTTCAGAATACTTGAATTAATTTCTCATTTTGGCGTTTGGTGAAATATATTACACTATATAAAGTTAACGTTTCTTATTAAAGGAAAGACAAATTTGTGTCCTTTCTTTAATTAACTTTACATAATTCTAGAAAGTTGAATTTTGTAGGGGGTGGAGAAATTAATAAATTATAGGAATGGAGTGGGTCCCATTTTTTTTTATTCTGGTATATCTACGAGAAATCGTAATGACAATCCACGATTTCTCTATTTATTTATATATTATAAAACTAACTGTTTTTTAATATATAAATAAATATACTCATAAATAATTACATTTGCGACTTCTGCAAAAATTTCACAATCTTAATTGATGTTCCTGCTTGATCCATTTTTAATTCACGCCACGAAACGGTTACACAATTAAAAAAAAAACAAGAAATTCAAACGAGAAATATATATATATATAAAAACATCAAAGCACAGGAAACATCTGCATATATGCATCGCAATAATAAATGCAAATCGCCGGCGATCAATTACGGCACGTCCCGAAAAGCAAGAGCTTTCGTTTTTTGAATAATGAACGTATGCTGGGTTGAAGTGAAGATATATTATTCCTCCCAACAATTACCCTTTCGAATTTAGCGGGACGTTAATGAGGCTCTAGCGTTCGCTTGAGCTCCATATGCAAATGCGGCGGGTTCGCATTAATATTTGCGCTGAATTCATTGACATCGCCATTTCGGGGAAATTGCACGTGATAAATCTGGGAACTCCACGCAGACTCTCTCGGATTTATTTATTATACGCGGAGGGGAGTTAAAAATAATTCACCCTCGAAAAATTAACCCCGAGTTTAAAAGGGAATTAAGAGCGCTATATTTATCAAGTACTTGATGAGGGTGTTCGATTTCATAAGATTTATTCTTTTGTTTTATTTTAACAACCCGTACTATTTATCATGAAGTTTAATATTATTTATTACAATTTGTGAAATTAATTGTATTACTCTTTGTAAATGGGGATTCCGTTAAATAAATAAATATTTGCTATAAATTTAGTTTTTGAATCATTACTGATTTATTCACATGTTAATTTTTATAATAATAATAATATTTATTTTCCTTCCAGTACATAAATTTCATATTTATATAATAAGTAACAATAATTATTTAGTTCTCTGTGCAGAAAAGGAAAACAAGACACGAGTTCAAGTAGATTTCGAAACATCCCCTGTTCTTTCCACTGTGCCTTGGGAATAAGTAATATATATATATATATATATATATATATATAAAAGCATAATATATTCTCTTAGAAAATAAATGTGTCCAGAGTGCCATCGAAAACTAGGTTTTTTTACCAAATATTTAATTTAATTGGGTGAATTTTATTTTTGTATGCGAATACTATTATTTTTTGTTTGGGTTTTCGATGTATAACTTTCATTCAATACTATAATGACAAATATGGCCTTTTTCTAAACACCGATATTGCTCATCCACAAATTTTTGTCATAAATATCCTATTGTTACGAAATCGGATTTAATCAAATTCGGAAATAAGTAACATAATGTCGATTTATTAATTTACAATACATTTAACACATTTATTTACAACACACTGTCATTATTTATTTACAACGAGATGTTGAGCGCTCGGACGTTCGTGATAGACTGCCTGCAGCGCCACAAACGCGCGCTTATATAGCGTGCTTGTTTCTCGAACTTTCCGGAACTTTCGATGATTACCGTCGCGCACTCTGTGGAACATTCTAGAGTGATATTTCCAATTTCTTCTTTCACTTTCGTTACACTATTATCAGTATTTACTTAACTAATAATTCAATTTTGAAAGTTCTTGATTCCATTAGTGATCTAGGTGTGATTTTTTTATTCTAAATTTCTTTTCACAAAATAGAAGCTGTTTCAAAGCCAGCAAGTAGATCCTTGGGATTTATTGTGAGAATATCAAAATCATTTAATAACGCTGAAATTCTTAAAGTCTTATATTTTGCTCGCGCTGTAAGTAAATAAAGACAGTACTAAGACATAATCTTCTTCGGTACTGGTCTTTCGATATGACTTGCTTCCCTTGTTTTCTAAAACTAATGTTTTATCTTTTCGTCCGTCGAAGTAAAATCCTTGAAATGATACCTTGTTTTTGTCTTGCATTGAAATATCATATCGAATTTTTTCGCTCTTTTCTAATCTTATGCCTATCAACAACTCTTGAGCTGTCTACTTGAATAACTATTTCAACATCTTCTAAGACAGCAGTAGCGATCATGGCTGCATTTCTTTCAGAAACGCCGGTTCTTACACATGCCAGAGCCAGTGAATTTACTCTCATTTGAACCGATTTGCTTCTTTTTGGAGAATTTGGTTCGGAAATCTGAGGACTCGACGATTAAAACATATTTCACCCTCTTCTGCATAAGCTAATAAACATTCCTCTTAGTAAAAAGCTGACAAAATGTAGCGAACGATAATCTTTAGAGTCCCCGATACTCAATGCCCAATAAAAGTATTCAATTATATTATAAAATCAAGACCAGTAAGGCTCTATAATTAAAATAATCTGTAAATTATGTATATATTCTCATAGCTATTCATTTGTACATCATTTTTGATAATGATATCAAGTGAAAACTAGTTGAAATTATAATACTAATAAGTAAAACTAAAATAAGTGAATTTTTATTTATAAAAATCTATTTTAATCCAATGACTGACGGGATATTTGTCCGAAAAATAGTGGTTACAATAGATGTTTGACAAAAATTTACAGTTTAAGTAATTTTTTGCATAGAATGGAATAGAATAAGCCTTTATTTGCAGAGTGTCATATTTACAAATAAAATAACAAAATGAAAATAGCGTCAAATATATGTTAAGTCAATCTTAAATTACCGTTACATCTACATAATTGAAATATTGATTTTAATTAATAACGTTCACGTTAAAAAATGTTTGCGTACAGAACGCCGCCGTCCTGTTTGAAAATATATGTTAAGTCAATCTTAAATTACCGTTACATCTACATAATTGAAATATTGATTATTATCAGTATTTTTCTATATTTAATTTTAATAAAAATAATTTGTTTCACAAACTAATGATTCTTTATTTATACGTATACAAAGGTTTTTCATTACCGTTAATTATTCTTTAAAATCTCATCATATCAGAAGCAGCGATTATCCAGTAAGAAATATAGATTAAAATCCGGCTGCATTATTACGAAAAAGAAGCTTATATAAAATTCAAATTACGCCGCAGCGTCGGATCCAGATGAAAAACTTCAATAAGCGCGAAGGGAAGAGACATTATTTTATTACTCCGATCCTGCACAGAACTAACGACATCCTGTAAACTGTCACAGGCAGCAGCACCGTCTTATAAATGTATCGAATGATGGCAAAACGCAAACGCGAAGGCTTCCCTATCTGTTACTGATGGGGATTAAATAGTCTGTTATGTTAAGCTGATATCATTTACACACTACTGGAGAACAGTCTATGGGGAATGAGCTCTTGTCACACATACTTCACGGACGGTTACCATAGGGTTTTCGCTGTTTTTCTAATAACTTTTTGTTATTTGGATACGTTGTTCAATTGTTATCTGCTCCGTGATAAAAAAATAAAGAAACTAGCTGTGCTGGCCACGCAGAAGCCAGCAAACTATTATTGGGAAGAATAGCAAATAGTAAACATAAAACAGCTAAGACAGCTAAACGAGAAATTGATGCCTAATTCAAATTCGTCTTTATTTCCTGAATATTATATCTGATAATACAGAATGAATACTTTAATGAAAACACCTCTAACATTTTATAATTGGCAATATAATTTTAGAAGTATTTTTATTAATATATTTGTGCATGTATAAAGAAGTATCAGCCGCCACAATAGAGAATTAATATAGCTTTTTTAATATAGTATATATTTTTGTAATATAATTTTAATAAAAAAAATAATGAAATTAGGCAATAGATGGCGCTTGCGCTATCTTTACAATTATTATGAGTATATACTCATAATAATTGTAAAGACAGCGTTTTGTTTAATTTGATTAGGCCTAATGTTGATGTGGTTTCTATGACAATGTTTTGAGTGATATGTTTGAATGAAACAAATCTATTTTTTTTGTAGTTATATACAACAAGAGATCTGATCTTCGGCAGTATATTTTCATTTTCTTTTTGTAAAATAAATTGATTATTCAAGAACAACTTTTCGCAGTCGCAATCGAACGCCTCGAAATCCAGTTTCCACCGCCGTTTCGTACTTGAATGCATTTTTATCCGTTTTTTTGTTTTGTTTTCTTTCAAGAACACCTACACCAACGCTGACAAACTCCTGGCGGCCGCCGATGAGTTGGCCCATACGGGAGAATGCGACCCGGACGAGATTTATTCGGTGGCCCACGAGCTTGAGGCCCATGTGACTTCGTTCGCGGCGAGGGTCGAACAGAGGCGGCGGCGACTCGACCTGGCCGTGCTCTTCTACACCCACGAGAAGGACCTGAGCACGTGGGTGGATGAGCTGCGGCAGGATCTGCAGGCCGACGAGAGCGTCGCCGAAAGTCTGGAAGCGACCGAGCGCCTGCTAGAGCAGACCGCCCAGCACAGGGACCAGAGCCTGGACGCCTGCGCTTCCACCATTGCTCAAGGGGAAGCTCTTCTACAAGAGTTACGGTGAGTTAAAAGAAAAGTAGAACGAGAAAAATATCTTTGTGAATATATTCTTGAACCAAATACATCAAAAAAAGGAACTATAAAAAGGGAGGGAAAGTATTTATTTATATAAATTATGACAAGTTCGACATCTGCCCTGGGATTCCGATGACGAATAGAATTATCAATCGAAATATTTCGAAATCATTCTGTTATTGTTTTAGTCGCAATCAACTCATTCAGAATCTGGCCCTTCAATAGGCCTGCAAGAAACCGTCTTCAAACAAAATCTGTAGTTTTTAGGACTAATTTTTCATGTTATCTATTTATTAATAATAAAAGATAATGGGCTGATAACCTGAAGCGAGAATTTAAAATTATTCAATTTAATCTATGTTTTATTTATTTTATTGGTAGAATTTTAATAATATAATAGAAAGGTCGCCCGAGACGAGTAAGAAAAAGAAAGCCAGGTTGGCAGGAAGGTGTGCCAAGGATAAAAAATTGACTCTTGGGCACCTTCCTGTCTGTTTCGCGTTTTATTTTAATTCATTGTTATTGTAATGTATATTTATTTTTAATCTGTTGATCAATCTAACGCTAGACCATACACTGAACAAATGAGTGTGGCAAAACTACAGGTATTTGAGTTAGAACTTCTTCATCATCCTCTATAATTAAAAGACCTAGCTCCCGCTGACTACCACTTCCGTAATTTAGACAACTTTTTAATAGGAAACAAAAAAAATTGTAATGATGTCAAACTGGCTTTCTAGGAATTCCTCCGCCAGGATTTTATACCACCGGCCTGAACAACCTGCTGCTTAAATGGCAAAAGTGTATAGACAATATGGATGCATACTTTGATGAATGAATTAGTTCCTTGTATTATCAACCAAGTTATCAACCAACTTTTCCTTTTTTTCTATAAATTTCCTCCTTGACGACATGATATGAAAGTTTTGCTATAACTCTACATATAAAAATATTTTTTCTTGTATTACACCGCAAATTATTGTGGAAATTTCTCGGACGGTTGCCGTGGGATTTTTACAATTTTTGTAATCATTTTTCATCATTTTTATACCATGCAAACTTCTCATCTGTTTCATGACGAAAATAAACAGTGCTTATCCACGCAAAAGCCTCAAGCTACTAATGGGAAGGACAGCAAAGAACAAACATGAAACAAACAAGACTGCCAAACGCTATATGATGAAAAAATTACGCCAAATTCAAATCCGTCTTTACTTCTGGAATATTCTTTATATAATATGAATTAATGCAGTTTTGTGCAAAGCAAAAAAAATATTGTAGACCTTTCTCCTTTGTGCATGCGCGCTGTGCAAAATAACCTACAAATAACGTTTACTTTCAAAGCAGCTAATAACTGTCGAATTAAATTATGAATAGGAACAACTTATTTCTGTCAGCAATTGTCGCTGCAGTAGAAGCATATTAAAAAAATATATTGTTTATTATTTATAAGCACAAAACTACAAACATACGTACAACAACAGGTACTATTTTGTAGGTAAAGACTAAATACATGGGTAACAAAAAACGACTAAAAAATAATGTAAGTGTAATACAGCGATTTTTATAATAAATTTCTCTCAATAATTATCGCTGTATTGCACTTACATAAACTTACAATATTTTTTTATGTATAATTATACCATGAATTTCTGCGACTATTTTTGTGTATGTAACCGGCCTTTTCAGAACAAACACAAGAAAAAATTAAAAGAACAACATTACAAATAAATTATTTTAAATCAATTCATAAATTAATATCAATATTTCAAAGTAGTTAATCAATTCTCAATTGATTATTACTAATGCATTATCCATTTATTTTAAAACAAATACGTAAAATATATAAACGCGTTTTCTTTATTTCTTAATATCGAAATGTACCAACAAGTAAATGCCTTTGAGATCCAGATAATTTTATCATTTCTGTGAAATATATGATTCAAAACTTAAATAGAATTATTATAATTACTGTTTCTATTCTATAACAAATAGTTAATACCAGGTAGCTTGGAATTAAACTTTCATTATCTTTTGTATTTTTTTTTTTTAATAAATCTATTATTTACCTGTAAATAATATAATCATATATAATAATCAATTAAATATACCCACAGATTGACTAGAACATAAAGGCACACGTTATCTCGTATTTATAGGATATTTTTTATATCATAAAGTCACTTAAAAAAATCCTTTTTATTAATGAAGTCAACCCTACCAACGAAATTGCGTAGATCGAGTGAAATGCTTTACAAACTTTAATGACACAGGCAATTATTCTCTTGAACCTGAGCAATAAGAACTTTTCGCTCTTTTATTCTCTGTTCAAGTATTAGTAATTAGAGTTGTACATAAAAAAATAGAAGTGAACATGTTTTATAAGGATCTTTTAGTAAAAAAAGGAAATTTCAAACACACAAAAACTCTTCCGATTGTAAGTATTATGTTGATGAATGTAAATCTTCTGATTTTTCCAGAAGCTTTACATTGAACGAATGAATTGTTATTAATATCTCTAATATTTAAACATTGGTAGTTCGTATTATAATAATACAATACTTCTTTATTTTTAAAATGTCGTTTACAACAATTTACAATTAAAGTAATGTTATAAACTAAATAAAATAATAAATATGAATAAATTATTTTGATTACTTGCAAATTTCAAATTATTTTTTGCATACTTATTTTTATAAATTATTATTATTAAACAAGTAAGAAAGAATGAAAGAACATTTTCATACAAGAAAGATAAAGTTCTTCCGTGAATTCTTAAATCTCCACAGAAAGGGACGCTCTAGCTCTCCCAGAGCGAGCAGCTAATCGAGCTGTAATTGATTATGTATACATAATATCTATAATTGATAGATAAGAAATAAAGAAAACGCTTTTATATATTTCACATATTTGTTTTAAAATAAATGGATAATGCATTAGTAATAATCAATCAGGAAGATCAATAAAGGAATGGAAATCAGGAGGCAGAAGAGGAAGATAAAAAAACAAGATGGCAAGATGAGGTTGAACTGGACCTGAAAACTGTAGAAATAGGTGAATGGAAGAAAGAAGTAAAGAACAGGGAGAGAAGGAAAAAAAACTTTAAAAAAAATCAAATAGGATTGGATCGATAAACACACACGAACGCACATATAATAAAAATACAGAAAGAACTAATCCAACCAATTCAATTCTGAAAGTTCCGTGAAAGCAGTGAAACCCTATAGGGTATATATATATATTATTATACTGGACTTCATGCAAGGACCTGCACACACACACACAAACAAACCAAAAAATGCACATAAATATAGATACGAATCTAAGAAACACATGTGTACACTTTACGGCCAACTGAGCGATCTTCTAACCTACATACGCGCTTCCATCGTGCATTTTTAACAGAAAGTTGGTGAAATGCGAGGCCAATTAAACCGAAATCGTAAAAGGCTGCGAGCCGTAATTAACATACCAAGGAGCAAATGCATGAAAACGCGCGGACAAATCACCCGTGAAGCAAACAGCGATGTTTTGCTTCGCGGTTCATTATTTCCTTCAATTGAATTATTTAACTGTAAACTTGCCTGCGGAAAATGCGGCCCATCCTTTGCCTTTTGCGATTGTCCTCTCCGTTTTTGCGGATCATCCTTGTAATTGTAGAACGTGTGGTTTGTTAGCGTTTATCATTCGTCTTAAGAATGTATAATTTAAATAATAATGAATTGTGAATATTACTCAAAAGTCATTACGACACGGGACGTATTAACCAATGTTTTAAACAACTTGAAGTACAATCAAATACAATGAGTGAATATTAATTATGAGTGAGTGAATTATTAATTAGACATTTGTCTTTATTTAACATTCAAATATACTATGAATTCCTTTAGAAGATACTCAGTATTGATATGATTGTTGTAATTTGCCATTGCTTTAAGGGGTGATGCCTACCTGCATAGTTTCAAAAAAATCGTTTTCAGTTTTATCCTGGAATTGTAAAGTATATTCATTTAGGATTATTTTATAAAAAGTTTCATATTGATTGGTGGATACAAATTGCCGAAGTTATGCGAATTTATGCAAATCTAGTCGAGACACTATATATTGTATATATTGCTTGTTTTCGGCCTTGCTCTTAATTAAACTCCACATACATACTATAAATATAAGGGTATTATATTTATAATTTTACAAATAAACATTTTCATAACTTATGGTTGATTTCAAAATAATTTTTATTTTAGTTAAATAAAATTCACTTGTTTTGTTCCTCTATTGTTGTTTTCAACATCTTCGACAATTTTTTTCTTTTTCTTTATTAACACTCAAAGTGTAATAATTGGGAAACAAACCAAATGAATTTCATTAAACAATCACTATAGTGAACATATTGCGTTAGGTGATTAATATAAATTGGAGATATTTTGTAATGTCTTTTTTTTTCCTCTTTTTCGTTTCATGTGAGGTATTGCATACACAGAATGGAAACAACATAAATTAGAGGCTCATTTATGGTCAAAACGCACACTCAGAATTGCCGAGTTAACGGTGCTTAGTTCACCTAAAACCTCGCATTATACGCATCCGTAGGCTCGACTTCTAGCGCTGGGAAATTATATAAATTTTTGAAGGCTTTCGTCTATTTACTCATTTTTTTTCCTCCTTCCCAGAAACGCTGCTTTCACTTTCTTCTTTCTTGAAATTGCGGAAAAATGAGTGATTCAGGATAACTATTTTTAAATTGTTGGTGATTTATGAGTTACGTACATAAGTATATGAGGGCTGTATGATAAGTACCCGTTTCAGACAAGAAAATGCATATTTTTATTATTATTTATTACTCAAAATTGTATCCTTTCAGCTCGATAAGTTTAGTCCAGCGATATTCTAATTTTTTCAAGCCATACAAAAAATATGATTTGTTGAATTCCGCAAAATAGGTTTCTGTTTCGGCGATGATTTCCTCGTTTGACGCGAATCGCTTTCCGGCAAGCCATTTTTCATATTTGGAAACAAACAAAATCGCATGGGGACAAATCTGGTGAATAGAGTAGTGAAGCAGCAATTCGACTTTTTTTTATTTTATATCACTACACATCACGAATTATAATTATTACCAATAAATTTCATAAACTGAATAGTAACATTTCTTGAATGACTTCCTCATTTATCACTTGGTGAAACATATTGAACTATTATTGATGAAGATTTAGTAACAATTATCATTTGAAAGCAAAACATTTATTAATATTGTTTTATTTTTAAATGACTTTTTTAACGTTTCTTTGGCCTCAAAGAAATATTTAGTGTGGCTTATAACGTCCAAATATATTTTTAATTCTTGACAATGCAATTTTATTTACAATTATTACACAATTTGTTTTTTGCGATTAATGTATTTTTTGTACAATTAATGAATTTAAGAATATTTATTTTGTCCACAAAATTCTAAACGTTTTGCCATTATTCAAAACCTGCAAACCGCAAAAAACTTTTTTCCTCCCAACCGGTCGCGGTAATTATTATTACTCAAAATATTCTCCGGCGCCGTAATTTAAAAATAATGACATTTCGGGCATCATTACCCGTCTATTATCATTACACACTGCCCTCTAATGCCTCGATTAAAGGAGTTTCGTGGAATAATCGCCCATTAACGTACACTATTTTATCTCTCTTGCATCACCACGTAAATTGCGAAGTTACTTACTTATTGGACCGAAATCGCCTCAAAATCTCGGACGTGAAATCAACCGCGACCTCGTGATTTCGAATCCCGGATGTTTCGTGTTTACGACGGGGCAATACGGACGGATGGAGAAATTAGAAATTTGTTTGTTTTGAGGATGCGCGTTTTTTTTTATATTGCTTGCTCGATTGGTACACAACTGCGCGTTTTTTTTTTTTTACTTTTTTCTAGAGATGGGCAAAGTCGATCTTTTTTGTTATTGCAAAATCAAGTATATGATCAACCTTATACCACCTCCAAGTATCAGAACGATCCTCCCTCATTAAACTCCGGCATCCCAATAACCCACTTCATGATTCCTCTAACGAATTCCCTTAGGAATCCATCCAAATAACTCCCATGTCCCAGCGTATAATTACCCTCTCCACAAAATTTGCTTAAAACCCTCAGAATTTATCACTTTTTACAAAATATTGCATTATATCCCTCCCCCAAACATAACAATCCTTTGTTACTATCCACCAATTTATTAACTCGTGCATACATGACAGCTAGCTAGCATAGTTTTAACTTGCAAATCACCATAAATTCATACAGGACCATAGGTCTGATCGATAGCCCATGACAGACTACACAACTGTACATATTGTTACAATAAATCTTGTAAATTTTTGTTGTCATATTGTCTGAATAAAGATGTTTGTTTTTTAAGTATATGACAATTTTATTAATGCAACGTATTCCATTAAAATTAGTAACTCTTCCCTGTTTATTGAAAAAAAAAAACATCAATTTATTCTTATTATAGACTTTATTAGTTGTTTAATTTGAGTTATGTGAAGAGATTTTAATCAAATTAAAATCACTTTTTTATTCCTTACTTCACTCACCTAATGTTATTGATAGAGTGCTTCGCAGTCGAGATGTACATCTAACGTATAAAAATAAAAGTGAAGTAAGGAATAAAACGTGTTTGTAATTGTGATCATTGACTTTATTACTACTATTTATTACTAATATTACGCGAATTTTCCCAACACTACTTTTTTCAAGAAGTATTTGAAAAAGAGGAAAGTTTTATTTTTTGATCAAAATATTGTATGAATAGTTTCATACAGAGAGAAAAGTTTTAACTAAATAAGTAGCTACCACGAAGACTTGTAGTTTCACAAATTTATTTTGTTAATGACTGTAACAATTATTTATATCACCATTAAATAATGTATCGATTTTATTATTGTATCAGTATTGCTGCAGTATTGTTTAAAATTGCAAATAAATTTGTGAAATTGTAGATCTTTGTTGTTGTTACTTATTAAATTAAAATATTTCTTAGCCTTTACTCTAGAAGTCAACCCGTACGGGAAATGATAAGTGTAATTGATTAAAATGACGTTCTATACATATATATCTATTAAAAAGCTGCTTAGACTGTGATAATAAAAAATAACGTACATGTTAAACTTAACATTTCTCGTAAGGAATAGCCCCGAATATCCCCGACGATGTTTTTTTACTGATATTCAAGCATATTTTTTTCTATGTAATGTGTAAGAATAAAGGAAGCGAACATTCAAAACTGCTTTATTCTATCACATTTAGTTTACCCACGTTTCAAGCCTTTTAGAGGAAGGTATTGTTTTTTTGATAACTTCAATAATTTTCCTGGTTGTGTAATAAAAATATACTTGGTTAATAAAATAAGTAAAAATATTAAAACTTAATAATAAATAAAAATGAATAAAAACTTTACTATGTTTTCTTACCATAAATTTCATTCAGTGATTACATGATGGTAGTTCACGATGTAATCACTGAATAAAATTAGCATAGCTACGATCGCAACTATCATTATCATTAAAAAAAGTTTTTCATTCAAATCCTCATATGATACAAGCATTTATTAATATCAGTATATTTTTAACACTCGCAATACAGGTTATTCTAAATCAAGTACATGCCATTGCTAACTTTGTTATTAGTTGAGCTAGAGAGTCCATTAAATTAGCAAAGTAGTAGTAAATTTTTCAGGGAATACAACCTCGAAATCAGAAATATATATATATATATATAAATAAAAGAACATCGCGTTTTCAAAATATTAACAAAACAAACATTTTATTAAATGGAATACCCTATAAGTTTGATTACCATTTGATGGAAAAGGATATTTTTAACAAAACAGTTATACTATATACAGATGCAATTGTGTACTGATAACAAAACAAAACAAAAAATTGTATAATATGTAAGTTGATTTGTAGTAACCATGTTACTTGTGTTGTAGTTGTAATGTAAACCCTGTAATTGGACATTGTCTTTTGTGTTTTTGTATAAATAAATAAATAAATAGTCTATTACGATTAAATCACAAATAACGAAGAGCTAACCGGCTATCTAATTAAACTTTTAATAATGGTGTGCACTTAATTTTAAATAACCTGTATATTCATTCTTTCGTCATCATGGCCTTCGTTAATTATATCATTTTTTCCTACGTTTAAATAAATATGAAAAAATATTTATTTAACCGTAAGAAACAGCACGTCATAAACAGGCTAAAAATTAAGCCTTGCTTCCATTTTTTTCTGTAATGTAAAGCGGGGTATTAGTGTATTTAGATATTTATAATTCAGTAATTTCAATTTAAAAACTTTCCGCAGCGCACATCTCGCGATTTAAGTTTTAATCCGCTCAGGATTACGAAGGGAAACCTTATAATTTCGCAACTTTGAGCTCCTGATGGAGATGGCAGAAAATATTTAAGTCCAATTTAATGAATATATAACTTAACATCGCTTCACATACGTTATTTGTAATCTCCAAATTACCAATACAATAAATCATCAAGAAGAAATTTCAAAATAATTAAATTTAAGTGGAAAAGAAACATCTCTGGTGGGATTTGAACCCATGTTCTTTGATTTCTAGCTGAGTGTGTTACCTTTTCTACTTATATTCAATGTAATCTCCAAATTACCAATACAATAAATCATCAAGAAGAAATTTCAATATACAGCATTGAATCTTCTATATGTTGGTTGTTGGTCGTGGAGACTTTAATTACTTAAATAAAAATACTTGTCCTTTCTCCTACTTATTTTTTATTTTACTAGATAGATTACTAGAAACATAGTTTCCGAAATATATCTAGTAAAATAAAAAATAAGTAGGAGAAAGGACAAGTATTTTTATTTAAATACAGCATTGAGATATAATTTAAATTAATTAAATTTAAGTGGAAAAGAAACATCTCTGATGGGATTTGAACCCATGTCCTTCGATTTATAGCTGAGTGTGAAAAAGAAACAAAAAAGAACGTTACTTAATATAAGCCCATCTGCAGACACGTGTTTCGGGATCTATCCCTCGTCAGTACAGCTTTGCCTTACATAATTTAAAGATGTTAAAATAAATTAATTAAATTAACTACACTCAGCCAAAGTATATTAAGTAACGATCTTTTTTTACATTTAATTTTTTTCGGATCAAAAATTTGTTGCATGATGCAATATTTTATTGATATGCAACAGTAGGTGTACATTGTGTAATTCAATGTCCGGCGGGGTATTTGCCCGAAAAGTAGTTGTCTTAATGTGCATTTGTTTAAAGTACTTACGTAACGTAAGTCATAATGTCACAGAGCTAAATGTGGACACAAGTTATTAATTATTTTCAAATCATTTTTAATATGTAATTATAATTGTAATTTGGAAATGGAGATTCCGTTAATAAAGTAAATTGAAATTGAAATTTAATTTATTAAAACACTTTCTTTCAAAAAATAATTTGTCATTATCCGCGACAATTGTTTCACCGCTTTGCGGCTTCTTCAGACAAGATTGGTACAGTACAATGTTTACATTATTATTTATATTAGTAAGTACGTAATTATTTATTTTGCAATGACCAATAGACTTACAGAGTATTAGTACATGAAAAAAAAAAACGTCAAAATAGAATATAATTTAAACAAATTGTATGTATAAAAAACGAAACATGCAGTGTATAAGTGCATATAAATAAAAAAATAAAAAACAGTATAACAGTGTATATAAAGCATGTATAACCATAGATAAAATTTTGTATCACTAGAAATCCTGACATACCCCCTAATACTACTACAATCCCACAGAAACGCAATTTCAAACTATAACGAATCTTCATAGCCAGAACAAAACATTACACCCTTGTATAATGTAAAACGGAAATGGCACAAAAATGGAAAATAGAAAAGAGTGTTCATTTACTTAATCAGTATAAACATAAACAAGTAACTTACGACAACCAATTTAAAAACCAATTTTGCGAACAGCCTTAAAGAATTGCGCCACAGGCTCACTCTTTTACGGCCTTGATGTAAGTGAAATATGATTTTATATTTTATTGTTTGTGTTTTGTTTTAAATGTTTAATGTGTTTATTATTACTATTTTATTGTATTTTATTGTAATATTCTATGGTAGACCACCGTTAATAAATAAATAAATAAAATTTACAAGCATAAAACTCCTCTAGATTGAAAGGTTCGATATCACATATTCTTTTAAATAAATTCTTTTTTAAAATGCTAAAACGTAATGCATTTTTTAGAGAGCTTGGAAGATAGTTATACATTCTGATTGCGGAATAGTAAGTAGCAACCCTTATTGGATTTAGTGAGTCTATGTTTCGGAATTACATACGTTTGGTCATGTCTAGTATCGTGTGGTGATAACATGATACTATTATTAAAATTTGCTCTATGTTTGAATAAAAACTTGTACATTTGACACAGAGTAAGTAGATTATTACGTTTGAAAATTCCTCTACTTGACTCTCTAAACTTCAATCTAAACATAATGCGGACAGATTTTTTTCTGCAGCATGAATAATCTTTCAGCGGTTGAATTATTCCCCAAGAATATAACACTCAAAATTATTTAAAGTGCTGCATTGCTTTAAATAATTTTGAGATTGTCCTTTCATAGGCTATCGACCAGAGGTCTTTCTGCCGAAATTTATCTTTGAAAATGCGTGCCGGTCGATTTGTTGCGAAAAAATGTGATTAGAGTAAGTCATGAATAGATGATAATGAATAGATAGATGTGTGTATGATAATGTCTAATTAGAATGATTATATGTCAGAAGATGTTTCTGAGATAATTTAAATATATATTTACATTTTTAAACTAAAACATAATTAAGACACACTAACATTTATCTAGAATTTGGATGAAAATTAAGTCATAATTTGGATAGCTTGGATAATTATTAACATCATCACCAATTACTTGGATAATTAATTATCCAAATAATTGGTCATAATTTGGATAGCTAATTATTAACATCTTTCAGCGATTGAATTATTCCCCAAGAATATAACACTCAAAATTATTTAAAGTGCTGTATTGCTTTAAATAATTTTGAGATTGTTGTTTCATAGGCTATCGACCTATAGCTATTATCCAAATAATTGGTGATGATGTTAATAATAATCCAAGCTATCCAAATTATGACTTAATTTTCATCCAAATGCTAGATAAATGGTGGTTCAATATTTTATTTAAAAAAATAATCATACATCTAACAATAGCAAAAGGATGTATTCACTTGTTCACAGCTATTTAATTTATACATATTTCTGAATGAAGGCTCTGGAATGATAACGAAAGAAAAAGAGTCCAACAATCCCGAAGCAGTGTTAATTGTTGTGTAAATCAGACATAAATAATGCATATCGACAGCGGAGCATTGCAAAAGTGCACGCAGTAAATAAGTCTGTATGTAAATCGGTTCATTAAGGTTCAATAAAATTAAATTTAATTATAGAGGATTACATTATCTTCCAGCTATAACGACATGCACACAGAGAGAAGCCTTAATGATTATTAGGGTTAAATACGGAACGCCGGTATTGGTATTAAGCTCGTATTAATTAGCACTTGAATAAAAAAATAAAAAAACGTTTTTGTAACTATTACGCAATAATGAAAAAAAAATTAAAATTGTTCGACAAAAATGTAATACTCCACCCATCCAACGACTTTCTTTATAGTTTAGAAATATTCCCAATTATTGGGCGACTACAAGAATTAACAGAAAAATTCTCCCAAAATGAAATCAGTTTTAATATCCTCTCCTAATTTTGTATAACTAGAAATCCTGAGATACCCCCTAAATACTACTACAATCCCACAGAAACGCAGTTTCAAGCTATAACGAATCTTCATAGCCAGAACAAAACATTACACCCTTGTATAATGTAAAACGGAAATGGCACAAAAATGGAAAATAGAAAAGAGTGTTCATTTACTTAATCAGTTATTTAAATAATTTAATTAAAAAATGTTCAATATACAGGGTGGTCTATTTAGAGTTTTCAGGAAATATCTCGGAAACAAATAATTTCACGCAGAAATGACCTGAGCAAAAAAATAATCGATGTTCTTTCTCATAATTAAAATGTGAAATAAAATGTACTTTAAATTTAGGCCATTATATTTTTTACAGAATGTATACAATCATATTTTTCATGTGATTGTGTACATTCTGTAAAAATTTATTTATTTATTTATTTACGGAAAACTCCTTTTTACAAAGCAGATAACATGTGTTTACAATGGAAGATTAAAAATAAATATACAATTATTAAATATAATGTAAACTATAATATAATAAAATAATAATAAATAATAGTTTTTTAGAAAAATGGCGGTTGAATGTAACGAGCAAAAAATAAATACGTCTGAATGCAACATCATTTTTCGCGATTACATCGCTATCTATTATGCGGACGAAAAAGTAAGCTAAGTAATTCTTATTTTTTTAACGAGCAATCTGATTCTGTAATAAAAAAAATATGGGTAATCTATTAATTATTTTAAAATCATTTTTATTTAATTTATTTAAATAACTGTGACCAAGAGAATGAATACTCTTTTCTATTTATATGGGTTTTCATTAAAAAAAAATGAGTTGAACTTGATTTAGCAACAACAGCGCCATTTAGAACACAACCAATATTTCGTTAAATAAAATGAAACAAAGATGATTCGCGCATTTGCAGTTATTTAAATTACAATAAAATTAAATAAGGAAAATTTCTGGCAATGATCAATAGATGTTTGTAAAACTTACTGTGTAAGTAATTTTTTGCAGTTGGAAAACGGGATTGATCGAATTTTATTGATCATTGCCAGAAATGTTCATTGCTTGATTGCAAAATTTCGTTATTATGGTCCCATTCTATACAATTATTTTTTATTCAGGTCATTTTTGCGTAAAATTTATTGTTTCCGAAACATTTCTTGACAATATGTATGTCTTATATTTGTAAAAATAGTATATTCCATTAAATAAATAAATAAATACTTTAAATGGGCCACCCTGTATATCAAAACATTTTTTAATTAAATTATTTAAATAACTGTGATTAAGTGAATGAATACTCTTTTTTATTTTCCATTTTTGTACCATTTCCGTTTTTTATTAAGTTCCATATTAATATATAGTCTCTAATATTATATAATAACAGCTGAAGTGCAGACACGTGTTGGTGTAGCATTTTCCCCTCCTCCCCTCCATCGCTCTCTATCATATAGGATATTAATATAATTACCCATTTATATATCTACATCTGCACATTTACGCACATTCCACACTCATTTTCGTAAAACCACAAGGGGATGAAATTGGCGGAATTCGCCGGCGTGCTCACCTGAACGAACGCGTGCATTTATTTCGGGGATGTTTCGAATGCCGTTTGATTGCGGGGCGAAATAAAAAAAAAAAGGGGGAGCGTCTGTCAGAGGGCATTCGGAAGCGTTCCTTGTGGGGGTCTGAGCCGATGTCTCGAACCGTCACTTTCACATGGTCTCGTCTGTCAGTCTCGAGCGCGCTCTCCTCGAGCATAATGAGCTCTTTTGTTGTCTACAGTTAACCTTTAACATCAAGTCATCGTGGACCCGGCTCGAGTTGTTAATTAGGAATTTAGTGTGCGTGTGTGGAAGTGTACTGAAGTAATAACAGTGGGATTAAAACGTTTGGAATTAGTTTAAGTTTTCTTTTGGATTATACAAATTGTTGACTTTAAGAAAAAAAAATGGATTTATTTTCGAAAAATGGAATTATGTTGGGTGAGTCTCGTGGACTTATTTATTACAAATATCACACTTTTTCTGTAAATAAATAAACATTATAACAAACAAATTTTATTCGGACAATATGACAACAATAAATTACAAAATTTATTATAACAATATGTACAATTTTGTTAGTAGTCTGTCATGGACTAACGGCCATAGGTCTTTCTGCCCTAATTAAGCATTATTAACCTAAATGAATTTAAAATTTAAAAAAAATGAAATTTGATTATTTTAGAGACACTTCTACAATAAGTGAATTTCAGTTATTTAATTTTCTACAATACATTATGTAAAACAAAAAAAATAATGTTGAAGCATCCCTACAATAAATATTGTGAAATATAAAAACACGTTTTATTTACAATTTGTAAAAGCAGTATCTCTACTCTGCTCTTTTTTTTGTTTCACATAATGTATTGTAGAAAATTAAATAACTGAAATTTTCTTATTGTAGAGGCACTACCAAAAAAAATATTGTGAAACTTACAAAAACGTTTTATTTATAATTTGTAAATATAACGGTTTTTTTAAGTTTCACTATATTTATTGTAGCACTGCCTCAACAATATTTCTTGGTTTCACAAAAATTGTTGTAGAAAATTAAATAACTGAAATTTACTTATTGCAGCAATGGCTCTACAATAAGCAAATTTCAGTTATTTATTTTATGTTTTTATATTTTTAGTCAAATTGTAAATGGCTGGTCCGTTCAATAAAGAATTATTATTATTAATTTACTATACTAAATTTTGTGAAACAAAAAAAAGTAGAGATACTGCCACAAGCAAATTTAAGTTATTTAATATTTTGAATTAAATTCCCGTAGTGAAACAGTTTTTATGTAATAGTTATCCAAATTTCTTCGATGTTTTCAACATTTCTTAACATTGAAAAAAATTGGAGCTCCCCCATCGTACCACCCTTCTGACCTGACATTGTCATTGTCAATTTTCTCAATTTTATATCGACATGTTTGTACTTGTCATTTCATTAGTTAATTGAAAATGCTTACTGGTCGAAACTAGTAGGAACACAGATATAAAAAAAAATGGTGAAACAAAGAACCAAGTGTATTAATTAAAATACTTCATAAGTTATTTAATATTGTACAATAAATTTTAGGAAACTTGAAAAAAAAAAACGTTTTTTTATGTACAAATGGCACTGTAGCAGTGTCTCTACAATAAGAGAATTTCAGTTGATATTCTTCAATAACTTTTGTGAAACAAAAAAAAAACACAAAAAGGTAGAAATACTGCTACAGTAAGCAAATTTCAATTATTTAATAATCTACGGTAAATTTTATGAAACAATAAAATTTATTGTAGCAGTGCCTCTACAATATTTTTCTTTTGTTTCACAAAATGTATGGTAGAAAATTAAGTAAGATAAATAGCACTGTAGTAGATACTGCTACAGTGATATTTATCTTTATCTTTATTTGCGGAATTCACATATTTTTACAAATGTAAGAAAACACAATTAGCTATATATAAACATATATAGCTCATGCTCATTAAATTACTAAATAGAACACAAATGAAGGCATTAAACAACATAATATGGGATTGGGATAATCTGAATCTGAAACAGTATCCCCCTACGGTTCATTTTTTTATTTGTAAATTAATCAACGTTTTTTTTTTAAGTGAATATTGTCAAACTTAAAAAAAACTGTTTTATTTATAAATATATATAATATATTTATAATAATATATTTAATAGCTACGTCATGGAGTAAAACAAATATTTTTTACTCAATGATTAAATGTATTGTTTGTTACAGACATATTTTGCGTTTGTAACTAGTTCACAAATTATAAAATGTGTAACAAGTACAAACGCACCGTATGTTTTTAACTAGATCACAAACAATGCATTTAACCATTGAGTAAGTGACGAATATTATTCTTTCACGAAATTGGCGCCAAATGCGGGCTGTATCTATATATAGCTTTCTAATTAGGCCGCATTCAGGGCTGTTCGATACGGAACAAAAATTAACGTAAACGTTATTAATAATTTCTCAATTTTAGTATCATTTAGAAAACATACATAATCTAAATTAAATAAAAATTATTTGAAACAAACAAAAACAAACAAATTTGTTGCATTATGCAATATGTTGTTGATATGCAACAGCAGGTGTAAATTTGTTGCATTATGCAATATTTTATTGATATGCAACAGCAGGTGTACATTATGTAATTCAATGTCCGGCGTGGGTTTTTGCCCGGGAAGTAGTTGGTTTAATGTTTAACATACTTACGTAATGTAATTTATTGTAGAAAACACTGCTACAATTGTTTCGATACACAGTATCATCATCAGGCAGCTGATGCAATATCAGTGTTTTCTACAATGAATCTGTGAAACTTAAAAACAAAACCGTGTGTTTTACTTGTATAATCAGTTATAATGGAGTTTCATTAAGTATCAGCCTCAACCATAGAAGTAAAAGCACAAGTGTATTATTATGGCTAAAAAACATTTAATAATGCATAAAATAAATATGAATAGATTATCAACCAATAAAATAAATAAAACACAGATTAAATTGAATAATTTTAAATTCTCAACTAGTTTAATCTCTATTTTATTTATTTTATTAGTTAATTTTTAATAATCTATTCATACTTATTTTATACAATATGAACTTTCTTTCTTTCTTTAATCTTGATGTCTTTCTACCCTTTCAAGTGTAAGGCTTACAATATGAACTACCGATGTTTAAATATTAAAACTATTAATTATTTTTAATAATATTTTTTATGAGTGGGTACGATCAGCCCTTTCACCGCGACTAAAATCAAATAGCCATAAATAACGAGAGATTAGTTAGAACGGACGATTTATTCCACTCGTCCACGGCTCATACCATAACCTTCATCTCTCGTTATTTATGGTCCATAATCACGAGTGAAATACAATACTTTGTCCACTAGTTTTGTCTTCTCTTTTTCACCTCGTGGATTGTGTGCTTTTAGTCCCAGCTCGGGCTACCGGTATTAAAAGATGTGTTGATCTTCTGTTTTGTTCACTTTGTTTGAAAATTATCCTTATAGGTCGAAACTAGTCACAAAATAAACTGTATACGTGATACCAGCAAAGTGTTTAATTAAAAAAAAAATACCTTGTATCACAAAGTTTTAACCATCCAAAACTTGCTTAGACTGTGATGATTATTTTTTATAATAATGTGTACGTTAAATATAATATTTCCGGATAAATCTAAAAAAATCAGATATTTTATAGCCCCCAAATATCTGATTTTTTTTAGATTTATCCGGAGAGACTTGCATAAAATTATCATAAATATCTTTGAAATCTATTGAAATCCCCGAAATCATAAAACCCGATCTCAGAACGAAAAATCCATAACAAACCCCGGGTACAATTAACTTCCCACAATGGTCAATCAAATCACGTGCGTCCGACACGAAAGAAAGTGACGTAACTTCGCGATAAAGCATCGGTAATCTAAACGAGGATCGTTTTGTGTGTGTGCTGGTACGGTTATTTACTGTTTACCATTGCTTCACGTCGGCGTTATTTATGCGTCCACGTTTTACTCTGCCGCAATTACGAGCCGAGCCAGTAAAGTAGGTCCAACGCGGGGTGTTGATTATTGAATAAATAATGGAGTTGTAAAGCGTTTATGTCTTACGGCTAGAGAGGCAATTGGGCTGGCGGGGATCACGTCGGTGATGATTGTCAAGCGATTGGAGGCTAATTGAATTCAATTGACGTTTTTTTTATTTCTTTATTCATTTGTCATTAATAGCCCTGTGGATTACTTTAAATTGAATACATTATACAAAATTGTGTCCATGATTATCGAAAAATTTAATATTCATTTGAAGAATGTTTTTGTTGAGACGTATGAAATATTTCGTAGTACGTTATATTTATTTATATTTCGTACGATATTATAAACAAAAATGAATTGATATTTAATTCATTTTTGTTTATAACATCTATTTGTACATTTAGTTGAATGGTCATCGATTCGTTTTTCTTGTTATATATACATAATCTTTATTGACGAACGTACTACAACACCTACATATAACATAAAATATTACAATACATGCTGTAAGCGTTTGCCAATTGGCTATCGACCGGTGGTCTTTCCGCCATTTTCTTGTTAAATGTTATGTTTAATTTAATTTAATTTATGGAAATTTCCCTTCTACAAAATTATAAGCATTTACATAAATCATCACAAATAATAAATACACAAAAAAGTCAACTTTATCCCAAGTGGTTCGACAGTTCAAAAATAAGAGTATTATTTTCAAATCATTTTTATTTAATTTATTTAAATAACTGTGACCAAGTGAATAGATACTATTTTTTAGGTCATTAGGCCATCTTTTGCCTAATTTCATGTGACATCGTCAACGATTCGAGTCTACAAGGTAGACAACCCATCACTAGTTATCCATACGGTAGATGAATGGTGGTTGAACATTTCATTAAATTAAATATAATTGATTGTATTTTAAAATCTGTCGTTAACATTTGATTGAATATTTTTCGTAATAATTGAGATAGGAAAAATTACAAAATTGTTCGAATAAATTTCAATCTTTCAAACCGTCCAAAATTCACATAAACTATTTAAACACTTCCGATCGTTGCCCGAATTGTTCAAATTATTCAAACGTTGGGTTTATTTGAAATATTCCAACTGTTCAAATAATCTGAACAGTATAATTTATTCTAACACTTCTAATAATCTGAATCGCTTAAACTGCTCGGTCCATTTTAATAGGTGAATTTGTTCGATCAACTTGTCGAATGCATTTATTTGATCTGGTGCATCATTTTACTTTTAGCCTTTGTAACAAAAATCAAGGAGGAATGAAAAGTGCATAATTTTATGGCAATGAATCAAGCAATGAACCCGGCGCCTCCACACTGAGGCTTTTTTTTTAAAAATATTTATTTAAAGGAAAACAACACTTGTTTAATCGTTTATTTATAATTATAACTAATAACAAGGCCAATTGAATACAACAGAATCAAATTTATTCCTATAAATTCTAAAATAATCATAATACATATACTATAAAAAAAAATAAAAATAGCGATTTTTTTATAAACAATATTTCCCAAACGGCGCACTTTTTTTCCAATTTTCTTTTAAGAATGATTTAAACAATAGTTTTAGATGCAATAGAAACAATCAAAAATGCGTGCCCGTTAATAGTTTGTCTATAAACAAATGCATTGCTGGGTCGCATTTCCAACACCTGACATCAATTTTCAAAGTATCAAATTTCCCAAACAGCGCACTTTTTTTCCAATTTTCTTTCAGAAATAGTTTAAACAATATTTTTACAAGTAATATAAACAGTCAGAAATGCGTGCCCATTTATGGTTTGTCAATAAACTTATCCAGTTTCACACACATCATAATTTTAAGGTGAATCATCAGGCAGCACTGACCTCTGCAAATAACTTTTATTTGTGTTAAAATTTTCTTCGTATATTATTTTATAATAGACTCGTTCTAAATTTTAATAAAACAATAACAATTTAATTAAAATTGTGTGTATGTGTAAAAGAACTTATCTTCTTTTTCTGCAAAAACTCATAGAGGTGTACTTCTTGTAACAACAAAAATGTTGACTGAATAGTCAGATTTTCATCTTTCAAAAGTATTTAAACATTTTAAAGATTTATCTATCTTTAATGACATCAAGCACATATAAAAGAAATTCAAAAACGTACATTACATTTATTTAATTTTAAGATAATTAAAGGGAAGATAATCTTTATGATTAATTAGTTTTCAGTAGCAAAAGAGAAAATAATTTATTAATTAATTATTTTCAAATTCTTTTATTTAATTTTTTTAAATAACTGTGACCAAGTGAATAAATCATTTTCCTATAATTAATTAATTATTTTCAAATTCTTTTTACAACATTACACACATTAAACTTAACATTTCCCTTAGACAATAGCCTCGATTTTCAAAGGATTTTTTTGTTGCGAAACAATAAAATTGAAAATATCAACCAAAACTCCACTTAATTCAATGAAGTTCGTACTTTTAATATAGCTATATAAGATTTATTATTGTAACAGGCCTCATATTATATTTGCTTCCATGGCTACTATTATTTTTTTTTTTTCTGAAATACATGTCTCTTTTATTTCAATTAATTCTTTAATAAAACCTCTTTTATTATATTTTCCCTTTCCTTTTTTTTATTTAAGGGCAATCGGAGATATGGATTCGACCGGATCAGTGTCAGCGGTGGAGGCTGCACTAGACAGGCTGTCAAAACAGCGGAGCGACTTGGAGGAACTGTGGGCGGCGCGGAAGCTCCGTCTGGATCTCTGCCTGCGATTACGCCTGTTCGAACGAGACGCACTCGAGGTATTCCCTGCTGAAATTTTAATAAGAACACAAACGATTTCATTCTTCTCTTTTTGCATGAATAACTTTCGTACTCGGTGAAATACGATGGATTATTAATGATCAAGATTTCCTAAATTTAATTATATTTTGTTTCATAATTTTGTTACAACTTGAACATTGAAAAAAGAAAGGAAGTCGATATGATTGTTTTCCGTGAAGTCAGGTATTTGACTTCAAGACAATTTTTCCAAATCTCAAATTTATCCATTTTCCAAGCTTTCTCTGAGATTTAAAAAATTAAGGATATTTAAAGGAAAATACTTGGTCATATATTTTCCTTACCTTACAATTTTCCCACACTATATTACATTTTTAGAACATTTTAGAACGACTAAACTGGTATGAAAATGTGTGCGATTAATGGAAGGTTAAATTAAAAATGTTTGCTACTCCCTTTTTTCATTTCAACTTTTTTTCTTCAAATAAAACAGGTATCCTCGCAACTGGAAATGTGGTCGGAGGAGCTGCAGCACAGCGAACTCACCAGGGACATAGCGAAAGCGGAACAATTCCTGCGGCTGCACAACGAGTCCATCAGCCAGATGCAGAACACCACGTTTCAAGTGCTGCAACAGGGACAGGAGCTGGTCCAAGTTTTCGAGAATTCCGGAATTTGCGTGATGGCTGACGCCCAGTACAACGCGCAAACACGCGTTCAAGTACTCCTCGAATTTTTACACGAGCGCGAAATGGACCTCGAGGAACTAGCGGAAATGAAAAGGGTTAAATTGGAACAGTGCATACAATTGGGGCAATTCCAAAACGACGCGAATCAAGTGATTAGCTGGATCCGTAACGGGGAATCGATGCTAATGGCGAGTTTTTCGATTCCGAACTCCCTGAAAGACGCGGATACTCTCAAGAAAGAACACGAGCAGTTTCAAGTGGCTATTGAGAAAACGCACACTTCTGCCGTTCAGGTTAAATATAGGGCGGACGCTTTGATTAACGCGAACCATTACGATCCGCAAAGCATTAAAGATATATCTGAGGAAGTCACAAAGCGCTGGCAGCAGTTGGTCACTTGCGCCGAGGAGCGGCACAAGCTGGTCACGGCCAGCTTGAACTTCTACAAAACCGCCGAGCAGGTCTGTTCTGTTTTGGACAGCTTAGAAAAAGAGTACAAAAGGGATGAGGATTGGTGCGCGAGCGGCGCGCAGGGCGTCGATAAAGCCACCGCGATTTCCCAGCTGATCAACAAACACCAAGAACAGAAGGAAGCTTTCTTGAAAGCCTGCACTTTGGCTAGAAGAACGGCGGAGACTTTTCTGAAATACACCACGAGGAGTTTGCAGTTTTATAATTTCCCCAGCAGTACCGGCTCGCAGGAATCCAGAGTGAAGGGGATTTTGGAGAAGCTTTTGAATCAGGAGAATAAAGTTTTGGAGCATTGGACGCAGAGGAAGAAACGGCTCGATCAGTGCCAGCAATTCGTGCTTTTCGAACGTTCGGCTAAGCAGGCGATTGAGTGGATCCACGACACTGGGGAGTGCTATTTAACCACTCATGCAACGAATTTAGGTGAGTGCAATTAATTCTCTTCTATTTACTTTGTTGTTTTTTTTTTTGAAACACACTTTCTTCAATAATTATAATTGACGCTAATTTAAACAATACAGCATGAATGTGAAACATATT
The DNA here is from genome assembly GCA_963082785.1 of Philonthus spinipes. Taxonomy (NCBI): domain Eukaryota; kingdom Metazoa; phylum Arthropoda; class Insecta; order Coleoptera; family Staphylinidae; genus Philonthus; species Philonthus spinipes. The sequence continues at coordinate 4,710,743 of OY720306.1, forward strand.
TTTTTTTTCTTCTCAAATATTCAATGATTTCTAAATATTTAATCATATTAATTGCAGTAATTTTAATTTAATTAATTTAAATTATATATATATATATATTTTTTTTTGGGGGGGGGTGGGGGGTGATGTGGCATTTTTTATTGTATGGTATTATAAACAAAGCCCCAAATAAACATTATTACCTAAATGTAATATTTTAAATTTATTGTTATTTAAAAAATGATCAGCTATACAATGTTTTGCGAATCCAGTAGTTATTTTTTTATTTAAAATATCCTTTCTATGTTCCTTAAGTCTGACTTCAAATTATCGCACAATCACATCTTAACTCATATATTCCGCTTTTTTTAAAACAAACCAAGTGAAACTTTCTTAACAATTCCTAATATTACTAAAAATGTTTCACCTAGTGATTAATGAGACTCAAATAAAAATAATGAATAATTATTTTCGTATTCCCAAAAATCTAACAATATCGATTGACTATTTTTTTTTTGTTTTTTTCAAAAAGGTAACAACATTGAAGAAACCGAAAGCCTTCTGAGGGAGCACAACGAATTCAAGGGCACGGCAAAAGAAACGCGGGAAAGGGTCAGACTGCTGATCCAGTTGGCCGATAGTTTGGTGGAGAAGGGCCATGCCCACGCGAATTCCATCAAGCAATGGGTGGCCGCTGTGGACAACAGGTACAGGGACTTCAGCGAGCGGATGGAAAAGTACAGACAGCAGCTGGAGAACACGCTGGGAATTCAGGCGGAGGAAGGCGAAAAGAAAGAACTGTCGATCGATAGGAACTCGGATCCCAGTTTGGAGGCTAAAGTTAAGGAAGCCGCCGCTAAGGATTTGAAGGAGTTGAATGAGGAGAAGAGGAGATCAGCCAGGAGGAAAGAGTAAGTAGTAAATTGTTTCTGTTTCTACCTTTTTTTAAATCATTTGCCTTTCTACCACGACGAAGTTGGCATTGGAAATCTAAAGTCATGTCTGAACTAAAATCACTACCTGGCTGGGAGGGACAAATTTCTGGTGAAAAATGCCCCTAGAATAAAAAAAAAACATTTATTTTCACATTAGACCTTGATGTTCACGACTTCCCCCTGCTCTCCTGCTTGCATTCGCTCCTTGCTTTGAGATTTTAGTTTAAAATCGAATTCGTAGAACCAAGACTCATCTCCAGGTTAAGAAAGTCCCTTACCTCTGCTTCCAACCAAACCTCACATCAAGCAACCCACCTTGCTTTCTGATCTGGAGTCAAGAGCTTTGGAATGATTTTCGCGAACATTTTTTTTTTTTTTCATTTCAAGTTTTTTTAGTCAGAATTTTGTGGACGATTGTTTTTGGAGATTGACAGATCCTCAGCTATTATTCTAATTGTTAATCGACGGTCTTTAAGAACACAAACCCGAATTGGTTCAACATTTCCCTTAAAACTCGATGTGGAAGGGGCGTTCTGAGCGTTGACCATCGCTCAGAACGCCCCTGGGAACCTTATTAACCGTTTGTTGACGGTAGATTCCTTCACAGAATTGTTTAAAACACTCAAAAATCTCACGACCATTCTAGCAAAGCTTTGCAAGAAACTTGATGTTGATGCCCTATTCCTCAATCAGAAAGACTTCCATGCCAACGGCAGGTAAAAAATAAATAAATAATAAAAATATAATAGTAATCCGTAATTGGTACGGTCGTATAAAAGTGCGTTTGAGGGATTATAGATATTAATATGAAATAATTATTGTAATAGTCACCGACAGAATCCACAACCTCTCCAAGAAATGTTGCCTTAACCAATCCAATTATGATATCCATCCTATTAACAAGCTGACGTAAACTCCTAGCTACTCGCAGGGCGCTCTGGTTCGAACTGAGCATCGAGGGAATTGTATAGCATTGTATTAGCAAACGCCTTGACACGTCGCTCCGAATTTTTTTATACGTATTTTCCGTACAAAAGCTTCTACGAGGTTTGACACGTCGCTCCGAATTTTTTTATACGTATTTTCCGGACGAACCTCGTAGAAGCGGCCCTAAATTCGATTCGCGATTCTATTCGTCACACAGTTCCACAGGTCTTCTATTTACAGCTCATGTTTCATGGAACCCTAGAACACATTGTTGGATAGCAAGCCGCAAATTCGCGTAGGAAACTACAAAGGCGGAAATGCAGCGCGGAATTTTTCAATACACGATTACGCCCATTCTTGATTTTCTCTCTTTGTCCAATTTCGCAATTAGCTTTCGACAATGAAAACTTTATGCAATAGTAACAAACATTTTTACTAATTTGGTAAATATTGACATTGGTGCCAACGAAATATAAAATAATGAAACAAATCAAAGCACACTGAATTTAATCTTGGTTTTAAAAATATAAATAAAATACTTGCTTATTGTTTCACTGTAAACAAAGTGTTTTATTTATATTTTTAAACCAAATTTTAAATCAGTGTTTTAAAAAATGTAAATAGAAAAAAATGTACATAGAAAAGAGTATTCATTCACTTGGTTACAGTTATTTAAATAAATAAGTAAGTATGATAGTAGATATATCCAACACTTGGAGAAACATTTTTTTAAATTAAATAAAACTGATTTGAAAATAATTAATAATTTATTTTCGCATTTAGTTCTGTGACATTTTGATTACGTAAGTACTTTAATGTCCATTTGTGCATATTAAAATTACTACTTCCCGGGGAAACACCCATTGAATTTTTCTTGGATCAAAAATTTGTTGCATGATGCAATATTTCATTGATATTCAGCAGCAGGTATACACTTATGTGCAATAAAATTAAGCACAAGTCTCACAACAATTTTTCATAATATTCTAGTTGTGTAATCGGGTCTGTTTTAATTGCCTAACAGCAGTTTCAATAAATGATAAAATTAAATTAAAGAAATTGATACATTTACATATTTTTTCGTAATTAGAAAACTTATTATGTCATCCTTAAACTATAACATACTCTGTGTGCTTTTATTGCACAGAAGTGTACATTATGTAATTCAATGCCCGGCTGGGTATTTTCCCGGGAAGTAGTTGTATAAAGTACTTGCTTCATGTACAGAATGTCACAGAACTAAATGTAGAAATAATTTATTAATTATTTTCAAATAATTTTTATTTAATTTTAATAAATGTTTTACCAAGAGTTGGATGAGCCTACAATTAATAGTTTAAATCAAAGCACTCTCGATCATATTATAGTTTCCGAAATATATTTAGATTTAAAATAAAAGTTAAACAAAGAAAATTAATTTTATTGAAATCCACAGTCATCCCATAAAACATTACTTACCTCTTCATTCGAGATTTAATAATAATAGCTTCTAACAGTAACAACTCGGCCATAAAATGTTGTTTCAAAACAATCTCCAGGATTAAATCCTTACATCTTCTAACAGTAAGTTATTTTTTATTACAGATTCATAATGGCTGAACTGTTACAAACTGAACGAACCTACGTGAAAGACCTCGAGACGTGCATAAAAAGCTTCCTAGTGGAGATGCGCGCCGGGCAAAACGTCCCACCGGCCATCGTCGGCAAGGAAGAAATCATTTTCGGCAACATTGAGGAGATCTACTTCTTCCACAACTCCACCTTCCTTAAGGAACTGGAAAAGTACGAAACCATGCCGGAGGACGTGGGCCATTGCTTCGTCACGTGGGCGCAAAAATTCGACATGTACGTGCACTACTGCAAAAACAAGCCGGAGTCGAATAGTTTGCTAGTGCAGCACGGCGGTAATTACTTCGAGGAGCTGCAGAAAAAGCACAAAGTCGAGCATCCCATTGCCGCTTACTTGATCAAGCCGGTGCAGAGGATCACGAAGTACCAGCTGCTGTTGAAGGATCTGCAGTCTTGTTGCCAGGAAGGACAGGGAGAAATTAAAGTAAGAAATGTTTTACCGGAATTTCTATTTATTTAAAGATTTAATAAGCTCGATTCAAACGCAAGCCGTGCTTGCGCAATAGCTTCACGAGATGAATTTTGGCTGGAATTTGAATAAACCTGACTGTTTTTCACAAAGAAGCTTCATGATTGTCTTTTAAAAAAATCACATCATTATATCGTTTCTGAAAAAATAATAATAGCATCTCAAGTTTTGCTTTAATAAGATATCATTTCGCAACAGAATAAGCTGAGCTTAGATCTAAAGATTCAGCTTGAGACGTCAACTTATAATTGTGTATCATAATAAATGGAAGACGACGCAAGCGCCATCTTTTGCCTAATTTCATGTTTGTGTACCACCTGTCTGTGAAGCTTCACGTGTAACCCGCGAGCTACCACTGGTATAACATATTAATTATAAAATTCGCTTAAACAATGATGATAAAATAAAGTTTACATTAATTTTAACATTTTACTTATGGAATAACTCGGTGTAATGCGTTTTTATTCAAATATAACACGGAAAAGATTCGTTTTATTATTTTTCTGTGTTATCTTTTTAATAAAAATGCATTATTTGGAGTAATTGATATGAAATGTAAAATTTTGATTCATCGTCTAAACGACATTTACCTATAATTAATATCCCTCCTTAATAATCAAACAAATCTCGCCTTTTAACCGCTATCAAATATCAGATAAACCGATAACAATCGTTACGTTATCGCTTTATCTGTGCGTAATAATACACGATCAGAAATTGATTGATTCAATCCTTTCTCCTCTCTATGTGTGTGTGTGTTTGTGCAGGACGGATTGGAGGTGATGTTGAATGTGCCAAAGAAGGCGAACGACGCGATGCATCTATCTTTGGTGGAAGGCTGTGATGTTTCTGTGGATAAACTGGGCGAGGTGATATTGCAAGATGCGTTCAGCGTTTGGGACCCGAAGCAGATCATAAGGAAGGGCAGGGAGAGGCACATTTTCCTCTTCGAGTTGTATTTGCTGTTCACGAAGGAAGTGAAGGATTCCGCTGGGAAAGTTAAATATATCTACAAGAATAAATTGATGGTGGGTTTCATTTTTTTTTTCTTACACTTTTTTTAAAAGTATCAAATGCAGAATTTATTTATTTAATTAAGGTTGCGGTTTAGTAGAAAGGGATAACTATATAGTAAAATGGAAATAATCGTTTGAAAAAAGAGCCATTCTTTTGGATTTAATAATATGAATATGTATTTACATTTTTTATCTATATAAGTATAAAGTATCAGTCTAAATAAAATATAAATCGTTAATTTTCGTGTATTACATCAATTTACTAGTTCAGGTTAGAAAAGAAAATTGTAAGATATAATGAAATTAATAGGTCATGTCTGCTAAGTTATTTGAATGCAGAATTTAGTGAAATCCTTTAAATTTTCATTGCACACGTTTTTATTAGCAAAAATATAATTTGAAATTTGCTATAAATTTGATCAATTTTCATTGTTTTTCACACAAACTAAATATTAAAATAATTTTTAATTCATCTGATGAAATTCCTGCTTATTTTAAAATTACTTTAATGTATAATACAATATTGTTCATTGATAACAACTGCAATATAACTCGAATTAGTGATTGTCAATATTTATATAGCTATCTCTTTCGTCTAAACCGCACCCTTAAAGGAGGCCATTGCATACAGTAACATACATACATGATAAAATAAGAATAGTTACAATAATAAAATAATACAATTAACAAAACACATTTTAAAACAAACTATTTTGCACTAAGTGTATGACGCAAAGAACTTACAGACTCTATAAACATGTCAGAGCCAGATACTTTGATAAATTAATTTTATTATATAATTAATTGCATTATCATCTTAAAGTAACTCAAGAAATAAATATTGTCAAATTGTCAACAATATATTTGCAATTATAAAACTGTATGATTTTTATAATAGCAAGCTAGAGTTGCTTAAACAAAATGTATGCAAATAATACAAACTTGTATATTTTTCTTTATTAACGTCAAAATGTCACTGAGTCAAATGTGGAAATAATTTATTTTTTTATTTTCAAATCATTTTTATTTAATTTATTAAATAACTGTAACCTCGACACCCAATACGGGTAAAAGAGGATAAGATTAAGAAAGAAAGAAATAACTGTGACCAAGATTGTCAAAGCTGTCTATGCCTCTGACTATTACTGTATTTTTTTACCAATATTATAATAATTTTATTTAACTTGGATTTATCTTATAAGAAATTTGAATTAAATTTACATGCCTTTTCGTTAATAGAAAAAGGTCATTCGTTGCTTTTAAAATCCATTTCATATTTAATTATTTAAATATCTGCAATCAAATGAATAAACTTATAATTGTCTCTCTCTTATTTTTTTTAGACTTCTGAATTGGGAGTCACTGAGCATATGGAAGGTGACGAGTGTAAATTTGCTGTGTGGACCGGAAGAGCGCCGATTTCGGATTACAGGATAGTTCTCAGGGCGTCGTCGTTGGACACGAAACAGTTGTGGGTGAAAAAGTTGCGGGAAGTCATCCAGGAGACGTTCTTCAGTGGTGCGCTGCCGCTTTCGTTGCCCAAGAGCCCGGCCAAGTTGAAGCCACATAGTCAAAGATCTAGTCGGTGAGTGAAAAAATAAATAGTCACTGAGCAAAATTGAAATAAAAATAGAGATGCATTAATGATACATCAATTTAATAAGCAGGATTTTACAGTTGATAGCCTTAAATCTCAGTATCCTGTTCATAGGATAAACCACGTTTTCGTAATTATGATGAAAATAAAAATATTAAATTTTTATATTATTTTACTAAAACGTTTCATCATAAAATCATATTTATCAGAGAGAAAAAAATCTATATGCTTTTATTCTTAAATTTTAAAAGTTAGACAATAATAGTTTAATGCTGTTGAATTTTTATTTGTGGACTTTTTATTTAATGTGATTGTACAATGTATATTTTTTTATGAATTTTCATGATTGTAGTATGTGAATCACTTTACAACTTTATTCTGAGTTTTGTACTGGAATAAATAACATAGGATTATGAAGATACAAATATTAAAAATTACATATTTTCATATTTCCACAAAGTGCTTTATTAAATTTACATTTCTTGATTCTGCTGCAATGTATTATTGAAATCATCTGAATCTAAACAATCAATGTTGAAAATTGAAACAGTGGCTTTTAAATCTTAATGTGTTGATTATTTACATCCAGAGTTTTTTTTTTTTTTTCATAGTACAGTTTTTTTGTATTTAGGGTTAAGTTGAAAAACAGTTGATATATTTTTTATATATGCAAACTGGGGTTGGGATAGCCGAGTGGGCAAAGGCCTTGCTCATGAGGGTTTCAGTCCCGTTCCGGATGAGGTTTGTTTAAAAAGACAAATTTCATTCGGGTCCATGGGTGTATTGTGAAGTCCTCAAAATTAATATTAAATAACAGTGACTGGTCGAAATGGCATAGTGGCCAAGGCCATCTCCTCAATTCATATCCTCAACCTTCTTATCCTTTAATCTCCCATCCTTTTAAAAAAATATATGCAAGCTGAACTTCGCCATATTTCAGCATACATATTGATTTTAATTGTTAAATTATATAGATAATACTTATTACGTATTTTTTTGTTTTATGTATTGTTTGAAATAAAAGACATTTATTATTATAATTATTATTATTACAGGAGACATACATACATATATTAATTAAAGTATTTTGCATATGTTAATATTTTGAAAGAAATAGTTATTAATATCTTTCGATGCTAAAATTAAGTATGTCGGTGTTGTGGTAGCTAAAGAGAAATTAATTATTTAAGGATTAAGAATTTTGGGGTGTGGGCAGCTCATACGCCACACCTTTTTAGACCAATTGTGACTATATCTACTCTGTCCATCTGGTGATGTCCGGTATCTCTTTTGTGAGTAATTTTCAACTGGGTCTAAAATAATTATTTCACATTTATTAATTATTTTAAAAACTCATTTTATTTTAATTTTATGTACATTTATCTTTATTCAAACTGTACAGATAATACAAAACAATATAACACAAATAATTACAATACATGTAGGTGTTGGTCTGTTTGGGTCATAGACCTGAGGTCTTCCTGCCCTATTTAAATTATTATTGTATATTTATTTATGCATTCAATCAGTGGATTAATACTGTTACACATTAATTTGCAGAAAATGATTACTAACAATAATAATAATAATAATCTTTATTTTCAAAATGTCATTTAAATAGTGTCAGAATAATGATATAACAGTACATACAAAAAAAATTATAAATATCTGTTTTCATTTTAAATTGGGTATACTCACTGTTATTTTATTTATTTATTTCAGAGATTTGGAGGAATGCAATTCATTAGACGACAGTGTGGAGAATCTGGACAGGAATTCACTTACGTCGTTTGGTTCTGGAAACACTACAGATTCCGACAAGGTGAGTAATTTAATTTTAACTTTATTTACGGAATTCTCCACTATAATTGTTTACATCATACAATAATTTACATATTTGTATATATACAAATATTTTTATTCAATTACATACATTTTTATAAACATTAACATAAAGTATAGGAATTATAATAAACCTGTACTAGACTATCAATCAGGTTGTATAATTATTCTACATTGCATATCTAAATTTAGAAATATTCTATTAAAACTACTTAAAATTAGTCCTGGGCGAAATCAGGTATTTATTAACAATGACAAGGGTAATTTATTGAAGTCATTAAATATACAATTCTGTTATACAAAGTTAAAACAAACGTGTTTCATTCATTAAAATTTTTAAATAAACACTTGATTAGTTTCACATGTTTATAAATTTCGAAACTGACTGACCGAAAACTAATTTCTTGATACAATTCATATTATTATTATGTTCTTATTCTTAAGCTACATTATCGCCCAAATTACTGTTACGAAATCGGATTTAATCAGACTCGGAAATAAGTAACACAATGTTTATTTATTTATTTAGAATACACTTTACACATTTATTTACAACACACTGTTCCGGAACTTTTGATGATACCGCGTTTACCGTCGCGCGCTCTGTGGAACGTTCTAGAGTGATGTTTAACATAGAAGGACGATTAAAAAATCAGCATTTAAAACAATATAAACCTATATAAAGTTCATATATAATTTAGAAATAAAAAACCGCTTATTCGATTTTTGAAGAATGTCGACACGTTTTTATTTTATTTAATTATCTAAGTTCATATACAATTTAGAAGCAAGCCTTTTTTAGCAATCGATTTTTAAAGAATGTCGACACGTTTTTATTTTTTAATTATCTAAGTTCATATACAATTTCGAAAGTAGCGGTTTTTAGCATTCGATTTTTAAAGAATGTCGACACATTTTTATTTTTTAATTATCTTTCTATTTTTCTGGAGCAGTTAGAAAAGAAAAGTTTTAGTAAAATTGTTGCTCAAAGCCTCCTTTGTGAGCGGACTGACCGAAAACTAATACTTCGATGTGGTTTAAATTCTCACAGTTAATGCTCCTATTGTTTATCTACATTTTCATATAATATGAAAGTCATTTGAAGATTTTTAGATTTTCAACGTAAATTCACTTTTTTTTCTATGCTATTATTGATAACTGAGGCTTCTACTGCGTTATACATTCTGTAAGATTATAATAAAATACTTTTTATTTGAAACTCTACACAGATAATAAACCAGTTATTTCATTGAATATCAACCAATGAAGGAACTAGTTTATTATCTGTGCAGTTTCAAATAAAAAGTATTTTATTATAATCTTACACAATGTATAACGAATGTATAACGATTGTTGGACTGATTAGCATAAATTAAATTCCCTTTTTAATATTGATTGTATAACAGGATTTTATATTTAGTGACCATAGTTTCAACAATTTGCACTTGTCATTTTCAAACTAAACGGTTGTTGAAATTATAGTCGATAAATATGAAATCCTGTTATACAAACATAGTTAAAAATTCTTTTAAAATAACACTGTTATTTTCAAATTTCGATTAATAGTTGCTAAATATGAAATCCTGTTATTCAAACATAGTTAAAAATTCTTTTAAAACAACACTCTGATATTTTCAAATTTCGATTAATTTGGACATTATTGATTTTCGATGAAAATTTCCATTATTCGCTATTTCGATATGTTTTTTTTGCTTCTGAAAGGGTCTTTCTCAGGATCCTCATGATTTTTTTTAATGTTTCATTGTCAGAAAAGTAATCACTTTCAGTCATTTGGGACCATTTCAATTGATCTCAATCAACGATTAATCTGTATTTAATTTTTATTAATTCAATCACGTAAACCCGAAACCAATCATTGTGAATGCAACAGGGTCGTGAAAATCATAAGCCACACTTAACGTAATTCGACTCGGAGCCAATAATCTAATTAGGCTTCCGCCGCTAATCTAGACACGGAAAGGCGTCTCTCAACCCCCCCTCCCCCTTAAAACACACACGCAACCGGAATTTAACGATTTTTAATGACAATAATAATAATAAATTAAATAAAAATGATTTTAAAATAATTAATAAATTATTTCCACATTACATTAAAACAACTACTTCCCGGGCAAATACCCACGCCGGACATTGAATTGCATAATGTACACCTGCTGTTGCACATCAATAAAATATTGCATAATGCAACAAATTTTGATCCGAGAAAAATTTAATGTAAAAACAACAAAAGGAACATTACCTAATATAAGGCCATCTGCAGACACGTGTTTCGGGATCTATCCCTCGTCAGTACAGCTATGCCTTACATAATTTAAAGATGTAAAATATTATTTTGAAATCATTTTTATTTAATATATTTAAATAACTGTGACCAAGTGAGTGAATACTCTTTTCCATTTATAATAATAATATTTATTGGTGTTAATGCTGGCAATAGCTTACACAAGTCAACATGTTACAATAATTGAAATAATATATATATATATATATATATATATATATATTGCATTAATAATTAATATAAAACTTGCATTAATACAAAAGACAAAACAAAATTATCACATTTATAAACAATTATTACAGTTAACATATCAAAATATTTAATAAAATCAAAACGGCACTACAGATTAAAAATTCTAAATACTAAAACATTAAAATTAAAGGATAAAAACTCGTCCCAGCAATAAAATGCATTTTTCAGCAAGAAAGTTTTTATTTTATTTTTGAATTTGTTTTCTTCTACATTTTTAACAAATTGAGGTAAAGCGTTAAAAAATTTTATCCCAAAATAATTAGAACCATTTGCTGATCTTATTAACCGCATATTTTGTGGGCATACATTGTCTTTAAATCTGGTATTATGATCATGAATTAAGCTATGCGTTGTGTAATTGCTAGAATGCCTTTTGGTGAATATTAAACATTCCAGTATATATAAACATGGAACTGTTAATATACTAAGTTCAATAAATTTGGATTTGCAATCTTCTGTGAATCCGATTCCAGACAAAATTCTAACAGCACGTTTCTGTAGACTAAACAAGGGATGTCTTATGCTGGAATGCCCCCATATGATGATTCTATACTGCAAATATGTCTGGAAGTAAGAAAAGTATGTCATCCTTAACATTTGCGTTAGAAGATTATTGTACAAATTTCGTAACAAATATTGTTGTTTTGCTATAGAAACTCCATGTCCATGCCATAACAATGACTGGTCCATCAGAGGCCAAGGAATTTAACATCTGGCGAGTCGTTGATGCTTAAACAATTATTTAATATAAATGTTTTTGTAGTGTACTCCAACTTCCAAATGAAACACAATATTTTGAGATAGAACTTTATTCATTGCTAGTCAAATTAACACTGTCCTCTGCGCTCATCGCGCTCCGTTTTTTTCAAATACAAAAAACACAGGTACACAAAAAAGGCAATACAAAATCTATTTTAATATTCTAATACAAATACACCACAGTTTTAATTATTGCTTTTTCAACATTTAGGCATAACTTATTAGTTGCAAACCAAAAAGAAGTTTCTTTCAATGCTATTTCATTTAATTCAATCGCCTTTTCAAAGTTCTTTTCAGACACTATAATAGTTGTGTCATCCGCAAACTGAGCTACATTGGTCTCTGCAATATAGTAAGGGAAATCATTAATGGATATTAAAAACAACAAAGGGTCCAGTGTAGACCCTTGAGGCATACCGTGATCAACCATTATAGTTAATATTAAATAAAAATGATTTGAAAATAATTAATAAATTATTTTCACATTTAGCTCTGTGACTTTTGACTTACGTTACGTAAGTACGTTAAACAAATGCACATTAAAACAACTACTTCCAGGGCAAATATTCTATTCTATTTAACCATCATAGTGTCTGATAACACATTAATAATAATAAAATAGGACAGAAAGACTTATGGTCGAAAACCCTTGTTTGGGAATATTTTATGAAAATATTTTTACTTTATTTTATTATTATTCCGATGCCACTTGGGTAACAGTCCGTCATACATTTACTTGTAAACAACAAAACCTATTATTATTTTTTTTACATACCACGTCTGAATAGTAGGATGAGACACACTTTTTATTATGGTTCGACAAATACGAGATAACACTGAAACTCGTTTCTTGTGTAACGCAGTAAATAAATGCTGTATTCATATAGATATTATGCTATTATTATGCTAGATTATATGCAATTTTTGTTTTTTCAGATAATATAGATTTAGTAGTAGTAATAATAAAATTGTCACTAGGAGCGCAAATTCTCAAACTTTTTTTTTGATGAAAAAAACAAAACGACATAGCGAATTCTTAACCTCCTCCCGGGTCACGACCCCCTGACATTAAGAAGCACATAAGGGGTGGATGAGAGAAGAGGGGGGGGGGTGGAGAAAGATGTCCGCCCACGCACTAATGAACGGCGCGCCGAGTTTGACCCATATATCCGAGGAATTTTGCGTGGAATTAATATTAATCACAATGGGGAGGATGAATGGATTCCGATGCCCGTCGAGAAATTGCTCGGATCGGTTGTTTTGCTTCGCGATTAAAGTTCAAGTGGAATTAATTAAAGTATCTGGTTTGAAAAAAAAATGGAAATCTTGACGGGTGTTGAGTCGAGTTGAAACGAGACGAGTTTGATGCGTTCTGTAATCTGGCTTGTTGATCAGCGCCCGAAAATTAGCGTGCCCGATTTCGCCGGATTGGGTGGGTTAATGTTGATTGGGCTCTCGCGGTGGTCATTAACATGTTCTCAATAAATTGCGCTTGTGTATTAAGACTCGGACCAGCGAAAAAGTAATTAGTGCAAAACTGGGTATGGTAATTGTTATTGTAAGTCTTTTGCGTGATTAAGAAAATTTCAATTTTTTTTTTATATTTCAGTTCGAATCGAATTAATTTATGGCTAATGAATTAAAGACAATCGTAATAAAAATAGGCGGAAAGATCTCTGATCAATAGCCAATTCCAGATAATCATATAATAACAAAATCATATAATGTAAATTATTCTGTTATTTGAATTGATTAAAGATTTATTATTATTAAATAATAATAAAAAAAAAAATTAAATTCTCTTGAAAATGGGCTGATAACCCGAAACTAGTTGAGAATTTAAAGTTATTCAATCTAATCTGTGTTTTATTGGTTGATTTTTAATAATTTATTCATATTTATTTCATCAAATAATAAAGTTGTTGTTTTGTTTTCTCGAAACGTCATTTTTTCCGAGATTGTTAAAACATTTCAAAAATTATTAGGTTTAGGCATATGAACTTATAATGAAAGTTAACCTCATTTTTGATGTATTATCTGAAAAAAATACGGGGTGTACCATTAGAAAAAATATAACTATGATACGCCACGCTTTTGTGGAACACCCTGTATATTGTAATCTAATTTTAAAATGTGGTCTTAATAGACCTACACACTCCTGCGAAAATCGTTTTTCAAAAAATCTAACCGTTCATCCGTAAAGCCACTCGGCTCATACTATATATATATTCTTGTAAATGTACCAGTTCGAATGTTAAGCACCATTAAGTAAATCACATGACACAAAAAATATTCCATATGGGAATTAATTTCTAAACACAAGCAATAATAAACATTTCGATTAACATAATTTAATTTCAATTAACAGAACGCTCCCAATTTCCACGAAATCATTGATGAAAGCTTGACTAAAGGTGAATTAATTCCAACTTTCAATTAGATCATTATTAACCATTAATTCCCCAACAAACAAACAAACAAAAGAAACTGAGCGTAATTTCGTTTAATTACTCTCTTTTGTTTCGTGCTAATATTCCAACATTTGTTTGATGTACGTTTCGTTTCGTTATTCATGAGAGTTCAAATTTATAAACCGCACGGTGTCAAGTAGGAATAACAAATGAATAACAGGTGATATAAAATATATGTTTGTGTTTTTTTTTACATACACACTTTGATATGTTCCATATTAGAAAGAGTGTTTGTGTAAAAAAAAAGTCCCCGTTAATGCGTCACTTGTATAATGTTTTAGTTAATTGGCTGTTGAATTATTTATTAGGTATAAGGAATATATAAATCTAAATCGAATGTGGTAATTTGTTTGCTAAAAATAAATCTAATTCGAATGTAATTTGTTAATAAGATATTAAACAAGGAAAATTTCTGGCAATGATCAATAAAATGATTCTTTCGGCGATCTTTATATTATTTAATTTTCTGTAAATATTCGTATCGCCTTTTTTTAATATTTCCCCTTTACATTATGTGCTTCCTTTTATCTATAGTGGCAAATTTAAATCCATTGTCCTTTAAGGATTTCCGTAATGTTGTTAGACTACACGATATAATTTCCCTTTCTTTCAAAATATTATTAATAATTTTTAGTGTAGGTGTCTTTTTAGCTTTTATTTCTTCATAAGTATTTTTTTCTAATTTTGTTGAATAATTTAAACGTTTTTTTTTCCACAGCCCCTTTATCACAACTATTTGTTATTTGGTCGGTAGGATTTTCTGCTGAAAAAAGTTCTGCTATTTCCAAAAAAAAAAAAAAATAATCTTCACTCCAAGAACATCTGTAAGATCTCGATATGTGTTTCGCGTCAGATATAAAGTTTAGACGTGGTTTGTTGTGCTAGATGATTTTCTATTATTATAAAAATGAAGCAAAGAATTTGCATCAAAATTTGTGTGAAAAATGGAATCAAATACTCTAGAAATGTTGACAGTAGCATACGGTGAGTCTACTCTAAGTAAAAAAAAATTCCAAGTGGTACAAACTCTTCCAAGACGCCAATGACGAACCTCGCTCTGGAAGTCCCAGCACGTCAACAACAGAAGATATCATCGAAGCTGTGAAAAAAATTGTTTTTGAAAATCGTCGAATTTCCATAAGAGAAATTGCTAAGGATGTTGGTATATCAGTCGGTTCGTATCGCATATTTTTTTCCGTTGTTTTGGGCATGAGACTTGCGTCAGCAAAGTTTATTCCGAAACTTCTGAATTTTAATGAGAAGAACCGCTGCATGAGCATCGCTCAGGAGATCTTGAATGACGTCATTGGTGATCCTGATTTACTCAAAAGTCATGAGTCACCAGGCAGACATTTAAAAAAAATGATTATAGTGAAAAAAAAAAAAAATCATTATAATGATGCCAAAACGGATATTGTCGTTAAAATTGTGATTATATTTATCCAAAAAATAATTAATAATTTTCATGAATACATTGTTTTCACTTGTTCTATATAAAAAAAGGGGGAAGTATAAATGGTATAAATACTATTGACGAGGTAACTCTGAAGGAAGTTTTAGAATTTCAATTACAGAATCTTTATCTCATAATGGTTTATATTAAACTTATAAAAATCCCAAGTTCCCACCTACGAAACAGCCAGGCGAAACGAAATAAATTTTTACCTGTAGTTGAACAACCACAAAAAATCTGTAATCGAATGTACGTTGTCCGCGAAGTTTGTAAAGGCACCTTACTTTTTGAACGCACCTCGTATATATGGAATTATATATTCATTCATAATCGACACTCAATTACCGGCATTAGCCAGTCTTGAGTGTAATTATATATACCGCACTAATATTTATGAATTTATTTATTTATTATTTATTAATTAATTTACGGATTTCTCATTTTTCAATAATACAAAAAATATATAATAACATATACAATATAAATAATTACAGTTAGTAGAATATTCCGCTTTACACTAAAAAGAGAGAGAAAAAATACAAAAATGCTATAAGTGACTAATATTGGCGAGATCAATAAATGATAATTATTAGAATATAAGAGGGGATTATTTAAGGAACTAGTATCAAAATTTGAAAAAAAAAATGAAGGAGTTGTAGTTTATAGACATGAAGAGATACATTATTTCTATAGATATGTTGAATTGTGATCCATTTGAATTTTTAAGAAATTTTTTATCGAAAATGTATGTATAATAAAATTAATAGGAGAAATGTCAATAATTTTTATTCAAATAAATTAAATAAAAATGATTCTTGAATCTTTAAGGCGCCTTTATCCTAATAAATAAAAATGATTTGAAAATAATGAATAAATTTAATAATAAATTTAAATTTTTTTAATAAATTTTTATACATATGTTTTGTAATTTTTTTAGAGCGTCACACTTTACAATTAATTAATAATTTTATTAATTATAATTGTAATTTGGAAATGGAGATTCCGTTAATAAAGTAAATTGAAATTGAAATTATTTTATTTATTTAATTATTTTTTAAGGGAATCTCCTTTTTTATATATTTCGATAAATAAAAATCTCCACAACCAACTTACAGAAGATTGCAAGAGTTAAATTTAATAATCAATCAAATAAAAGCGAGTTAATTATAATTTTGTTGCAATGTTAATATTGTTTAATCGTGTAATACATTATTTTTTAATGATCGCGAGGCGAAAAAAAAAGGAAAACGTATTCACCTAGGGCTGTCGAGTACACGTGTAATTAATTTTATAAACAATTAAGAAGATACCGTTGCGAAAAAAAAATATAAGAGAAGCTTTAACGAAGAACCGCTCGCATCGGACGCCGGCCCGGACTATTCCGGGCAGGCGCTTTCCTTTCCCGGGCTGCCGGAGCTGTCAGTCCGCAACTGGGATCGAATCAGCCCGTTTCGGATCCCGACGCACGAAACGCGACGCGATTGCGAAATAATCACAAAAAGCAAGAAAATGCAGGGCCGTAAAATTTCACACGAAAACGTCCTCCCGAAGTGCGATTCCGGGATTTTTTGAAAGATAAAAATTGTAGTAATAAAAAGGGAATGAGAGAGGAGTTATCAGCGCCGGCGACAGCGCGGTTGCGATTCATATCGAGTGCTAGATAAAAAAATATGCAATGATTCGACGCGATGACAGTCTCGGTCTTATATCCATATCAACCGTGGCGGAAAAAAAATTGATATATATTTTTATGAATTGTATTATTTAAATATTTTCTACAATGCGTGGTGCTATTTACACACTAAAGGTTTTTATCGGGTAAGGTGGGAAGGCGTTATATCATACACTCTGACTGGAACTGTGATTAATTATTAAAACCGTGTGGCTTCGACCACTTCCTCGTGTACGAATGGTGCTTTTCGCGTGATCCATCAAAAATACAACAGCAATCCGAATTACGAATTAATTCAATTACAATTAAACTCAGTGGCGTTTCTTGTTTTGATAAATCCTTAAAAAAATGTCGAGTCCGGGTAGTTCGGGTGTCATACCCAAACCGCAGAAATCCAAGAGGAAAATTTCGCTGCCTTGGTTCCGGCAAGGGTCGGTCTCGAATCAGCATCCCGCCCTCACGAGACAGCACACCATAGACACCCCCAGCTCGTTTCAGGCGAGGCTTCTGAGGAGGCAGCCAAGTCAGAACACTCTGGTAAACTTTTCGTCCGTATCTCTCGATCGGTCCCCTTTGATAACAAGCAATATTAATTCGCATTTTATTTATTGGGAGCGTGTAAAATAAAAATTCCTTTGATGAATCACGTTTTTGTCAGCTAATCGGTTTTTTTTATAGTTGTTGATTGCGGTGTGTTATCAGTAGAGTTTACTCTCTATGTTTATTTTAATATTAATATTTATAACACAAATTATATAGCTTGATATTTAAAACGTTATTTTTAAATTATTAAATTCAGTTATAGAAAAAAATATTAAAAAAGTGAGTTTGTTATTATTTGAAATAATTTTAAATTAAAAATAAAATACGCCATCTAAGGTTTTAAATATTCCGTAATAAAATTAATCTTATATTCAATAATATAATTTTTTACTTGATGAAATTCCATAATGCACCATTTGTAAATAAACAACAGTTTTTTTTAAGTTCATCATCTGCCTGATGATGCCACTGTGTTGGTGCAACATAATTTTTTGCTGTGTATTCTGTGAAACTTAAAAAAAACTGTTTTATTCATAAATAATCTTATATTTACATGAAAATCAAACTAGGTTATTTGTTTTTTTGTTGTTGTTGTATAGTTAAGTGATGTACACATCAGACAGAGACTTTTCACATAGACTGTTAACGTTCATGACATTTTGTCCGAATATTTTGACAAGAACGAAAATACAAAAACCAGGCGGAAAGTCAATTAGTCGACAGCCACCTGGCAGACTTTTTAATATTAAGTTGTAATAGTTTATGTTATATGTAGATTATGTATTACGTTTATCAATAATGATTATTTATCCGTCTTTGTTGTGAAATATTTTAAAATGTGCAAAAATATAAAAAAAAGGACAAGAATCAATCAAAAATAATCCAAAAACAGCATGTTTTTGTTGTGAAATACTTTAATCAAAAATATACAATAATTAAACAAATCCAAAAAAACTGTGTAAACGACAGTTTTTGTTGTGAAATATTTTAATCAAAAATATCCAATAATTTAACAAATCCAAAAAATGAACAAAAAATGTCCAAAACTGCACGTATTTGTTGTTGTGAAACATTTTAATAAAAAATGTTAAATTATAAAAAAAATAAATCATTCCAACATGTTTTGAAACAGCTCATTTTTGTTGTGAAACATTTTAATTAAATATGTTTGAAAATATCAAGAGTGTCCAAAAATCAACTAAAATCATCCTAAAACAGCACATTTTTGGTCGTATATTTAATTAAAAATAATTTAAATAGAAAAGAGTATTCATTCACTTGGTCACAGTTATTTAAATATATTAAATAAAAATGATTTGAAAATAATTAATAAATTATTTCCACATTAAGTAACGTTCCTTTTGTTGTTTTTACGTTAAATTTTTCTCGGATCAAAATTTGTTGCATTATGCAATATTTTATTGATGTGCAACAGCAGGTGTACATTATGTAATTCAATGTCCGGCGTGGGTATTTGCCCGAGAAGTAGTTGTTTTAATGTACATTTGTTTAACGTAAGTCAAAAGTTACAGAGCTAAATGTGGAAATAATTTATTCATTAATTATTTTCAAATCATTTTTATTTAATATATAAAAATAATTTATTTGAATTTAATAAATTATATTATACAACCAAAGTGTGTTAAAAAAGTGTGTTCGTTATTATTTGTAATATTATTAAATTAAATATAAAAAATAAATAAATGAATATTCTGTAATATGGGTTATTTTGTGAAATTAATCTTATATCCATTTGAAAATAAAACATGTTTTTTTTGGTTTTTTTTTATTGTTGTAGAATATTTTAATAAAGAATGTCCATGAATATCAAAATAAGAATCAACCAAAAATGTCGAAAAACAGAATATTTTTGTTGTGGAAGATTTTAATAAAAAATGTCCAATGATATTTTAAAAAGTCTTAAAACAGCACATATTTGCTGCTGTGAAATATTTTAATCAAAATGTTCAATAATATCAAAGAAAAGTCTAAGAATCAACCAAAAATTTTCTAAATCAAGATTCAGATTATCCTATTCTCATATTATGTTGTTTAATTGCTTTATTTGTGTTCTATTTAGTAATTTAATGAGCATGAGCTACATATGTTTATGTATAGCTAATTGTGTTTTCTTAAATTTGTAAAATGTTCACCTATTTGTGAATTCCGTAAATAAAGATAATAATAATATAATAATAATAAAATAGCACGTATTTATTGATGTGAAATATTTTAATCAAAAATGTCCAATAATACCAAAGAAAAGTCCAAGAATAAAAAAAATAAGAATCAACCAAAAATAATAAAAAAATTAAAACCTTAACTTTTGAAAGAAATTTTTAGTTGTAAGAAATGGCTATATAATTATTGGCACTTACTAATTCGAGTTACATTACTGTTGTGGCCAATCAACAATATTGTATTGCACATAAAAGTAATCTTAAAGCATGCACGATTTTCGTCAAATAAATTTAAATTTTACAATGAATTTTAATCAGGTTTTCTAAAAATAATTATGAAAAAAATAATGAAAATATGTCAGTTTATTTATAATGCATATATTTTATTAATCAGAAACGTGTGTAATAAAATTTCAAAGATTTCATTAAATTTTAAATTAAAATAGCTCCACATTCATTGCATATTAATTTTATTACAGCTCATAATTATAAATTAACACAAAATTCTTATTAACAATACACACACAAAAAAAAACGACAAAACAAATACCGGTTGACGTTCTTATCGCGTATTTATTTAGCGGGTTTAGTTGATTTTTACATTACAATTAGTTCACACGTATTTGTTCATTTGTAACGGTGCTATCGAAAATTGCTTTCTGGACATAAATAAGGTATTTAGTACAAGAGCGATGACCGTTTGAATATTTTTGGAAAACTTAATAATATATACATACAGACAAGTATCTTTATTGAGGTATTTTGCCATATGATCGTGAACTTTTATTCTCTATAGTGCTTTGATTTTTTTCTTTTACATTTTTTTTGCACTAGTAAATAAAAACAAATAAAACGACACTGTTAATTTGCTAGTATAACATAACTATTTTATATATATATATATAAATCTTTATTGGCAGATTATTTTTAACAAAGCAATAATAATAAATAAATACAATAAATAACTAACATAAAAATAAATTCTTCTGCCAATTGGCTATCGACCGTTGGTCTTTCCGCCTGATTTTGTAGGCGTCTGTCCTTGTCAGTTGCTGTGAACTATTTTTATTTGATTTAAAATATTTATATAAAACATATGGCACAAATTTAACCTACAAGTAAAGGAAAAAAAAAAATATAATAAAGAAAAAAAGTTCTATACAAGAGTGAACATGTTTATAATGAATTACATTACATTACAGTTAACTCTATAATTGTATAGTTTAAGCATACAAATTAATATATTTAATTTAACCAATTTGATTTAAGAAGTTTCTCATTTACTGTTTAAATTCCATCAATGTGAGATATTTTATATATGTACGAATTTTGTCAAAAACGTTTGGATAAAATAAAACACAATTGTGTATAGTTTCAAAAACTTAGTTTAATGTCTCACGACAATTATTTCGCCACACAGTGACATCATCAGGTGAAAATGACAATGGTTATACAATTATGGTTGTTTACTTATATACAAACAATTTGATTATCGTTGAAATCGAAGAAAAAAATGTATATATTAGCTCCTGCTTTTCGCCGAAATTATTTGCTCTCTCTCTCTCCCGTGAATGCCCCTTTTAAAAAAGAATACCATATCCACGTCTGTAATAATCAACATTTTTAGTAACGCATCTCACTCGAACCCCGCCACGTTAAAATAATGTGTTGGTTCTAGTGAGTAATATTGCAATGAAATACGGCGATTATTTTCAAAAATATCAGCTTAAAGTAATACATCTGACGTAACCTAGCGAATAGTTTCCCAATGTTTTATAATTAAATAATTACTATACAATCTGAGCTCCATTCAAACTATCCATTGAAACTTATATCTGAATTGGTTAATGAGTCGTTCTGGCAGCTGTGGATAGAGGATTTTATCTAATGAATTCATAAAATTGTACGGAAATATTCCTTTTTGTCTTATTAAATGAAATTGTTTGTTACCAGCAAAATATTTTCTAACCTATTCAGATTGATTATCTTCTAAATAATCACCTAGTTTTAAATAAATAAATCTTTATTAACGGTTAAACCATTTTACAAACTACAAACTCTTTTACAAAAATAAAATACAAATCTAGTGAGCAAGATAAAAGTTGAAAAAATCTACAAAGTTTATAAATATTCACCTAACTTTACCTTTCTGGTCTGTCGAATAATCAACGTGAACTTTTTTGTTAAATCAAATATATTTTTCTTTGTTTTGAGCAATAACGTCAACATCTTCACCATAGCAATGTATATATGAGAATCATACTTGGAAAGATAATGATAAAATACTGGAATAAGTTTTGGAATTTTATAATTGACATTGCAGATTGATCATGGACTTTATCTTGATTTTTTTTAATTATTTTTTTTTTACAAATGTGACAAATGTTGTTAGTAAATATATGCTGTAATGCCAATAAAGGTTTTTTTTGTTTCTAAATTCTATATTATCCACACTTGTTAATACGTTTACCTTCAAATGGCTTCTGTAAATGTCTTTAACATCAAATTCCAATTGTTTTATAAAATCTACTATAGCAGCATCCTTCCCAATGTATTCTTTATAACTACATTTGATATATAAATAGAAAAGAGTATTCATTCTCTTGGTCACAGTTATTTAAATATATTAAATAAAAAATAATTTGAAAAATACCCATTTGCCCGGGAAGTAGTTGTTTTAATGTGCATTTGTTTAACGTACTTACATAACGTAAGTCAAAAGTCACAGAGCTAAATGTGGAAATAATTTATTAATTATTTTCAAATCATTTTTCATTTAATATACATTTGATATAATATACAAAAGTATATGGGTCATGTCGAAAACACTTTACATTATATAATTCATTATTTTTAATATTATTTATCCACTGGACACAATAATGTCTCAAAATCAGCACAGATATCAATATGAAACTTTAAGCTGTCTTGCGTGATATACAAATTGTAATACACTTCTTCGCCCAAATTATTTATCCGATAATTTGTCTCGGGCAATAAATCCAAAAATGTCTAAAGCAGCTAAACTGTAGCATCCCTCAAGAGTTAATAAAAGAATACGTTTCGTAACGATTAATTGATTGAAAGCAGCAAAGCGTAACTGAAACGAGCGGTTTTTAAAACGAAAATTATCGATGCGAGCGGTAGCTGTTAGTTACATCATTAAACCATGATGGTAATTAGGAAATCCAATCATGTACGCTAGAACGAAGGAGAGGGTGGTAAGGACACAGCCGATACCGATATATCCCACCCTGACGCGATCGTATGTCAACGTACGTTGTTATTTATAGCTAATCAATGCCCCAGGCTATATTTACAGCGACGAAATTCCCTAAAAAGAAAAAATAAGAACGCCCGCTGAAAAAAAAAAACAACAACACATACATTTGTTTAGTTAAGTAATGCATGACCTGGATCAATCGAAACGATGCCTTGTTTCGCTTCTTGGGAATCGGTGACAAACATGTTTGCCGCTCGTATCGACTTTTTTGTATAAATGTGAGCGGCCGGTAATTGATTAATTACCCTAATGGCCGAGCGCGATCCATCATCCATCCAGCGGGGGTAATTTTTGTAATTTGTTTTCCCGCAGGCCGGCGTTTTGGAGATGACATGGGTGGTCAGCGATTTCGTCGCGACGAACGCACAGGAACTGAGCGTGACCAAAGGTCAACAGGTTGAGGTCGTCGAGGTGTGCGCCTCGAAGCCGGATTACTGCTTGGTGCGTATGCCGACCAGGGGTACCGACCACGAGACGTCTTCGGTTCCGGAAGGACTCGTGCCGCTGGCTGTTTTGAAGCAACCCCCTCAGCCGAGGAGTTCGCCCTCGAGACGACCAGTTTTGGATCATGATGGTGGTAAGTGAAATTTAAATCTTTATTTTATGAAGTATGAAAAAGAAACGGTTAAATGGATTATTTTTTTTTTATTCTATCAAAAAATTAGTATTTTTTTTTTCGAAATAATCAAAAAAGGTGATATAAGATAAAGGATATCACTTTCATATAAGATTGGATGGATTTCTTTTTCTATCTATACATACAATCCACTGTACATAAATATTATTAATTATATTGTAGATTTGTAAAAAGTTAAATCCGTTAAATAAATAAATAAAATTAATCAAGGAATAATTACGGGCAGTAAACACTAAAATTTGATCATTTCTTTTTTCCAACTACAAACATTATTTACACCCAGGTTTTCGACAAAGATCTATTGAAACAATTACTAAGTTTACAGACAACATACAATCACGAACTTTCTAAAATTGGATTCTTAGAGAATTCTGCTGCATTTTCACATAAGATTATCTCTTTGTATCTTCTGAAATTGGTAGAAAATAATCACAAAAATAAACAATATTTCATCCAATTTGTGAAGAGCCATTTTGTGAGCACACTGACCAAAAATATTTTATTTGATGCGGCGAAAATTTTCATAGTTTATGCCCCCATTCTTCAGCTACATTTCGATATAATATATAAATTTGGCGATTTTCGAATTTTCACTGAAATTCCACTTCAGTCAAAATTCGAAAATCGCCACAACTTCCAGGTTTTTTTTAAGAAATAAATTGAATTTTAAGAAATATTTGAATATTTTCAAAGAGAAAAAAGTGGAATTTCAGTGAAAATTCGAAAGTCATTTGGCGATTTTCGAATTTTCACGGAAGTAGAATTTCAGTGAAAAAAAAAAAGTAAATAAATAAATAAATAAACCTGGAAGTTGTGGCGATTTTAGAATTTTGACTGAAGTGGAATTTCAGTGAAAATTCGATCAATTCAATTAAAACAGAAAAAAAATGAACGTTAATATTAAATGGGAAATAAATACGTTCGTGTTTGTATACATTTAACCTGATTAAAATCTCCCGTTGAAAAAAAAAAAGGCGAACACAAATTTCAGAGTCACGCAAATTTCCGCATTCCCCCGAGTAATTACCCGAATGGGCCGTTTATTCACGAAACACACTAGGAAGCTAGGAGTTATTCATTGTCTATTTTAATATCTCGGCATTTAATATAAAATAAAGCGTCGTGGCCAGCCGCCAAAAAAGCGGACGGCGTAAACAAAAGACCGACCGATGCGATGTATATTTCATTGAGTGTCCTTTTGGCATTAGAGTGCCGTCCGCGCACTAAAAATACAGCGCTTTGCGTAACGTGCATAGTTCCGACGCAGTTTTACGATATTTATCGGCTACTTGTTGGACGTTGTAGAACGGTTATTAATACGGTTTGCAGTTTGCGGATGGGAATTTAACGCGCGCCCTTCCCCCACTCCCTGCACAGTTTCGCCAGTTCGGGACGTTTAAACAGGATGCGGGAGTCACGCGAAAGCGTCATCCGGATTTCTTAAAATTAATTTTATGATACTGTTCTAATTCAGTTTTGAATAAAAAAAATTAAAACATAATTTTATATAATAAAAAATCAGAATTGTTTTTTACTGATGTATCTAAGGTTAATGAGAATGTAGGAAGAACATTTTATTTTCAAAAATCAAATATAAAACAAAGCTTTCAATTGAATGAAAACAGTCTGATATATTAGCAATATACAGAGTGATCAACAATGATTATAGATAAGTTAAATTTTCCGCCGAAAAATCTGAGGAGTTTTATCGCTACAAGTTCATGCCAAGGAAAAATGAATAATATTTAACACTAGCAGCGTCGTGCCTCTTATTTTGCCGTTGCGTTTTTAAAAATCGAATGCATACCCTAAACGAACTTAAAGCAGCAATTGAAAAAGAGATAAGAGACATTAGTCCGGAGCAGCATCTACGTGTATTTTAGAATAAACAAAAATTGTTTAGAAAATGAATTTTCAACAAATTGTTATAAATACGGTTACAAGGGCAGAAAGACCCCAGGTCGATAGCCCGGACAGACTAACACAATAATTATTCTTGTTAAGAAAATATAAATGTATGTATAAGCTTATATAATGTTGTCTGAATAAAGGTATTTGTATATATACGATTACAATTTTCAAATACATAAAAAATAACTTACTTTAATTTACATTGAATATTCAATTAGAATTGTAAAAATTAAACATATATAGTTATGATAAAGTATTGAATTTATTTTAGGGAAACTTTTGTTTGCTACGCCAATGGCAATATAGCGGATTTTCTTATCATATGATCAGTTTTACCAAACTAACAATCTGCAATTATTGTTGATCATTCTGCATTCTTTTTTTTTTCTTTTTTTCTTTTCTTTTTTTAAATAGTTTCTATACCTTTATAAAAACTATTTAAAACAAGGCGATTAAACGTTCCGATTCTGTATCTAACCTAAAAGCTATTGAATTATATTATCTAACAAAACAAAACAATTATTGATGCAATATATAACCATATCCAACATTTAATAGACAACAATTTAGAAATATAATTTCTCTGGACAAAAATTCATACCGGAATTTAAGGCAATGAAATTGTAGACAAATTAGCTAAATACTACCGATAAAATGACTAAACCATTCTATGCACGAAAATGAGTTCATATGAGAATAACAATGAGAATAATATTACACCTTGTAGTGAAGGTTCCAAGACCTGGGATCGCTTCCAGATGAGGATCCACAAGAGGGTCATCGATCTGCACTCCCCCTCTGAGATCGTCAAGCAGATCACTTCGATCTCGATTGAACCTGATGTAGAGGTGTTGAGGTCACCATCGCCGATTCTTGAGCTTAGTATTTAAGTTTCAAAAGGTTTTTACAAAAGGATTTAAATGAATAAACAAAAAAATGTAAAATATTATGAAGAGTGGTAAACTGTCATTTTCTGAAAAAATATTGATTTTCATGAAAAATCCTAAACCCGCGGAATTACTTCAAATTATACCAAAATGTTCCCAATGTATGAGAGCATCCACTGGATAAATTTAAGCTAGGCGAAGCAAACAGTTTTTGCATAGAAGATGTGTAAATTTTACCTCTGAAAAATGAGCGAAAACAATGTCCAACTTTGGGAATTTTTGTGAGCAAGTACAAAACTCCAATTATAATGATTTTTTAGGTTAAATATAGATAAATCCTTTGTGAATCATATTTTTTAAGTTTGAAGATTCTATCGCATCTGTAAATAAAGTTATCTTAGTTTAATCAACATTGCGTCCAAAAGCATCGTTCGGCATGGCTTGCTTAAACCGTTCTCATAAGGCCCCATATAAATGGGACTCTTACAATAAAATATTCTTAATTAATGAGAAATTATTTTTTATAGAAAAATAAATATACCACGCTTTTTCTAATATTGTCATGAGTCTTTGAGATTTTTTTCGGATTTTTTTGGAAGAAAAAATGTTTCATTGAAATTTGAATATTTGGAAAAAAGTGTTTTTTCGTGAAAAATCCAAAACCCGCGGATTAACTTCAAATTATAACAGAATGTTCCCAATGAATGGGAGCATCGACTGTATAAATTTAAGCTACGTGAAGTAAACAGTTTTTGCACAGCAGACGTGTAAATTTAACCTCTGAAAAATGAGCGAAAAAAATGTCCAACTTTGGGAATTTTTGTGGACAAGTACAAAACTCGAATTATAATGATTTTTAGGTTAAATATAGATAAATCCTTTTTGAATCATATTTTTCAAGTTCGAAGATTCAATCGCGTCTGCAAGTAAAGTTATCTTAGTTTAATCAACATTGCATCCAAAAGCGTCGTTCGGCGTGGCTAACTTAAACCGTTCTCATAAGGCCCCGTATAAATGGGATTCATACAATAAAATAATCTTAATTAACGAAAAATGATTTTTCTGAAAAAATAAATATGCCACGCTTTTTCTAATATTTTCAATAGTTTTTGCGATTTTTTTCATAATTTTTTGGAAGAAAAAATGTTTCATCGAAATTTGAATATTTGGAAAAAGGCTCCATATAAATGACTCATTAATTAATGAGAAATGATTTTTTCTGGAAAAAGAAATATACCACGCTTTTGCTCATATATTAAAGAGTCTTTGAGATTTTTTTCAGAATTTTTTGGAACAAAAAATTTTTCATCGAAATTTGAATATTTGGAAAAAAATGTTTTTTTCGTGAAAAATCCGAAACTCGCGGATTAACTTTAAATTATACCAGAATGTTCCCAATGAATGGGAGCATCAACTATGTAAATTAAACGAATGTTGAATAAAGGGTTTTCGTACAGCAGGAGTGTAAATTTGGCCTTTGAAAAATGAGCGATAAAATCGTCCAAATTTGCAAATTTTTGTAAGCAAGCATAGAAATCATATATTAATGAATTTTAGCGTGAAATAAAGCTTAATCCCTTCCCAATCCCATTCTTCAAGTTGGAAGATTCTATCGCATCTATGAACCAAGTTATCTTACTACAATCAACATCGTGTCCAAAAACGTCGATCAGCGTGTCTTGCTTAAACCGTTGCCGTAAGGCTCCATGTAAATGAGATTAATCAATTTAAAAAAAAACTGAAATATTTTTTTTCCTTACGAAATAAATACCTCACGATCTTTTTAACATCATTAAGAGTCTTTGATAATTTATTCAGAATTTTTTGGAAGAAAATTTGTTTATAGAAATTTGAAGGCATATGAATATATTATAAAAGTTGACTTTATTTTTGATGAAGAATCTGAATAAAATATAAAATATGGGGTATTCCATTAGAAAAATATAACTATGAATAAATGTCCAACTTTGGGAATTTTTGTGGACAAGTACAAAACTCCAATTATAATGATTTTTAGATTAGATAAATCCTTTTTAAATCGTATTTTTCAATATTTAAATAAAAATAGTTGTCCTTTCTCCTACTAATTTTTTATTTTACTAGATATATTTCGGAAACTATGTTTCCATCTTCAGTAGTTTCCGAAATATATCTAGTAAAATAAAAAAAATAAGTAGGAGAAAGGACAAGTATTTTTATTTAAATAATTAAAGTCTCCACAACCAACAACCAACATAAAGAAGATTATAACATATTTTTCAAGTTCAAAGATTCTATCGCGTCTGTATGTAAAGTTATCTTATCTGAAAAAAATATATAATATGGCGTATTCCATTAGAAAAAATATAACTATGATCCACCATGCTTTTATGGGACACCCTGGGACACACGGCTATCGACCATCTGCCTAAATTTGAATATTTTGAAAGAAAGGTGGATTTTCGTGAAAAAAATCGAAACTCGCGGAATAACTTCAAATTATACCAGAATGTTCCTAAAGAATGGGAGCATCAACTGTGTAAATTAAATGAATTTTTAAGAAATAGTTTTGGTACAGCAGAGGTGTAAATTATGCTTTTGAAAAATGAGCGAGAAAGTCGTCCAACTTTGCGAATTTTTATAAGCAAGCATAGAAATTATATATTAATAAAAGTTAACGTGAATTATAGCTTAATCCTTTCCGAATTCCATTCTTCAAGTTCGAAGATTCTATCTGATCTATGAACCAAGTTATCTTACTATAATCAACATCGCCTCCAAAAGCGTCGATTGGTGTGCCTTGCTTAAACCGTTCCCGTAAGGCTCCAAGTAAATGAGATTCATCAATTTAAAAACCCTTTAAAAAGGTAAATTTGTTTCCCTGTGAAATAATAATAATTTTAAAAAGAGCGTGAAATATACGCTCTTTTTAACATTATCATGAGATTTTATTAAGAATTTTTCGGAAGAAATTTTTACCCATCCTGTATAAGATTACGTTTTTATATACATTGGAAAGCGCTTTAACAAACATGTTATTTCTAGCGGACGTATCGAATTCTGTTTGCAATTTCCTTTAACACCTCTCAAGGAAACAACGTAAGCATTGCAGTGCGAAATTGATACTCTCCATTACTGGAAGACTCACATTCCGTGCAGTGTTTCTTTTTTTTAAGTATACGACTTTACAGAGCATTTCGTATTAAATTCTCGCTTATCCCGCGCGGTGAAATATAATTAAATTAATAAATATCGCTCCTTGAGAAAGATCTTTGATAAAAACTAGTTGAAGCGAGAAATAAAAACCACGTGTGTGTTTTTTTTAATTGATATTAAAGAGTAGTTAACATGATCTCAATTTAAATTTAGATCATGTTATCTCGGATTCTGTTCTATTTTTTTTTTTATTTAATTTTTCCTATATCTCAATGAATCTCCCATTGAAATATATTTGTGTAGGCAAAAAGACCTCTGTTCAATATCCCAGACAGACTAAGACCTACATATTTTGTATATGTATATATTATGTATATGTGGTATATTAGATTAAATAGAAAAAAACTTTTCTTATGATGAGAAAACCAATTATTTCCATTTAAAAAATGTAAGTTTGTGTTATATGTCGAAAATTAATACCAGCAAAAAATGTATGATACAATTTTATTATTTAGGGTAAAATTATCTGAAACTTTGTCCTTTAGATTTTTTTCTATCTCTAGTAATAACCGAGAAAAATCGATTTAAAGCAATCGGCACTTCTATCATTTTTCAAAATATCTAGTTACCCTTGACTTTGTTTAAAATTTTTAAAAGTAGCTTTTTATTCAGGTCATAAATCTGCATTTCTTTGCCAATTTAACCGTTTCTTCTCTATCTCTTATTCTCCATACAGAACAGGAAAAAAAAACTCACGCTGTATATATTTATGATATAGTTAATTTAATTTAACGAATAGCGAAATACAATTGAAAAACTCAATAAAAGAAGTCTCATATTTAATTTTAGTCCAATTTTAGAGGAATTCCATGCATTCCTTCTGAAAATATTTGCGCACCCCGTAATCTCATTTAACAACGTCGATATTCGCTGAAATGTAAATACCAGCGAATTCCATGTGTAAAAGCAAACGGAATCACTGCGTGTGTGTCCAAATTCTCGTCGGATGCGACGAATTAGTATTTCGGCGGTGTCCACGTGCGCGCGTAGGGCCTCTCCTACAGCGGCAGCAGCAGCAGCAGCACCGCGGCAGGATCAATAGATCGGTTTTGACCTTGACCCGACCTCCCGCAGCAGGAACAGCAGCATCCTATCTGCGGATAGAGGGAATATGACACTGGCGAGTGTTCCCGCAATTTTCCCCGCGAAAACTGGCCGGCACCTTCTTTTTTTTGTCTCTCTCTCTCTCTCTGTTCTCATCCTTGCCGGTTAATTTACAGCGCGATTACCCGCTGTTATCTATTCCACCTTTATTTATTCGCAAGGCCGGAATTGATTGCTGGACTCAAAGTGGAAAAGACTGTTCAATTTACTTAGCATCGCCTTGAGGGGGCCGGCTTTTTTTTATCTAATCGTTGATTGCGAATAAACATTACAATATAGGTATTGTTTCATAATACACATTTTTGTTGGATGTAACAGGATATTCAAATATTTAGTAAAGAAAAAAAATTGTTATGTTCCTTGATTTTATTTTCAATTTCCCATCATGTATTTCGGTCTTTTCTTAATAAATTATGACATTTAAAATTTTGGTTTCGATTAAATTTTGTCATTTACTATTCTTCTGGATAGTTTCTTTTATAAACATTTCTAACTTCTTTTTTGTTTAATTTGTTTTTTTCGGTAATTTTCGATCGAAAAACAGAAAAAAATATGTTTGGTTTTCGTAATCCGTAATATTTATTTCTTTATTTATTAATTTACGGATTTCTCCTTTTTCAATATTACAAAAAATATATAATAACATATACAATATAAATAATTACAGTTAGTAGAACATTCTGCTTTATCTATAAAATATGCCCCTGATACGGTTTTTCGAAATTTCAATTCGTTGTGACGTTTATTGAGCGCAGGGATTCCGACCCCTTTGGAAGTCGGTAAAATCGGTTTTATCGGCAAAGTAGGGATGCCACAGAAAATCTATCTCTTGGGAGCTTGACGTAGAAACATTTCAAAGAATTTCATTTTAAGTAGTTTTATAGCGTACCAAACGTAAAAAAATTAGTGAAATAACCACCTTTTTTTACAAATCGTCATTTTTATCAAAAAAAAATCAAAATTAGTTGTACTTGTGGACAATAATCTTGTTGTTCATTTCAATTGAACCGTTCGGGCTGCAGGCTACACGCCATTAAGGCCTCTCCGTCCCGGACTCGTGGAGAAAGGGGTACACTATGGGACCCAGTTAAATTTTTATAATAAAAATCAATTCTGAAAATGTAGCCAAAAGATTGTTTAATTGAACATGGAAAACCCGAATGTACCAAACTCTCATAGAATTTGAAAAAAAACCTTAATTTGCAAAAAAAAAAATATAATTTGTAATTTCAGTCTTTTTTTTGTAAATTACTGACTCTTATTTTTTCTTTTTTTTTTCAATTAAATATTATCATTTGCTATTCTTCTATTTTCTTATAAATTACTGACTTTTAATTTCTTTTTAAGATACTTTTTTGTCATTTATTATTTTTCTGGCTATTACTGATTTTTAAATTTTCTATTTCGTTTAAATCTTCTGAATATTTTTTTAATAAATTATTGACTTTTAAATTTTCTTTTTCGTTAAAATTTTGTCATTTATTATCATCATTCTGTCTATTTTTTTATATAAATTCCCGATTTTTTTTTTAATTTCTCTTTCATCTTCTGAATATTTTTTTTAATAAATTATTGACTTTTATATTTTCTTTTTCGTTTAAATTTTGTCATTTATTATCAGATGTATAATAAATGACAAAATTTAAACGAAAAAGAAAATATAAAAGTCAATAATTTATTTAAAAAAAATATTCAGAAGATGAAATTTTTTTATATAAATTCCCGACTTTTTTTTTAATTTATCTTTCATTTAAATTTTGTCATTTACTAATTTTTTAGCTTATTATTTTCTACAACTGCATGAATGGTGTGATATTTGAACAACATAAATTAAATTAAATTAAATTAAACAACATAAATTAAATTATTTCTTAATTTTCCTGCTGGTATTGTTGACCAACATATATGATTTTGTTCATTTTTTAACAGCTGCCTTGTACAATGTATTTTTATATTCTTTGTGTGTATATATTATATACAAACATCTTCTTCAGACAATTACATAGTACGATTACCATAATATTTATATATTATAATGATGTTTGAAATGTTTTACATTTCTGTTTTAATTAAATTAAAACAAAATAATTTGAAATTAATTAATGAATAATAATATAATTTAATGAATTAATTATACTCTTTGAATTGCTTTGCAATTTATTGACTTACGAAGTAAGTAAATACTATGTAAAAATAAATATCTATTGAAACTACTTTCCGGGTAAATATCCACGCCGGACATTGAATTGTAAATAGATACGCTTCTTCTGCAGAAAAAAATCATTACACACAATAATTGGTTCGAAACAAACGTATTCTTGTAAACATCATTTCATAAAATTAGGAATTTTAACTATTTACAATCTGTATGTGCTGGAAGTCGCCACATAATAAAAACAGGAATTATTTTGAAGCCGAAAACAACGCGGATCATGTATACAACTTACGCAAATCAAATATCCATATGGAAGGCACAGATCCTCAGCTCATGCTAGCAGTACGAACATATTTGGCATTAAAATATATAATAAACTTCCAAATTATTCAAAAACTCACAATAGTGGTTTATTTAAGGAACGTTTTAAATAAATACTTAAAACAAGATTATATTACAGCTTTAATGACTTTTTTGAGAATAACATATAATATTTTAATTTATTGTTGTATTGTTTCGTTCATACTTTTGTCATTTGTTATGCATCTACTATTGCAGTTGTAAATGTACAGTTTTCATTTTTTTATACATTAATTTTAAGCTGACCAACCCCAATGTACATCTTGTATTTGATGGGAAATAAAGATTATTATTATATCTTGCATCTCAACAATTCGGATAAAGAAACGTTTTTTGATACTAGAACCTTTTTCAAAAACAAAAATCTAACTATTTATTTATTTACGGAATATCCATTTTACAATATACATTTCATTTATAAAAAAAAATAAGTCAAATCCTAAGTTTAATTGGTGTATTGAGTTCCAAAATGTTATTTATAAGAAGCCATCTGTAGACACGTGTTTCAAGATTTATCCCTCATCAGTGGAGCTTTACCTTATATTTGTTTTTTAAGTATTTACTTCGCAAGCCAATAAATTGCAGAGCAATCGAATGAGAGTAATCAATTCATTAATTATAATAATAGAAAAAAGGATTTATTCACTTGGTCACAGTTATTTAAATAAATTAACTCGAAAATAATTAATAAAATATTTCCTCCGTAGCTAATTATTCATTCAATATTTTTAAATTATTTTCTATTAATTTAATATATATAGAAAATCTTTATTTCTGAGGAATACGTTAAATTACTTTACAATATTTACATTACAATCATAAACCTCTAGTTAAGCCTCAGAAAATGGCTATTGACCATCGGTCTTTCTGCCTGTCTTTGTCCAGTTCTTGTCTTTTTATTCATATTAATTTAATATTTATACATTTATGTGTTAGTCTTTTTTCTGACCTGAGGTGGCTTAAACATGCTTCGACATCTTTGGTAATTTGCGCCATTGTTTACAATTGAGGAAGGAAAGGAAATGGCAATGTAAACTTTTGGGAAGTACACATGGAGGAGTTATCAGGGACATTCGCGGGATGTGACCGATAAGCGGGGAAATACGTAAAACAATATGCATTGAAATAATAATACTGAAAACGCACATTCCACCTTGAATTTATTATTTCGGTAGCAAACTAAGTAATCCATAAAAATACAAATTACAAAATGAGAATATTTTAACAATAGATATTGATATTTATTGTTAAAATATTTTACTGAGTGATAAATGAGAAATGAATAAATTATACCATCAAAGTTGTTTTAGGAAAAAAAAAATAGAAAAAAATGATTTATTCCCATGGTCAAGTCACAGTAGCTTTTTGGTTTGAATAACAAAAAAGCGATTTAGGTTAGATGAACTCCCTGATATTTATTTTTTTTTATCCTCAGGGTTCTGAATTCTTATAGAAGAATAGAAAAATAAAATAGATCATACTATTTACAATTTTGTTTTTTTGGAGGAACCGACGAAACATTGCACACAGCTTTTGCTAACCGAGCTTGATTTATGGTTTTTGGTTTGAATAACAAAAGAAGCGATTTAGGTTATATGAACTCCCTGATATTAATTTTTTATCCTCAGCGTTCTGAATTCTTATAGATACAATATTGTTTTTTTTGAAGGAACCCAAGCAACCTTCCACACAGTTTTTTACTACCCAGGTCTGATTTATGGTTTTTCGTTTGAATAATACAAAAACGATTTAGGTTAAATGAACTTTACGGGGTTCATCGAGATAAAAAGTGTTCTAGTAGTTTCTGGCGTATACCATTTCTTTTAAAATGCTTGATTATGCAACGCTTGATTCAAGACGTTTCAATGCAGACGTTATTTTGGTCTACAAACTATTTAATGGCCTTATTGACTGTCCTGACTTGCTCGCTCTTCTAGGGATCTATGTTCCTCCTCGAATATTACGAGAAAGTGCGGTATTGTTCCGTTTAGGAAGACTGACTACGCACAGAAGTCTGCAACCACTCGAGTGTTAAGGCATGTTAATATGATAGGTAGCAATTTTGACTTTTTTGCGAACAGCCTTAAAGAATTGCGCCACAGGTTCACTCTTTTACGGCCTTGATGTAAGTGAAATATGTTTTTATATTTTATTGGTTGTGTTTTATTTTAAATGTTTAATGTATTTATTATTACTATATTATTGTATTTTTATTGTAATATTCTATGGTAGACCACCGTTAATAAATAAATAAATAAAATGTTTACTTGGCGCTGTAGGAATTTTGTACATGCAGAAATTGATGTTTTGTCCCACACTCTGAAAGGTGTCATCATTTAAAATCATCGGGAAATTTCTGACTTTTAGAATAAATTTTCTATATACAAATATCTTTATTGAAACAATTACATTTTTACAAAAATTGAATAAATACATTAAAATAAATGTTTGTCAATCCTGGACTATCGTCCGGAGATCTTTCTGCTCTTAAATTTTCTATTTTAATAATACTCAAAATCATTGTTCATTAATAATTAAATTAGTTCATCAAGCTACTGACATTAGCAGTTCCCTTTAAACACATTACCCATGGCGTTTCGCCATGTTGTTGGTCGGTTGCATTAATGCATGCATTTAACGTTCAATTTTCCGCTCGCAAATAATTGAATGAAGCAGTAGGTAATTTATAATAATCAGCCTTGCCGGAGGTATTACTCAATTAAGCGGATCAATCGCGTATTGTGATGCGACACACGTGATACGGTTCGCGGATGTTAATTAATAATAATTGAAGTAATTGACAGAGAGGGAGTAGCGTTTTAAGGATTATTATCATATTTAGGCTAAAATCGTTGATTGAAGTATTGTATAATACGGACAGGCGAGTGGATTAAATTTGCCTTTTTTGTGGTGCTGACATCTGTTATACGGAATATGAACAATAGATTTAAATATGAAAACTTTATATTTAAATCGAAATATAATTTAAATATGAAGTTTTCATAAAACGGGAAATGTTTCAATCATGTATTAATTTAATTAGTGACCTATCTAAATATTATAATAATAAAGCCTTTATTTTTTTTAGAACTAACTATGGCATCAAACACATATTTTTTTCTTTTTTCATCTATAAATCATCCATAAATTACTGTGGACTACCTTACCTTTCTGTCAAGGTTGATGATAGTCCACAGTAATATCGGCCATTTATCAAAATATAAATAATAAATGCGTCGTCTTTCATTTATTATGATTAAAATCAGGTATATAGCAACAATACAAGATCCGTTCAGTCGCCTTCATCAAGGCATTGCACATGGAACACACTAGTCTGATGAGGTTCGAAAAACCGAAATTGCCATTACTAGTTATCCATACTCTAGATGAATGATGGCTGAACATTTTATTAAACAAAATTAATATGTACTAAATAAGGGGTAATGCCTACCTGCATTGGTTCAAAAAATCGTTTTTTTTTATTGCGGAATTCGAAAGTGTGAACATTGAAGATTATTTCCTCAAAATTTCACGTTGATTTGATACAAATTATTATGATAGCTAATAAAAGTATTTACAACTACTGAAACTAATGGCTCGAAATGTTTATGAGGCGATTATAATTTGTACCTCCAAGAAGGTTTATGTTTATATGACGAGCATTAAAAAATCAACACACTTTAGCGTTCTGCGATTGTACTTAGGTTTTGTGATCATATATATTTATGATACAAAAGTAGTAAATTCACAAACTACAAAGGCGCGCGCGGGAATAAAAATAGCCATGATTTTCCACTCGAGTAAAAATACTATTTCCTCGCGAACGCATTGAATTTACATTAAATCGATTTTTATTTTCACTTACGCGTCGCGTCGTCATTATTATTATTATTATTACTTCTATTTTCACAACATTTCCCGTTTCCGCTTTTGTTTGTGCGCACAAGTGCTCCATTAAAATGGAATGTATTGTCGAGCGTTCGATGGCCATTAGCAGTTAGCTACAATACAATCGTCCAATTATTATCACTCATCGATTAGAACCAGGGACAAACAATAACCAGCCGGTTGTTATTCTGGTGGGCCGCAAAATACACAAATAACAGAGATGTGATGCGCAAAGTCGATCGATTTATTTAAAAAATAAAAATTACAACAAAAAATTAATTACTTTTATTGGTCACCTCACACTGAGAAGTAGAGAGGAACATATAACGATGTTATGTAAGACTAAATAAATAAATAATACTTTTATTGGTAGTTATATACAAACATCTTTATTCAGATAATATCACAACAAAAATTTACAAAAATTATAATAACAATATGTACAATTGTGTTAGTAGTCTATCATGAGCTATCGACCATAAGTCTTTCTGCCCTCTATGAATTTATGGTGATTTACAAATTAAAACTATGCTAGCTAGCTGAACTGTCATGTATACATGTAATAAATTGGTGGATAATGACCGAAGGGTTGTTATGTTTGGTGGGAATATTAGGGTTGTGAAGAATGCAAATTTTGTGGAGAGGGTAAGTAAGTGTATCTTCAGGTAGGTGATTAACCATCTGGTGATGCCACTATGTTGGCGGAACTTTTGTAGCAGCATCTCTACAAGAAACATTTTTGTCAAACTTAAAAACTTTATTCACAAATAGTGTATTGTGGAGTTTCATCAAGTAAAAAGTAGCTAGTAAAGTCAGGAACCGATTTCTGCATATTTCTACATCCAAAAGGCTCTACGCCATTATTATTACAATTTATAAACGATATTTTACGCGCCCTTAGAGTAAAATTTCCCTTGTAAATTATAATAATAATGGCGTAGAGGCTTTTGGATATAGAAATATGCAGAAATCGGTTCAATCCATCACATATTAAATTGTAGATTTCATTTTTACAAGAGCAATGCAATAATTTTTTTGGTGATACAAAATCATATATGTTCCTGTATTTAAAACATGAGTTATGCCCATCCATTTATTGGGCAATTAACATTTTAATTGATCAAAATCGAGTCATTAAAGTTAATGACACATTAGAAACTAAGGGAGCATTAAAAAAATATGAAATCTCTTTTTAATTCAATGGGGACATTAAATATTAATGAAGCATTAAATTTATTTATGAAATCGGCGCTTATTCTATTAATTGTATTTTATTTTAATTTCGAATTATGTTAATAATTGACAAAATTACTTACATTTTTTCTTCTTCTTTTAAACCATTAAATATATATAAATAAATAAAGTGAAATTTTATAAAAAAATGCAATAGATTTAGCATATTTTTTGTTAAATTAAAAGTCTCGTGGGTTCGAAAAAAAATGTTTATTTTATTTTGAATTAATTTCTCACTTAACCCGCGGTGAAACATATTTAATTAATAGACTTTGATTATAACACTTAGTTTGTTTCACTGATTTATGTTTATTTTAAATGTTTTGTTCATTAGGAGTATGGAACACTCGTATACAGGTTGTTCTAAATTAAGCGCCTGTAATGTGTCAGTAACGTGCATTGTAAGCGTAAGGCTTCGAGACTCGATACTGAACTCGCATTTTTTTATTCAAAACACCGTAATTGAAAACGCGATGTTATTTTGTTTTTCTGATTTCTTTGTTGTAATCCCAGGAGAATATACTACTACTTTACTAATTTATCTAACCCTCTAGCTCAACTAATAACAAAGTTAGCAATAATAAAGCCTCAGTGATCAGTAAAGTTAGCAATGGTACACACTTTAGAATTAGAATTCCTTACTTTCAAAGATTACTCTTAAAAAGTAAGGAACACTCATATCAATAAAAAATTGTTTTTGTTTTTCTAACCAAAGAGACTTTGCATCTATATTTCATTTTTAGCATATTTTTTAACAGAAAATATGCTAAAAATGAAATATTGCATTACATTTTTTTTACAAAAATTTACGATATAATTTACATAATCACACCTTAGGGGTTTCGATATTGGTAGAAAAATTCCATTAAAAGAAAATAGCATGAATATAAAGGATGGAAAATTCACAATGAAAACATTTGTCAATAATGTACAAAATAAAAAAAATTGAAAAGATTACCCCGGTAGTGTAGAAGTTGTATCAAATACAATAAAATTTATAAACAGATTTTTTAAAAAATATGTTTAATTAATTTCTCACTTAATCCGTAGTGAAACATTTTTGAATTAATTCAGGATGATTTAATTGAAATTAAAACACTTGGTTTGTTTCACTTATTTATATTTTCTCCAACTAGTTTCGACCATTGGTCATCTTCAGGGAGGAATGTACAAAATTTTTTCAACAACTAAATATATGTATATAAGTATATGGGTGTTTTAATTTCAATTAAATCATCCTGAATTAAAAAAAAAAAAATTAAAAACATCCATTTATGATGCGCACCCACGCTGTGCGGTTCAATCACGCTCTATTGTCTGTATTTTCGGAGAAATCGCGGTTTATTTCGCAAAATTTTCATTATCTTAAGACAATCAAAATATGCTAATAATCTTTTGTGTTGACTGAGATACCCGAAAATGATAATAACTTTAATAAAAACACTTAGAACCATTGATAATGATAGCCATGTGCCAGAAATGTACATCTGGTAACAAATAAAGTAGTGAAGATAAGAATCTAAGTGTTTTTATTGTAATGATCCTTTTATTTATTTAATTATCTATTAATTAATGATTTTAAGTATTATTTGAAATCATTAAATTGATTTTTGATTACCGGAAGTAATCTATTACGAATACCTTTTCAATATTTACAGCTTTTATTATTGATTTTTTTTATTCAATAGCAATTTTCGGATGAAGACCTTGTTCACGAGACAGAAACTACGGGTTCAAGAACCGTCCCGGTTGAAAGTTGTTTAGGAATAAACAAATTTCATTCAGGGTTCATGAGTGTAGTATAACGTTTTCTTGAATAAAATATTAAGTTATATGAATTGAATTCTTATATTATTAACACCCCCTGTGTTTCACTTTAAATTGCTGTAAATTTGTCCCCTACAAACCGATACTAAAACAAACAATATGGATGAATAAATAAATAGAAGGCTGGCTATTGATTGTTCATCAGTAACTATTTTAAATTGATCAACCATTAACATTTTAGAACTTATTGTAAATTTATTTAATCTAACAATAATAAGATTAGATTAAATTAATTAATATATATGTTTTATAATGAAAGTTACAAATGTGTGAATTATCGTTGTTTCATTATATTTAATATATTTTTTGTTATTTATTCGTAAAAATGGATTTTCCGTCAATAAAGTTATTTATTTATTTAAAGTACGGAAATGTTAGGCCCTTGCAATAATTTCATTTTAATTTTGGTAGGTGTGTTTTTTAAAATTAAGTATTGGTTCAAAGTTATTTAATTTGGAATGCCATAGAAGGAGATGGTATTTTTTTAACAATTAATCCACATTTATAAGCAATTTAAAGTGAAACACAGGGGACAAACGGAAACTAAAACAAACAATATGGCTGAATAATAGCAGTTGAGGCTGTAGTTTACAACAATGTTGCTCGCAACCGCGTAACAAGCCAGGTACGAGGGACAATGCTTTTCGGTTTGTGTGTGTGCGTGGTCGGTGTGTAACGGTAATATTAGTTAAATTGTGTCGTCAGTTGTGAAATGTAATTGCGGCTATTGAAATTGTGTATACTTTACGCGAAATTAAAAACAAAACAACATATGAGTGTGAAAATAATTTAAAGTATCACATATTCTTTTATATAAAATTAAAATTCAAAACAAGTTTGACGTTTCATGAATTTAGATGTGTGTTTTAGGTTAATGTAAGGTTATTCGAAGGTTATCTTGTAATCCAAGCTTTTAATTTGTTAACTATGTGAAACAAACTGTCATATTTTCTTTGACATAACCAACAAATTAAAAGCTTTGGCTGTCATATTGCTTTCTTTCACAAAACAAATAAAATAATGTAATTAATTTATTTACCTGTAATAGTCATTGATAAAATAACAAATTCATGCGTCGTTTTTAGAAAATCCTTCATGATCTGCTTAATGGCGTGTCTATATTTTAAGAAAGTTTGAAATTAATTTGACATGTTATGTCTTATTTAAATAAAAATAGTTTTCCTTTTATTTTTATTTAAATAATTAAAGTCTCCGCAACCAACAACCAGCATAAAGAAGATTATGTTGATTATGTCTTCTATGTTACTTTTACAATCTGTTGCACAGACTAACCAGACGCCAAACTCAATGTTTAAATATTTGACATATAGGAGCAAGACGAGGATGCAATATGTATTATTTTCATATAAGAGAATCTCTCTCTCGCCGTGCCCGAAGAGGACCTTACAATTTCGTCCAAACGGCTTTTTCAAAGAAATCCTTCCTTAAGTGTTTAACACCAATATTGTGGTTTTACGGCAATAAATCTTTTCCTCGCTGGGTGACGTAAATCAAAATGACATGTTCTGAAAGCGAGTTTAGAGTGAGATGGGGCGAGTCGGACGTTGAGCGGAAATGACCATTTTAAAAGAGGGGAATATCGCTATTATTCGAGCCATTTTAAATAAGCATTATTTAAAATGAGAATTAGTTATATTCTATAAAACAATAATAACAACAATAATTATATTCAAATGTTACGACTGTATAATCTGAAAACATTTTATTCTGAAAATATAACTATTATACAAAAAATAGAAGTAGTTAGAGAAAAGATTTTTTTTATTAATCTATTAAGATATTTAAAATTGACAATTTTTTTTTATTAAAGTAAATAAGTATATTTTTGTATTATTAAGTGCCATCTACTTAATAATTCATATAAGTGAAATATAGATGCATAACCTGGATGATAATTGCTGATCAAATAATACGACTTCTGGTTACAAATAGCGCTATTGTAGTTTCATGGGAACTTTTAGCGGGTAATTTAAAACAATAAATTCATTTGCCCTTTTAATGCATTAAATATTATTTAAATAAAAATAGTTGTCCTTTCTTCTACTTACTTGTTATTAAACTAAATATATTTCGAAAACTGAAGATGGAATCTAAATATATTTAGTTTAATAACAAGTAAGTAGAAGAAAGGACAACCATTTTTATTTAAATAATATTTAATGCATTAAAAGGGCAAATGAAGTTTAATAAAAAATAATGGGCAGAAAGACCTCGAGTCGATAGCCCATGACAGACTACTAACCCACCAATATGTATTGTAAATATAAATATTTGAAAAGAATTGTAATTCTGCTGTCTGAATAAAGATGTTTGTATATAAAAAAATAAGTAAGAAAAAGGACAAGTATTTTTATTTAAATAATTAAAGTCTCCACAACCAACAACCAACATAAAGAAGCATTAAGTATTATTAAATATATCTTGCAATAAAAAATTGTATAGATTTTTTTTCGTAGATTATTTTATTTAAATATTATACGAAACAGCATGAACATTAAATTCTATTTAGGCAATAGATGGCGCTTGCGTCATTAAATTCTATTTTTGTTTAATATGTTTTTTTTTCACTTATTTAATAATTTTCACTCTTATTAAAAATAAATACTTGCTTTCATTATCCCTGAAAACAAATCAATTAAGTTTTTGTGAGAAATTTACATAACAGTTTGTTCACAAAATAGGTCTGTTCTGTTACACAAGCTGTCAAAGATAAATATTTTTTTAATTGTTGAGGCTGTTAATTTTTGAAAGTCCATACTTGTTAACATTTTAAGGTTTTTTTTTAAACATTAAACACACTTTTAAAATATAAATTTGTGCGTTATTTGTGACAATTGTTTCACACGCTTTTGCGGCTTCTTCGGGCGAAGAAAGAATCATTCTTCGCATGAAGAATCTTATTATATGCTTACCTCCACTTCGCAAATAATGTTGTATTCATCAATATATTTCTAATGTTTTAAATAAATACAATTAATTACTTTTTTGCAAAACGTTTTGCTGTCAGTGTGTGAAATGTCGTCGTGAATTTTTATGGACAATACAAATATGACCAAAACAAATCAAATGTATTCATGTAATTGAAATTTACTACAAATTATCTGTATATAACATACAATCACGATGGTTTCGACCGTTACTACTTGGTAATCCATATCAAATTTAAATGAGACTATTACTATGTTTTTTTACCACTTTTAAAATGATAAAAAACATAGTAATAGTCTCATTTAAATTTGACATACAATGTTACAATATGCGTTTATATATTTTTTTCTGCAGAAAATATAAAATAAATGTAAATAAATTGGATATTTTCGTGATAACAACCTACATATATTGTAATTATTTATACTGTTATTTTGTTGAAATTATCTGTATAGTCTGAACATCGTGATAACAGCACCACCTAGCAAAAGTACAATTCTCAGGTCTTCCCTTCCGTTTGACTTTATCGTCTGGTTAGTCTGTGATCTGTTGCTAACATGTCAAAAATTCACTGATAAAAATCCCCTGCTGTCGAAATAGGCTTACAACTTTTCGCAGCAGCAGACATTTCCAAACAATTGGTTACAATAGAAAAATGTATACATTAGGTCCAGTGAGACCGTTCCCTAAAATTATTGGGAGTTTGAATATTATGTTGCTTTAAATAACGATAATATAAATAAAAAAGAATATCACATTTTTTAGTTTTCTCAACGAGATATTAATCAGGATGAAATTCTGCAAAAAGGCAAATTTTATATAAATAAAAAATAATATCGCATTTTTAGCTTTTTTTATTTTATTTATTTATTTATTTTTTTTTTTCAAAAGAAAGGAACTTATCCCAGTTTTCTCAAGGAGATATTAATTAGCATGAAATTCTACAAAAAATCCCAAATTTAATATAAATAAAAAAAGAATATCGCATTTTCAGGTTTTTTATATTATTATTACTAATATTATTATTTTCAAAAGAAAAGAACTTATATCAGTTTACTCAAGGAGATATTAATTAGCATGAAATTCTGCAAAAAATCCCAAATTTAATATAAATTAAAAAAGAATAACGCTTTTTCAGTTTTTTTTTTGAAATAGAAAAGAGTATTTACTCACTTAATCACAGTTATTTAAATAAATTAAATAAAAATGATTTGAAAATGATTAATAGATTATTTTTACAGTTAGTTCTACGACTTTTGACTTGACGTAAGTACGTTACGTTTTAATGTGCAATTGTTTAACGTACTAACGTAACGTAAGTCAAAAATCACAGAACTGAATGTGAGAATAATTTATTAATTATTTTCAAATCATTTTTATTTAATTTGATTTTAATA
The DNA here is from genome assembly GCA_963082785.1 of Philonthus spinipes. Classification (NCBI taxonomy): domain Eukaryota; kingdom Metazoa; phylum Arthropoda; class Insecta; order Coleoptera; family Staphylinidae; genus Philonthus; species Philonthus spinipes. Next base: position 4,755,595 of record OY720306.1, read on the forward strand.
AATTAAAGACGACGCACCTTTTGCCTAATTTCAAAACTCGTCAACGATTTGTCTATCTTGTAGACCCAAATCGTTGACGATGCCACTTGAAATTAGGCAAAAGGTGGTACTTGCGTCGTCTTTAATTTATTATGATTAATATCGGGTATATAACCCCATTGCACACGGAACACACTAGTCTTATGAGGTTCGAAAAACCGAAATGGCCATCACTAGTTATCCATACGCTAGATGAATGCTGGCTGAACATTTCATTAAATGCAATTTGATTTTTTTTTTTCATTTTTTCAAAACAAAGGAACTTCGCCCAGGTTTCTCAACGAGATATTAATCAGCATGAAATTCTTCAAACATTCCAAATTTAACCTCTATAACAAGCGAGATCCCCAAGGTGAGATCGGAATTTGAAATATCCTGCATATAAAATCTTTATTTTCGAACATTAAATATATTTACAATATATATACTTAAATATATAAGGGTACTTGACTCCATATTCGGAAATCTGCTATCGACCATAGGTCTTTCCGCCTAATAATAAATTATATTAAGTGTGTCTTATTTGAATCGTTCATAACATAACAATGTGAACTTGCAAATTACATGGAAACCATTTAAAACACACACCATTTGCGGTTTACTTTGCATGACACACAAACAACACACACATGTTCAAAGCGTCCGTCCGCAAGGATACAAGAGAGGAAATGTTATGACACGTTTATTTTTAGAAAGCAGTGCCTTTAATGCAACGGCATTTAATTAATTAACATTTTTTTGTCTGCATTAGCGTCGGTGTGTCGCGGTCACTAGTAATCTGGCACGATTATTTGGCCAAACAACGTTTCTTTATATATCAACGATCTGCGAGTGAGTGAGTAAGTGTGTGTGCGTGTGGTTGAGAGTGTTTTGTGGAGCCCACCTCTCAACTTAGTCACCGAAAGTCTTTTCGCGAGTGATCATCAGCTAAACAATAGGATTTTTCGTTGAACTTTGAGAGTGTGAATTTGTGATGGAATCCATGAGATTCTACGCTGAGTTGAATTTAGTGTAAAACAAAAGTTTAAGTTGAATTGAGTGCAAGTTTGTGAGATCATACATAAGATTGCATGATCAACTAAGCAATATTTTCGATGAACTTTGGAAGTTCGATTTTGTGATGTGATCCATAAGAACAATAGGGTTTTTAGTTGAACTTTGAGAGTGGAAATATGTGATGTCATCCATAAGATTTACATTTGTTCTACGTTGAGTTAAATTGAGTGCGAAACGAAATTTTTCACATTAAGTTGAACTCAATGCAAATAAAATTGCATTCGCGAGTGAAACGAAAGCTTTTTTAATTTTAATAAATGAAACATTTTTTTTACTTCGTTTGTATAACTCGGATTATAGGCTTTTTCGTTGAACTGTTGGAGTTGAAGTTATGATTGTTTAGTCAACAATAAATTGAACTGAGTACAAATTTGTGACGTCATACATAAAATTTTCGATTATTTATTCCGCATTAAGTTGAACTGAGTGCAAACTTGTAAAAGACTAGATTGTTTAAAAAAAAATGTAAAAAGTGCAGCAATAATTCATGCAACGATCAAAACCTATTTCACGATTTCGAACGAAACGAGACGAAACCAGCAACACGTGCTTTGATGTCCGAAAAAAAAAATAAAAATCGCACCAATAAATTTCTTATTATTGGGTTAAGCAGCTAAATATATAAGCGGTTTTGAAATAAAGAAGACGAAAATCTGCGGGATGAAAGAAGAGCGCGCGGCGCGAACGTAAAAATAGTGCGGTCAAGGTGGTTCGCGCGCGCTCCAGCAATTTCTTGCCGTATTTGGTGAAGATAGTTTGAATTTTGTAATTTTCGCCGTTGTGCAATGAGAGACAGACACCCTCGTTTTAGAACAAGCGGAGTGCGCGAAAAATCCGTGTTTTCGAGTCACGGACGTTCGCATTCGCGTAAGGCTCGAGCGTGTAAAATTTTGTTTGATTTATAAAAAAAATGTCGCCGGTGTTATTGTGGATGACTACGAATTGGAGTTCTGATCTGTAATTTCTTGTGTTCATCTGGATTTACAGTGCTTGGTATATAAATATGATATAAAAAAAATAACTCACAATTATTAAAAAAAAAAATATTTAAATATTGATAATTCATACAATAATAATAAATATGACTAAAGGATAGAAAGACTTAACTCTGGTGGATTGCTCAGGCAGTCTAACAACTACATGTATTCTAATTATTTATGTAATATTGCTGTGTATTATCTGTATAGTCTGAATATATTTTTAATAATAGCGGGATAATTGGGGCTATTCTGTACGGAAAATGTTAAGTTTAACGTCTATGTTATTAATTTATTTCACATTCTATGTATACATATCTATTACATATATTAGATTGTGATGATAAAAAAAACAACGTACACGTTAAAGTTAACATTTCCCGTACGGAATAGCCCCAAATATCTTTATTAACAGTATATTAACATTTACAGTATATAATATTCATTTATAATACATCGGTTATTAAATTATTTTCATTAGAAAACAATATTCATTCACTTTATCACAGTTATTTAAATAAATTAAATAAAAATAATTTATTAATTATTCTCTCTTTTAGCACTGTATTTGTTTGTAACTGTCACTGTCAATTAGCTATCGAGTCGAGGTCTTTCTGCCTTATTTTTAATGATTTGTTCATATTTATTATTATTATATTATTTTAAGGTTTTATATTTAAACGTTGTAGACAATTGCTAAATATAAAATTTTAAACATAAGAATTAAATCAATTTTCTAAAAAAAATTAACATAAAAATAATTAATGAAATACATCACAATAAAAAATACTTTTTACTTTACAAATAAAATGTGTTATACAAAATAACACATTTTATTTGTTATACAAAGTAAAAAAACTTTTTGTGAAATTAACAAGAATAACGAAGTAGAAGCCTTGATAGTACAAAATGTATTATTTTATTTATTCTAACTACTCTAATTTTATTCAGTAAAAAATGAAATATATACACTGCTCAAAATTTGAACTGGTTAAGGCTGCGATCTCCAATACGTTTCCATTTTAAGGGATTAACAATGTTATGCAGATATAAAAAAATAAACATTAAATACAGGCAGATAGATTATTTACTGATTAATGACATCAGATAATTTTTATTAAAAAAAAAACAAAAAGAGAAAAAAATATATTTCTAAAATTAATTTAATTTACAAAAGTACATCTAATCTATATAAAACACATTCAACTGCATGTGAAGTCTTCCTCTTTAATTAAGTGTAATAGTTGAAATATTGAGCAATATGTTGCTGTATTTTAACCACTATTTATTAATTCAATTACAATTAGAGTTTGTACAGAAATATTTTTCATTATGAAATAATAGGTTAGGTTAGTTACAATGAAATTAAACAAGGAACATTTCTGGCAATAATCAATAAAAATCGATCAATCCCTTTTTCCAACTGCGAAAGATACTTACACTGTAAGTTTTACAAACATCCATTGAAACAACTACTTCCCGAGCATTTACCCCGCCGGACATTGGATTACACAATAGATATTTGTTTGTTGTAAAGCAGTACTACTGCGAATTGCAACGGTTTGAGTCGAAATTATTTAATGAAAGGAAACAACAAGGATAGGTTAGGTTGTAGTGGTAGTGAAATATGCAGACTTAAATGTATACAAAACTAAATAAATATTGTGCTAAAAATAAGTTTTAATATGCCTTATTTATTGTTTTTTTTTTTGCTACACTCTGTTAAAGTCGAACCAGTCTAAATTTCGAAAAATTATCGATTTGATCCATTTCCACTAATTATTATCAAGCAGCTAATTCAGTCATTAGACATAGAGTAGTAAAAATTATGAACAAATTTCTAATCAGAAAATCTAAATTCCCGGCGCATGCACCATTTTTTCACTAATGAAATTATACCGGGTTATTCACGCTATACGAAACGGAGTATTGTGGCCAAAGTACAACACTTTTTAAATTTTTGTTTTCAAGGGTGTGTAGGGGCCTATAAGGGCTACTTTCTAAAATTATTTTCATGTTTTTGTGGGAATTTGAGCTCTATTCAAAAATTAGTTCTCGATCAAGACACTCTCTAAGTTGATTTTTGTAAAAACGACTATCTTCTCTCAAATTAAATTCTGTAGGAATTCAATGCTGAAAACTTCATTCTTCTATTTTTCTGTGAAGCTTGTTTTATTACTCTAACCATAAACGTGATAAAATTAGCCAAACGACGGGTCTGTCTTAATATGAAAACGGTTTAAGACAAACCGTGTTAATTTCAGGAGACCATTCAAATGACTCAAAATTGATGAAAATGGTTATTTCGGGAGCATTATAAGTGTACAAAATAAAGGTGTTTGTGCAAATTGGGCTATTGATCAGAGGCCTTTTAGCAATTAATCACTAGATGAAATAAACATGTTTACTACATTGATAATTGGGTTTTGGGTAAAATAGAATAATTTTTAGTAATTAGAAATGAGTGAAATAATTATAACAGCAATAATAGTTATTTTTATTTTTGTGCTTCCAATTATTTTAAAAATTTCTTGTTATTTATTCACACTCTATTCATTTAGTTTATATTATGTTTATTTTAAATTACTTTTGTATATTATATATTTTGTACAAATGAAATTTCCGTTGATTAATAAATAAATAAATAAAATTATCATATTTTAATTTTGCAGTAACATTAAAAAGATCGAAAAATATTTTCTATATAATAATGGGTTTATCGGAAAGTAATTTCGTTTTTTTTATATAATTATATAATTCAAAATGGATCATTTTATTGGAACTTGAGAAACAAATTACAAATATTAATGCGACGGCTCATTTTTTTTTTTTTTTCGTATAATGATAAAGAATCTATAAGTCGAGGTTTAAGATGAAACCAAGCCGTTTCAAAAATTCAGAAACAATCGTATTTTATACATTTAACTCCTCGACGATCTAACGAGATTTTATTCACCGGTTTGCATCAATTGATACTTTTGATATGTCTTCACCTGTTTCAACTGTCTTTTCAGAACGTGGTGGATCTTCCATATGAAAATTGACGTAACGAAATTCTTTAAACCCCTTTGGGCCTTTGGGCTCTGGCGCTCACTTAAGAACATCTTCTTCACTGGATAATTTTGTTTTTGCTTGAACAGCATTTTTCACTTTTTTATATAACATTTTCTATAAATTACCAACTAAAAAAAATATTATAATATAAAAAAACCCAATAGATTGAATCTATTATGAAGATATAAATAGAAAAGAGTGGAAATAATTTATTAATTATTATCAAATCATTTTTATTTAATCTATTATGAGGATTTAAAATATTTACAAAGTTAGTTTAAATTGTTAATAACTCAGGCTTCAACTTTGTTATACATTGTTTATAATTAAATAAAACACTATAAACTTTGTTTGTTATACAAAGTTTAAAGTGTTTTATTTAAACTCAGTTTAAATGACTTTTTTAGAGAAGACAAAAATGACTTCGGAATGTACCTTGCAATTATGGACAATTTATTAATTTTTGTTTTCTTAAATACTAATAATAATTCAATCATGTGTATGAAAATAATATAAATGATTTATGAATGATTAAACTTAGGGAAAGAAAGTAATTCCTTCGTTTAATTATTTATTCATATTTTTTTATTAGAGTAGATTTTAAAAAAAAATAACATTTAAATAATTAAAACGAAGTGCGTTCTTATATTAAATTAAACCCTCTTTTTTTAAATTTTTAAAATCTAGAGTGCCTCGATGATGATGGTGCACATGCATAATTAAATCAAACTCCACTTTTTTTCTCTTCTGGATAAATCAATAAGTGTGTGTGTACGTTTCAAACGCGGATGGGGGGATGATTTAGTGCTGGCGCGGCGTTTCGTAAACGAATCAAAATCCAATTTCGCGGTCGTGTGTAATTATGTTGGTGACGGGAATTACGGAAGGGGAAGCGTCTTCGCCGTCGTCGTCGACGCCGACGTCGCCTACACCGGAATCGAATCATCGCGGCGGGAGGCTCTCCATGCGCCTAGTTTACGACAAAATGCAAAAATATTTAAAGCAAGGTAAATCACATTTTGAATTCTCCGAGGGAAGGGAAAAAACGCGACGGGGTCTTCGAGAATGGGTATTCTTTATTCGATCCACTCGCAGCTTTGTTCCGTTTGTGCGCGCAACTACAAAGGAAGTCGGCGTTTAAACAATAGATGCTGATTTGATTATTGCTCATCCTGTCCACGACGTCATGTCGTCTGATGTTTAAATTGCTAGTGTTGTTTTCTTGAATATTAACAATCGACAAAATATGTTAAGGGTGCGGTTTAGTAAAAAGAGATGGCTTTTATAATTATAGACAGCTAGTAATTCGAGTTACATTACTTTTGTGATCAATGAACAATATTGTATTATACATTAAAGTAATCTTAAAGCATGCAGGATTTTTACCAAATAAATTAAAATGCATTGTTATAATTAGATTTCATTAATAATAATAATAATATTTATTAACAGTTGGAATTGGAATAAACAAATGGCAGAACAAAATAAAGGATAGAAATTTATGGAGGCAAATCAGCAAGAAAGTTTAGAAAATTGAAAGGGGAGTGATCAACCCCGTAATTATGATCTGGAGAGCTCCAGTATGGAGCGGCGCAACCCCATCTAGGGGTATAGCCACTAGATATATATATATTAACAGATATATACAGCAAAAAATACTAAATTATTATTATTATCCAATTTAAAAAATCTATACTCAAGCTGATGTTACACTGCCTGGGGGAAAAGTTCATTTCAACCCATACAGTTTAAAAATTTCCTATTATTATTATTATAAACTTTCTTCTTGTACCCATTCGGGTGTCGAAGGTTAGATTTTATAGAAAACAATTATGAAAGAAATAATGAAAATCGGTCAGTTTAATGTATTAGTTTTAGCAACAAAAACGCGCTTCATGAAAAATATTATGATTTCACTAAATTCTCCATTGAAATAGCTTTATACTCATTAATTATTAAATTCATTATATCTTCCAATTTTTTATTCTAATAAGAACCAGTGAATTTGGGGGATATGTAATTTTTTTAATCAACCCGATGTTTTTCTACCCAACATATAACATATTCACGTTATTAATTGCTCCAGAATTATATTCTTTTTATCAATGAATTTTTTCATTTTAGTTATCTCTTTTTGTTAAGCCGCAACCTTAATAAGAATTATAATGTCCCAATAAAAATTATAATTACTTCCAAATTAAGCAAAATATAACGCTTTGTGCTATTTATAAAATATATGAAACAACTTAACCATATCAATAAACACGACATTTAACGAATTGTTATTATTCCGCTACAATCTCTTCTAAACCGCAGAAAACTAAAATATTTACATCTCGCTTTTCATTCAACGCACACATCACTGATTACCCGATTTAATTCAATTAATCCGCGCATTACAAAATCACTAGATTAAAACATGCTTTTAAATTAGAACCCTTGGATGTCAAGCTCAAGGCGTTTTTGTATGTCTTTCTCTTTTTTTGAAAGCGCGAACTTTTCGCTCCGCTCCGCTCGAAATAGCCGGGAGACACTTTAAATAAATGCTCTTTTTTTTTCTTGTTGTTGTACACTTGTCACGAATAAAATATTCGCGCCGTTCTCTCAAAACAAATTCTAATTGCTTCGTATACACGAACGTCTATTAATAATGACGTCGCGCTCACTGATGTGTTTTAATTTGATGGTTTTAATAAATATTTTTAAAACTACTAAGTGCGCTGTTTGCTTCGCAAGGAATGATGATTGAATTGTTGATGTAAACTCGGAGTCGGGAAATAAATAAAATGAGAATGAAATAAAGTATAATATTCTATTGTGCCAACCTTGATCTAAACTAACCATTTATCTTTCAAAATTTTGTTAGTAAGTTATAAAATATAATTCGTTCTGTACTATACAATTCCGCACATTTAAAAAAAGGCAAAAATGGCATTTTCTTATACAAGTAACATATATAATAATAATTTATTTATTTACGGAAAATTCACCATTTTACAAAAATTGTAACAATTTTTTACTATAAGTAGTAAATAGGCTATTACATATAAATAAATAATAACGAAAAATACAAATTAACAAATAAATTAATCAATTATTATCCCAAGTGGTTTTACGAGTTGTTGGCTTAACAGAATAAATATTTCAATCAATAATGTATAAATACATAAATAAGACAGCGTGTAGAAGTAATGACAATATTTGATAAAGTTTAAAGAAATGCAGTCGCAATACAATAAGTAAATAAACTTAAAGTAATTAATAATTTTAATATTTAAACTTTTGATTTAGATTGAATTAGATTGAACTAAACCAAATTAAATTTAATTTAAATCGATTTAGTTTAGTTTGATTTAATATAATTGATTTAATTTCACTGAGTATAGTTGAATTGACTTAATTGATTTTATAATATCTTTAAATTGCGTAAGGCATAGCTGTATTGACGAGGCATAGATCCCGAAACACGTGTCTGCAGATGGATTTATATAAAATAACGTTCCTTTTGTTTTTTTTGCATTAAATTTTTCTCGGATCAAAATTTGTTGCCTTATACAATATTTTATTGATATACAACAGCAGTTGTATATTATGTAATTCAATGTTCGGTGTGGGTATTTGCCCGGGAAGTAGTTGTTTTAATATGCACTTACGTAACGTAAGTCAAAAGTCTCAAAGCTAAATGTGGAAATAATTTATTAATTATTTCCAAATAATTTTTATTTAATTTATTTAAATAACTTTGACCAAGACAATGAATACACTTTTCTATTTATTTAATTAATTTCTCACTTAACCCGTGGTAAAACATTTTTGAATTAATTCACTTTTCTATTTATTTAAACATTGGTAGTTCATATTGTAATAATAAATATGAATTGATCAACTTTAATTTTATTTAAAGAATTTTCCAGTATAATATTTATATCATGAAATAACTTACATAGGGTAGCTATTCTTAAACTTATTAAAAATCTACCAATGAAATAAATAAAACACAGATTAAATCGAAAAACCTAATGTATATATCTTATGAACTCTCCTCGATTATCAATATCGCCTCCTGACTCTCCCATTTTTGCATTAAAATTAAAATCAAACAGGGGGTTGAGGGAAAAGTGAAAGAAGACCGAAAGGATATATCTTCTTTCACCTTCTGCTTCAGGTTCTTATCATTATATTATGTAATTTTCAAATAAATCGATCATTTAAATGATTGATTTTGCCCATCATTAATACAAATCTACAATCATTCGTTAATCATGCCTGTACAATTCAATAAGCATGAATATAAAATAGTGTGGCACTCAATAATAGCGCTCACTCTAACACATTATTTTCTCATCAGCCGCCCTCAAGCAACTTTATCTCTGATCTGTGATGAAAATTAAGTAAAAAGAAATTTGAAAATAATCATTTTACACAATTGAATAATTAATTCATTATTAATAACGTTAGTACTTAAAAAAAAGAAAAAAATCGATTTAAACAACTACTTCCCAGACAAATACCCCGCCAGATGTTCGAATACACAAAATATGTTTTTGTATTAAAATTAAAATGACTTTAAAATAAACAATTTATGATTAGAAAATAAAGCAGAAATGATTCACACTTTTGCAATTATTTAATAATAATAATAACTTCTTCTTCTTATTATTATTAGGATATAAGGATATCTGTATACACGTGTTTCGGGATTCTTATGGTTTGAAAATGATACATATATATAAACTTACCAAATAAAAAATTATTATGCAAAGAAATAAAAAGAACTTTAAAATAATTAATAAATAATTACCTCTTTAGCTATGACATTCTGACTTATGTTACATACATAAGTATTTTAATGAGAACCAGATTAAAGATTTATTTTAAACTTCGTTTAAATGTAATTTATTTAAATAACTGTGAAATTAAATAAAATGAAACAAAGATGATTCACACGTTTGCAGCTATTTAACTGTGACCAAATTAATAAATCCTTTTTTTAATTATGAACATTTGCTGTTGCATCACAATCTATGATTCCTTAACATTTCTGCAAAATCCCTTTAATAGGATGTAGAGTAGCCAACTGTATGCGAAAGGGTGCAAAGAAATACGCCCGCGTTGAAAATAATTTCAAAAATTAGATAAAATTACCTTTTTTTACGTGGGGAGGGGGGACACTCCTCTCGTGACCGTTACGCGAAAAGCAATTAACTCATTAACGAGAACACCGTAAAAAGGCTCCTATCTAATCAATTAAGAGCGAAACGTTGCCGTCTCGTTAAATGAAGTTTCACCGATAAATTTACATTGCTTCATAATTTTTAAATGGCGCTTTTCCATTTACGGCGTTATTGCCGAGGCCGTTTCGCGCGCTAAATAGTACATACATAACGTTCATCGGGCGACGCTCAATATTACAAAACGGACTTGTTTATTAGTATTATTTATGCTTATGTGCTTTCTTTTTTTGATTTTTTCACAGATGTCGTGGGCAGCGACGGCACCGGCACAGTCAACACGTCTTCTCCGGTCAATAAAAGACGAGGTTTCAGTGGGTAAGAATGAATACATATACTACACCATTTTCAATAGTATTTCAGAATGTATAAAATTCATTTCAGAATATATTTAAACCGTCCTATGAAATTATAAATTTTAACGAGTGGGGAAAAGACGCAAGCAACCAAGTTCGTTTTTCTGGAAAATATTTTATATATATATATATTTTTTTAATTTTATTCTCATTAATCACTTGGTAAAATATTTTCAATAATAATTTAAATAATGAAGGTTTTAAAAATAATTCACTTGCTATCTTCTTATTAATGTGGGTTGTTGGTTGTGGAGACTTTAATTATTTAAATAAAAATAGTTGTCCTTTATTCTACTTATTTTTTTTTTATTAAACTATATTTCGGAAACTATGTTTCCATCCTTATTAGATTTGTTTATCAGAAAATAAAAATTAAGAATCAGTAATAAAACACGATTTGATAACTCAAAACAAATTGTGAATATATTAAGAATCAGTATTATAAAATATTAATGTAAAAAATAAATCTTTTGAAAATAATTAAGAAACAGTACCTAATTTGGAATGTTGGTAGTTACTGAAGATGGTAACATAGTTTCCGAAAGATAGTTTAATAAAAAAAATAAGTAGAAGAAACTATTTTTATTTAAATAATTAAAGTCTCCACAACCAACAACACACATTAAGAAGATAGCAAGTGAATTATTTTTTGTGATAAACAAATCATCAAATTAAATACAAGTTTCATGTTTTTCTCTTGGTATTGTTTCTTTATTATTTTCAAAACCTTTATTTTTTAAATAAATTTAGTTATGATCATAAATAAACACTTACTTACTTACATTTCATAACACTGATTCCTAATTTTTATTTTCCGATAAAAACATCATTAAATGAAATACAAGTTTAATATTTTTCTCTGAAATACTGTTTGAATTGATGCAGTTCTATAATTTACAATAGCATGCGTATTAATGTTAAAAGAGGGTGAAAATACTTTGTTTCAAGTGTAAATAAAGAACTTTAAATTTTACTATTAAGTATTTTTAAGTTATCAAGTATTTAAAAAATCCCTACGCAATAAGCAAGATAAATGAAGAACATTTGATTTATTATATGGATTAATTTAAAAGAAACAAAAGACTCTTTATTTATGCTTCATAACAAAGTATTTAACTGAGAGTTTGAATGCTATTCAAGATATAGAGATGGAATATTTGAAAAGATGATTTCATTGTTTATATGAGGTTACAATTAAGTAATTACATATTGTTTAAGAGTCAACAAGATTTGTTTTTACATTTTCCACAGATTGTATCAGTATTCGAAACTACTCAAGCATTTCTGAATCATAACAGAATCTACAAAGATTAAAAAAAATAATAATGGCCAAGGTTAAACAATATGTAACTGCCCATGAAGTTTGGAATCGTAAACGATTTTTTTTCCTTTCAAATAAGGCATATTTTCATGTTCCACATTTATTTTGACTTCCCGGGGATAAATTTGAACTTTTCTACACAATTTTACTACATGTTAGTTGTATACGTACATAATCTTTATTGACAAACGTAATACAACTCCTACATATATCATAAAATATTACATTACATGCTGTAAAAGTCCGCCCTACATTTTAAATTATTTCGAACATAAAATATTACCGCAAAGTCCTGTCCCGAAAGATATTCTCATTTTGTTATAGAATTTTTAGTGCAAAATAAACACACTACGTCTACATTCGAGCGTATACCTGTTCAATATTCAAATGTTGATAATTTTTGAGGTTTAGAAAAAAAGAAAGTCTCGTCTTGATAACGTTAGAAAAAGTGTAGATAGTGCCTACTAAATACATAGACATGAATGTCACAATAGGGAAATCGAAATCTCGGAGTCTAGTCGGACTTCACGCGAGAGAATTCATTCGCCTACGAACCATCGTGATGGATTTCACAATAATTTCTTTACCTAATTTTGAATGTTATTTTCAATTAAATAAAATAATTTCAATTAATAACGATACGTCTTTATTTTTTTTTTTAATAGGAAATATAAATATTTATCATTATAACTACATGCAAAAATAATTGTTACAATTTAAACCGCTTGCATTAGATTAGTGCGCGAGACGAGTAGGCTCTTCAAGGCCTGGTATACGTATGCATCTCGGAGTCCTCCCCATTCCGACATTCTGGCCCGTGTATTTAGTAGGCACTGTCTACACTTTTTCTAGCATCATCAAGACTCTTTCTCTTTCTTTCATTTTTTTTTAAACCTCAAAAATTATCAACATTTCAATATTGAACAGGTATACGCACGAAAATGTAGACTTTAGTGAAAAGTCCGAAAACCGCGGAGTAACTTAAAATTAAACCAGAATATTTTCAATAAATAGGAGCAATTAAAGTACAATTTTTACTCCTATCCTGAAAGACATTATCATTTTGTTTGTTGTCCCAATCAAGATTGTTTGTTTCCACTGTTGTCTCTTTTTAGCCGAACCACTGCGGATTTCCCTCATTACCGCACAGGGTTTATCATTATTTTAGTAGTAGTTTAGATTTAACTGTGCGAATAAGCCATCTATCAAGATTTAAAAAAAAATCCTCAGATACAACTTTTATCAATGTTGGCGTAGAATCCGAATTTGCAATCAAAAATATGGGTTCCCTTTTAAGATTTCAAAGTTAACCATCTCTCCTGCCCCATAGGGGGTGGCAGTGAACATATTTTTACAGCATCGGATGTCCCCTCGAAACCATCAAACTTTTGTTCGAAATATTTTTTTTATACGATGCATATTTGTCGAGATATTCCACTGGATGAATTAAAATTGGTCACCATGTATATAAAAATGCCATTCTGTAGTGTTCAATAATTTTTGAATCTTTTTTTGTAAATAAATAAGTTTATTGAAGAGCGTTAATCTTTAACTAGTGAAACATTTTGGTCCTTCGAACCGGATTAACGATTCTATTAATAAAACTATAATCCAGTCAAAAATCATCCCAGGATCTTTCGAAAAATATGAAGGAGGCTGTAACATTCATACGAAAACTGGTATGTGGTAAGTTTTCTTCTCGGAGAATTACTGCCTGTCCTGCAATCAAAAATATGTGTTCCTATTTAGGATTTCAAAGTTAACCATCTTTCCTGTCCCATGGGGGTGGCAGTGAACATATTTTTACAGCATTGGATGTCCCCCTCAAACCATTAAACTTTTTTCCGAAACATTTTTTTATACGATGTATATTTCTCGAGATATTCCACTGGATGAATTAAAATTGGCCACCATGTATATAAAAAACCATTCTGTAGTGTTCAATAAATTTTTGAATCTTTTTTTGTAAATAAATAAGTTTTTATTGATGAGCGTTAATCTTTAACTAGTGAAACATTTTGGTCCTTCGAACCGGATTAACGATTCTATTAATAAGACTATAATCCAGTCAAAAATCATCCCAGGATCTTTCGAAAAATTTGAAGGAGGCTGTAACATTCATAAGGAAACTGGTATGTGGTAAGTTTTCTTCTCGGAGAATTACTGCCTATCCTACTTCCAAGTTTCGGTTCGTTTCGATCTATTCCGTAGCTGTCCTAAGTATTCCAAAGACCCCAGCTTCAAAAAATGCTACACCATTTGTTGAACACATTACTATCCACTTAATCTATTTACGCGGACTTTAATGACGTTTTCAGCGGGTAATTCATAAAATGTCCAAGTGTAAGACTGTACAGGTCATTAGAGTCATCGGAAAGAGGCGTAAAAGGACGGGAATTTAATTTAAGGTAGCTTCAATTTGTGTAAGCAACTCTTCAAAAGTTAATTTTTAAAATGGGATGAAATCATTTCGATGGCCTTGATGAATCGAAAATGATATTTTCTAGCAAAATATTTTTTTTAACATTATTAAGAGCATTTGTGAATTTGTTCACCATCCGATATCTGAAAGGGTATAAGGATTTGAGAAATACTGAAAAAAGTATTTATGGTAACTTCTTCGCTTCCCCCATTTTCTATGAATATGTGTGAATGTTTGAGTGTGTGTGTATGAAAGTTTTTTTTATAGATGCATCCACATTTTTATTATCACGAAACACTCATTTGCATTTCGCTTGGGAAATGCGAATCAAATTTAAATATTTATGTTCCATTATGAATTAGTTAAATACAAATTCCATTTGACATCCGAACACACTACATAGTTATTTCTTTATTTATTATTTTTCTGGATAATTACGCCTTTTTTTAATAACTTCCCCGACAATTTCGTTAAATTAAAGCAAGCGTTCGTGCGGCAATATGCAAAAGAGGGTGTGAATGCGGCACGCAACTGCCGATGACCTTACAGCGATATTAGCACACATTGCTAAATAGGAAATTTCATTACTTAAAGCAACAACTACAAAAAAAAAACAGCAACGATGAAAACTCCTCTTATCACGAGCTCTCTGCAGCCTTAATCTTATCTCGCAATCGTATTATTCATGCGTACGTTTCGAGCATTACACCTATATTTTTTTGCGTCCGCGCTAATCACTTGAGGAAAGAGAGCGTGGTTTTGCATGAATTAAAATAAAACAGTAATAATGAACCGGCTGAGGGATATGTTGGAGAGTCACTGTTCTTCGTGCGCGCGACGGAGGCACAGGTAATGTTCGCGATTCCGCGATTGTGTGCATCAAGCTAATTACCTTCGGTCGTTTGGAATCTGCAACAAAAGCGCTTTGTTTTTCCAGCCGGAAATGGTTGCCGCCCCCGCTGCGGAAGTTGTCACAGGGAAAAGTTGAAAAGGCACAGTCCGCCGCCGAGCGACCGCCGCTCAAGAAGACCGGATCCGACAGGAGGATTAGGGTAAGAATTTTTCTTTTATTTATTCAAATATTTAATACTTTTATTTACTGCGAAATGATTAAGTCTTATTACTTTCTCCACAAAATAATCTTCAAAGAAAATGAACCTTTCACTGTTTCTGTATTCATCATTGAGAATGTTCACTTTATGATCGAAATGTACTTAAAAATAACAGCAAAAGAAAGCTTGTAGTGTGTATTTACAACACAGACACACGCAATAAAATTAATAAACACAGTAAAAAAAAACATAGTAAAGATATTTATTTTATTTGAAACAATTGAGTAATTTTAGTAATCGTGACAAAACACAGTAAAGATATTTATTTTATTTGAAACAATTAAGTAATTTTAGTAATCGTGTATTAAATTTTCCACTGAAATTTCCGCCCTTGTAGCAATCATTTCCAACATCGTCAAGAGTAAAAATTTTTAATGTACTTCTGTGCAATAAACCAAATATGGTATAGTTTAAGCAGGACATGTTACAAAAAAATATGTAAATATATTAATTTTATCATTGGTATTTTATAATTTATTAAAACAGATCTGAATTACACAATTGCAATATTGTGAAAAATTGTTATGAGACTTGTGCTTAATTTTATTGCACAGAAGTGTACAACATTGAGGTATAATTTAAATTAATTAAATATTAAGTGGAAACCTAACTACACTGATGTAGTTGGTAGCGCACTCGACCGGCAATCAGCGACATGGGTTCAAATCCCAGCAGAGACGTTTCTTTTCCACTATATTTAATTAATTTAAATTATACCTCAAATTGTACATTGAAAATTTCTACAATTCATAGATATAAATATAATTTAAAAGGAATATCAATTTAATTTAATCAACAAGAGTCTTTGAGTTTTTTTCATATATTCTTTTTTCTGGAAAAGGAAAAAAAATATATAAAAAAATTGAATATTTATTTATCAAAACGGATACACATGAAAAAGTAGTTTTTGTGAAAAATCCTAAAACCCTGGAATAATAATAATAATAATTGTTCTTTATTTTCAAAGTGTCATTTACATATACAAAATGAAAATAGTGTCAGGTTTTTATAAACTATTCTTATGCTAACTTATAATACATTTAACAATTATTGATATCTAACCTATAATATTCCTAATTTCGAACCTACCTATTAATTTCTAACCTATTATACTTTATACATTACTATCTTACTGCATGATTAAAATAAATTAACTATAAAAAAATTGTCTATGCCTACGTATATCTACACGTCATTAATTCTTCTAACGAATATGGTTCACATTCAATTAGAAACTCTATTAATGTTACTCTAAGTTTCTTAATGTCATTTTTTATAACTTGAAATTAGAAAATTAGAATAAAAATAGAATATTCCCAATAAATAGGACCAACTCTATAAATGTATGGCCATCGATTCGATTTTGTTCGTCTTCTTCTAATAGAAAAATAAAACTAAACAAAAGAAAGAAAATAAAACAAAGAATTTTAAAACGTGATGAAAGTGAACGTTACATAAAATCCCAGTTGAACCACTCGGTTGTAAATCATGTGCTCAAAAAAAAAAATAATAGCCGTGAACGTTATCAGTGATGGAGTTATTATTTTCGCAAATAAAACATAATGGCAACAAACAAACGGGCGACAAAAGTAAATAAAGACTCTGAGCCAAGAAACGGTATAAATACCCGAAACTAAGCCGGTGATTTTAATTAGCCTCTCTTTAAATAAATTTCAGTGTCGCGGATAAGGAAGGAGGGGAACGCCCGAAATCGCTTTATATCCGAGGGTCGTTGGTTTTGATTTCCTGAAGTTGAAAATAGACTTGATAATTCCAATAATAATGTTTATTTAATTAAATTAATGAACACGTATTTATACCTAATGAAGTTAATAATAATAATAATAATAAACCTCTATACGGAAAACATAGATTTGGCTATTGATCGCGAAATTGATAAAATAACTACATACAAATTAAATAAATATGTATTAACGGCAACGCCATTTGCATAATACAAAAAATAATACATAAAACAATAATAGTAATCGCATTGAACCGATTAATGTGTGTATGTTTAATTGACTATTTGGCATATGTGTGATCAGTTGCGTGTTATAGGCAACTAAGCAACTAAACACACATACACTAATGCATTTGACTCACGTATTTTGCAGGTATACATAGGGGAAATGTATACTGATAAAAAAAGCTCTATGTATATATATATATATATATATATATATACCCATCTTTATTCAGACTATATAGATAATTTTATATATATATATATATATATATATATATAATCTAAAATCTCCATCTACCATAATGGTGGTGTAGGGGTCAGATAATTTTAACAATACAAATAATTACAATACATGTAGGTGTTAGGTCTTGTTTATAGTGGAGAGTCCAGAGCCTAGAGTCTAGATGCTTTTGAGTGCGCACGCATACGCGATGTTTAGTACTGTTGATAATTTAACAATCATTATAGAGCGGTAAAGCGCGTTAAAAATGAGCGCGCCGAAAAATCACTCCGCTGTTGGAGAGAGAGCACCGACATTTCATTTCTCAAGATGACATCGAGCCGAGCAGACGGTGATCAACCCAAACATGTGTAATAATTTTATGATTAATCATTAATGTAAACGAAATTCTAATTACACACACATCACTTAATCCACTTTTTTTATGATTTTTATTTAGATAAGCACAAATCCCTCATATCAATGATTTTCGGAAGAGATGTAGGTAAATCTCTTCCGAATCGCATGCTTTAAGTCCTAATAATCTATCTTTTCTGTGAATAGAATTATCTTGGTTCAATCAACACTACATCTTAAAGCGCCAATCTTGCTTAAACCGTTCCTATAAGACTCCATGTAAATGAGATAAAATCAATTCAATGTTATTCTATCTTTTCTGTGAATAGAATTATCTTGGTTCAATCAACACTACATCTTAAAGCGCCAATCTTGCTTAAACCGTTCCTATAAGACTCCATGTAAATGGGATAAAATCGGAAATGATTTTTTTTTGATAAAATACATATGCCACACTTGTTGTTTGATTTTTTTTTCTGAATTTTTCGGAAGAAAAAAAAAATTAAATCGAAATTCGAATATTTTCAATCAAAAATTTGGATTTTTACGAAAAATTCGAAAATAGTGGAAGCACTTCAAATTATACCAAAATATTATTGGATCATCAAATGTATAAATTTAAGCAATTTAGAATAAATAGTTTTCCCACAGGAAATATGTTAATTGGGCGTTGGAAAAATGAGCGAAAAAATATGCTATTTTATGATTTTATTTAAATAAGTACAAAATCCTCACATCAATAAATTTTGGACGAAATGTAGATAAATCCTTCCCGAATCGCATACTTTAAGTTCCAATATTGTATGTACAAAATGTACAAAATTATGTTATAATAAATTAAAGACGACGCAAGAGCCACCTTTTGCCTAATTTGAAAATTATGTTAGTTTAATCAACACAATATCTAAAGGCGTCAATCGCCTCATCTCGCTTAAACTGTTCCCATAAGATTTAAATGAGCCTCGTCAATTTAAATGAATCGGAAATATTTTTTTTTCTATCAAAATAAATATCCCATGCTCTTTGTAATATCTGTAAGAGTTATTACATTTTTTTTTTCAAATTATTCGGATGAACAAAATTATCTAAATTCGAATATTACCAAAGAAAAAAAAAATGTTTTATGTGTAGATATTTTACAAATTTCTTTGGACATTTCTAGTCCAAAATGAAGAAAATTTGGGTTAAATAGTAAATTTTTGATATATTAAAAATTAATTCAAATCATCATGAATCGTTTTGATTATATTCAAATACTTCGATTATTTTCATAATCGAGAAGGTCGATTATATCCATTCAAATGGCACTGCCACTAGTTTGAATCATTATAACTAAATAAATGTTTACAATTTGAAAAGAAACAATTTACAATTACAATTAAAATTTACAATTTGAAAAGAAAATGATTAATAAAATAAACTAAGCGAAACAAATCAGTGAATTTTATTTTAAATTGAATATTTGTTAAAAATTAAACAATTTAAGAGAGGGATTAGGCCATGTAAATTTTGAATGTTAAGTCTTACATTTCAGTATTGTTATATTATGACATTTTTCAAATTTACTTTTACTAAGATGTGTATTGAATGTTTCGAAACAAAATAGCGCACAGATTTTTTAAATGCTTTTACTCAATCAAGAAATGATGAATACAAGATAACTTGGATTTTGATTTTTGGATTGTTTTCAGCCTCCAATGGACTTTAAAAGATTAACATAATCGATATTAGTTTTAAGTATTACAAATTTATTTTACGAAAACATGCACACAAAACATCCATTGAATCGAAATCAAAAAGCTTTTTATAGGATTGGATTTTATTTAGAAAGTATAAAGTCTAAGTTGCTGGAAAAAGATCAAAGTATGAAATAAAAATGATCATAAATAAAAACTTCATTTCGCGGTACTAAATTGATTTTTTACTGTGGACATTTATTTCCTTTCGCAAAGCGGTTTGCAGAATAAATCAGAACAGATAAGCGCCTGATTAATTCAATATTTAGACAATGAATTACAACCATATTCAAAAATAGCGTCAACAAATGTCTATTGTAGTGCGCGTTTGAAAATTACATAATCCAACTTGGATAGTGAGCACCTTTTCACGCTATAAACAAGTTTTTTTTTTCGCTATTCAGTTTGCAATTCGCGCGGGTTTACATTTAGTCAAGGCCGGATTAAAAGCCCGCGCGCATATTGTTATATTAAATTCGCATTTGAGAATAGTTATGCGTTTATTTTCATCCGTGTCGGAAGAACTGCTTTACTTTGCTTCACTTAAATCCGATTAAATTTTCGTTTTCTGGGTCGGTTTTTATTTATGGTTCTTTAATTATTACAATTCAAGTAAATAGTTTTTGCGGTTGCGTTATCGCTATCCGGCCTTAATAATAATTTACGTCGTTTCGGTTTCGGTTTTACTAAACGCTCGGCGGTTTTTTTTTTTTCTGTAGATGCCATCAGAAATGGGCAACAAGCCGTCCGTGTCTGAAGGTGAGGACGACGAGGAAAGGACTGCGATCAGGAGCGCGAGGATCAACCCGGAGCTGGCGAACGGTGGTGGTGAGGATGTCGACGATGAAGTGGAATTACCGCCGCCCATGAAGCCGATACAGGAGCCGATTTTACCTGGAGGTCCCCCTTCGTCCGTCCCCACCATCGAGGAGAACCCCTGCAAACGAGTGAGTTTTGGATTTTCTGATTTTAGTCGTTTTCTTAACAACAACAAAAACTACTTCTGTTTCATCCTCTCTGTCTCTCTCTTAGGTGTCTAGTTTAACATTGAAATCATTAGAAGGAGCTACATCTGCTGATTTAGCGGAGATTGAGCAGATAGTGAAGGAGAGAATGGTGCGAATAATTTTTTACAGCTTTAACGTATTTTTTTACATATATAAACATTTTCCAGTGTGCAGCATGATGTATAAATGTTGATATTTATTACACTTATTTTTTATTTTATATTTATTGCACCCATATGTACTAATAGTATTGATTTTTTTTTTAAACAAAATTGCCAGATTTGATTAAAATTTTATTTAATCTACACAAAATTAAATATATATAAATATATATTATATTAAATATAATATAATGTCACTAGTTGTTTAAATTTGAGTTATGTGAAAAGGTTTTAATCACAATTAAAAACACTTTATTCATTACTTCACTTTTAAATTGAAATAAGGTGTTTTTTTTTTAATTATATAAAGTCGATTTTATTAAATAATTAAATGTATTAAATAAATTATAACTATTATAACTATTTATATAGTTATAATTTATTTGTATTAATAATTATTATTGCGAAATAAGGCTTCTAATTCGTTATATTTTGTGTATGATTAAATAAAACACTTTTTTTTAACTTTGTGTAACACATATTTTTAGTCTTCAATTTGGTTCTTATTAATTACCTTGTGAAATATAATCGCAATATTAAATAATTGAAAAATTAATAACACTTGAATAACAAGAATTTGAAAATAATAAATAAATTAATAAAATAATAAAGAAATTCTTTATATTTCTGCGTACTTTTAATCTACAGCCATAAAAATATTTTTTAAAAATATTCCTTCTTTAAATTAAAAAAAAATGATTTGAAAATAATTAATAAATTATTTCCACATTTAGCTCTGTGACTTTTGACTTACGTTACGTAAGTACATTAAATGTCCGGCGTGGGTATTTGCCCGGGAAGTAGTTGTCTTAATGTGCATTTGTTCAATGCACTTACGTAACGTAAGCCAAAAGTCACAGAGCTAAATGTGGAAATAATTTATTAATTATTTTCAAAACATTTTTATTTAATTTATTTAAATAACTGTGACCAAGAGAATGAATACTCTTTTCTATTTATTATAAATACTTAAAAAATCCTCAATTATGTTTTTGTTGCATAACACTGACATATTGTATAATGCAACAATTGTTTCAGAAACAAACCAAGTCTTATTAATTTTTCAAATATTACATATTTTTAGTTTTTGTGATTTTGTGTTTAATTTTATAATGACTGTGAAAAGTAAATTGCCTACTCCTATTTCTTTAAAAGTAACTTAGTACGAATTATGAGCCATTTCGTAGTCATGCTCCTTACTGTACCAAGTTAACAAACAATTCACAATGTTTTAAAAATTTGAAAATGCGTTTACATTGTTGGATAATTCAAGGACAAATCTGAGTGGTGTTTAAAATTGTTGTTGGTTGTCAGATATAGTGTTCATATTATTCATTAATTTGTCATTATAAAAACAAAATAAAAAATAGCTTCATTTTATCAATAATGATAATAATATTTTTAATGGTTTTAATATTTAGACATTGGTAGTTCATATTGAAAATGGGCTGATAACCCGAAACTAGTTGAGAATTTAAAGTTATTCAATCTAATCTGTGTTTTATTGGTTGATTTTTAATAATTTATTCATATTTATTTCATACAATAATATTTTTATTTATGAATCAATTTATTATTAATTCATGAATAAATACTTTTTTTTCTTTTACAATTTATTTTCTACAAGGTTACAACAAAGTTCAATCATCTTTATCAGTTACTACTCTTTCATTTGTGTTTTTTTTAATTGTATATTAAATTACTAAAATACATTAAATTAGTATTAATTTAAGCTTACATTAAAGAGTTGGAGAAGTTCAATTAACTAGTAGTAACTGATAATACAACTCTCATTTATCTTTTTTTTATTTCATACATAAAATTGCTAAAATTCATTAAATTAATCTTAATTGATGTAACTGATAATACTGCTCTTTTATTTAATTTTCCTTTTTTTATTTCATACATAAAGTTACTAAAATACATTAAATTAATCTTAATTTAAGTTTACTTTAAAGAGTTGGAGAAGTTCAATCAACTAGTAGTAACTGATAATACAACTCTTTCATTTATCTTTTTTTTTATTTCATACATAAAATTGCTAAAATACATTAAATTAATCTTAATTGATGTAATTGTATTTTAATAAACAAATTAATTGGAAAATATCTGCCAAGTCAACAAAATTGATTAAACATTTATCACTCAATATAACTTTTTAAGTATAAACAACGAGCAGATAATAAAATCAATAGAGAGGAAACAAAAATGTAAACCGACTTACTCTCCCAAAGCAAAGCAATCTAATCTAATCTGCCAAAACCTACATCCACACACATTTTCTCAGTAGTGCATGGTGTGATCACCTCCACACCCAATCGAAAACAAAAACCTAATTAAAAACGCACCCCGTTTCAGGAGCAACACACCGAGAACCAAGAGCGAATCTCCCTGTTCAGGGACGCGAAAAACGCGGACGCGGACGCCGCCGTGGAGGACGCCCTGGCGTGCTCCTCGAACGAGCTGGGGCTGAGCCACCATAGCGGGGACGAGGGTAACGACATGGCGGAAGAGGGCGAAAACGCCGCCGAGCCGCACCTCGAGAAGCGGATGTACGTCCTGCAGGAGTTGATCGAGACTGAGGAGAAGTACGTGGAGGATTTAGCTTTAATTGTGAATGATTACATAACGACGATGCGGGATGCGAATTGTTCGGTGCCGATGCCCGAGGATTTGAAGAGCGGGAAGGATAAGATGGTGTTTGGGAATATCGAGGCTATATATGATTTCCACAAAAAGTAAGTAGAAATTTAATAATAATCATGAAATTTATTGATCACTAGGTCTTCTACCATATGATAGAGAACTGTTATCCTCTAGAGTGCTTTGATTTTTTCTTTATTTTACATTTTTTTGACACCAGTGATTAAAAAAAAACGTCACATTATATATTAAATACAATTTTTCAATTTGTATACATAGGTTTATTTTTATTATCTACATCATTTTTTAATAAAATTTTCAAAGCACTGTGAAGAAGAAAAGTTCTCGATCATTTTACATTTTGTTGAATATAAACAAATAAAACGTCACCTGTGTCAAATTTTTATTAAATCGAATTCTTCAATTTTTTATAATAACGTAACCTATAGCTTTTGTTTACTTTTATTGCCAACATCATTTTTTTAAATAGAATATTCGAAGCACTTTAGAACAGCAAACTTCTCGATCATTTTATATTTTATTGGCACGTCGTTTGGTGATTTTTTTATTTCGTAATTTAACTTTTTTTCCATATTTTCAAAAATTTCGGTAACTATTTTTTTCTTTCCAAAAAATCTTAGAAGTATCATATTTTTTTATTTTTCATGATGTGACTTTTTGTATTACACTTTTTTATGATCATTACGTTTGTTTGTTTTTTTCAGTATATTCGTAAAAGAATTACACAAGTGTCTGGATCAACCGGGCGAGCTGGGCCACCTGTTCAAGAAGTACGAACGCCGGTTGCACATGTACGTGGTGTACTGCAAGAACAAGCCCGTTTCCGAATTCATAGTCTCGGAGCACTTGGAAGGCTATTTCGAGGAGTTGAGGAGCTTGCTGGGACACAAGTTGCAGATATGCGATCTGCTGATCAAGCCCGTGCAGAGGATCATGAAGTACCAGCTGTTGCTGAGGGACATTTTGAAATACACGGAACGGGCGAAGATCGATCGCGAGGCTGAATTATTGAAAGACGCTTTGCACGTGATGACCGTCGTCCCGAAAGCCGCTAATGATATGATGGATGTCGGTAGACTGCAAGGGTATGATGTGAGTATTAAATTTGATTCATTTAAGGGGATTCTACCAGTATGATGCTGCAACAACATTTTCTGAACTAATTATTTAAATTAATTAATTAGAGATTGGCAAAGTCGATCTTTTTTGATACTGCAAACTTAACTATATGACAATTTTATTAATGCTATATATTCTATTACTAAGTTTAAGTTTAGTATATTTACACCCCACCCTACACCCATATGGATAGAAAAGGTCATTGAATATATATATAATTTACACCCCTATGCGGAATTGTGACGTTTTCTTTTTGAATGACGCCGCGTTTACCGTCGCGCGCTCTATGGAACGTTCTAGAGTGATGTTTCCAGTTTCTTCTTTCACTTTCGTTACAATATGAATTGAATTTGAAAATAATAAACATAGAGTTAGCATCCCTAATTTTATGAGAAATGATGAAAATGATGGCCTTCATTTTCGAGGCAAATGTTAGCTCTGCGCTTTTTATTTTATTTTCAAATACACGTTGAAGCTGCTCCAGCATACATTCCTTATCTCTTTTCCAATTACTACTTTAAGTTCGTTTAGGGTATGCAGTCGATTTTTAATAACGTAATTGCAAATTTCGACGCACGACGCTGCTAGTGTTACATTTTATTAATTTTTCCTTAGAGCGATAAAACTCCACAGATTTTTTTTTAACTTGTCCGCAAACATTGTTGATCACTCTGTATTTAAATTGTAATAATAAAATTAAATCGATTTTTAATTAATAAACTATTCATATCTATTATTATAATTATTTAAAAGAAATACAAAATGGTTCATATTTTAAAATTATTCGAAGCTTACTTATTTCTAAGCATAAAATGCGTTATTTTGAAACTTTTTTTTAGGGAAAAATTACAGCTCAGGGAAAACTCTTACTGCACGGACCTCTGACGGTTTCCGACTACAACTCATTCGGAAAAGAGAGTGTAATTGGCAGGAACAAGGAACTCCACGTGTTCCTGTTTGAGCAGACCATCATCTTCTCAGAGTCGACCGGGAAAAAGAATCAATTTAGTAGTCCGAAATATTATTATAAAACACACATACAGGTAATTATTACTAAATAGTCAAATATTCCATCAATTGATGACTACTTTAAACTTTAACAAATGAAATATATTCATAGGTTAGGTTAGTTAGGAATCTATATTTAGTAGGCTAGTAGGTAGTGTCCATCTCCATTAAAAGGACGTTCGTGATTGACTGCAGCGACGCTAGCGCGCGTGCTTATATAGCGTGCTTGCTTCTCGAACTTTCGGAACTTTCGATGACGCCGCGTTTACCGTCGCGCCCTCTGTGGAACATTCTAGAGTGATGTTTCCAGATTCTTCTTTCACTTTCGTTACAATATAATTAAAATAATTCTTATAATAACTTAAATATAACAGTTTAATAAGAGAAAATTAATATTATAAAAACAAAATCAAAACATTTCAAGTGCCAATAAAAATATCATTATAAATATAATTTGCATTCTTGCTTATATGTACACTTATTACTTATACATTAATTATGTATTTGTAGACACAGTTGGTATTAAAAACGTTGATGGTTGACGCGAAGACGTGGAACGTTAAAGATTAACTTGGATAACAATTAGGACAAAGCAATTTGAGAACATTTTGTTTTAATAATTATTGGTTGTAATTAATAGTTTTAATATTTATACATTGGTAGTTCATATTATTATTTTTTATTTATTTATTTGTTTTATGGGTCGCTTTTTAATAATATATTCATATTTATTTTATACATTATATAAATTAAATTACATTTTGTTAGGTAAATAAAATGTCAATGGAAAAGGGCGAAGCGGAGAACTCGTTCCTGCTCTCCTCGACGGACCCGTGCAAGACCCAGCAGCAGCTCCTCTGCCAAGCGTCGACGCCCGAACTCTACCACCAGTGGCACTCGACAATAAACGCGATATTCCAAACGCAAACCGATTTCCTAAAAGCCATCCAAAGTCCGATCGCTTACCAAAAAGAACTGACGAGAGACGCGTGAGTACAACAACAAACAACGCCTTTGCCCGCTCGGGACTTGGCCACCTTCCGTTTCACGACTAACCCGCCGGTTTGTCTTTTGTGTCTGGCTGCAAGAATTAATAATAATCGAGAAATAAATTGAAAAAAAAAATCATAATAACGTTCTGTGTGTGGTGATGGGACTAATTACTGTTGTATATTATTTATTGTAAAGACTGTTTTCGTTTCATTTCCATTTAAATTATTGTTTTTGTACTGCAGTTTGTTATTAACGCTGAACTAAAAATGGATTTAAAAAAAAAATAATGGGAATCTCGTGAAACTAATAATGCGGATTGCATGCGGTGATTTATTAACAATTGGTACAGTTTGTTGTAAATGAGTGATTTTTTTTAATTTGTTTTAATTTAATTAACAAATTTTATTGAAGAAAAGAAAAACTACTAAATCAACTTTAATATGACCAAATTTAGTGTATGTTTGGTGCGAAGAGAACACAATTTTAAAAATAATTAATTTTGTATATAAGTAAAAATATTTTTTATTCACACAATTGCATAATCTTTTACAAACTTTAAGTGTACACAATAAATAGACAGTTTTTGTCTATCCTGGGCTATCGACCAGAGATCTGCCTTGTTTTGAATTTATCGTGATGTGCAATAAGAAACGCCTATTTAAATTTGTATTTACCAATTTTTCTATTACAAGGAGAATGCACCAATTTAATACATAAAATTCTTATTAAAAAAACTTATTTTTTGTATAAAATGGAAATAAAATGTGCGTATAATAAATGACTGAAAATAAAAAATAATTCGATGTCCTTTCAAGACATAGACAGTTAAATTGACCTTTATCGATTCAATAGACAGTTTAACAATGATGACCAACGACAAAAAAATTGCAAAAGAAGATAAAGACAATTAATTATAAGACAGGCAGAAAGACCTATGGTCGATAGCCGATTGACAAGAAACCTTTACATTTTCCATTTTTTTATATTATTATTATTATTGTAAACTCAAAAGCTTGTCAATAAAGATGTGTATCTTATAGTGTGCCAGACAAGAAATATAGGTTATACGGTGCCAGTGAGAGTTAAGTTAGCCTCATGTGAACTGCGTCCTATAAGATCTATTGTTCTGAGACAAGAAATAATAATTTAAATTTATCATTGTAATGATATTTGACCATCTACTATGAGGTAATTAATTAAATGAAAAGAACTATATTTTCACACTTTTTAAAATACGGTAAAAATAACCCCGCATTTCCAACAAACTGTACCAAAAAAAAAACACGCAATTTCTTGTGAATGAATATAATCTTATATACTTAAGACAAATAAAGAGAGAGGGAGAGAATAAAAAAACAACACACTATCTTTCGCAAGTAGGCACTTCCAGAATCTTCTTAAATTAACACACGGGTATAGTTTCACACTAATCCAAAGCTCTTTGCTCCCGTAAATTTAATGGAGAAAATAGTAGATATTAATCATTTAAACAAAAAAAAAAAAATTAAAACGTAGCATATAATTCGTGTATATCTACTATTTTTGTATGCATACTAACCAATAATTATATAGCATTAAAAGAAAAGTATATTTAAAAAAATAAAGAAAAAGGAATTATATGTACTTGCTCAATATAAAAAAGTGTGATTTTATATTAAAGCTATGTAAACTTGGGGATGATGAAGATAAAGAAAACAAAAACTAATAAAAATAATAGTAACAAAAATTCATGAATGGGTGGGGGGAATTTGTAATAAGAATTCATGAAAGAGGGGTGGGAGGATTTGTAACAAGAATTTATGGAAGGAAGGAGGGGATTTGTAACAATAATTCTTTAAGGGGGGAGGGGGAGGTGTAATATTAACAAGAATTTATGAAGAGAGGACAAATAACAAAAGGGATTTGTAACAAGAATTCTTTAAGAGGTGGGGTGGATTTCTCAGAAGAATTCATGAAAGGGAGAGTGGATTTGTAACAAGAATTCTTTAGGGGGAGGAGGGATTTGTAATAAGAATTCATGAAAGAGGGGTGGGAGGATTTGTAACAAGATTTTATGGAAGGAAGGAGGGAATTTGTAACAAGAATTCTTTAAGGGGGGAGGAGGAATATTAACAAGAATTTATGAAGAGGAGACAAATAACAAAAGGGTTTTGTAACAAGAATTCATTAAGAGGGGGGGTGTTGGATTTCTCAGAAGAATTCATGAAAGGGAGAGTGGATTTGTAACAAGAATTCATGAAGAGTGGGAGGATTTGTAACAAGAATTCTTTTAGAGGGGGGGGGGGGTGATTTCTAAGAAGAATTCATAAAAGGAAGAGTGGATTTGTAACAAGAATTCTTTAGGGGGAGGAGGGATTTGTAATAAGAATTCATGAAGGGGGAATTTGTTAAATAAGAAGATTTATTGAACAAGAAAAATGATAACAAATGAATGATGTTGTTTAATAGGAAGAAGAAATAACAATAATTTTTGAAAAAGGAAAAATATTAACAAGAATTCATGAAACGAATAATAACAAGAATTTATTAGGGGGAGATTGCTTTGGCGATGTGGATTTGTTAAGTAAGGTAATATTGAAAAAAAAAATTAAGAGAAAAATAAAGTAATAACAAGAATTCATAAAGGGGGAAGGGGTGTTAAATAAGAAGAAGAACAAATAGTAAGAACATTTCATAAAGGAGTGGAGAGGGGGTGGATGGTGTTAAATAGGAAAGAAAGAGAAAAATAGTAACAAGAATTCATAAAGGGGGGAGTGTTAAGTAAGAAGGAGTATTATTGAAAAAGAAAGAGAAAAATAATATCAAGAATTCATAAAGGGAAATAGAACACAGGGGCAATGATTTTAAAAAAAGTAAAAATATTATCAAGAATTCTTGAAACAAATAATAACAAGAATTCATAAAGGGGGGAGAGGTGGATTTGTTAAATATTATTAAAAAACAAAGAGAAAAATGATATCAAAAAAATCATGAATCAAATAGTAGCAAGAATTCTTAAAGGGATGGGAAGGCTGTTAAATAAGAAGAAAAATTATTGAAAGGAAAAATAATAATAAAAGATTTCTTGAAGGAGAGAATTATAAGAAGAATTCATGAAAGAATAAAAAGGTCTCTGTTTTTTTTTAATATGTCGAAATTTAGGGTGTTTTTTTGTTCTGTTAGCAGTTGCAGGCCTGTTTCAATAGCAGGGGATTTTTATTATCAAATTTTTATATGTTGGCAATCAATTGACAACGTTACGTATAAATCATAACTTGTCAAATAAGTTTAGAATTTTCTAACAATTTCTCTGTTTTTTTTTTTTAATATGTCGAAATTTAGGGTGTTTTTTTGTTCTGTTAACAGTTACAGGCCTGTTTCAATAGCTGGGGATTTTTATCATCAAATTTTTCATATGTTGGCAATCGATTGACAGCGTTACGTATAAATCATAACTTGTCAAATAAATTTAGAATTATTGAACAATTTAAATCGAGCAAATCGCAAAGAATTTAAAGAATTTTATAGAAACGCAAATATTTGTTATTTAATCGTACAAAAATAATTTCTTATATAATCCTTAGATTTCAGTTCACATTACAAAACAATTATAAAAGTTGCTTGGATTACAAGAGAGGCATAAAGAAGTACAGCTTGTTTTACTCCCAGAAAATTCTTGAAATGGCAATTTTTAAAGGTCATATTAAAAAAAACAGACAGTACTTCACTGAAGGTAATACATAATAGAAAGAAAATTAAAATATTTAAAAAAAGATTAATTATTAAACCAGACACCAACAACATCCAGCCCCCCGCCCTGTTTAATAATAAAAAAACATTCTTGGAAGAGGGAAAATATTAACAGGAAATAAAAAAAGGCAAAGAATAAATACAATTCATAAAAATTCTTCATAAAAGGAAGAAAATAGATCATAACGTTTGGGAGGTGGGGGTTGATTGAGGTCGATCATCTTGTTATATAAGAAGTTTTAAAAAGGAGAAATAATATGAAGAATTCATGAATCAAATAGTAACGAGAATTCATAAAGGAGGGAAGGGGGTTAAATAAGAGGAAGAATTATTGAAATAGGAAAAATAATAAAAAGAATTCTTGAATTGTAAGAATTTATGAAAACAGAAAAAAATTACCTATTCTGTTTTTTTTTTTTTCTTTTTAATATGATGATTTTTCTATGTTTTTTCTTTCTATGAATAGTTGTAGGCTTATGTCAACAGCAGGGGGTTTTTATCGCCGATTTTTTAGACGTTGGCAATCAATTGACGTATACATCTTATCTTGTCAAATAAAATTAGAAAATTCTAAAAATTCAAACACATAAATTGAGCAGATCGTAAAAATTTTAAGAATTTTATAAGAACGCAAATATTTGTTTTTTAATCATATAAAAATTAGTTCTTATTTTACTCTTACATTTCCTTTCAAATAACCAACAAATTGAAGCTTTCAATTTGTTGGTTAATTACAAGATAGCCAAAAAATAATCTTTCACAGCTTGTTTCAAATTCTTGAAATGGCAAATTTGAAATGTCATATTAAAAAGAAAACACAGACTTCACTTCATGAAAGGGAAAACATAATAAAAAGAATTCACGAAACAGAAAAAAAGATAATAGTGGAAAGATATAAATTCACGAGGGGTGGAGGGCAATTATAAAAAGAAGTCATGAATATTTCCCTCTTTCATGAATCCTATTTATTATTTCCCTCTCCTTTTTTGAATTTATATCTTTCCCCTATCATCATTTTTATTTTCGTTTCATGAATATTAACCAGAATTTAAAAAGGGACAAAAATATTAATAAATTTATAAAAGGGTGGAAAATATTGGAAATAATTCAAGAAAGGGGGAAGATATTAACAAGAATTTATATAGGAAGAAATTTCATAGAAATGATTAACATGAATTCATTAAAGAGGAAAAAATAACAAGAAAAAATCATGAAAGGTTAAAATATTAACAATAATTCATGAAAGGGGGAAAATAGTAAGAAGAATCCATGAAGGGAAAAGATAAGAAGAATTCAGAAAGGGGGAAGTATTAAATGTCTTGTTAATACTTCCCCCCTCGAAGGGGGTGGGGGGGGGGGCTTGGGTTTGGTTTGTAAATTAATATAAAAATAATAATAAAAGGGGGGAAATACTAAAGAGAATCCATGAAGAGGGGATAAATTACAAGAAGAATTCATGAAAGGTGGATATATTAACAAGAATTCTTGAAGGGGAAAAATAATTAATAAATGTATATAATTATATATCATGAAATAATAGAAATAGTTAAAAAAAAGGTATTTTCCCCCCTTTTATGCCCTAAAATGAATCCATGAAAATAAAAATTCATGAAATAATGAAGAGAATTCACAAAAGGGGGAAAATAATAAAAATAATTAATGCAATGGGGGAAATACTAAGGAGAATCCATGAAAAGCGAAAAAAAAAGAAGAAGAATACATAAAAGAGGAAATTTCAACAGAATTCTTGAAGGGAAGGAGGGGGGGGGGGATTTGGCTGTAATAATAATAAAAATAATTCATAAAAGGGAGAAAATAAAAAGAAGATTTCAATAAAATTTATGAAGAGGGGACAAATAACAAAAATAATTCATGAAAGGGGGAAAATATTAACAAGAATTCTTGAAGGGGGGGGGGGGTATAATAAAAATAATTAATGAATGGGAATAATACCAAAAAGAATCCATGAAAGGGGAAAAGTAATAAGAATTCATGAAAGAGGGATAGATATTAACAATAATTCATAAGGGGGTAGAAATAATGAAAAGAATTCACGAAGGGGGGGAAATAATAAAAATAATTAATGCAATGGGGGAAATACTAAGAAGAATCCATGAAAAGGGAAAAATAAGAAGAAGAATTCATAAAAGAGAAAAAATAAAAAGAAGATTTCAATAAAAGGGAAGAATATAATAAAAAGAATTCATGAAGGGGGAAAAATATAAGAAGAATTCAAAACAAAATTGGGGAAATAAAAATTACGTTAATTCTTCGGTTTAAAAAAAAATAAATAATAATAAAACAAAATGGCAAAAGCGTTAATTTATTTTTTATATAATGGAGCATGAGCATATCTTAGTATTTTACATGTCACACGCGCGCGCGCTCTCTTTTCGCAACAACAACAAAACAAAAAAAATGAATAAAAAAAATAATACAAATTATGCTGCTATATTTATACATATATGAAATGAATAATGTAAGATCTAAATACTCCTTTCTAAGATCTACACACTACAAAGTGAGATAAATGTTTGTTGTATTTATTGGTTGTAAGATTATTTTAAGTTTTTTGACGTGTACATAGAATGTATGATTGTACATAAATAAAATATTGATTATAAGTGATTGGTACTCTTACAATTTGTTATCACACTCTTATTTTTCTTTTTTTATGTTTTTTTTTTTTTAATTTTAAACCTACATTTTTTGTATGATCATGATTACAGAGGAATTTTTTTATGATTATATAATAGAAATTTTTTATTCTCTAGAGTGCTTTGATATATATATATATATATATATACAAACATCTTTATTCAGATAATATCACAATTTACAAAATATAAAATAAAATATGTGTTAGTAGTCTGTCATGGGCTATCGACCGTAGGTCTTTCAGCCCCGAGTGCTTTGATTTTTTTTTTAATTTTACATTTTGTTGGCACCTGTGAATAGAAACAAAACGTCACATGTTCTTCTCTAACTACTGTAACATTTTGAAGGGGGAAAAATAACAAAAATAATTAATGAAAGGGGGATAATATTAATTCATGAAATGGGTTAAATAAAAATAATTCATAAAAGGGAGAAAATAAAAAGAAGAATTCATGAAACGGGAAAATATAATAACAAGAATTCAAAACGACAAAGGAGAAATAAAAACAAATGTTCAATAATGGGCACTTGCTGTGCATAACATATTCGGGGCTATTTCGTACGAGAAATGTTGAGTTTAACCTTTACGTTATTAATTTAAATCACGTTTTAAGTGTCCTAAATAGAGTAGGATTGCATGGTATCTTTCTTATTCTTAAAGTTAGAGATCGAATTTTGTTGATCATTGCCAGAAATTTTCCTTGTTTAATTTCATTATAATATATATATATTTTTTAACAGAAAAACATTTTTTCATAAAAAAATTCAAAGCACTCTAGAGGAGAAAAATTCTCGATCATATGGTATTTATCTTAAGATAATGGATTATTTTCAGGGTTTTCTTAAAAAAAATATTTTTAAAACTAATATTTTTAATAAAGCATATTTTCAATACGGTTTTAAAATAACTCAAATTAACCACGTTTCTTGTGATTGTTTTATTTTATTTTAATTTTTTTCTAAAACTTTTATGTGTTTTTTTGTGCATGTCGCCTTGGAAAATCCGCGCTTTTCTGGTTCTGGTTCTAACTCCTCTGGATCTTTGGTATTTCATTTCAAACCCTACTTTCCTTCCCATTTCATTTTTTTTTTATTTTTATTATTATTTTTTTATTTAAAATTATTTAGTTTACCGTTTGACTTTTCGCAATGGGACCCGAGCTCCCCGCTGCGCAAAACCGTTAATTTGCCCCCGAGCGCGGCCCCCGCCGAAACGGTGAAACCCCAGCGAAAGGCCGCGTCCGTCATTCACAAGGCGAACACGATCGGAATCCCTTCCGACGCCGAGATCGTCAAGGACAATAAGCACAGGAGGTTCTTCGACGGGTTCTTGAGGTCGAGTAAGCACAAGAGCGACACGTCGGTCATGGAATCGCCCAAGGATGGGGAGGGACCCAGGAGGTGGTCCGAAGCTCATCACACAACGGTAATCTACAAAATTATGGGTGGTTATGAAAATGAAATAGTTTAGTTGCATGAAAATAGCTTCAAGTAGATTTAGATCAGTTGTGGTGTTATATTAAAATTAACTTTTGTTTATTTTTACATACAGGTGTAAATTATTTAAAAAAATCAGTGAAACAAACCAAGTGTTTTAATCAAAGTCTATTAATTAAATATGTTTCACCACGGGTTGAGTGAGAAATTAATTCAAAATATATTAAAAAAGTCTACCTGATTTTTTTACGATGCTTTCGAATGAAAAACAACTGCGATTTGAGTGAGTTAGGTCGTTTTTATACACAAGCGACAAGAACCTCGAGCCTAGATCGAATATGAATATTCTTTTCTGTTGATATAAGTTCTGTTTATTACGACTAAAATTGAAATAAAAGCGATACCGAACCATAATTGATAGAGTAAGGCTATGTTTATAGTCAGGCGTTAAGAGCCTCGAGCCTTGATGCTTTTGAGTGCGCACGCATTCGCGATGTTTAGTACTGTTTATAGTTCAACAATCATTATAAAGCGGCAAAGCGCATTAAAAATAAAAAAAGTCACTCCGCTGTTAAAGGAGAGCAACTTTATTTTATTTTTCAAGATGGTATCGGGCCGTGCGGGCGGTGATCGTCCGATCAATCCAAAATTGTGGAAGATTCATTCTAAAAAAAAGATGGTGTCATCTTTTTATCATTTCTAGTGTGTTTACATTATACTTCGGAAGTGTAATCCGTATTCTATTGCTGCGATGTGCACTGCTTAATGCCATCTTGAACAATAAAATATCGTTGCTCTCTCTTCAACAGCGGAGTTATAACAAACGTGTTTACTTTAAAATAACGAATTATTGCTAAATTTCTAACGACAAGGGAAATATCGAAGACGGGCACTTTAATGACTCACCCTGTATATATGTATACAAAAGTTAATTTTAATATAAATTTCTTTAAAATAGAACATAATTTATTAGAAGTAGTATATAGTTGTAAATGGTTGCATGATATTTTCTGATACATAATTTTTTTTTATCTCTTCCTTAGGTTACTTGACTGCAAGCTTCACTATTCTAAACTAACTGTTAAACAAACAAAAACAACA
The DNA here is from genome assembly GCA_963082785.1 of Philonthus spinipes. Lineage (NCBI taxonomy): Eukaryota > Metazoa > Arthropoda > Insecta > Coleoptera > Staphylinidae > Philonthus > Philonthus spinipes. The sequence continues at coordinate 4,791,322 of OY720306.1, forward strand.
AAAAATAAAGAAAAACGGTCTGTGATAGATAAATTTTATGATTTAGTGTTAATACATATTATATGAATATTTTACAAGTTACTGTTTAAAATATACAACTTATAACCGAATTGTTGTGCATTTTTATATGAATGGAATATTTGGGGGATGATTTTGTGCCGGCGTATATTTTTTACAATGGTGAGCATGTTTTACCGCTTTATTATTTACACAGTAGAGTAGACATTTTATTTTACTAACACACATTTGCATTTCATGTTTATTTATTTGTTCCTGCGAAAAAAATAATTTTCATTTAACACGTTTTAGGCGTTTTTTATTGTTTTCGATTAAATAAATATGTATTCGTGAGTTATGTGAAGATTATTATATAGAAATAAAAGTTAGTTAACTATTGATAATGGACACATAGTGTCCGAAAAGTACATATAGTGCTAAAATAAAATCAATGAAGAAATTAATTTAACTGCATTTTATTTCTATTGATTAAAAATTGATTAAATAAATTTTTAAAAGTTACGTGAAAATTATTTTGTAATTATTTTTTATGTGAAAAAGACAGATCCCAAACAAATTCGTAAACGCTTATTCCGTATTTTCAGTAAATATAAATACTGAAAATACGGAATAGTATATATAAGTACTGAAAATACGGAATAAGCGTTTACGAATTTGTTTGGGATCTGTCTTTTTCACATAAAAATAATTACAAAATAATTTTCATTGCAAAAGCAAACCTATAAAAGAATAGGAGGCGTTCCTTGCAAAACGGGAAATTTTCCGACCAGGCCATAATTCTTATTTAATAATGAAACAATTATTTAGAAATTTAATGCAGAGTCAAACAAATTTTAATCTGTACACATTTTTGGACATTGGAAAATTTTTAAGATATTTCAGTTTTAAATGAGAATTATGACTTGGCCGAAACATTTTACGATTTTGCATGAAACTAGGTTTGCTTTTACGAGGAAAATTATTTTGTAATTATTTTTATGTGAAAAAGACAAATCCCAAAAAAATTCGTAAACACTTATCCGTCATAAAACTATTTTTTAATAAGTTACGGAATAAGTGTAAAATAATAAGTGGTTTAAAAAAGTTTCCATTTTTATTCACTAAAATAAAAATGTATTGCGAATTGAGCGCCTTTAACGTGCAAGAAAATTATTTTTTTTATATATATAAAACAACTTCATTAACGCATTAATTAATAGGTTTGCTTGTTTACACATTATTTTCGCAAATGCAATCTTTTAGAGATTTTACTAAATGGTAAGTAAATATATTCCTGCTGTTTACAAAAAATACTTTTAATTACATTTTAAGGGTCTTGCTTTTGATTAACGCATTTAAATAATAAGAATAATACACTTCGGATTTTCAATAATAGAAAGGTATATATCGAGCGTATAACAAAAATTGACGGCGAAGTTGGCGTTGGAAGCATCGATTTCGCTATATGATTTGTTTTATTTAAGATTATTTTCATTTTTCCAATCATGCAAGATTTATTTATTTTTTTAGCTAGATACAATTTTAGTTTTTGCTAAACAATATTATTCAATATTAATTCAGTTTAATTTATTAATTCATTAATTACTTCTGGTAATGTGCGTTTATTTTACTATACATGAATGTTTGTAATATCTTTTACAATTATGTTGTAAAAAAGGAGATTCTGCCAATAAACTAATAATAATAGTGGTGTTAATATGGTTTTTTTTTCTAACTTGTTCGCCAAATATCACACAAATAAATACAGTTATTCGCTTTATTATATGTAAATGAGTCATGACAAATACAATAAAAAGGTTGTCCTAATCTGCAGTAGTTGTCACTTCGAGAATTTTAAATCTTTAGGATAATGCCTTAAAAAGTTATATCAATTCAAAAATCTATACCCCTGTTATATTCCTCTTAAATAAATTCACATTCTATATATATATATATATATATATATATATATATATAACTATTTTAAAATGCAGCTTAGACATTTCCCTTACAGAATAAATAAATAAATAGCCCTTATTATTCAGTTTATTATTTCTTTTTTTTAATCATTTACGGTTTTCGAGGCAGTACACAGTCGAAGCTAACGTAATATATAATATTGATGATTTTAAAAATAAAATTATAACATTAAATAATCCGTTGAATATAATATTTGTTTACACACTTTTGTTTAATTAGATATCATGTTTTATATCTTAAAATCAAATATACATTCTCGAAGTCGCCACCTTAACACATTTTCCGGCACCAAATTATATACAAAATCATATTTTTTTCTTCGAGTTACCTGAAGATAAAAGCGATTTGATAAAAAAAAACATTGCTTTCGATTCTATATGTATCATACCTTGCAAACGCTTCGAATTTTCTAAGGCAGTATTGATAGTGCTCGTTTCTGGCTATATCATACCTTGAAAAAAATTCTAAATATCTAAAGTCGTATTCATAGCGAGACAGCCCGAATCTAGCTGCACCATACTTTAAAAAGGCATCGAAATTTCTAAGGCCGTATTCATAATGAGGCAGCAAGTTGATAGAGTAATCCGGCTCGTTATCTCAATAGCTATTGTTTCAGTCTTTTGCTCATATTCAGGGCTATTCCACAAGAAAAAAAAAGTTAATAAGTTTTAACATGATATATGATATTCTATATATATATATATATATATATTTAAAATGCAGCTTAGACTATAATGATACAAAATAACGTGCATGTTAAACTTAACATTTCCCTTTCAGAATAGCCCCTATTATTCAGTTGATTATTTCTTTTATTAAGAGTATTAGCACCCTTGTTATACCAGGGACGTATAACGCAAACAAGGCATATCAGAATTTGTAGTGATAAAGATAAAAAATAATTGAAATGATAGCGCAAGCGCCGTGTATTGCCGAATTTAATGTATATCCAAATTATTGACGATTCCATCAATAATTTGGGCCTACAAGGTAGACGACCGAGAATAGTTGTTTCATCCACTAAAGGAAGGCGAACTTGTCCTGTTTGTGAGAACATTGTAATAGAAGATAAGCAAATGTTGAGAAGATATTAGTGCTTTTATTGAACACAATAATCAGTTGCCATTGGCTTGAAAGTAGTTCAGAAACAATTTCTGCGCCAATATCCTTAGTTCAGAATTAATATCAATAAGTAATTTCTAAACGCCCAAAGAGGGCGTTTAGAAATTACTTATTCAATCACAACACCAAACTTAACCTCATCCACAAAATTCCCATACAACCCCGCACAATGACTTTCTGAATAGCTGCGCCTTTGATCTGGTTAAGTTCTCAAAAAGCTGCGCCTTTGATCTGGAGCTTATTAACCAGATGAAAGGCGCAGCTTTCAGAAACGCGCAGCTTTCAGATATGCGCAGCTTTCAGAAATGCGCATCTTTTCAGAAAGTGGTTCGGGCTTATAGGGATTATGCTGAATTAGCTTGCACTAAAATGATGTTTTGCTTAAGGGGCGGCAAAGATCTTTTACGAGGTTCTTCAATTAATCACTCGAAATGATCAATTTTAATTTTCATGTAAATTTTCAATGATGTTTCTTCGAAAACCACTGTCAACATTTTTTCACTAATGACGATCATTATTTTAAAGTAATGTTTTTAATAGTGTGGAAATTTGATTAAATTCTAACTTTTTTCTAAAAAATGATGAGAACGTGATTTTTTTTCAACAAATTTTTATAATTTTTTAGTACGACAATCACATAATGGCGCCAGGAACTCAAGCGAGAATAATAACGGAATGGCCGGACTGCACTTTAGGAGAAGCTGTAACCGTAATCCGTTTCGATTCGAACCAAGGCTATTTAGTCCGCACGAATTCAAATTTAGAGGAAATCTGGCTGCCGGCTCACGTCCTCTCCAACGGAAACCGCAAAGCGTGGTCGTTCCGCTTCAGAAAACCCAACTTTTCATCCTCAGGCAGACGCTCCATAGACGCAACCAACCTACAAGAAAACATCAACGAAGTCTCCTGCCCGGAATTCCGCGACAAAATCAAGGACTGCACCGCGCAATCCGGCGCGAGGGTCTTCTTCAAATGCAAAGTGAACCCCTGCGGGAAGAACGTCCAAATAACCTGGCGGAAAACAGAGCCGGATCCTTGCGTGATGAGAAACGGGGGGAGATTCAGTTTGAGCCAAGCGGAAGACGGCGTTGCGATGCTGGTGATTAACAACGCAAGAACCTCCGATTCGGGAACGTATTTATGTATAGCTTCCAACGAAATCGGTTCAGCGCAGTGTTTCGCTAATTTAAGCGTTTCTGATTCGCTTCCGCTGCTGCAAGAACCGAAAATACACGCGATTTCCTGTTCGAGCGTCGTCCTGGAATGGGAGAACGAAGCGAATTCGAACCAACAATATTACGTCGAGTATTGTAAGTTAGGAACCGGCGAATGGATTTCCCCGAACAAGCAGGCTTTGAACACTCTGACTTACACTGTAGAGAATTTAACACCTGGAGATACGTACAGTTTTCGCGTTGTTTCCGCTCAGAACAAGCAAGTGTCTTTGCCGAGTGTTACTGTGACGCTTCCTGTGGCGGATAATTTGCGATGGCAACAGGAACAATTCAAGAGGAGGTATTTGGAGCTGGAGGAAATCGACAGGGGGAGGTTTAGTATAGTTAGGAAAGCGCAGGATCGTGGAACCGGGTTAGAAGTTGCTTTGAAGCAAGTCTTTAGGCGGAAACAGCCTCACAAGGTGACTCAAGCTGAGTATGCTTTGCTCGCCGGGATGCAGCATGTGAATATTATCCATGCCATGGCTCTTTTCGACAATGCACCAGTTCCTGGGATTGATACAATCGTTTTAGAACTGTAAGTTTAATTATTTTATAACAATAATAAAGCGGAAAACAGATGATCTCAGTCCTCAATTTGTGCCCCCTAAAACAAAATTTCCATGGTCGTATTTATAAGAAAATGACACTTTACCCGCTTTTAGCGAAAAGCTTCGAAATTTCTAAGGCCGTATTCATAGTGAGATAAACGTTGCTTGTTTCCAAGGCCGTATTCATAGCGAGACAGGCATTGCTCGCTTTTAGCTGCATCATACAAGGGTCTGCAGATGGCGTAAGGCTATTTTTGTTGTTTTTGCCTTAAATTTTTCTCGGATCAAAATTTGTTTCATTATGCAATATTTTATTGATGTGCAACAGCAGGTGTATATTATGTAATTCAATGTCAGGCGTGGATATTTACCCGGGAAGTAGTTGTTTTAATGTGCATTTGTTTAACTTACTTACGTAACGTAAGTCAAAATGTCACAGAGCTAAATGTGAGAATAATTTATTAATTATTTTTATTTAATTAACTTAATACAAGTTTGTGATGATTTACATTGCTATCGTTTGTATTGTTGATTTATTTCGTTTTATCTCACGTTATATTTTTAGGGTCAAAGGAACACTATTATTTAATTTCATCGCCCAGAACAGTGAATATTCCGAAGGGGACGTTTGCACCTACACCAAACAACTGGTCTCGGCTCTCGCTTGGCTCCACCATCAAAATCTCGCACATTTGGATGTTAAAGTAAGTAACTTAAAACAAAAAATGCAATGTTTGAATTATTGTATAAAAGAATTCTTAATAAGTAATTGTAAATAAATCTCAATGTTTTCATCTCAAGGGATTTATAATTCGCGCTCAATTATAATTTTATAGTTTAAAGGATATTTTAACAAATAAATAACTTTGTATGTATAACACACTGTATATTTATAAATACAACTGCAGTTTCGGCAAATCAGCTAGCCATTATCAAGTATAATTAAGTATATAATGCAGTTGTATTTATAAATATACAATGTGTTAACAAAGTTATTTATTTGTTTAAATATCCTTTAAATTAAATTAACGAAGTAGAAGCCTCAACTATCAAGAATTTAAATAATTTTATACCAATACGTGTTTGTTTCACCAAGGGATAATTTAGACTAATCATCATTTTTTTTGTAATAAAAACACTAATTTTCTTTGTTTGCATAACTTTAATTGTATTTTATCAAACTAAGTTAATGACAAGTTAAAATTATTGAAACTATAGCCACTAAAATGAAATTAAAGTTATGCAAACAAGGTGAATCAGGGTTTTTATTAAAACTTAAAACTATGTATAACGAAGTAGAAGCCTCTACTATGAAAATTTAATTATCATTTACGTTTTAAATACTTTATGTTACTTATGGTAGCCATAAATCACAAGGGAATTACGATTCGCACTCAATTATAATTTGATAACTATACTTGTTTCAATAAGGGATAACTGAGAAACTAATTAACATTTAGAAAACAATTTTACGTTACTTATGATAGCCATAAATCACAAGAGATTTATAATTGGCGCTCAATTATAATTTTATAACAATAAGTGTTTCACTAAAGGATAATTGAGAAAATAATTATCATTTAATGAAATACGAATTAAACAACTTTACGTTACTTGCGATAGCCATAAATCCCAAGGGAATTATAAACCGCACTCAATTCTAATTTGATAACTATACTTGTTTCAATAAGGGATAACTGAGAAACTAATTAGCATTTGGAGAAATACGTAATAAACAACTTTGTCTTACTTATGAGAGCCATAAATCAGAAGAGATTTATAATTCGCGCTATATTAAAATTTGATAACAATACTTGATTCACTAAGTGATAACTGAGAAACTAATTAATATTTAGTAACTTAATATAGTTACTTGAGATACGTGAAGGTTTATATCACTTAATTGAAACACAGTTATATTTCTTTCTTCGCTTTAAAAAAAAGTGAAGAAACGATTGACACCGACTTATAAATCCCATGTGATTTATGGCTATCATAAATAAAGAATTTTTTTTGATATAGATTTCGTGGATAAACTTATACAGAGAGCTTTTTTTATCAGTATACATTTCTCATACATTTTTGCAGGTATATACTTCCCCTAATGTATACCGATAAGAAAACCTCTCTGTATATTAAATCTCAATGCTTGCGTTTTTTTTTTTTTTATAGCCTGAAAACGTGATGATCGACACATCCCACACAATCCCGCTGGTGAAACTGATAGATTTCGGCGATTGCGTCAACACGGCAAAGAGCGTGATCCTCCCTCCGGCTTGCCTGGAATTCGCCTCCCCTGAGCTGGTCTTGGGCCAGCCTGTGGGGAAGCACACCGATTTCTGGGCGATAGGGGTTTTCCTCTACGTCCTGCTAAGCGGAGTTTCCCCCTTCCTGGATGACTCAATGGAGGAAACGACGGCCAACATCCTGAAATGCGATTACTGTTTTCCCGATGAGTACTTCAGCAACGTTTCCGGGGAAGCCAAAGAGCTCATCGGGAAATTGCTGAATTTGATACCGTCACAGAGGATTTCCATGGATGAATGCCTTTTAAATCCTTGGATTACTAAGGTTATTATTAAATTATAAAAAAAAACAACATTCCTTCATTTATCAATGATTTTTTATTTTATTAATTAGATAAATTAAGGAATGAATCTTTCATTTATTTATTGAGGAATGTACTATTTGTACAGGATTATTATAAATGATGGACCCTTTAAAAAAAAACGTATTTATTAAAGTATAAATCCAAAATTAACAATCTTTAAATTAAATTGTTATTCCTTTCAAATTATATTTATATCTATAAATTGTAGAAAATTTCAATGTACAATATTGTGCTAAAATTTAATTAAATGATACAATATTGAGGTATAATTTAAACTTAATTAAATATAAAGTGGAAAAGAAACCCAACAGAGATGTTTCTTTTCTACATTACATTTAATTAAAAACCCATGAGAGATGTTTCTTTTCCACTTTATATTTAATTAAATTTAAATTATACCTCAATATTGTACATTGAAATTTTCTGGAATTTATAGATATAAATATAATTTGAAAGGAATAACAATTTAATTTAAAGATTGTTAATTTTGGATTTCTACAATTCATTAACAATCTTTGTATCCATGAAAAAAGGAAGTTTCAAAGTTTTATTATGTTCGTTGTGAGAATTATTGTATGATCGTTATATTATTAAATTGTTCTTTTTTTTTTTAGAATAACGGGAATAATATAATTCCATCATCCCGTTTGAAGACGTTCATAATGCGACGACATCCGATGCATCCGGCACCTTCTACACCGACGATGACCACCACTTTTTTCACCGATTAATTGGAGTTGACAAAAAAATGAAAAGAAAAGCATATTTATCTAAAATAATCTAGTCAAAACTACGTAAATATATATTTTTCTATTGACTCCCTGAAAGAAGCAAGCTATAATAAAAAAAAAGTATTCTTTGTGTGTATGAAAAAGGAGAGACAACCAAACCCGCCAGTTAACAGATTGTCATCAGTTGATATTAAAATCGCGTAATGTCGTTTTAAATGGTGTTTATCTCTTAAGCTGGTTTAATTGAGGAGTAACAGTAGCAAAGGGGCTGAAATTGTTTAAAAAAACACGTATTCATTATTACTTTTTATTTCCAAATAACTAGGTAATAAATTATGTGTTTTATGACAAAATATGCTAACAATAGAAAAAAAATATTTACCCAGGAAGTGGTTGCTTTCGGTCCGCTAACAAGGTGAAAAAAAAAACACTAAAATCCTCAGGATCATTATTGAATTATTTTGCTAAAATAAATTGAATTAAAATATGATATAAATGTGAATAAATTATTAAAAATCAACCAATAAAACACAGATTAGATTGAATAACTTTAAATTCTCGACTAGTTTCAGGTTATTAGCCCATTTTTAAGAGAATTTAAAATTTGTTTTATTAATCTGTGTTTTATTGGTTGATTTTTAATAATTTATTCATATTTATTTCATACAATATGAACTACCAATGTCTAAATATTAAAACCATTAATGAATTAAAATAGTAACTAAATAAATAAAATATGGGAGATAGGAATAACAATTATTAAATTTTATAATTAATAAATTTTGATAATTGTAAAGATTTATAATTAATAAAATTTAATAATTTTTATTCCTATCTCTACAATTGTATTTATTACCCAAATATATTTCGCATACTACACTAAGCTTCTTTGTTACTTGCTCTCCTCAATCGTATATGACGTGATGTACATATTTAAATTTGTAGCTCAAAAATGTTTTTTTTTTAAACGTCACTGTTTATAGTATTTATAAATATATATATATAATTAACGTTACCCCCTGTTTAAGGTTAATCAATATTTCCATATCAAACTAATTTGCGCGCGTCCGAATAACTGTAATTGTAAGCCGAAATGTGATCATTGTTTTTTTTCTTACGTGGGACACTTTTGTGTATTTGCGTGTGGCCTTAATTTACCAAAAAAATAGTATAATACAGTGTGCGATTTTGTGATTGTGAATTGGCCACTTTCCATTACGTCTATATTCCTTTCGTTTATTATTTTTTTGTACATTTAAACAAATTACTAGTGCGTATTTAAGGAAGATATAAAAAATCAAAACTGTAGCTGTGTGACTTGTTTAAATAAATATTTAATTAAAAAAATAACTCACACACTTTTTTATTTATTTATTTTTTAGTTATTTTTATCCTGATTGTGGAAGTAATCGGTCTTAAAAACTCAGTTATTGTTCGATATAAATTTCAGGAATTTAACTGAAAGTATAAACTGTGTTATATTCTACAATTGTTTGCTAAATTTAAACGTTCAGTTAGTTCTACCGGTTGCACTGTAAAACACAACAAAAGTGTGGATTGGTTGTTGGTAGGTACCTCCCTTGTAGGTATGACTGGATACAAAACTGCTTCAGTTCATAGTTGTCTAAGTTGTCTTTAACGTACGTTTAGTTCCAGCGGTCGCACTAGTGGCGTATGCTGAACGCGATCAATATGTCAATGTCATGTAAAAAATTCCTTTATTGGAATAAACAATAACAATAACAAAAAATAAACCAAAAAAGTAATTATGTATTTTCAACATATAATTATCCACACATATTTACTTCACATTAAAAAAAACCTTATTATTATTTACAATAATTGACTTAAATAAACACATATTTTATATATATTAAATAAAAATGATTTGAAAATAAGTGGAATGAATACTGTTTTCTATTTACATATTTTATACACCTACATCGCTTTTTTTCCATACCAATTATGCGACAATCTTTACGTCTACCCCATCTTCTTTCGTCCATTCTTCCACCTTCATTCCTCACTTCCTTGCACTCTTGCCCTAAATGGTTCCCTACTCATCCCGTACAAAGTACACCTACCATATCTTTTTCCCATCCACACCTTCCATCCTCTCTCATCAGATCAGCAACTGGTCCTTGCCAGAGTCACTTTTTCTTCCCTTGACCAACCCATCCTTAATAAGTACTCTGGCAACCGTCCAAATACCTGCCATCTTACATACTACGGTTTGTACTTCTCTCAATTATACCTTGCCACTCTTGTCCTTCCACTTCCAACCACTTCTCTTTCACCAACGCCGCCACATTCGCCCCTCATTCCAACCATTCATCGACAACATTCTCTGTTACTTCCACCTTTTCATACATCATTCTCTTATCTAATTTCCACTCCCCATTCACAACATTTACACAGGTTCTCCATACCTCTATCACTAATCTTCCATTCTCCATTCAATTTCATTTCGTACCTTGCTACTCTCTCACTCGCCATCACATTCATACCAGACCTGTTTGTTTCCTGAAGAAAAATGTAATTAGGGATTGATCTCTACACCCCCATAAACTGTTTCAAGAATGTGTGTCTATTTCCTCTCAATACACTCATATTCTCTCATTCCTCACGTCACATTATACCTACTCAGTACTTGTTTTGAAACTTTAAACACGAAAGAACTTTTTGCCAGAGGTTTATTTTTTGCTATCCAACGAATCAACTTGCGCTTTTAGTATCCTGTTCTTCACACTTTTTTACGGAAACTGGACCACTTTCGTTGCAAAATATTAAAAATTGATTTTTTCGGAGCGCCTCAAAGTTGAAGAAAGCATGCAAAAGTCGACACTTTTTTTAGACTGCCCATTTTACGAAGAAATCTTTCGTCCGAGGTTCAGTTTCCATAGAATTTTAGAATTAATACTAAATTTAATGTTTAAGTACCGACATCTTACCGGCCACACAAGCTTAGACGCCAGACATGGTCCCCTTCGGTCGCCATTTTGAAAGGGATATTCATCTACCAAATAAGTTAAACAAGCACTTCTTCTTGTACTCAAATAGTTTATAAACAAGATAAATAACTACAAGGTCCCAAGTACAGGATGCGGCAAAACGGACAGTGCAGTATGGAACGCCAAGTACATCCCGAGTGGTGGGGGTACCTACCTGAAAGGGATTTCATTGTGTCGGGGGGTCGTGCCGTTTTTAGTCGTTACCATGGTTTAGTTTTCCCCCCAAAAAATAATGAAAAACCGTCTAAAAAGACCCCCTTAATGCTATTAATGAAATATGTTAATCGCCTGTTGGTTAAATTTTGTATATGAATTCTGTAAATTACGTGTAATATCAAACGCATCATTTTGATGTTACACGTAATTTACAGAATTTATTCGTTACAGAACATTATCTTTTGTTAAAGATAAATACACTATTTTGTAAATGTCTTCTTTTATTTTTATCCATTGGAAGAATCAGCTTCTTCCAATGGATAAAGGGTTAAAGTTACCGATGTTAAGAAAACTTGATTTAAACTGTAGATTTTTAATTCCAACTAGGTTGTTCAATGAAATAAATCCTCAATATATAAATCACAGTTATAGTTACAATTAGCTTATTATAAGTGCAGTTTCTTTTTGTAATGCACTCTTTTTGCATTTTCTTTAATGCTTTTAAAAATGCTTACAATACAACAATATTTACTTACAAAAGTTAAAACCCCTCCCCCCTACCAAAAACTTCAACCTTACTTTATAACAAATTCAACACCAGAATATTTATATATAGATATAAAGGACGCCAGAGTAGGCGAATTTAGTCTATCGGCTAATACGGTTATGCATTAAGTATGCAAATTCGGGGCGCGCGATGATGGAATGGAAGGCCCCGAGGGGGGGCGCGTAAATTCTTCTCGATGCGGGCCTCGCACTAACGATTCCCAATCGAGGGCGACCCGAAAACCCGCAGGCAATCGCGCGTCCGCGCTCCGATTCGCCGCTCTTTTTTTACTGCTAACCGTCCCAAATTCAAACAAAGAACCGAAAATTACGGAAGTTGTTCATCCACGTTCCAAAATTTGTTTGTAGTTTTTTATCGTTATCTATAAACAAGTTGGCTCGCTTGAAAAAAAAAGTGATATCAGACTGAGATTATTTGTATTAAGGTCATTCCAGTGCCGGATTCAGGATTATTTCCACACGTGTGGAATTCAATGAAAATATAACAGCTTTAATATAGAAATAAATATAAATACGAGGGTCAGATCCATATATTTGATGAGAAACTCAATTGAATTAATCATAAACAATTTCAATTATATAAAATGGTTATTTAAAATTTAGTAAATATAAATTCATTCTTAAATCTCGAAGGCGTTCACTTCGTGACAGTTAACTTTTGTTAACAGTTAAAATTGTGATTTTCTGTAAATCTAATTTGAATTGAATACATTTTAATTTTAATTGTTTTTTTTTTTTTTTGTTGTAAAGAAGACAACAAAATACAATTAAAATTAAAATGTATTCAATTCAAATTAGATTTACAGAAAATCGCAATTTTAAATCAAATTTAATATTAGTTTTGGCCTCTTACTTGTTAAATTGTGTCCAATGGTTAACATTTTAAGTACAAGGATAATTGAACACGACATATTTTTTGAAAGTTTTAGGTTAAACGCGTTGCCGAAAATAAAAAGTTAATAATAAATAAATATTGATTTTAAATTTTACTATATTAAAAATAATAATAAGTATGGAACAAGATACATATTATTACTTCTAATATAGTAAAATTTAAAATCAATATTGTAATAATAAGTATGAAACAAGATACTTATTATTACTTTTAACATAGTAAAATTTAAAATCAATATTGATTTATAATTAACTTTTTATTTTCGGAAACTCGTTTAACCTAAAACTTTCGAAAAAAATATGTCGTGCTTCAATTATTATTATTTAATCATAAAATAAAATTAGAATGGTGAAATGGGCAGTTTTGTGTGAATAATGATTGGAAGCTTTACTTTGATAGAAATGTGTCTCTCAAAATGGAAAATATTCTTGAAAAATACTATATGAAGTTAAGTGTGATGAAGAACTTTAACAGTGGATTTTAACTAAACGTCATTTTCTCGCAAAACTGCATAGAGTAACCTAATAAAATCATTAAAAATTGTGTTTACTTATATACAGATTTTTAATTGGATTCATTTGGTTTCTTTTATTTTATTATTTATTGACGGAATCTCCTTTTACACAAATCTACAAAGATTAATTACGCATATAAATATAACAAATAAATTATTTATTTTCAACTAGTTTCGGCTTAATGCCATTTTTAAGAATAAAGCAGAATATAAGAAATCGTTTAAATTTAGTAAATGTCGGCATGTTAGGTAATACGCGCTTTTAATATCTGGGAACTCCAGAGGTCCTTGTTATCATTAACCACGTTTTTTTTTGCTTCCCTCCCGATAATTCAATACTAGCCCCTTATTACCTGAATGCAATATTTACTTATTCTGGAGTTGACCCATAATTTTTATTGGTTTGACAAATTTTTATTGGGTTGACGCTGGGCAATCCCCCCAGCGTCAACCCACGGACGGTAACCACGGATAGGGGCTGCCCACAGGGAGGGGTACTATCACCCCTGCCATCAGATACCAAGATACCAGGTAGTTAAGGATAATCATAACAGGCTAACAGAGAACGGGGTCTATACGGTTGGGTATGCACACGATGTGGCGATTATCATAAGGGGAAAGTTCAAAATTACGACCATGAACCTTCCACAGCGTGCACTTAACATCATTAGTGGCTGATGCAGTAGGGAGGAGCTGAGTGTTCTTTCATCCAGGAAAAGGAAATTTACCTTGTACCAATACTAAATGGCCAGGTGCTTGAGTTATCCGAAGATGTCTAGTGCCTAGGAGTTATCCTGGATATGAAACTCACATCTAGACAAATGGGCGGCTGAACTGAAAATGATACTGAGTTCTCGTACCTTACGGTTGTAAAGCCTATTATCTCCTATGGCTCCCTAGTCTGGTAGAAAACAACCCGCTATCCGCCATTGTCACGGAAACCCACATCCGAGAGCACCCTTCCAGCACCGCACTCCAAAAATTAGGAGGGATAGTTGAAAATCTTATCTGTCTCTACTTACCACTGATCCTCTCCTATAGACTGGCACCAGTTCTAATTTGGCAATTTTCCAATCGACATTGGATTAGATTAATCTCCCTTTTATCTTACGGTGTATGGGATTTTTGCTTTTTCTATAAGTGCTATAGAAAGATAAAAAAATACCATACACGTTGCGTTCGTTCCTTTGATCATCATCTAGGGTCTAGAGGGTAGTCCCCCCCTTTCTCCTTTCCCATCCGGGCTTAGGACTGGCTACGACGGAGTCTGGTGGACAAGCAAGTAAGAAAGCAAACGGCATGACCTAGTCTGAAATTCTAAAATATTCACATGTGATTCCCCCATTCTTTAGCTACATTTTCGTTTTTCGCATTTTTTCCGAAATTCTACTATTTTCTGACAATTTTTTGAAATTTTTAAGATTTTTTTTCTTTTCGAAAAATCTTAAAAAAAACCATGAGTACTCTTAATAATATTATAAATAACGTTGAGTTTTCCTAAACTAAATCATTTTAAAATTTTGTAAATTCCGCGCGAATTTAACATATGTTCTTATGGGAACAGTTTAAGAAAGTCCCGACGATTGACCGATTTCGAAGCATATATGGTTAAACCGGAATAATAGAATTTATGGAAGAGATAGAAAGATGCAGTTTTCGGTGTTGTATTTTCAAAGATTGCAGCTATATTTTCACTAAAGTTCATCTTCTTGGTTCATTCGTGGCTCTCACAAAAAAATTGCAAATTAGAGAAAAATTTTCGCCCAGTTTGGGAAGGCCAATTTTACGGTATGATTGATCGAAAACTAACTCCTAAGTAAAGCTATAATTTTCACAGATTATTCCCTCATTCTTTAGCTACATTGTGGTATAATATAAAGTCATTTGGAGTTTTTCGCATTTTCACCAAAATTCGACGTTTTTCTTACAATTTTTTAAAATTTCCAAGATTTTTTTTTTCCCAAAAAATCTTAAAAAAATCATAGATACCCTTGATAATATTAGAAATAACGTGGACTATTTAATTTTCAAAAAATAAATAATTTTAAACAATTTCAGACCATTTGAATTGCCTCGCGAAGTTTACACAGGATCTTATGGGAACAGTTTAAGACAGTCCCGACGATTGGCCGTTTTCGATTCATATATGGTTAAACCGGAATAATAGAATTTCTGGAAGAGATAGAAAGATGCAGTTTTCGGTGGTGTATTTTCAAAGATTGGAGCTATATTTTCACCAAATTTCATCTTCTTGGTTCATTCGTGGCTCTCGCAAAAACATTTCAAATTAGAGAAAATTGTTCGCCCAGTTCGAGAAGACCAATTTTACGAGCTAATTTATCGAAAACTAATTTTTAGGTGAAGCTAAAATTCTCACAGATTATTCCCTCATTCTTTAGCTACATTTTGATATAATATGAAGTCATTTGGAGTTTTTCGCATTTTCACCAAAATTCGACGTTTTTCTTACAATTTTTTAAAATTTCCAAGATTTTTTTTTCTTTCCAAAAAATCTTAAAAAAAATCATGGATACCCTTGATAATATTAGAAATAACGTGGACTATTTAATTTTCAAAAAATAAATAATTTTAAACAATTTTAGAGCATTTGAATTGCCCCGCGAAGTTTACACAGGATCTTATGGGAACAGTTTAAGACAGTCCCGACGATTGGCCGATTTCGAAGCATATATGGTTGAACCGGAATAATAGAATTTATGAAAGAGATAGAAAGATGTAGTTTTCGGTATTGTATTTTTAAAGATTTGAGCTATATTTTCACCAAAATACATTTTCTTGTTTCATTTGTGGCTCTCACAAAAATATTTCAAATTAGAGAAAAAAATTCGCCCAGTTCGAGAAGGCCAATTTTACGAGCTAATTTATCGAAAACTAATTTTTAGGTGAAGCTAAAATTCTCACAGATTATTCCCTCATTTTTTAGCTACATTTTGGTATAATATGAAGTCATTTGGAGTTTTTCGCATTTTCGCCGAAATTCGACGTTTTTCTTACAATTTTTTGAAATTTCCAAGATTTTTTTTCTTTCTAAAAAATCTTAAAAAAATCATGAGTGCCCTTGATAATATTAGAAACAACGAGGACTATTTAGTTTTTCGAAAATAAATAATTTTAAATAATTTCAGAGCATTGGAATTGCCCCGCAATTTACACAGGATCTTATGGGAACAGTTTAAGACAGTCCCGACGATTGGCCGATTTCGAAGCATAAATGGTTGAACCAGAATAATAGAATTTAAGTAAGAGATAGAAAGATGCAATTTTCAATGTTGTATTTTTAAAGGTTGCAGCTATATTTTCACTAAAGTTCATCTTCTTGATTCATTCGTGGCTCTCACAAAAAAAATGCAAATTAGAGAAAAAAAATCGTCCAGTTCGAGAAGGCCAATTTTACAGGCTGATTGATCGAAAACTAATTTCTAGGTGAAGCTAAAATTCTCAGAGATTATTCCCTCATTCTTTAGCTACATTTTGGTATAATATGAAGTCATTTGGAGTTTTTCGCACTTTCGCCGAAATTCGACGTTTTTCTTACAATTTTTTAAAATTTCCAAGATTTTTTTTCTTTCCAAAAAATCTTAAAAAAAACATGAGTTAAATTAAAAAAACGGGACAAAAAGACCCCAGGTTGGTAGCCCGGACAGACTAACACAATATTTATTCTTGTTAAGTAAATATACATGTATGTATAATGTTATTTGAAAAAAATATATAAATATAAAAAAACGTAAGTCAAAATGTCACAGAATTAAATGTGGAAATCATTTATTAATTACTTTAAAATCATTTTTATTTATACTAGTGATACGTTTAGAATGTGCGTTTGTGAATGTGCTCATTAACAATAACAAATAATATCATCAAGTTTATTAACTATAAATATAAGTTAATTTTTCGTTTTTGGAAATTGATGTTTCATATTTTTTAAATAGAATTTGCAAATTTAAATATTATAAATTTAAGACTAACTATACATAATTAGGTAAAAATTAAACACGTGCTTTGTTTCACAATAATAATTATTGTGAAACAAAGCAATTCAATAATTATTATTGTGAAACAATTCGCGTGTTTAATTTTTACCTAATTGTTTAAACATGTTTCACCAAGTGTTAAGTGAGAAATTAATTCAAGAGTTATTAACTATACATATGTCAATAAAGGTGTTAGAATATTATTAATAATCCTTTTGCTTTTTTACAGACAATATAAAACAATTCATAAAAATAATAAATCAAAATTATCTCACCACAAAGTTTATCATTTTCCACTTTGAACATTATCTCTATGGAAATATGAGTAATTTGATTTGTTGTTGATTGCTATAAAACGTACTATTGTGAGTCCATTTAGGAATAAAAAATGTAAAATTATAAATAAAATTACCGGCGCATCCACCATGGTGAATTCGCCGGGCACACAAATCAGTGGGTAACTTCACATTGGTAAAGCTATTACTCCCCTTTAACGAATTTTTAACAACTTATAAAATTCGTTGAAGAGAAGGAGAGAGGGTTTTTGTATTTTTCATTGGGGTTGTTCAAAGTCCTCCCCCACACATACATACAAAAGGATACGCTACTGATTTACCTCTCACTTAAATGTAATTTTGAATTTATAAACTGGAATCCGTTTTTTACTTTCCCCAGACACCTGTCCAAAGGAAAGTATTGTGATCGTAAAAATGTTCGAATCGCCAATTTCAACGGATATGCACGTTTTAAGGTTCCATGAGTCCATTCCATCGAATCAATAATTATTGTTGTGAATAAACCACGTGTTTAATTTTTACCTAATTGGGCACGAAAGGTAGTTACGCCTCTGAGTATACATGTGTCAAATTTATAAATATGTCAATAAATATGTTAGAATAATATTAATAATCCTCTTGCTTGTTTTGATTAAATGTTTTTGCAATAGAAAAGAGTATTTATTCACTTGGACACAGTTATTTAAATAAATTAAATAAAAAGAATATTTTTGGTTCTTCCTTTTTTAATGTACTTATTCTAAAATATGTCTAATAGAATAATTGACTTGATTACGATTGATTAAAATGTGTACCAATTTTCATTCCGTCTGTTTCCTTTAGCACAAAGAAAATTAAGTTATTTTTTAATATACTTATTCGAAAATAGGTCACCCATTTGACCCAACTGGCATCCACTGGGTAATAATCAACCCCACATAAATAATTCAACCCCAATTGATACGTCCTTTTTCCCCCTTGTAGGTCAGCCCTTGTGCGCGTTTTCACTTTCCTTCTGTCCCGGAAAGCCGCCGCCCCCGCACCCCTCACGCATCCCCCCTTTTTTAAAAATGCAACGAAACCAATCAACGCGATAATCGAAGGTTAACGCGCGGATTTTCTTGACAAAATTGGCAAAAAACTAAAAAAAAAAAAGCACGCCCGCCTTGAAATATTCAACAAGAGTTGTATATAATTCAGGGTGTCAGTGTGTCACGTCGGTGAGGCGAGTTGCCTGGCAACAGGCGCTTAGCCCGGCCTATTTTCGGGCTCTATTGATCCGACCCAGCTCTCCTTCACTTGGGGTTAAACACAGAGTTGGACTCGCCCCGGCCCCGCGGCCCTCTTCCCCCCCCCCTTCTTTACGCCACACGTATTCGCGTTTGCTCGCGACCTTGAAACGCTCTCGCAAAAAGCGAAATCGCCGCGTGTTCTCATCTGCATCCCTCTTCCATATATTTGCTATTGTTAATACTCGACTTGGTTATTTGTTGTTGTTGTTGTTATTGATGGCTTTTCCGGGTTTCGCTTTCGATTGGACGTTTCCGCATATTTCCAGCAATGACATGAGTTGATAGGAGTGGAAAATAACGACACATCAATAATATTTGTTTTGATGGAAGTCATGGACGCAACTAATGTGATGGAAGGGGGGGGGGAGTTATTTTAGGGGTTCAGTGTTTCAGATACAAAATTTTTCATTTTTGAATCCCAATGGGTAATAAAAATAATGGTGATCATGGTATCTTCCCCGGTGAATTCGATCAAATGAGTTATTGAATAAACATTTAATAGTAAATGAAAAGTTATTAAATGAAAAATATTAATCGTCTTTCAAAGTTAAAGTCTACATTATATATTTTAGAACATTTTTGAGGTTATTCACAAAATATTTTTTAACTTACCTAAATATGACGGCATTTCAACGTTTTATTCATAATAAATTGCAGTCTATTGAAATGAAAAAACACATTGATAATCTTTTAAATTTTGATACTACTTGCTTAAATACCCCCCTTTTAGATCTTATTACTTCATACATTTTAGCACTTTTTTATAATTGTATTTATATTAGTTTATAGACAACATGATTTTTTAAATATTTTAATATTATCACTATTGCATTGAGAATACTATAACAACGTATTATTTATTTAGACTTCACTACTGAAGATGGAAACATAGTTTCCGAAATATTTTAATAGTTTAATAAAAATAAGTAGGAGAAAGGACCTCTATTTTTATTTAAATAAAGACTTATATAACAAAAGTAAGGGTCGTAAGATGAACCTCCTGGTGGCTCTGGAAATATACAAAGCCGCCGCCAATTCGGACATCCCACTCATTATCCCGCGGAAAAAATATATGCTTTACCGCTTGATAAAGCGCTGCAGCACCACACATAAAGTGGTACCGTTCAGCGACACCGCTTTCGTAAAGCGCTGCAGCGCTACAGTTTCCTGAACGCGCCCATTGTTTCTTCCACTGAGGAGGTTCGAAAAAAATGATTAAGCTATCACCAGTTACGCTAGATGAATGCTGGTTTAATGCATTTTATTACTACTACTATATCTTTATTCAAAGTTAACTGTTTTACATATATTTTCAGTAAATAATGGTATCTTTTGTTTATTTTTTTCTTGCTTGAACAGGCTATTGAAATATGATCTTTCCGCCAAAATGAATTTTATTAAAATCATATTTTAACTAACTAACTAAACATCTTCATTCATGTAACATTTATACATAGTTTAAATAATTATTTACAATGTATTTTGTTCACATGTAATACATGAAATGGCTAACGACTGAAGGTCTTTCCGCCTTATATTTTATTAAATACAATTTTAATAAATATTTTTTCTTATCTTACCGTTGATTTTGTTTCATGGTAATACATTCTTGCAAATTACTTACAAACATAAGCCCAATTAGAGTCTTCAAGTTCGACCTGACATAATGAAATAATTATAATATATATAAATGTAATATTGATCTAGTTTTGTATCATTGCAAATTTAGCAATGAGGAAAATAAACGCCGCCCCCATGGTTACGCCTATGGTCATAAATTACAATTTTGATCTAGTTTGGTATCATTGCAAATTTAGCAATGAGGAAAATAAATGGTTACGCCTATGGTCATAAATTACGAGTAAATGATCCCAGCTCTTTTTAGGTTTCACGCATTTAATCAACCGATATTGCAACACCCTTCAGAGGCTTCATTAAATAAACACGACGGATACTCATGTCGAATACAGGGTGAATAAATTGTGAGAATTTATACTTCTCAGTCATGATCAAACTAAAACTTATTATTTATTATTAAATAATACAATCACGGAAAATATATTTCCTGTACAAGATTGTATATCACTTAAAACTAACTTGACTAAGTTTAACAAATAAACACAGAAGTAAAATAATAATTATGAGCTGTGCAATACATCTATTAAAGAATTAAAACATAATAATTATGAGCCGTGCAATACATATATTATAGAGTTAAAACATATTTTAGAATTTATCGTATTGAAAATGTCAAGAGTGGGATCTACTGAAAGTAATTTGTTGTACGTATCACACATTGAAAATATAGGCAATTTAATATCGGTATACTAAAGATCAAATTCTATAATGCAAAGTTAAAAAAATAATATTTAATTATATACAATTTATAATAATGTTATTTAATCTGTTAGTTTTTATACACATCCATGGATTACATATTTTTTACATTTTTTTTTTTTTTCGAAGTTAGAAAAAGTGGTTTTACTTTAACATTATTAATTTTCTCAAAACCATTCGCTGTTGTATTCTCCTTAAAAATAATAAATCATTTAATTCAAAACTATCGATTTATTATATGTAAACGATTGATTACACCCAATAAATCAAATAATTTCCACAACTCGCGTAAAAACGTATACATTACGATTTTGTTTTCCTCGTTACTTTCTCGATTTTAGTGCTGAAGGCAATGTAGTTTTATACCGAGTGTGTGGTATAAGAGGCGAACATAGGAATTTAACATGTAAAATTAAATATGTGTAAAAAATAGCTTCTCTATATAATTTATAGTGATGGGCAAAGTCGATCTATTATCATTTCTAAATTAAGTATATTATAATTTTATGAATGTTACTTATTATAAAAATATCAAAAATAACTTCCCATTTATTAATAAACATAAATTTGAAGTTACTTTTTCGTTTTAAATACTTAAAATGACACATTTAGTAATACTCGATTACTAATATTATTCGATTTTGCCCAACACTAATAATTTAGAGAAAAATTACATTTAATGTGTTGTTAAAAACAAAAATCTGTTTAATATTTGTTTTCCTTTATAATTTGTTTACTTACACGTATATCAGAAAATATATAAAAACGCGCTGTGTGTCATGAAAACAAATTTCTAAAAAAAGTATGAATAATAAATTATTCATGAGTGAAAAATGCATTGTAGAATGTTCGGAAGCCGACGACAAATCGTCATTTTATCGCTGAAATATTTTGCTTATCTAACGTTGCTTAGTGCATTTATGTGTTGTCGAACAAAACGTGCGTCCTGATACCTGGGAATTAAACCCAAAAAATACAACAACAAAAAAATGAATTAATTTAATCATTAATGCATGAAAGTGATAACGCCACTATCTGAAATAATTTTAATTGGTACATTTTTTTAATATTCAACGGTTAAAGTTTTGATTAGCTTTCCACAGCAAAGTGGAAATTATAATTGGTACATTTTTTTAATATTCAATGATTAAAGTTGCTGTTTATTAAAAAGAGTAGCGCTATCTCTTTTTAATAGATACTCTTCTCGACTAGTTTTGGGTTATTAGCCCATTTTCAAGAGAATTTAAAATTTGTTTTTTTTTTGTTCATCTGACGAAATTCCTGCATGTTTTAAAATTAATGCATTAGACAATATTGTTCATTGTCCAGGACATTAATACAACACGAAATTTGTTTTTTTTTTTGTTCATCTGACGAAATTCCTGCATTTTTAAAATTAATGCATAAGACAATATTGTTCATTGTCCAGGACATTAATACAACACGAAATTTGTTTTTTTTTTGTTCATCTGACGAAATTCCTGCATTTTTTAAAATTAATGCATAAGACAATATTATTCATTGTCCAGGACAATAATACAACACGAATTAGTGACTGCTCTCTTCCTCCTAAACCGTACGGGTGGTCCAGTTTTATTCGACAACTAAGAAGGGCGATGCAATGGCGGGCTGCAAGGGGAGGGTCCCAAGTCCTACCCCTCAATACCAGTGGGCTGATCCTTTTAACCTTCGCACAATGGTGGATGGTGGATGCTTTTTGGACATGAAGAAATTGAATTTTTATGAAAATACATAAAAAATAATATTAATCAAACAAATTTTTAAATAATTATCTAAGATTTCTGGGCTATCATATAAGGGGAAATGTTAAATTTAACGTAGTCCTACCCCTCAATACCAGTGGGCTGATCCTTTTAACCTTCGCACAATGGTGGATGGTGGATGCTTTTTGAGCATGAAGAAATTGAACGAATTCTTATGAAAATACATATAAAAATAATATTAATCAAACAAATTTTTATAATTATCTAAGATTTCTGGGCCATCATATAAGGGGAAATGTTAAATTTAACGTGAACCTTATTTTTTATCATCGGAATCTAAGCAGCAGAAGTTAATTATCCGTATGGAGAAATCCAGATTATATTTCCTGTGAGAAAAAAATTGAAAAACTTGAAAATAAGAATACAAAATAAAACAAAGATTTGCGAATTAAAATTAAATAACGAAAAGTACTGAAAATCATCAATAAAATTCGAGCATTCCCTTTTTCAACGCTGCAAAAATTGTCATGAATCATTACCGTTTTTTTTTAATTTGGGAAAGTACGGCACTCGAGGCCTTTCATATGGAAATGATCGAGCACTAACTACTAATAATAATCTTTATTTAGCATCTTGCTATATGATAACATTGAATCATTTTTATTTAAATAACTGTGATCAGGTGAGTAAATAGTCTTTTCTATGTAACTACAGAGTGGCCCAAAATTTGCGAAGTTATTCATAAAAAATAAAACATTTTATCTTACTTAACATATATTTTATATTACTGATCACTGAGGCTTCTACTTCATTATACATTGTGTAAGATTATAATAAAACACTTTTTTAACTTTGTTTGTCTAACAGAATTTTATATTTATTTTATTATTAAATATAAAATTCTGTTATACAAACAAAGTTAAAAAAGTGTTTTATTATAATATATTTTATAATTAAATATGTATAATAACTCTATAATGTCTAATAACTAACAATTACTTTAATAAAAGTTATATATATTTATATACAAAACCAAATTAATCTATAATTTAATAATACTTGGCAGAAAGACCGATGGTCGATAGCCATTTGCTGATGTATTTATCAACCATGATTGTAAATATTAAATGTAAAAATTCTATGTACAATTTCAGAAATAAAGATATATATATATAATAGTAATACTTATCCAACTTTGTGCTTATATCTGTAGGAATATTATTGGGTTGTTCGGAAAGTAATTTCGTTTTTTCCCTACAAAGGATTTAATTGTATTTTTTGCACCCAACTTCACACCTAAGCCGTATAATTTTTATATGCTTTGAGAGCTCATATTGTGTTAATTCTACTCATTTAAATTATTAAATACTCTTTGTAAATCTTCTTGAGTAATATTTCTTATTTCTTGTTGAATAGCCTCTTGTAATTCCTCAATACTGTGTTAACGATTTTTATAAACTTTATTTTTTAAATAACCAAACAAGTAAACATCCAACGGGATCAAAACCGGAGAATGGGCAAGCCATCTTCCATGACTAATCAGTCGATCTCAAAATCTCAAGATATCTAATTGTTTCTTCTGCTACGTGTGCTGGTGCTCCATCTTGTTGGAGAATGGGAAAGCCATCTTCCATGACTAATCAGCCGATCCCCAAATCTCAAGATATCTAATTGTTTCTTTTGCTATGTGTGCTGGTGCTCCATCTTGTTGAAAGAACCCCTCTTTTAGTTCATCATCGTGCAACTCTTCTAAAAAAGGATGTAAGATGTTGTTTCAATATCTTTCGCCATGTATGGTATCTTTGAAGAAAATGAGACCAATTAATCTTCTTCTTGATATGGCAACCCATACGCCAATCTTTGAAGGATGTAACCCAGTTTCAATAAATTGATGTGGATTTTCAGTATCCCAAGTTCTATAATTTTAGCTATTAACATAACTTGGTAAATGAAACCAAGCTTCATCAGACATAAATGTTAAATCTAACGTATCATCATTTAAATTTTCGTTGAACCACTCGCAGTATTGGATTCGTGATCTCCAATCAGCGAAAAATAATTCTTGCACTACTGTCATTTTATATGGATGCATATGAAGGTTTTTTTTTTCAATGCTTTACGACAAGTTCCAACAGAAAGACCTAAATAAGTGAACTAATTTAGAGATTCAGTTGGAAATAAGTTTTTGTCGGCATACCAGTTTGAAGGGAAAGTTTCGCTACAGATTTCTGCGGACTAACTTCCATTCGGCCACGAATGTCAGTAACTGTCTCTTCTGTTAACACAGTTGGTTTGACTTCCCTTTAAAAATGCAGTGCTTTCCTTCAAAACGCAATACAAGAATTCGCTTATGATGACCAAATGTATTAAAATTGATCACGACTTCAGGAAATTCTTCAGTAAATTGATTGATGCAAGTCTGTAGTGAATATGACCAGGAACCATCCGGATTCTTCGTATCACTGCGAAAGTGCGCCTTTAATATAAAGGCGTCTTGTTCCGGTGAAAACATTTTAATTATCTTTCTAAAAAAAATACCCTTAAAATTGTGTGACACGTAATTTTCGCTATACTTACATCAAATCACTATAAATAAGTTGATTAGCTCTAACAAGAACTGATTTTTTCATTGGAAGTACGTACTGTGGATAAATGAGAAAAACACAAAATACACCACCTGACATAAACGAAATGAGAACGCCAATGAGGAATTCGATGTTACTGCTAACCCTAAATAGTAAAAATAACTTGCGATGTTTTGGCGTGCTGTTTGAAAACGTGCGATCATTTATGAAGACCCTGTACTTACGTTATGTAAGACAAAAAGTTGCAGTAGCTAAAGGGAAAATAATATAATTAATTATTCTTTCTTAATCTTATCCTCTTTTACCACCCGTATTGGGTGTATTTGGGTGTATTTTATGTAATCAATAATTTTCTTAGATATCCAAAAGAAGGCAAAATTGGTTGAATTACGGTAATATCGTAAATAGCAAAGCTGTCATGTCTGTTTCACATTAAAATAAGATATCACAAACAAATTTCTCTCATTACAAACACAGCCTTTAAATATTCCATAAAACCCATCGCGATCACCTTCGAGTGCGCATTAGTTATTTACGTGGCCACGTCGATGGCACAACACAATTACCTCATACCCGCTCGTTATCTCTTGAATAACTCGCTCGAAGCCCGCGAACGGGACAATGAATAGGAGCACACGTGTAATTACGGGGAATTTACAATGCGGCTCGAATATTTCGATAAAGAATCGCGATGGTTACTTTTCCATCTATCTAGCTGCCGGGATTCGAAACATTATTTATTCAATGCCACACCGGAGCCGTCGAACAAAGGGAATGACTCACGGGAGTTTGTCTTTGTCTATGTGGATTTAGTGTTTCGCGTCGGTTAAATGGGTTTAATATCGGTGATAGGGTTCATCTCTTTCGGCATTTCCGTTTCTGATTGAGTGTTTTCAATTTTTGAATATTTTAAAGAAATTTTGTAGTTTAACGAATATTTTCGTTAAAGCACAGAATTTTAAAGAAATCCTGTACTGTTTTAGATACTGAATTGTTGCTAATTATCCATATTCAATGATTAAAATTGCGGTTTTGTAGAAAGAATTAGCTATAGATCAAAGTCGATTAAAAAAGAAATACTTACATTTTTTGTATCTGCCAAATAGAAAAATATCATTTAAAAGTAAAAAGGGCCTGTTTTTGTTGTTCTAAATCGTTTATTAGAACAACAAGTGAAATAAAGAAGAGACACAATGGTTTTGACCGTTACTACCTTGTAATCCAATGGTTATTGAAACTTTAACAATATTAATACTTAATAACCTTTTTTTATTTCAAAATATAAATCAAATCATTATTGGTATGATAAAAGAAAAAGATAGTTATAGTTTAATCTAAATTTGAAATAAAAAAGTTATTAAGTGTTAATATTGTTAAGGATTCAATAACCATTTCAAATCGTTTGCGGTTTAAAAACACTCTCTGTTATTAAGCGTAATTGGGGCGCATTCCATTACTTATCAAACCAACTGATATTACCTAAAGTAAAACGCACTTCCTTTACAAACAACCGCACATTAATACATCACTCCCATTTATTTATTTCGGTTGTTAGAAAGTCAGTGTTTCGGGTCAATTAGAGCGTTGGCGAGAATTGCTTTTTAATAATCGTATTTTTGGCGAGATGCGAAGATATATTGTCGTAATGGTCGTTAAACAACCGGAGGACTAAACAGGGCTAATTGCTCACTTTCTAATGGCCTCGTGGATAATACTCGCTAGTTGTGAAGAAAAGCGGTAGCTCAGGGGGGGAAAGGTATGCCGATGTAAAGGTCATGTCTTGGAGTGGCTTGCGTAATCTCCGTCAGGTTTAATTGTCTCTGTCAATACGTGCGCTGATTTATCCATCGATATTGTTTTTATTTAAAAATATATACATTGCTTCTATTTTTTCACAGGAAGTTGAGATAAAACATAAAAGGATAATTTTCTATAACGTTTATCTTGAAAACATTTAGTTATTTATAGAAACATTTTCTCAGAAAATGCAATTTCTTTTAATTTTTATTTCTTTTCTGCATAAACTAAGTAAATAATTCGATTCATCCTACTGTTTTTAGCTCATCCCTCAGTATCGCACTATGCTATAATTTTCTATATTTACCTCCTAACTACTCCTAATAAACTGAGTTTTATTGAGCAGTAATGTGATAAATGAAAGATTCGTTTCTTACTTCAATTTTTTTTTTATTTTTAAACACTAGATGTGCATTAAAAAAAATACTGTTCAGAGCTAATTTAACTACATTGTTCAGGCAATGAGATAATGTCAATTGTTTGTACCTGATACATCCTGCAACTACTCCAGAGCATACTTTATTTAGATTATTTTCGATTAGATAACAGATTTGACTCCAAATAAAATGATTTCGAAAATTTAAAAAAAAACAGCTGCAGAGCTTATTTACCTACATTCACTGCTTAACTTGACGCAGGCAGCAAGATAATGTCAATTGTTAGTACCTGCCACACCCAACAACCCTTACACAGCAACCTCAATTTGAGTTATTTTCGACTTGTCGATAGATTTGACTCCAGGCAGTACGATAATGTAAATTGTTAGTACTTGCCACACCCAACAACCCTTCCACGGCACAATCAATTTGGGTTATTTTTGAATTGACCAACAGATTTGACTCCAATTAAAATAATTATAAAAAAATCAAAAACTGCTGCAGAGCTAATTTAACTACATTGTTTACTTAACTAGACTCCAGGCAGTACGATAATGTAAATTGTTAGTACTTGCCACACCCAACAACCCTTCCACGGCACAATCAATTTGGGTTATTTTTGAATTGACCAACAGATTTGACTCCAATTAAAATAATTATAAAAAAAATCAAAAAACTGCTGCAGAGCTAATTTAACTACATTGTTTACTTAACTAGACTCCAGGCAGTACGATAATGTAAATTGTTAGTATTTGCCACACCCAACAACCCTTCCTCGGCACAATCAATTTGGGTTATTTTTTAATTGACCAACAGATTTGACTCCAATTAAAATAATTATAAAAAAATCAAAAACTGCTGTAGAGCTAATTTAACTACATTGTTTACTTAACTAGACTCCAGGCAGTACGATAATGTAAATTGTTAGTACTTGCCACACCCAACAACCCTTCCTCGGCACAATTAATTTGGGTTATTTTTGAATTGACCAACAGATTTGACTCCAATTAAAATAATTATAAAAAAATCAAAAACTGCTGCAGAGCTAATTTAACTACATTGTTTACTTAACTAGACTCCAGGCAGTACGATAATGTAAATTGTTAGTACTTGCCACACCCAACAACCCTTCCACGGCACAATCAATTTGGGTTATTTTTGAATTGACCAACAGATTTGACTCCAATTAAAATAATTATAAAAAAAATCAAAAACTGTTGCAGAGCTAATTTAACTACATTGTTTACTTAACTAGACTCCAGGCAGTACGACAATGTAAATTGTTAGTACTTGCCACACCCAACAACCCTTCCACGGCACAATCAATTTGGGTTATTTTTGAATTGACCAACATATTTGACTCCAATTATAATAATTATAAAAAAATCAAAAAATTGCTGTAAAACTAATTTAACTTCATTAATCGCTTAACTGAACTTCAAGCAGTAAGATAATGTCAATTGTTAGTAACTGCCGCACCGAATAACACCTCCACGATATCTTCAATTTGGGTAATTTTCGAATAGATCGACAGATTTGACTCCAATGAAAATAATTATAAAAAAATCAAAAATTGCTGCAGAGCCAATTTAACTGCATTTATCACTTAACTGGACTCCAGGCAGTAAGATAATGTCAATTGCTAATATCTGCCACACCGAATAACCCTTCCACAGCACACGCAATATAGGTTATTTTCGACTTGATCGACAGATTTGGCTCCAATTGAAATAATTATAAAAAATTCAAAAAAGTGCTGCAAAGCTAATTTAACTACATTAATCGCATAAATGGACTTCAAGCAGTAAGATAATGTCAATTGTTAGTACCTACCCCACCCAACAACCCCTCCACGGCAACTTAAATTTGGGTAATTTTCGAATAGATCGATAGATTTGACACCAATGAAAATAATTATAAAAAAATTAAAAACTGCTGCAAGTCTAATTCAACTACATTGTTCACTTAACTAGACTCCAGGCAGTAAGATAATGTCAATTGTTAGTATACTTGCTACACCGAACAACCCTTTCACAGCATATTCAATTTGGGTTATTTTCGACTCGATCGATAGATTTGACTCCAATTATAATAATTATAAAAAATTCAAAAACTGCTGCAAAGCTAATTTAACTACATTAATCGCCTAACTGGACTTCAAGCAGTAAGATAATGTGAATTGTTATTACCTGCCCCACCCAACAATCCCTCCACGGTATCTTCAATTTGGGTAATTTTTGACTAGATCGACAGATTTGACTCTAATTAAAATAATTATAAAAAATCAAAAAAACGTTTCAGAGCGAATTTAACTACATTAGTCGCTTGACTGGACTTCAGGCAGTAAAAAAATGTCAATTGTTTGTACCTACCGCACTCAACAACCCCTCCACGACAGTCTCAATTTGGGTTATTTTCGACTGGGTCGATAGATTTGAATCGAATTAAAAAAATCTAAAAAAATACAATACTGTTGCAGAGCTGTTGTAGTATGAATTTTTAAAACAAAACCAAATGTTTTTTTTTTCTTCTAAACCTTCATTTCTTAAATTTATTATTGAAAAAAATAATGTTTTACCAAGTAATTAATGAGAACAAAAGTAAGGATATATCATTTGAGCATTTATTTACTGGACTAATAATCACTAATTTGATAAAATAATTCAGCCTTATTTGACTGACTTAATATGAACACGTAATTAAACGTGATAATTTGGGTTTTTTTTTAATGCAATGCGAGTTTATTAAGATTAAATAAATAATAAATTAAAGACGACGCAAGCGCCACCTTTTGCCTAAATGGCCATCACTAGTTATCCATACGCTAGATGAATAGTGACTGAACGTTTCATTAAATTAAATAAATGATTGTTTTTTTTTTCTTCAATTTCTTTTATTTGTAATTTCCATAGTTATTCTTAATTGAAATTTTTGTTTTATATATTTTTATATAAATCTTCACAGCTTGGTATTCTCTGTTACGTGTAGAATCAATTGGAAAATACGTTCCACATGTGGTCAATATGCAAATAGGCGACTTACACGAGCTTAGAAAAAAAATTACGTAAAAGACCTTGCCTTTCAGCCCACACTCTTATGAAACGTACACCGTGGAGAAGAAAGAAAAAAAAGTGGAGAGAGAGCGAGAGGAAATAAAAACGCTAATTAATAATCAATTTCAGTTTGCGTAAAAAAAATTCTGAGAGAGAGATAATGATAATGGCTTAAGCCGAAACTAGTTAAAATATAAACAAGTAAAACAAAACTAAGTGAATTTAATTTACAAGTTTAATTTAATATTAATAATGTTCTACCAAGTGATTAATGTGAAAAACGTGTCCGATATCTGAGCGAGAGATTTGGACAAAAAAGTAGAGAAAGGGAGATTAAAAGAAATATATTTATTTGTAGAGAGGAAGAGAGTTTTTTTTTTTTTGTAATCTCACTTTTCTAGAAAAAAATATATATAGAAAGATTTAACTTAAACAAAAAAGAAGAGAAAAAGAGAGAGAGAAAAAAGTGTCCGATATCTGATCGAAAGATTTAGACAAAAAAGGTGAGAAAAAAGAGATTAAATGAAATATATTTATTTGTAGAGAGGAAAAGAGTTTTTTTTTTCGTAATCTCACTTTTCTAGAAAAAAATATATATAGAAAGAAAGATTTAACTTAAACAAAAAAGAAGAGAAAAAGAGAGAGAGAAAAAAGTGTCCGATATCTGACCGAAAGATTTAGACAAAAAAAGGTGAGAAAGAGAGATTAAAAGAAATATATTTATTTGTAGAGAGGAAAAGAGTTTTTTTTTTCGTAATCTCACTTTTCTAGAAAAAAATATATATAGAAAGAAAGATTTAACTTAAACAAAAAAGAAGAGAAAAAGAGAGAGAGAAAAAAGTGTCCGATATCTGACCGAAAGATTTAGACAAAAAAGGTGAGAAAAAGAGATTAAATGAAATATATTTATTTGTAGAGAGGGAGAGAGGTCTACAAATAAATGTATTTCTATAATAAATTAAAGACGACGCAAGCGCCACCTTTTCATTTCATTAAATATATTTCTCTTGCTCTCCCTTTTTTTATAGAAATATGTATATAGAGAATGATTTAATGAAAAGAAAAAGTGAAAGAGAGAAATATATTGAGAGATGTAAAGAAATATATATATATATATATATATAAATCGAGTTAAAAAAAATATATTTAAAAAACAAAACAAAAAAAATGAAATTAAGAGAAATATATATATTCTATTATATATTGTAGAGAGGGAGAGAGCACTACAAATAAATATATTTTTCTTATCTCTATATATATAATATTTCATATACATTTCTCTTTTTCCCTTTTCTTTTCTTTAAATCTTTCTCTATATACATATTTCTACAAATTATTCTTTATATCTTTCTATATTTTTCTCTCATTCCTTTTTTTTTTTTCGTTAAATTATTCTCTCTAGATATATTTCTTTATATCTCTTTATATATTCTCTCCATCTCGCTCATTTTTTGTTTGTTAATTCAGCCTCCTTCGGCGCGATCGCACAGCTGTTTAGATTAACATTTCTATCCCGGAGTGTATCTGGTGAACTTTAACGTCCCAAGCTTGCGCAACGATTTTTTTCAGACGGGTCCGTTTTATTCGTATGTCCCACTTTTAGTCGATTTGCATAAGCGAAAGAGACTTCAAGAAAATATCATAAAAAAAAATGCTGGTATAAATAAAAGCGTGGGACGGCGCGGGAAAATCCGTAAAGTGCGTTTGTAAGCCTTGAGGTCCTTGAGTGAATCACCGGGACGGGAATAGGCGTGACACGCGCGGAAAATGCATTTCGATTTTGAATCGTTGCCAGTGTTTGTCGGTTGGATTTTCTTTTTGTGTCGAAAATCAATTTAATTATCCTATTGCTAATAATGATAATAAGCACGTTTGTTGTCAAAACGGAAAATTCCAATACAGGAGAAAATCAAAGAATATTGCATAATATCAACAGCAAAGAGTATTTATTCACTTGGTCGCAATTATTTTTTTAATCATTTATTTACGGATTCATTATTTTTACATTCAAAGTATTTTAGAATTTTTAAAACTGTATTTACAGTAAAACTGCGCAATTATTCCTTCTACAAAAAAGAAATCGAAATCAATAACACTTCACAAGTTTTATACATCTGGTATTCCCTAAAACATTGAATTCCTCTTATAATATTAAAACATTTATTTTTTTCAATCATGGAGAAAGTAATTCGATTCCACTTTTTCGTTAGTTTCGGCTTACTGATAAGGATGACCTATATTTCCCAGTCACGAGCTGATATATTTATTTATTTATTTTTTAGTTTAGTTTTCGTGTGACGGCTGAGGCGTAATTATGAATCGAGTATTATCTTGTTTATAATTTTAGATAAATCAAAGGTCGTCCGTGTAGTAGCTGCGTACGTTAAGGATTCGGCCCTGTTGAAATATGAATGTATTTATTACATCAATTGTATTAAATGTCAAAATTGAAAGAAGGTTTGCATAAAAAAATTGGGAGAAACAACCAATAATTTCTGTTTTTTTTAAATGTCTTCCCACACGATATTTTACAAAGGTAGAAATTTCAGCAATGACAGAACTTGTTTGTTGGTACATTATCATAGAAAATATACAGGAAAAATACATGTACATTCTTGCCAATTCCAACACTCATCAACAGATCAAACAGAACATTTCACTCTCTTTTACACAGGTTAATAAACAAAAAATTGTGAATAAAATAATCTAAAATAAGTTAAAATCAGTGAATACTAATTAAAATAAAATATTTTTAATATTCTTGCAGTTTCTGTGTCTCCTTATATGTTTTTTCGCAAATTTTCAAGATTAGTGAAATATTTCTCTTGTATTACTTGCTCAATTGTTTCTGAATACTTCTTTGTTATAGTTTCATCTCTAGTTCTTAATAGTTTCGTAATTTGTGATAAATATATGTATGTTTGCATTCTCTTTGTCTACATTTTTTTAAGTTCCAAACAACATGTAGTGATCCTACCTAAATCTGGACCTCTATATACTCTTTATACGTCTTTAATTTTGTTTTTTTCTCTTTCTACTATTAGATAGTCAATAATAGATTTTTATTTTCCAATTAGTTTCAACATTTACTTCTAAATTATCAATTTCATCGATTCTAAATCCACGATTGGTTATTTCTATCAAATTTCTGTCTACCTCTCGTAGATCGTAGATCTGTTAACAACTTCACGATTATCCTCAATGATTAAATATTTGATGTTTTTAGGTTATTTTAAACATGATTGGTGCAGACCAATTTGAGACGTAATCGAGATTAACTATTTAATCGCGGTGCAAGTGGGCACAACTATACATAATAAAATGAAAATATTTATCTGTCTTCGGCAATCGACCAAAGCTCTTTCCGCCAGTGTAATTATTTTCTAAGAATTATTACGTCAACCCAACAATTACACAAACACTAACTACTTCAGCAAGTATTGAATACATCACTTCATAAATATTCAAATTACAAAAACCCGAGTTCAGGGTTACATATTATCGATCGTGCAGAGGGTCGACTTCATATACGAAATAATCGAAGGGAACCCGGCAACTGGCGCGATGGCAATCGCCCTCCGATTTCTGCCAACTATTCGGCAATTCGGACACGTCGCACAGTGTTTTATTTGGAGCCGCGAAGGTTCAGGCGTGGTGGGGGTATGCAAAACTCAAATTGATATTAGACGAAAATTAAAAATGTTATATTATTAAAAATACTTTAAAACCTATAAAAATGAATTTCCAGATTTTTAGGTGCACCTGTGTAAGTACAATGAACCGTCAAAGTCGAACATTTCTAAAAGTTGTTCAGCGCGCGGTATTGAGTATCACATTTAATAATTTCCCAGCACGCCCCCAAATACTTTGTCACAACCAGTTTGTAACACAATCATAAACATGAGTTGCTTTATTTA
This sequence comes from Philonthus spinipes, assembly GCA_963082785.1. NCBI lineage: Eukaryota > Metazoa > Arthropoda > Insecta > Coleoptera > Staphylinidae > Philonthus > Philonthus spinipes. The sequence continues at coordinate 4,826,023 of OY720306.1, forward strand.
ATGAGATATGTTTCAATGCATTATTTTAATTTTGATAGTAGTTATAATTAATTAAAGTTGCGCAATTTTTATATTTAAATTTCAACTTTACAGAGGCCGAAATAAATATTATCAAAAAAGAGCAGTATGACGTTAACTTCAAAAAATCGCCCGCAGTTTCCTCTAGATGACTGTGTAAAGATCATGTATATAGCGATCCATGATCAACAGTTATGATTTTTTTTCTTCCGCAAGTCATGTAACGAAAACGACAGCGCGCCGTATTTCTTATATTTTCAAACAGCAATCCGCGTGCGGTAAACTAAGCGGCAGCAGATTCCGCGCGCCCGCCGTCGCTTTCGTTACATGATTTGCGGAAGAAAAAAATCATAACTATTGATCATGGATCGCTATATACATGTTCTTTACACAGTCATCTAGAGGAAACTGCGGGCGATTTTTTGAAGTTAACGTCATACTGCTCTTTTTTGATAATATTTATTTCGGCCTCTGTAAAGTTGAAATTTAAAAATAAAAATTGCGCAACTTTAATTAATTATAACTACTATCAAAATTAAAATAATGCACTGAAACATATCTCATTAAATAAAGCAACTCATGTTTATGATTGTGTTACAAAATGGTTGTGACAAAGTATTTGGGGGCCTGCTGGGAAATTATTAAATGTGATACTCAATACTGCGCGCTGAACAACTTTTAGAAATGTTCGACTTTGACGGTTCATTGTACTTACACAGGTGCACCTAAAAATCTGGAAATTCATTTTTATAAGTTTTAAAGTATTTTTAATAATATGACATTTTTAATTTTCGTCTAATATCAATTTGAGTTTTGCATACCCCCACCACGCCTGAACCTTCGCGGCTCCAAATAAAACACTGTGCGTCGTCGATATTTCACTTTCGTGTGCGCTTGGCGATCGCGTGCTCCCGCCATTTTGGCGTCGGCCATTTTTTTCGGGGGGGTTTAATAAAGGGGTGCCGAGGGTGTGCTTGTATATAACGCTAAATATAGGGTTTTATGGGGGAACCGCTTTTTTTTTTCTACGGCGGCCGGTTGTTATTATGTTAAATGCCACTTTTGTGCCGAATTTAATTATTTAATGTGTTTTCTTTGGGATTTCGCAGCTTTTAGTCTGATTAAATTCTGGATTGAATTTGGGGAAGCTGTGATTGTAATTGCGAATTTGTTAGATTTGATTTTTTTCTTTTTATAAATGTTCCATTGACATTACTCGTAAATTCACAAAGTTAGACAAAGACGTAATCGCAAATTTAATTGATGATTTTTTAATGATGGGTGAGTAAAAATTCATCAATTCAAATCATTAAATTTGCGGTAACGTCTTTGTTTAAAATTAACAACCATGATATTTAGTATTCATAATAAATTAAAGACGACGCAAGCGCCACCTTTTGCCTAATTTCATGTGGCATCGTCAACGATATAAATACAAGAACTAGACAAATACAGGCAACCGACGGTCGATTAGCGTTTCTAAAGACGACATATAATATAGAATACGAATTTTATTCTTAATTTACTTCAAATAGAATTGTCTGCAGAAATAAAGATTTTATATATATTTCATTAAATGATAATTTTTGAAAGAAAAAAAAAATAGTTTAGTATATCATATGTTATACAATTTACACTTTCAAAAATAATTTTTCTAAAATATATAATAAATAAATTAAATTTGTAGAAAGTCGGGTCATCCTCGACACAATAAATATTCAAACAGAAGCGATTGAAAAATTTAAATTCAAGAAAAAATAAAATTCAAGCAGAAACGGTTGAAAAATATAAAATCGACCGAAATTGAAAATGTAAGCGAAAGTGGTGCAAAATTTTTAATCCAAGGAAATTAAAATAAAGAAATTGAATAAAATAAATAAAAATTATTTGAAAATAATTAATAAATTATTTCCTCTTCTGCAACTTTGTCCTTTACAGTTTCTTTCTATCTATGATAATAATAGAGATATATTGATTTCAAAAAATTGACACATTTTACTTTTTTCAAAATATCTAGTTACCCTTGACTTTTTCAAATATTTTGAAAGTGTCATTTTATTCGTCTTATAAAACTACACTTCTTTCCCCATTTAACCGTTTTTCTATCTCTTATAGTTTTCGAGATCCCCATAGAGAACATCGAAAAAAACTCACCCTGTATATACAAATCGTGATGTTAAAATAAATAAATATTTTTTTATTAGATTGTACATTTTCTTCGACTGATTTTGAATTAATACATATATAAAAAAATAATGGGTTTTTAATTAATGAGTTTTCTAGCCAATCATTGCAAAATTTCTTATGACTACCCAACAAACAATGAATTTCTAAGAATACCAATTTTGTACACGCTGTTATAGTTTTCACGAAAACCTCCCCCCTTTTCCCTCTAAGTAAAGTTGCCCGAACGCGACGATAAATCCTCATTATATAAACACAAAAGTTATATCAATATCTGAATCCGCGTTCTCCTTGGTTACACTCGCACAATAACCGTAGCTTTTGTGAAGCAGTTTGCCGGCTCGCTAAGGTCGAGCTGTTCCGGGGGGGAAGGGGGGTTCGGCATCGACGTAATCTTCCCGGAATGAGACCTTGAGAGATGTGTTCCGGTCGTAGCAGGCAGGCAGGCAAGCAGGCAGCAGCAGCAGCTGCTTTCCCGCCAAAATCGCTGATTGGCCGACGTTCGGCACCGGGCTTTGTTGTAAAATATGCAACAACTGTCCGGTGGCTGAAAAGCGACAGGCAGGCTTTTATTTCGCCCCGATTTATGATTACAATATGCACAATCAACGTTTTGAAAAGGAATAAATAAAACAGTGTGGAATTTGTTGATGTTGCTCGTTTCTCTATGATTACGTTTTTTTTTTGTTCAGAAAAAATACTTTTGATTCATTTACATTCAAATTTAATGTTTTAACTTATTTATAAAACCATTTATCCTGGACACAACCAGGAAATTGAATTGAACTAACCCTCGAGTGTATGAGCTACATTCATGTAGTGACAATATCAGATTCGGTATTATTCACAATAAAGAATTTTACGTTTGCTGATAATAATAATCTATATTAACAGTTATATAAAAAAAAAATTAAATAAATAATAGAAATCCAATATATATCAAATATATATTAAATAAAAATGATTTGAAAATAATTAATAAATTATTTCCACATTTATCTCTGTGACTTTTGACTTACGTAAGTACGTTAAACAAATGCACATTAAAACAACTACTTCCCGGGAAAATACCCACGCCGGACATTGAATTACATAATGTACACCTGCTGCTGCATATCAATAAAATATTGCATAATGCAACAAAATTTTGATCCGAGAAAATTTTTATGTAAAAACAACAAAAATTAACGTTACTTACACAGAGCTAAATGTGGAAATAATTTATTAATTATTTTCAAATCATTTTTATTTAATATATTTAAATAACTGTGACCAAGTAGAATGAATACTGTTTTCTATTTATATATCAAATATGATGGTTTTGACCGCTACTATGTGGTAATTTATGTTACTTGACGTTGAATGACAGAAGAATGTCTATCATTAGACATTTTACATAAAAACAATGTTAACATAATCATATATATATATAATCTTATATCCTTCTACCACATATTGGTGTAGGATAACATAATCATTATAACAGAAATTTACAACTACTTTAAAGTCTGTATTAATCAAAATTATCTACAATTCGATAATGTAATTTACAGCCAACCATTAGGTTTACCTATGGGTTCGTCTCTTTGCCCTCTTCTTGCCGAAATATTCATGGCAAACATGGAAGAGAAAATATTTCAATTAAACATGAAAAAATATGTAGGTTTTTGGATTATATATATAATTAACAATAAATAAAATACAAACGCACAGTATACAAATTACAGAAAACAATTTAATAATAACAGTACTGTACAAACCTCCACATGTACCAAATAAACAACTACAGAATATACTAAAATATTATTTTTTAGTATATTCTGATTTAATTACAAACAATAAAGTATTAATTGAAGACATTAAAATAGAACATTCAAGTATATCTGACCACAGTGCAGTAATAACAGAAATCAAAGAGACAAGAAAACTCAAACCAACATACAAGTATTTTGAAAAAAAAAATAGATCATATACGTATATTGGATGAAATAAAAAAGATAAAAATTAATTCAATAAACAGTTTTCAAGAATTGTCAAAAAATATAGAAGACATAATAGACACCTCTACAACCATACAAGAGATTAAACGAAAAACAGAAAATCCATGGATCGACAAGGAAATAATTAATCAAATAAAGCGCAAAAGAGACACTTGAATAATCCAACAAACGATATAGCAAAAGAGGAGTATTACAAACAAAAATTGAAAAGAAACAAAATGATAAAAACGACCAAAACAAAATACTATCAAAATATCTTCAAGAAAAACAAAAGCGTTAGCAAAAACTTATGGAAAATAATAAATAAAGAAATCCAAGCTGAAGAAAAACATGAAAATCACATAAAGGCAATAAACAGAAAAGATGGAACCTGAACAACTAACAACCAAGAAATCTCCGAAGAAATAAACACATACTTCGCAAACATAGGAAAAGAACTTGCAGAAAACCAAACTTGCTTCTAATATATAAAATAAAAAATCAGAAACCAAATTCACATTAAACAAAAAAAAACATCAATATAAAACCAGAAGAAAATCCAACATTCGAACCAAAAAATGTACAACAGCAAAGCATACCCAAGCATTAACAACAGAATCAATAAGACAATGTAACAAATTAAATGAAGATATTAAAAAACTTAAATATATACCTTTTAAATTTAAAATAAAAAATCTAACCCTAAATAACATCGTCTAACAAACCCAACGGAACATTATACAACATCCTATAAATCCTTCAATACCGCTAGCCCGAGGTGGGAATCAACCTCAAAATATCCCGCGGTGAGGAAGATGGAGGGAACCAGGAATACATTTATAATATATGTAATAATATATATATATATATATATATATATGTATTTTGTAAAAAAAGAATTTCTTACAAAAAAAAAATATGTCGATGATGTGTTATGCTAACACAACATCGATCCAAGGAACATCGAGACAATTAGAAAATTTCTTAGTATTAATTAATCCTAAAATAAAATTTACAATGGAAACCGAAGAAAACCACAAAATAAATTTTCTAAATCTCACAATTACCAATAATAACAATAAATTATAATTTAACATATTTAGAAAACCTACCAGCAATAATTCAACAATTCCATACAATTCAAATCCTCACATATCCTATAAGCTTGCAGCCTACCATTCAATGATCCATAGAGCTTTTAGAATACCTTTATCATAAAAAACAAACAAGTTGAATTAAACAAAATTATAGAAAAGATTTCCCTGCCAATATTATAAAAAAATTGTATTAAAAAACAAGAATACCAACAAGCAATAAATTTAATATACCCGAAGTTGAAAGCACAATTAGACTCGAGTTTTATAACATTAACTAATTTCAACAAAAAAAATAGAGAAAATTGCTCAAATTAAAAAAATATAGGATTTAAAGTTGCTTTCAAACCAAACAACTACTTTTCAATTCAGAAGACCGGATAAATAAAATTAAAAAGTCTGGAGTGTATAAAAAATGCTGCCCCGATTGTAATAGTGTATACGTTGGCCAAACCTCACGAAATGTAGAAAAACGATTCAAAGAACACCATCAAGCATATAGGCTCAACCAAAGCAACAGCGCGGTTTTAAGCCAAAAATGAGCTGAATATAAAATAGGATTTAAAGTTGCTTTCAAACCAAACAACTATTTTTCAATTCAGAAGACCGGATAAATAAAATTAAAAAGTCTGGAGTGTATAAAAAATGCTGTAATTGTAATAGTGTATACGTTGGCCAAACCTCACGAAATGTAGAAAAACGATTCAAAGAACACCATCAAACATATAGGCTCAACCAAAGCAACAGCGCGATTTTAAGCCAAAAATTTGTTTTTCGATAAAACAACGGATCAGTTTGCTACTGCTCTAGAGCCCATTCAACGAAATGACGACGCATATGATTTATCGTGATTTGTAGCTATCAAAATAAATGTGAGTAAAATTATTGATAATTAAGAAATGAAAATTGTACATAACATCAGACTCACAATTAAATAAGAACACATGATCTTGTGATTTTAATTCCTGTAGCAGCTGGATTTTATACGGATGTTGGTCAAAATCTTTACCCAAAATTTTCCACGTAGTTCCAAATCCTGCGACCGACGGCGAATCGATAAATTTTGATCTTTTTCCAAATTCCAAATAAATATTCAACTTTTTAAATTAACAATTGATTAACTAGAAAAAAAATGTCAAAACTGTCAAACTTTAACACTAAAAAAATCGATTATGCAGATTATGTTTATTTATTTATTTATTCAATATGTTCAAAAATTAATTGTCAAATGAACTATCATCGACCATGAAATGTCTGCTTTTAGAAGTGAAAATAGTAATAACAATAATAATGCTTTATTAACGATGGCCATTAAAATTACCAAAAAAGCAAAAAAAATGAATTGTCAAAATTATCAAATGTTAAATTTAAAAATAAATGTATTCTTTTTTCAACATTTGTGTTTTGAAAAAAAATTGACATTATTTTGTTTTTATAAATTAAACATTTAAAAAAATGTTATTTTATTTAAAATTTAAAAAATTCTTAAAAAAGTAACAATTTCTGAGAATTTCACTTTTTTTAGGATTTTAAATCTTTATTGGGAATTCTAAATCGACACAAAATTTGTTAAAAACGACGAAATTACAAAAAAGTTGAAATTTTAAAAAAATTACAGAAGATGAAGAAATATCAGAAAAGTGAAATCTACCAAAAATTTTCTGTCATTAAAAATTTCAAAAAATGACAGTAATGAACGAAAAATAATCAAATTATGTATAAAAAATGTCAATTACTTTTTCTTTGCGATTGCCAGGAAATCAATCACTAATTTACACACATTTTTTAACATTTTCTTAAAAACATAGCTCATTTTTCGAAAATCCAATTTCTTTTTAATAAATATAATTTGTTTTCTTCTTATATAATTATATCATTAATTTGTATTACTGTTTGTAATATTTTTGTAAAAAAAGGAAATTCCGTTAATAAATTAAATTAAAATAAACATGTTTACTTTAAAGTAATATTTTTTATTTTTGTTTCAGGAGAATAAAAAAAAATATTTCTTTAGATGCTCGTTGCACCAGATTCTTGATTAAACCAAAGTAATACGCTTGAATTCGGTTTGATTAAGAATGTGGTGCAACAACTAGCATCTAAAAATACAATACACACAGCCTGTTTGAAACCAAGGCTGAATCAACAACAAATTAGCAACAATCCTGCGGGCAACTCAAACAATGACGAAACAACTCTCCATTTTCTGTGTCATCGCGTACGAATCCTGTAAATTAAAAACCCGCACGAAAAAAAATGATAAATAAACATCCGGAAAACAAATATTTTCCTCCAATTAGTTCCAGTATGCCAGTGCTCGGCATCAAAAAGGCTACATCTGTGGATCAGTTGATGGATGGGCAATTAAAAATAAATTAGAGAACGGTTTCGCAATTCGACAAGTGGTCTTATCTCGGCCTCGCCGTTCGCGGGCTCCGTTTCTAGGCGAAATTAAATAATAATGTAACAGTTTAGAAGTGTGTCAGCGCTGCGTGTACGCGACCCAGAAATACGGACGAAAATAACTGTGCACGCTGTGCTGATCTTTCGTCTTTAATATTTGTTTCATTACGAGAAATTTATCTTTAATGTTGATTTTATTAGGGGAAATTAAGGTCTGTTTCTTTTTTTTTGTTATTATGGGATTGCCTGCTTTGGAATATATAACGTGATTTCTAGATTTAACAAATTATCCCTAGAAGTTCTGTCACCAAAAATAATTTGGTGAATACGAGAAATTATATTAAATATTAATTTTTAACATGAAGAACGAGACATAGACAGGCTGAAAGACCTCTGGTCGATAGCTGATTCATTTAATTCTATCTATTATTGTACATACATATACACATTTGAATAAAGATGGTTAGTTAGTTATTAATTTTATTATAGGAAATTAAAGACTGTATTTTTTGTTATTATCCTACACCAATATGTGGTAGAAGGATATAAGATTATATATATATATATTTTGTTATTATGGAAAGACTGTTTCCTGTTTTGTTATTATGAAAAATTAGGGACTGCTTAACTTTTTGTTATTATGAGATTATTTGCTTTGAAATATGTAACGTGATTTCTGAATTCACCAAATTATCTCTTGTTGTTGTGTCACCAAAAATTATTTGATGAATACGAGAAATTCTATTAAACACTAGCAGCTGGTACTCGTTCTTCAAACAGGAACTTTCTAGAGCAAAGAAAATATTTTTTGTAAATACTTATGGTCGTCAAATCTCAAACAGAATGCGATGCGTCCCTAGTTCTCAAAAAGTGCTATAATCTAACAGAAAGAAAAATAAAAAAACAGGCAGAATTTTCCAGCCTATTTGGATTTTTCGCGAGTTACGATTATATACAGGGTCCTGCATCACAGCTCCCGTCTTCGATAGCTCAGTTATTAATTAAGTTAGGACTTTGAAATTTTGGAAACTTTATTTGGATCCTAGGACACACTTAAGGAAAATATTTTTGATTATACAAAAAAAATCCCAATCGCAACTAAATCCCAAAAAAGAGTTACGACATGATGATATATCTTTTTGAATTAAATCGAAGACGGGAGCTGTGATGCAGGACCCTGTATATAATCGCCAGATGCAAGTTGATGTCGCATATACTGATTTCTCTAAGGCCTTTGACAGGTTGGATCACAGCTTGCTCCTCTCCAAACTATCTAAGTTTGGTTTCTCAACATCTTTGTGCAAGCTAATTCATCATTATTTGGTCCAAAGACGCCTGTTTGTAGAGTATGATGGATACGGATCTGATACATTTCAAGTAACGTCTGGGGTTCCTCAAGGTTCAGTTCTAGGCCCCTTTCTCTTTAATATATTTATCAATGATCTTGTAAACTTTATTGATACTGATTGTCTTTTGTTTGCAGATGACTTCAAAATTATATAACCAATTAAAACAATCGATGATTGTCGATCAATGCAAGACGACTTAAATCGAATACATCAATCGAATATCAATTCCATTCTGCACTGCTAGTTTGATCATTCGTTAGTGGAATCAGTGAGAACCTAACTGTTGTGCCTTTGGCTAGGTTTGCATCATTTAATGAATTTATTGTGTCTTCATTAGCTTAAGGGTGCGGTTTAGTAGAAAGAGATGGCTATACCATTATTGCCAGTTAGTAATTCGAGTTAGATTGCTGTTGTGATCAATGAACAATATTGTATTATACATTATAGTAATCTTAAAGCAGGCAGCATTTTCGCCAGATAAATTAAAATGGATTGTTATAATTAGATTTTATAGAAATCAATTATGAAAGAAATAATGAAAATCACTTTTATGTCAAATTTTTCATGTATTGTTTTAGGAACAGAAACGTTCTTACTGACAATTTTAATGATTTCACTAAATTCTTTCTTTCCCTTTTTGCTTTAGATTCATTACCCCATTAATTTTTAATGATTTCACTAAATTCTTCATTAAAATAGCTTTACATTCATTACCTCATTAATTTCATTATATCTTCCAATTTTGTATTCTAAGAACTAGTGAATTTGAGTGATATGTAATAATTGACTGTTTATTTTTAATCAGGCCGATATTTTTCTACCTAACATGTAAAAAATGTAAGTATATATTCACGTTATTAATTCAGGAACCCGACTCTTTTTTTATTAATGATTATTTTTACTTTAGTACATAGCTATCTCTTTCTGCTAAACCGCAACCTTAAACTGGACTTCCAGAAAGTGGTGGATCGATATTCTTCAAACCAGTTAACACAGCTTCTTCATACACATTGGATTTTTTTAATATGTGTGGCAACATTATTAAAGCTGCGGATACTGATATGATTTCTGTGAATGTATTGGCTAGATTACAGCAAAACGTTCTACGATCTAAGAAAATCTATTGTAAATCATCTCAGATGACTAGCTCTAGCTTCGTCTTTTGATTAAATTTATTATTCCAGACATCAAACTTTTCATCAAGAATGTGTTGCAACGAACATTTAAAAATGTTATTACAATATTTCTTGTATGGCTAATAACAGTGGACTTAGGTTTCCTCTTTATCTCACTCCTTGCTTTGTTGTAAATTCTTCTGATTTTTTTTTTAATTTTTAACTATTGTCACATTCCCATTTTCTTTATATATCTTTTGGTTGCTCTTATTTATCTATCTATTATTCCATACATCAAACTCTTCAGAATGATCAGGATTGTGTTGCAACGAACATCTAAAAATTTTATTATAATATTTCTTCTATGGCTAATCACAGTGGACTTATGTTTCCTCTTTTTCTCACTCCTTGTTTTGTTGTAAATTCTTCTGTTTTTTTTTATTATTATTATTTTTAGCTATTGTCACATTCCTAGTTTCTTTATATAACTTTTGGTTGCTCTTATTTAGTTTTTTGTTGACAGTCAATTTTTTCCAATTAATTAACTACTGAAGATGGAAACAGCTTCAGAAATGTATTTAGTTCAATAAAAAAATAAGTATTTAAAACAACATGAAATATTCTTTGAAATTGCAAATAGGTGAATCCTTTCGATTTCTTTTATTCATTTTTTTGTATGCATAGAATATTCCGTGAAATTAATCAACCACAATCGCCCCATTTTCCCTAAAACAATGCCCATTAACGAAACGGGCACAATTACATTAGGAGAGGTCCCTTTTCCAGGGAACAGGCCGGAATTTAATAAAGTAAATTAAATGATAAATATTGAATGCGCGCCGGGCTAATTAGGAAATAATTCAGCGGGCTCGACAACAAAGAGCGTTCCAGCCTTGTCCTAATTCTCACATCTTTATAGAAGAATTTTGTCATGTACATGACAAAAAAAGCGAATTATGTGAATTCTGTCACGCACATAAAAATAAAAAATAATACGCGATTTGTGTGAATTTTGTTACACACACAGAAATAAAAATAAGTGAATTGTGTGAATTCTGTCACGCGTACAAATAATAAATACTTATTTTTTTATTGAACTAAATATATTTCTGAAACTATGCTTCCATCTTCAGTAGTTAATTAATTGTTTTTTTTAACCTTAGAAAAAAATGGTTGTCAACGAAAAACTAAATAAGAGCAACAAAAAATTATATAAAGAAACTCCTAGTTTGTGTGATAATAGCCAAAAAAAAAAAATTCTGTCACGCGCACAAATAATAAATACGCGATTTGTGTGAATATTATTGCACGCACAGAAACAAAAAAGCGAATTGTGACACAAAATCAAAAATTAATGAGAATTACATACTTCACTTCGCCGCTTTTATTAATTTTATGAAATTTCACACAAATCGCCAATACTTATATAAAGTGTTAGGTAGGCTTGCGGCAAAAATTGAAGGGGGCTGATCGAACGATGCAACTGGAACAGAAAGTGCTGGACATAATAAAGAAAGATCCTGGTAGCATGGGCAAGGGGGACGGTCGTGCCTTCGCCCACCCCTTCCCTGGATTTTATCCCTAAAGTATTGCAATTTGGCATCCTTGAGTGTTTGGTAAATCTTGTAGATTTTTTTCAAATTTAGCCGAATGTTTACCTAACACTATCTATAAAAATAAGCGAATTGTTATGTTACGTGCTAATTTTATCCCAGAATTAGATACTTTTTGTTTTCAATTAATTTGTGGATGATATTCCGGGAGTGTAAAAGTATTGTGTAAATAAATGTTATTTAACGTCGAAATCTTGTAGATTTACCAGTGTTTCCGGACGAAATTCTATCCTTGCTTGTTCAATCGCAGCTCTTAGGCTATTTACATTACTGTATTGCGTCTTATTTCGTACCGGCACACCCCACACATTATCTACAGGATAGACCTGGGCCCCAAGAGTTTTAAATAAACGCTTGAAAAAAAGTTGCTCCCCCCCCTGATTAATTTTCTGATGGCGCCAATGCCTGGTAGTTCTACACAAAAAATTGAAAATACTTTGAATTTAAATCATTGGACAGTTTGGAAAATTCTTAAAGCCAATTTATTGTATCTATACAACATTCAACGCGTTCAGACGCGTTCATATTACCCAGACTATCTGAAGTCATTGGTTTACACTACTCCAGTCGAGAATTTGGACGACTTGTGAAATCGGATAATTGTTGGGTGTAGCGCAATTAAAAACAACCCTGATGTGTTTGAAAGAGTTTGGTAATTAATGACGAGAAGATTGGCTTATATCCAGACTGGAGGAAGTAATTTCATACATTTATTGTAGATTTACATGTACTTTTTGATAATAAAATGTTGTTGCTTTTATTCACCATATATCTTTGAAATAAAGGTTTTTTTTAAAAAAAAAAACATCATAGTACAAAATATTCTTAGATTACACCAAATCTCCTACAAATTTAGCCGAATTCTTACCTAATACCATCTATAAAAATAAGCGAATAGTTATGTTACGTGATTTTATCCCAGAATTAGATACTTTTTGATAATAAATTGTTGTTGCTTTTATTCAACCTATATCTTTGAAATAAAGGTTGTTTAAAAAAAACATCATACTACAAAATATTCTTAGATTACATCAAATCTCCTTCAAATTTAGCCGAATGTTTACCTAACACCATCTATAAAAATAAGCGAATCGTTTTGTTACGTGCTGATTTTATCCCAGAATTAGATACTTTTTGTTTGTACTTTTTGATGTTGTTGCTTTTATTCAACCTATATCTTTGAAATAAAGGTTGTTTTAAAAAAACATCATACAAAATATTCTTAGATTACACCAAATCTCCTTCAATTTTTTGCCTAACACCATCTATAAAAATAAGCGAATCGTTATGTTACGTGCTAATTTTATCCCAGAATTAGATACTTTCTGTTTTCAATTAATTTGTGGATGAAATTCCGGGAGTTTAAAAAGTATTGTGTAAATAAATGTTATTTAACGTCGAATGAGTTTGGTTCTACGTATGCACGTACACGCGAGCGTTAATTACATGGATTTTTCCAAGGTTGTTAGATTATTTCTATCGTGTGTGTGTTGGCAAATGTGCACGCTATCATGCTGGCGCTATTGGTCAATATTTCTTTCTTTTCACACAAATATGATATATGTTGCTTTTAATTTTTCTATTGCAGGAGTTTTTATTTTATGAAAACTCAATTTCACTGGAGGAATTAAAACAGAGAAATGTTTCAATTTCACAATAATTACTAAACACTGCTGCATTTTTTTTTTCTATTGTAGACATTATTAAATTATATAACTCCATTTGATTATAGGAATTAAGATTCAACTCTGTTAGTTTAATTAAATTAAACACAAAGAATTAACCCAAATATTCCTTCAAAATACAATTTTTCTACTTTTACTATTTTTCATTTCATTTCATCAAATAATACAGACTTTGATAATAATATTAGTGATCATGTAGACAATGACAAGAACAAGACAGTGACAGGCTGAAAGACCTATGGTCGATAGCCATTTCGCAATATGTTACATATATGTTAATTTTTAATTCTTTGTGTTATTTTTTAAATTAGGTTATATGATTTGTTTACTTTTACCTGGTCTGTGATTTCATCTGTGATATATTATTGTTTAAATCATTATATATACGTGTTTGCTAATTTATTTAGGTATTGATTTGTTTATTTAGTAATTATTTTATTTTATCAATATTTATTTATAATTTATCTATTTAGTTCAATTTTTATGGCATAATTTATTTGTTTAATATCACTGAGATTACCGTTTCTTGATATTTCAATTATTTTTTTCATTGCTTGAGTCGATCACTTGGGTTAAATTTTTTTTCAGTTTCCGCTACTGATATTAAAATATGTTATATATGTAAAATTGTATTATTCTGTTTATATGTGATTTACAGTCATGCTATTTATCTAAACATTTTGAATATTGTTATTATTCTGTATAAAGGTGGTTTACCGTAAATAAATGAATTGAATTGAATATGTATTATAAATAAATAATAATTATGTAAAACACACGAATAAAGATGTATTTATATATATAGAAAAAATTTGAAAATAATGAATTAATAAATTATTTTACCTTTAACTACTGTGACATTATGACTTGTAACATAAGTAATAATGTCACAGTAGCTAATTTAACAAATGTCCAAAAATAGACATTTGATGTTGCATAACAATAACATATAATTTCTTTTAGTTTCGCACTATTTACTCTGCAATTTTTTTATTGCTTGCCTTTTTATTTTATGAAAACTCCATTTCACTAGAACAATTAAAACACAGAACTATTTTAGTTTCACAATAATTATTTTCTAGAAAACGCTGCTGCAATTTTTTCACCACACAGGAACAACACCACCGTTAGCGTAATTCATGCTGTAACGTACAGGTAGGTTTGCATTCATCAATATTTATTTATATTTGGTAGCATGGAAAATAAAGAGCGTCTCCTATTCCTCCTAGCAGAATCTAGATTTAGTTGTAGTTTCTAGAACCAATTTATTCAAGCGTTTATTGTAGCTTTTGTTGGCCTTAAAATTTGGCCAATTAATTACAATGTTTAAAATTTTATAATATATTTAAAAAAAATACAGTGATCGCGCCAAATTAAAATCAAACCATTCCAATCATTTGACCAAAAACAGTTTACACCCAATTAGAACATATTTCTCGAAAAGATTGTTTTAGGTAGGTAGTTCTTCGAGATAGAAGTTTGAAATAAATCGATTTTTTCTAATTGCCCATCCATCTCAATATCCACAGATGAAGCCTTTTTGATACCTAGCATTGGTTGATACTGGAACTAATTGGAGTAGCATAGAAATAATTTTCAAGATATTTATTTATTTTTCGTGTGATTTTAATTTACAGGATTCCTATGCGACCAACAATACCTTAACACATTAACTTTCCTTTTAACAGATTTATTCCTACAGCTCTTGTAAGAATATCTGTGTCTATACTGGAGGCTCGTAGAGTAGTGACAATCTTTCATATTTACAAAAATGTTACAATAAAGAAATATAAGGACAGAGAGACAAAGTACAAAGTGTGCAAATTATGTTTATATTTGAAACAGAAAATATTTGTTTTCCTAATGATTATTTATTTTTCGTGTGGGTTTTTTAATTATAGGATTCGTACGCGATGACACGGAAAATGGAGAGTTGTTTCGTCATTGATGACTTGCCCGTAAAATTGTTGATAGTTTGTTGATGATTCAGCTTTGGTTTAAAATAGGCTGTGTACATTGTATTTTTTAGATGGTCGTTGTTGTCTTAATCAAAACCGAAGTCAAGTGTATTACTTCGATTGTGCAACGAATATCTAAAAATTTTATTAATAATAAAAATAATAATATTTATTTTCCTTCCAGTACATAAATTTCATATTTATATAATAAGTAACAATGAGTAATAGTGACGAATGCACTTAAAAATTTGAGATGTATATATTGTAAATAAGATGGGACCTAATATGGACCCTTGAGGGACACCTGTTAATATGGGTTTAAAACAACAAGTAGAGTTGAGTTTCACTGCCTGGTAGCGCCCGAGTAAGTAGCTCTTGAATAAATTTATAGCGGATATATCAAGGCCAATATAATGGAGTATAGAAATTAAGATCATAGGATTTAGAGTGTCAAAGGCTTTACTGTAGTCTAATGCGGTGATAAAGCCTTTATCCGTAGCTTCTAGAATGTCATCTGTCACTTTCAGAAGAGCTGTAGTACAGCTATGGCCTTCTCTAAAACCTGATTGAACTTCAGGTAATACTTTATAGTACACTAAATGTTTTTTTCAATTGATTACACATAATCGTTTCTAGGATCTTAGAAAGAGAGGGCACAATACTAATTGGTCGTAGATGACAAAGTAGAGTTGGATTTTTATTCTTGGGTAAAGGTGTAATCACCGATTTCTTCCATGACTCTGGAAATACACCCTCCAATGGACAGGTGTTAATTATATTAGTTAAGAATAGTAACAAAAATGGACAACACATTTTGATAAGTTGAATATTTATATTATCAGCACCTCGAGATTTAGAAATAATGGTGCTAATAATTTATTCTAAAATGTTTTCATTCATATAAATAGAAAACAGTATTTATTCCACTTGGTCACAATTATTTAAATATATTAAATAAAAAATGATTTGAAAATAATTATTTCCACATTTGTTTAACGTACTTACGTGAGTAAGTCAATAGTCACAAAGCTAAATGTGGAAATAATTTATTAATTATTTTCAAATCATTTTTTATTTAATGTTTTCATTCTCCTGGAATAGTATGATATCGCTAACGAGGAAGAAAAGACTCAGAGTACAAAATCCTAAGTTTAAAATTAAGGAGGCCCAGTCTCCCACTATGCTACTGAAGACAGTCCAAGTGAGCTACTCTTCATCTTTGGCATTGGGGAGGAAGACAGAAAAAAAAAGACAAGGGGTATCGAAGGTTTTCCGCCTACGTAATGAGATTCAGGAACTCCAGCAAAAAGAGAGTAAAAACAAGTCTGCCAAAAATTTCGGGTGTTGTCAAAAAAAGCAAATTGTGTGAATCCTGTCACACAAAATCAAAAATAAACGAGAATTCCGTACTTCACCGCGTTTATTAATATTATGAAATTTCACAGGCACTATATTGTAGATTAACACTAGATCCTTGGGTGACAGAAAACCTAGTCTCCCAGACAAGTTACCACGGAATGTCCGCGTGTTGTTGTTTTTAATATTCCGCCGGACAATTGTTTTCACAATCGTTAAATGAAAACAGACGAGGCTTTGTGTATAGTATGCTATGCTTTACTTTTCTAGGAGAATGTGTTCTATAATATTTTTTTTAGAATATATTGACCATGGTCAATATACTTCTAGCTGTATTACACTTACATAAATTTATAATTTATTTTTCTACTACTACAATATCTTTATTCAAAGTTATTTGTTTTACATATATTTACAATATTTTATGGTATATTTGTTTCTTTCTTGCTTGCTTGAACAGGCTATCGACCTATGGTCTTTCCGCCAGTTATTTTTCTATTTATATTTATATTACGAATTTATACGAAAAATCTTATGTTTGTAAAACAGCCCTAATATAATAACAAGCAAAAAGTAAGTAATATATTATAATTGTTTTTTTTTTAAATGCGTGTAAATAATCGGTTCATTATTTTAATTCAACCAACTCTAAGAAAGCCACGAACAGTATCGGTGGTTGTGTTGTGTTGTGTTCGCAGATCTGGGACAGATATTGTGTTTCAGTGGGTGTACGTGCCCGTATTAATTGCAATTGGAATGAATACTCGGTGAACTACTACTCCAATTAATTGCTGCATGACTCACATACATGCACATACAATTTATACGGTACCGGTTGTCGGTCGTTCATATTTATCCGGCGGAGTAATCTTAATTGGATGTAATTCCAGAAACGGCATCTCGATAATCTTGACGCGATTTTCCAGCAAGTCCGATGACATAAGAAGCCGCATCGCCGGAATTACTCCAATAATTGCGTGGATGGATAAAAATCGATACAGGTTTATTATATACAATGTTGATTTCTTGTAAAATAATTAATATACAAATAAATAAAAATTAATAATAACAATAATATCTTTATTAATGGAAAATCCTTTTAATTTCAAGTAAATATAATTATATTATATTATATTATATTATATTATATTATATTATATTATATTATATTATATTATATTATATTATATTATATTATATTATATTATATTATATTATATTATATTATATTATATTATATTATATTATATTATATTATATTATATTATATTATATTATATTATATTATATTATATTATATTATATTATATTATATTATATTATATTATATTATATTATATTATATTATATTATATTATATTATATTATATTATATATATATATATATATTGGATATATTGGATGGTTGAAGCCATTACTTTGTGATACATGTTTAAATCAATAAGGTATTTTTTTTAAATTAAACACTTTGCTGGTATCACTTACAATATAATTGGGTGTAAATATAATAGAAATATCCGAAAACCCCTGTTATTATTAATTTTTTTATTTACCTGGCTAAAAGACTCCCCTTCCCCAGTTACTCCTGCGATTGAAAATATTAAAAAAAAAGAGATTTTACGCAGTAAAAGTAACCAACCCTTATTAGGCGTTTAGCATCACTTCCTACATAATCAGGTCTGTGTTTCGGAATGCAAAAAGTTGACCAAAAAGTAGTATATTGTCAAAATGTATGATTTTGTAAGTATACCAGTTCAAATATTGTGCAGTGTATAAACTTAACAAGAATAAATATTGTGTTAGTCTGTCCGGGCTGTCGACCTGGGGTCTTTCTGCCCTGTCTGAATTTACGGCGATTTGCAATAAAAGTATCTGTAATGATTTTATGAATGTTGAGGAACGGATGAGTGTATTTAAAAGGGATATTTAAATTTCTATGGAACCAAAATTTTGTCAGGAGAGATTTGTTATAGGGATTCTTTGCAATTTTTTGGGATAGGTTTATTAAGCGTTGGGATATGGGAATGATTTGAATTGTTTCATAGAGGTTTTCGTTAGAAGAATTTTGAGTGCCTAAGTCTTAAGAGTATTCTCAGAGAGGTTCTTTCGGCAACTTGGATATGATATATAGGGATGATGCATTGATTTGGGTAAAGAAATTGATTTATATATTTTGATTCCAATTTTTAAACTTATGCCTTCTTGTTTATAAGTAAGAAATCTAAAATTCCAAGCCCTTACTTGTATTTTGAATTGGTTAGAAAGGATGTGGGGTTTAAAGAAGAGTTTGGAGTAAAAAAAAGCCTAGATATTTGCATGTATAGAAAGGGGAAATTGTAACGTTATTGATAGAAATTGTGGGGAGTCGAGTTTTTTTTTTTTTTGATGTTTTTTTTTTAATTTTATTTTATAGATGTTTTACACATATGCACATTTTTGTTTCTTTATATTACATTCCCTATAATTAGATTTATTTTCTGTTGGGAATAAAAAAATAAAAAAATGCAATTAATTAATTAATTGTAATTTGGAAATGGAGATTCCGTTAATAAAGTAAATTGAAATTAAATTAATATTTCTTGAATAACTTTCTCACTAAAACATGTGATTTCTTTCACTTGGACGTAAGTATTAAAATATTATTATTAAATTATTAATAAATTAATATTAAATAAAGGGCAAAAAGTAAATATTAATGTTATATTATTTCGGATTATTTGTATAGTCAAAATAAATATAAATTAAATTTAAAAAAAAAATATTGAAAATTATTAATGTAACGGGATGAGGAGAGGAGGGGTAATATTTTTTTCAAGCCCAAAAGTAGTTTATAAAAAAAATAGTGCGTTCAGAATGAAAGAAACAACTGCTTTAAACTTTATTGCGTTTTATCTTAGCCTTCAAATTAGACTCAGTTAATTGATCAGTCTAATTAAAGGTTAAATGTGTGGTCCTTTGATCAGGACATCACTTAAACATCACTTAATGACTGCAAATAACTGCAAAGCTTGAATTATTGACAGGCATTAATTCGTTTACATTGACGTCCAGATTAATTTTTGAAAAATAAAATGCTCCTACAGGTCGATTAATATTTTAAAATATGTAAAAATCAAAAATTATCCCATCTAATTTTTTTGACATATTTCGGCAAAAATGCGAATTTTTATCTTATTTCTTATGTATGGGACATGCATAAATTCCTAATTTTATTTTTTAGTGGATCATCCATCTTTCCAGAATATTTAAAATAAAAAAAATACCTCATCCATAATTTTGGATATGTACATCTTTATTCCTTACAAGTGTGGTTTAACAATTTTTTTAACATTTTTAACAATTTATTTAAACTTTAAACAAATGTCCTTGCAATTCACTATCAGCCAATTTTGGAGATATTTTTGGTTTTAGGCAATATTTCGTCTTATTTCTTGTATATGGGAAATACAAAAATCATAAATAGAAAAGAGTATTCATTCACTTGGTCACAGTTATTTAAAAATATTAAATAAAAATGATTTGAAATTAATTAATAAATTATTTCCACATTTAGCTCTGTGACTCGGATCAAAATTTGTTGCATTATGCAATATTTTGTCGATGTGCAACAGCAGGTGTACATTATGTAATTCAATGTCCGGCGTGGGTATTTGCCCGGGAAGTAGTTGTTTTGATGTGCATTTGTTTAATGTACTTACGTAACTTAAGTCAAAAGTCACAGAGCTAAATGTGGAAATAATTTATTAATTATTTTCAAATCATTTTTATTTAATATACAAAAATCATAATTTAATTTTTTGAGGAACAGATTCGTAAAATATAATGAAACACTTTTACTCTTTTCTTCACATATTTTATTTTTAATACCAGATGTATATTTCGATCACGATGCGAACATATTCAACGGATTCGTAAAACTTTCTGTATATGTTAATTACATTTCCCTCTTTTGGAATACACAAAGAAAAAATTGACCCCATCAATAGTTTTTCAGATATTTTTTTTAGAGTTGTTTAATATTATATATACTGTGAAGAATTTCTTTCACCGGCCATAGCATTGGAAGTATGGAGTGCCCGTAAATCAGTGTCTTTGTCATCAGTGTTACATTGCGGCAAAATTCGTCATTTCACCACCATCTTCCAATTCATCATATCTCTCCAAGACATAGACCCTTAAATGGACATTGGCTGTTGTGATCCTAGATGACAAAGAAAACAGTGACGTTCAACAACACAATAGCGATAAAATACGACAATGGCAATAAATGAAAAAAAAAGCGGACTGAAAGACCATTATTGGTCGATAGCTGATTGACAAGTAAACTTTACAAAATATATGACATATTTTTTATATAATTTATTATTTATTTATTTAACGGGAATTTAATCTTCATCTCATTTGAAAGCATCTTTTATGCCTAATTTACCTTTATCAACATATATCGAAATAAAAAAAAATCATACTGATTAAGATAACTGTAATTGTAACTTATTTTACTCCAATAATTGCGTGGATGGATATAAATCGATACAGGTTTATTATATAAAATGTTGATTATTGTAAAATAGTTAATAGACAATTGAACAAGAATTAATAATAATAAACGCACTATAACTGGCGCCAGATCGATTTTTTGCATTTTAATTTTAATACATTTCGGTGTTTCATTCAAAAAAAAAATGAACATATTGAGTTCATTTTTTGAATGAAACACTATATATTATTACAAATTTGATTCTAGATATATTTTTTATGTATAAAGACATATTTACGGTAAGGGTTATTGTTTCGTTGAATTAGCCAGTTATATTGTTCCATTTCATTGCATAGCAAATGTAAACACTGAAATTTCATAAATGTCATAAATATACCCATAAATTATAAACAGTACATATTTAATTCAATAAAATAAAATAATCAATGTATACATTCAAATATTTACGAAATATAAAAATATTTTAATTTATATTGTTAAAGTAAATTTTTAATTTCCCCACAGTCTGAATTCAATCAAGAATCCTAATTGATCCTAATTACCGCTGCGTCCGCTTGGGAAGTAACGATTGTTGCCCGCTTATTAAATTACCATACAAAGCGGGACGCCGCTGTTACTGTTATTACCCGAAAGCGACGAATGGTTTTCTCACAAATATTCGGAACCTAACAGTACTCGTAATTTATCCATGAACACAATCACATGCCACGGATGGATCGGACAGGATAGAATTGGATGGAACGGGGCACTAACCTTTTCCTTTACAACAATTGACTCGGCTCGGTACGCACTTGTAAGTAATTCCGTCACGTCGGGCTTGAAACAACGCTGACTGTTACGAAATTGTCAAGGAAAGGGTTTTCGACCGAGGAACAACTCATTATTACTTAGACTGAAACAAGAAAAAGCGATGATCTTTTTTCGGCCTGAGTAGCAATTTCTCGTTACTTAGACTGAAAAAAAAAGAAAGAGCTAGGGTCCTTTTTTAGACTGAGTAGTAACCACCTGTTACTTAGACTGAACAAAAAGAAACTGAGGATCTTTATTCAGCTTGAGTAGCAACTCCTCGTTACTTAGACTGAAAAAAAAAAGAAAGAGCTAGGATCATTTTTTTAGACTGAGTAGTAACCACCTGTTACTTAGACTGAACAAAAAGAAAAACCGAGGATCTGTTTTCAGCCTGAGTACCAACTTCTCGTTACTTACACTGAAAAAATAAAGATCTTGGATCTTTTTTCAGCTTGAGTAGAAAACACCTGTTACTTAGACTGAAAAAGGGAAAGTGAGGATCTTATTTTTTTTCAGTCTGAGTAGTACATCCTTGTTAGATTGCAAAAAAAGAAAGAGGGTCAATATAAGGACCTCTTTTGTTCCTAATCTGTATCAATGACTTTCCACATAACATGTTATACACTTCCACAGTGCTCTTTGAAGATGACACAACTTTGTAAGCAATAGATGCAACCTTCAAACAAGCATCAGCAGAACTTAGTGACTTCGGAGTGGTTTAATTGTAATAAATTGAAATTAAATCAATTGAAATCACATTGTCATTGAATCACATTCCCTGCTGGGATTAGTACAAAACTAACATGGGAATATAATGGGATAGCCTTAAAAGGCAAAGGCCCAAAAAAATATTAATTGAAAAGAGTATTCATTCACTTGGTCACAGTTTCATACAGCAGCAAGTGTATATTATGTAGTTCAATATCCGGCGGAGTATTTGCCCAGGAAGTAGTTGTTTTAATGTGCATTTGTTTAAAGTACTTACGTTACCTAAGTAAAATTGTCACAGAGCTAAATGTGGAAATAATTTATTAATTATTTTAAAATAATTTTTTATTTAATCTCGAAAATATATATATTTTTTTGCGAAACTTAAAAAAAACAGAATCACTTGATACGACAAGAACTGCTTTATATTCTTTTATTTACTCCCATATATCCTATGGTATAATTGTATGGAGACACTCCATTATTTTAAATAATATCTTAACATTGCAGAGGAAAACCATTCGAGTAATATCCAGTCTTGGTTATCGTGAAGATTGTCGTAATGTCTACAAAATTCTCAAAATACGTCATGTATATTTATCCTTAAGTGTCTTCTGTACGTCAATAATCATCATAATAATATCTCTATATCAGATCATAACAATTGTTTTCATGACTACGAAACCAGAAACAGAGACCACTTGTGTATCAAAACTTTTCGCTTGATTAAAGCAAAAACTTCCGAATAATTCTACAGTATACGATTTTTTAACATCTTACTAGTGATATCCAAATTTTATCTTTTATATATATTCAACATCTTTATTAACACACAGATGCATACATATATACTTGTTATTATAATATTATTATATATTTTGATTAAATAATCAAAGTATAATTATCTTCAAGTAACTCAATCAATCCAAATATTATTATATATATTATAATATAATACTTATATATTATAATATAATACTTAAAATAAAGAAAACATGAAATAAGGTGATGTAACTGTTACTGTCAAATGACTATCGACCAGAGGTCTTTCTGCCAAGGTTTGTCATTTCTGTCTGGCGTCAGTCATCAATAAGTGAAAGGATGAAATGATAAAATATATTCGGAAATTGTGTTAGGTGGGGTTTTATCTTTTAATTTATTTAGAAATCGCATTAAGAAATATTTAATCAATAGAGCCGGTAACATCTCTCCTCAAATTTGAAGCTTAATTGTAGACTAATTTATTTATTAAGCCTGTAAGTTATTTGGTCTACTATATAGGATTTTCTCCCTGTATAGTAGACAGATTGTCACCAAATTTAATATTTTATATCAATTAATAGTATTATATTTATAAGTATTAACAAGTGTAAAGTAATTATCTTACTAGCACGAATAAACATTTACTTTATTATTTTTGAAAAAAGTGTTATTATTTTTTTAAATATTTACTTATATTTTTTTATCTTTATTGGCAGATTATTTTTAACAAAGTAATAATAATAAATAAATACAATAAATAACTAACATAAAAATAAATTCTTTTGCCAATTGGCTATCGACCGTCGGTCTTTCCGCCTGATTTTGTAGGCGTCTGTCCTTGTCAGTTGCTGTGTCAAAAAGGTTTTGATCGCTAATGTCGTCCATTGTCTTATGAAATGAATTTACTCGTCGTGATCACTAAAGTCATGAAATGATGAAATGAAATCATGAATGGTGATGGTGAAACGTTTACGTTTGGGAGTGATATTTTGGTTTCGGGGAATGCACAAAGGATGTAGGAGATTGTAATTGAGAGGGTTTGAGGCAAATTTTTCGGCTAAACGGGATAGGCGGGTTTCGATATGGGTGACTTTTGTTAGTTCGTAAAGGAGAGGATATTTACTTATATTATTGCTTAAATTTCCATTATATCTTATAGAACCATATTGTATTTCTTTGCATATTTCTGCAACAAATATTGTTAATATAATAAGAGCTTAGAAACTAGTGCACTTTTGTGTTTATGGTTATTCAGAAATATGCACCGGCTAAAATGTTTCGTGTTTGACTGCACCGGTCTAGTTATAGTTCTATTTCCGGTTGCGAATGGGGCCGCTTGCGCAAGTTTTGGAAAGAAAATATACGCGCACCGAACTGGACTGGAAATACAATAATAAATATTCACGAAGGTGAAGAAATTGCAAAAATTTAATTTGCAATTATCAAAGAGTTTTCACGCAAAGCTATTGGAAACATCATTGCAAATCGATATGCTCGAGGATTTTTTTATAGGAAAAATTACTGAATTTATTAATGGAGATAATTGTCTTACTTATGATAATGTTAAAGGACTCTAGCTCTGGAAGCATTGGAAGTGCAAGTAACCCAAAATAACTGGTCCAAATAATAATTATATATTTACAAAAAATCAATAACAATAATAATATAATTTTCTTAAATTTAATTTTGCATAATTTGATTTTTTTTTAGTTATATAGTTGCATGAAATAATACCAATAAAGGTATTTTTTTAATTTTGTTGTACCATAATCTAGCGTTTGGATAAGTGGTGATCATTCCGAAACTAATGAGACCAATGTGCTCAAAAAGCAAAGCCCGATGAAGACAGATGAACAGGTATTGTATTTATTTATACAGAGTTTTTGAATTGGATTTTGTTGTTGAGATTTATCTCATATATTTTTCTTATTATGCTGTAAGGAAAATGTTTTGTTTTTTTCAGTTTAATTGAATTTGTTCCTTTCATTATAAACGTACTGTATATTTGAGATAAAAAGAAACACATTTGAAATAAAATAAAATGTAATTCTGTAAATTATACGATTCACAATATTCTTAATTTAAAGAATTGATTGATTTACGTGATGTTTTTTTTTTCATATAGAAAGTTGTATTCACTTTTGTAAAAATAACTTCCTTTATATTTTGTTCGCTGCGTATGTTTAATTTCTTTTCCAGCATGAGCAATAAAGTAAAATATATTTTTAAACGGAATAAAGCGTGATGTTATCAACATTCACAATTCCGTCCCTGAATGAAATTTATATCATTTACCACCTACGAGCAAACAACAATAAAACATAAACACGCGCTAACAACTCGGGCTAGAAAAGGAGTCAAGGTTTGCACCTTGAGCCACTAAACGCATTAAATTAATCCACCTCCGACTGTGAAAAATATTAGATACAAAAGGAAATAAACCCACATACATAATAATCAGAAAAAAATAAGAGTTAAATTGCGATTGCGTAAGGAGGAAAATATAATATTACTAGTAATAATCTTCCTGAATTAGGCAGAAAGACCGACGGTCAATAGACGTTTTCTAAAGATACTTACAATGAATTGTAGAAATTTTCAATGTATATATAATTTAACATATGTATATAATTTAAATTTAATTAAATACAAAGTGGAAAAGAAATATGGAGGTACATCCGTAGCTGTGCCTACCTAGGAGAGCCGGGAATAAGGCGATGAACGGTTTTGTTTAATGCGAACTGGCACTTAGAACATTTTCATGGAGTATTGCACGTGCAACAGCAAAGATGGCTGCAACACCAGTAGTTCTCTATCAAAACCAGCAATCATTATCACTTTCAGTATATTACTCTTATCTTTATTACATAAAATCGCATGATGATAATTTCTCACTCTATTTCTAATTTTTCAGACTTGAAAAGTGCCTGACTAGTTGTAAAAATATCTCAAATTATATATGTTAGTCAACGCAATAATCTTTATATGTATTAACTTTTTAAGCTGAACTGAGCACAAAGCCTTTTATTGGTGATTAAATGATGCATTCGTCCATTTTTTTTTTCATTTACTTTAGAGTATATTTTGTACTATGATTGTTTTTATGAATGTTTTTTTTATAAGAGTTAATTTTATACACGTTTTTTTAGGAGTATAATAAAAATTAACAACAATTTTAATATCTCTGTTGGGATTTGAACCCACGTCCCCCGATTGCCGTATAATATAATATAAGAATTATATTGTTAATTTACTTTATATAGAATTGTCTGCAGAAATAAAGATGTCAAATTATAACAGAACTAAAAATATGAAAGGAAAAAATAACATTTAATGTATAAATTTAAAAAAAAAAACAATATTTATAAATATATCGCCAGCATTTTTGTAGACTACTTTAAAACTGCATTTTCAGAAAAAAAAAACAGCAACGATGTACGACAATTCCTTCTACAATTCTGTCAACTCCTGGTACTCGCCCTTCTCAAATCATCATAATCCTTACCCTACCAATGACGAAATAACGGACGATGAGTACTTCACAGTTCTACATAAAGGAAAAATCGCATCATCCGGTTATGATAATGTTCCCCGATCCATCCTCAAATCACTTCCTAAAGAATGTATTTCTTCATAATCAAAATTTTTAACTTCCTGTACAAATCCCAATCCTTCGCCTCAGGAATGGAAGCAAGGCTTAATAATTCTAAATAAAAACAACGATACATCTGACGCATGGAACTACTATCAAATAACCTTGCTCCCTGTCCTTGGAAAAATCTTCCAATCTATCCTAAAAAAACCAAATTCAATCTACGGTTTCCCAACACATCCCTCCTTACCAATTTGGATTCCTTGAAAAGAGAACTACTGGTGTTGCAGCCATCTTTGCTGTTGCTCGTGCAATACTCCATGAAAATGTTGTAAGTGCCAGTTCGCATTAAACAAAACCGTTCATCACCTTTTATTCCCGGCTCTCCTAGGTAGGCACAGCTACCTGGAAAAGGCGTTCAACCGAGTGAGAAGAGAAGACATATGGAAAGTGTTAGATCAAAAACACTACCTCTTTCAATTCTAACATATATTTGTCAAACTTACCACATTGAAAACAAAAAATCCTTGACATCCAGTCTTTGATTCCGTATGACACAAGGACCTCCTGTACAAATGCCTCTCCTTAAACTTGCCACTTCAACTCCAACCTCTCATTGACAATTTCCTAAAAAAGTAGATCCCTGAAAGTACGCGTCCTCAACACAATTTCCT
Source organism: Philonthus spinipes (assembly GCA_963082785.1). Lineage (NCBI taxonomy): Eukaryota > Metazoa > Arthropoda > Insecta > Coleoptera > Staphylinidae > Philonthus > Philonthus spinipes. The sequence goes on from OY720306.1 coordinate 4,853,800, forward strand.
AATCTCTCTCATCCCAACGAGGTATCCCTCAAGGTTCCCACTTTCTCCACTCCTCTATAATATATACGTCCACGACATATACAATCCCGACCCCCAATATCTAAACCCATCTTCTTAGCTCCTTAAATTTGCCGACGACACCGACTTAATATCCACTCTTTCCAAAGCCCTCTCCACCCTACAAGAACTGATCTACACCATATCCTTATGGTTCGCAAAATGGAGAATCTTCATGAATCCCAACAAAACTATTTTATAAATAGAAAAGATTATTCATTAACTTGGTCACAGTTATTTAAATATATTAAATAAAAATAATTTGAAAATAATTAATAAATTAAAAAGTCACAGAGCTAAATGTGGAAATAATTTATTAATTATTTTCAAATCATTTTTATTTAATAAAACTATTTTAATTTCATAAAGAACATTTTCGTATAAAAACCAAACAACCAGAATTTTCGTGTGAGACTGTTCTTTATGAATGGGCTGTAAACTGTAAAAATTTGAATTCTCCTGAAAATGGGCTGATAACCCGAAACTAGTAAAGAATTTAAAGTTATTCAATTTATATCGGACACTTTTTTCTCATTAATCACTTGGTAAAACTTTGTTAATATTGAATTAAACTTGTAAATTAAATTCATTTGGTTTTGTTTTATTTACGTAAAGCAAACCTAAGTGAATTTAATTTACAAGTTTTATTCAATTTAATTTGCGTTTATGTAAAATTTTAAGTAATATGGAAGAAATAGTTTTCGTACAGTGGGTATGAAAAATGAGCGAAAAATCGACCAACTTTGGAAATTTTTGTAGACAAGCACAAAACTCCCAGTTTAATAATTTGTAGCTGATATATATAAATATATATAAAGAATCTTTATTGTCAGTACAATATACATATAAATGTGAAATAAATTAACAATAAATATTATTTTATTTACCGACAATCGGCTATCGGCCAACAGCCTTTCTGCCAAAGTTCGCGCATTTTATGGGTGTGTCTTATTGCCTGTTAAGTTGTAGCTGAAATGCAGATGAATCTTATTTTCCAAATTCTAGAATTCCATCACATCTATAAACAAAATTATCTTATTTTAATAAGCTTGGGGATTCCGAATACGACTTGAGTTCTCACTTTATAGACCATGGCTTGGAATCGCTCCAACTTCGTTTTTAGTCATTACAGAAAAGATTCGGAATTCGGCCTCTGAAATAATAACAAAAATGGTAATTATAGTATTTTCAAGCAAAATGCAAAATATTTTTGTAAAATTTCCCGCTGTTAAAGATAATAAGAAAACCCTGATTACATAGAACAAAAAATGCACTGTTTACAGGCGCAATGTATTTTTTTTTTTTTTTGCAAGCCTGACCTTGCGTCCAGGAAAACAGTTTTGTCCACAATGAAACAGCCTCGACAACCAGAATAGAAATCCCACCCAGACATGAAACTTACATAACAACAATTATAACAGAAAATTCATTCCGTTGCTGCGTTTTCTGCTGTTTTTTCGGTGCATTTCGCGTGTTCGTTACATTAAAATGGAATCTTTAATCGGGCGCATGACTCAGGCAGCTGCGAATTTTTCGGCAGTTTTTTTTTTCGTTGCCGTCCACACAGCAGCAGCATGTGGCGTTTGCAAGATGGCCGTTTTTTGAATGGTAATCCGAGTGATGTCATCCTGCGACGTTACGTCATTAAATTCGCGATAATTTTACAACGGACGGAGCGGCGGTTGGAAAAGGTCGTTTGCTGGTTTTTCGGAGTCGGATACTCGCTTCCATGAATCACGCTTTCTTGGTTTTTGCACGTTTTGTAAATCATATTTTCGAAGCGTGTTATGAGTCGAGTGAATCAGGATGATTAAGTGAGGGAAATTAGTTCTTTTAGAAAACAAGGGATACCCACGTACAATAAAAATTCATTACAAAAAAATCTTTGTGTCGATACATTTGATTTTAAGGATAAAAATCTAAAGAAAAATAGGAATACGCAAAAATTTAAGATTTAATGAGAATGTAATATTGCTAATGCTTGTGGCGCTACATTCTTGATGGAACCGTAATTTAATATTAGGTAAATTAACACACTTATTATGTTCCATATTTTTATTTATTCGAAGTTAATTAATTTCGAATTGTCACTAGTTCAACTTTGAAAATGATCTGCGAAGATCGAAACACGTGTCAGGAAACTGAAAATAAAAATATGGAACATAACAAGTATGTTAATTTACCTAATATGTAATATTGCAAGTAAGTGTGTATCGGACTAAAATAAATTGTGAGACGTTCATAACATATTCATCATTCACGTGGTGAAAAAGCGAAGATCTGAGGTGTATAATGATATATCTTCGTGTATGAGTCGAATATTATTTCGTGATAGACTAAATAATTGATTCTTACACGTCAGAAATAAGTGGCATAAAAAGCAATATTTTTAAACATTCTAAAACAGCTAAACAATGACGAAAAGAAATGAACATTTGAGTTATTATTTATTGACCCTTTACGTATGCGGTGTATTAAATATGTTTTTGATAGTACATTTATTTGCAATGTTATCGATATGATGGTAGGACAGTGACATTTACGTAGATATTTTTAGTTTTTCATTATCCAGATATTTTGTTTCACTGATATAAAAATTAAATAAAATAGTACACGACGTGGTAAATAATAAAGAAAATAATTTTGTGAAAGCAAAATGTAAATATTTTACTTTATTATTTTTTTAAAGCGCTTACCATTTTACATTATTTCTCCATATACAGATACATTCACACTGGCCTCTTAAGTATTATAATAAAAATTTAATGTTCTTATCATAGGCGTGTTACGTGAAGATGATTTAATTAAATAAATATATATTCTTTTTTGTCTTGCTATTATTATAGTGTAAAATTATTTTTCATTATCCTGTAATTCAGTTTTCAAAAATCGAGACAATAAATGCTGTAACTAATAAACCGTGATATGTTTCACAATGAAACCTTTTCTGTTTTATTAAGCACTTTATTCTGCATTGAATGGTATATAGGAAGTTGATTGCCACCTCGTAGGAAGGGGTGAAAAAATATTATTAATTTACCATCAGTTTTAAAAATCGAGACAATAATTGCTGTAACTAATAAACTGTGATATGTTTCACAATGAAACCTTCCCAGTTTTATTAAGCACTTTATTCTGTATTGAATGGTTTATAGGAAATTACTTAAAAAGAATAATCCACAGTCTTTCTAACATCTATTATCATCTTATTAATAATAATTAATTAAAAAAAAATTGTTGTATTTTGTAATTACAGATTGTCATTAATTGTATAAAGGTGATTTTCCGTAAATAAAGAATTAATAATAATCTATAAAACTCGTTGATATTTTTTTTATTTTTTTTTTCCAAAGAAAAAACAAATATTAAATAAATTAAATAAAAATGATTTGAAAATAATTAATAAATTACGTTATGTAAGTGTTTCAAACAATTCACATTAAAAAAACTACTTCCCGAGCAAATACCCCGCCGGATATTGAATTACTAATGTACACCTGCTGTTGCATGACAATAAAATTTTAATATTTTCGAAGGGCAAAAAAGTCGAATTTGTTCAAAATTCCGAATCTCGCGGAAATACTATAAATTATACCAAAATGTTCTTTATAAATGGGAGCATCAACCGTAAAAATTTAAGCAATATGGAAGAAATAGTTTTCGTACAGTGAAAGTGTAAATTGGAATTTTGAAAAATGAGCGAAAAAATTGACCAACTTTAGAAATATTTGTAGACAAGTAAAAAAAACCTATTTAAATAATTTGTAGGTGAAATATGGATAAATTCTTCTTGAACTCTATATTACATTGTATAGTTTATTTATATTTTTAAAAAAACATTCAAATTATTATAAAGTCAATATAAATTCAAATTATTCGGAATTACATAGTTGCAAACATTAACAAATTAAAAAAAGTGAAATTCCGAAGTCCTTTATTTCTTACTCAGCTGCTCTTTACCTTTGGGCTTGAATTTCTTGATCAGTTTGGTCTTTTGGTTTTTCTTATCGAATTTCTTGAATTTCATGTTACTGGGTTCTTTTTTACCGTCATTTGATTTTTCTTTTGCTCCTCTTGTTGTTTGTGTTGTTATAAATTCTATTATTTTATCACATCTATGAAGAAAGTTATTTTATTTCAAACGACGTCATATTGAAAAGGCCATTCGGCGCATTTCGTTCCTATAAGACTTAAATTCTTATAGGAACGAAATGAATGATTGAGCAGAAAGACCTCCGGTCGATAGCCCATGACAGACTACTAACCCATCTGAATGTATTGTAAATATAAATATTTGTAAAGAATTGTAATTCTGCTGTCTGAATAAAAATTCTTGATGATGTTAGAAAGTGCGTATGGTATTTACTTTCTCAGAAAAAATCATTTCCGGTTCATCAACGCTATTTCAATCATTCATTATTCATATTCATTGTATATGAATGATTGAAATAGCGTTGATGATTTTTTTTCTTGAATAAATCTAAAAAGGAAATATATTTATTTTACCAGAAAATGTATACATGTGTTCTTAATAAATGGAAGATTAAAAACATTTTGGAACAATTTGAAGTTGTTCTACGATTTATTTATTTATTTATTTTTTTTCAATAAAATCCACCTTTGCCTGTTTGAAAAGTTCTAATTTTGATAAGATTCTTTTTTTTTAAAAAAAAAAATACCTTCTTTTTCTATATCTGTTTTTTTTTTTGTTTTTTTAAAAGGATCCAGATATAGAAAATACCATCTTTTTCTATATCTGGATTCTTTTTGTTTTTGACTTTCGTATAAACATAGTTGGCCTTGCATCATTTAATATGAAAATTAAATTTATCGATATTTATTAATTAAAATTCACTCAATCAGAAATTATCGTTCACTAAAATTTATCGCCCTCCACCTTCACCGAAAAAAAAAACTGAATCATAGTGATTCATAGTTATTGAATCCCTATGTTTCAATTTTGAAATCGAACTTAAAAAAATCTTGTAATCGTATTATTATTTTTTTCTGAAAAATATCCCATACTTGATCGATTTTTAATTACAATAATTTATATTCACCTCGATCTAATGGTTTCGCTGTAAGACGCTAGTTACGCACAAGGTTAAATAAATCCCATCGCTCGTACGCGTTACGCAACACCAGAGGCATATTGTTTAGTGAAAGGCGCAAACTTTGATATCTCGAAATAAAATCAATAATAATCTCCGCCCTTTCGATAAAGGCCCAATCCCTAACGCGTCCGTCTTTTACCTGTGCGGAAAAAAAAAACAGGTATCCAGAAAAACGCATTAGGGCGAGAAAAAATAATAATAAAAGGGAGAGAGAAAGAGAGAGGACAGAATATAGATTATGGTGGAAGTAGGTCGCTTACATAAAAGCAAAAGCGTGGCCCAGTTTCCTCCCTGCAGGGTGGTGGTGGTGGTGGAATCTAATGCACCATTTCAGCAGCCGGCCAATCGTTTTCATTGTGGACCACAACTGGAAGGTAATCAAATTGTATTTATGGACCATCCCCAAACTGCATACAATAGAAGAATGGGATGGTTGTTATTGTGGAAATCATAGGCGTAACTGGGGGGTGGTTTTTAGGGGTTAAAAACACAATCGCACCACCCCCTTCTTTATATATTTTAAAAGAAGATTTAGAAGTAAATATTCGTGTTCCTCAAGACAAACCAGAATTGAAATTCCCAAATCTAATATATTGCTTAAATCGCTTTTTATTTGCAATGCACTCTTTAAATGACCTACTTTGCGCGATTCCACCCTTGATTTATTTTACATACTTAAAAAATGATAAAAGCTTTATCTGAGAACTTTTTTGAAATCTTGATAGATGGCTATCAAGATTTCAAAAAAATTCTCACCCTTGATTTATTTCACATACTTAAAAAATGATAAAAGCTTTATCTGAGAATTTTGATAGATGGCTATCAAGATTTCAAAAAAATTAAATCTATTTTTGGGATTCGCAAAATTAAATCTATTTTTTTTGTACAGTGCTAATTTATCGAGATATTCCATTGGAGGAATTAAAATAGGTCATCCTGTACATATTTTTACAAAAATCATATTTCTAGGATTTTGAATATTTATCAAAAATTCAAATGTGGCATTAAGAACAATTGACGGTTCAAAATATTATCATAATTATGATCAGCACTGTCTAGTTGACAATTTGGGATAATTTATTTACAACGGCATTTCTGTATTTTGAAAATATAATTTTTTTATATAAATTATATTTCTAGCCATGAATTCCGAATATTTTCAAATTGGCAAAACTGTCATTCGGTACATTTTGGAATACAAACAAATATTCGAATTTTAATCAGAAATCTCTAAATGACAATTTAAGATAATTTCTTTATAATAGCCATATGGGATTTCAAAAATATATTTTTTTATATTAAATAAAAACTGATTTAGTTTAATTTGATTTAATATAATTGATTTAATTTCGCGAAGTGTGTTTGAATTGATTTAATTGATTTATTTTAACATCTTTAAATTATGTAAGGCATAGCTGTACTGACGAGGTATAGATCCCGAAACACGTGTCTGCAGATTTCTAGCCATTGATTTTAAATATTTTCAAAAATTAAAAACTGCCATTTAGAACCCCATTAAGTTCAAAATAATATTTTAATTGTGATCAGCAATGCCTAATTGAAAATTTAATACAAATTATTTATAGAGGCAATTCGGAATTTTTAAAAATACTTTTTTAAAAAATTTAAAAAAATTCAATTACTGATCAGAATTATGATTATTTTGAACGTTCGTGGGTTCCAAATAACTGCCAATTGGAACCCACGTTCAAAATAATCATAATTCTGATCAACAATGTCGTCTAATTGACGATTTTAGACAATTTATTTATAGTAGCATTATGGGATTTCTCTAGCATTAGATTTTAATTATTTTCAAAAATTAAAAAAAAAAACTTCCTGAAAGCTAGAAATAATATCATAATTATGAACAAAAATGTGTGATTGACAATTTAATACCAATTATTTATAGAGGCAATTCAGAATTTTAAAAATACTATTTTGAACATTTTCAAAAATTCAAAACTGCCATTTTGAACCCACAGACGTTCAAAATAATCATAATTCTGATCAGCAATGTCTAATTGTCAATTTTAGAAAATATATTTATAGTAGCATACTGAGATTTCTCTAGCATTAGATTTTAATTATTTTCAAAAATTAAAAAAAAAACACTGCTCGAAAGCTAGAAATATCATAATTTTGAACAGAAATGTGTGACTCACAATTTCAAATAATTTATATCTAGTGGCACTTCGGAGTTTTAAAAATATTTATTTTTTATACAAACCAAATTTCCAGCTATGAATCTTAAATATTTTCAAAATGACAAAACTGCTATTTTATACTTCTTGAAGTAGAAACGAATATCAGAATTGTCATCAGAAATGTCTAATTGACAGTATAAGACAATTAATTTCTTTCAATATATATTTTTTTATATAAATGATTTATTTAGTCATGGAATTTGAATATTTTTTTTTAATTAAAAACTGCAATTTAGAACTATTGAAGATACAAAATAATATGAAAATTGTGATCAACAATGTCTAGTTGACAATTTATGACAATTCAATTATAGTGGCATTTCGGAAATTTGAATCAGAAATGTCTAATTGACGGTATAAGACAATTAATTTCTAGTGGAATTTTCAATATATATTTTTTTATAAAAATGATATTTTTAGTCATGGAATATGAATATTTTTTTAATTAAAAACTGCCATTTAGAATTCTTGAAGGTTCAAAATAATATCAAAATTGTGATCAACAATGTCTAGTTGACAATTTATGACAATTCAATTATAGTGGCATTTCGGAATTTTGAATCAGAAATGTCTAATTAACGGTATAAGACAATTAATTTCTAGTGGAATTTTCAATATATATTTTTTTATAAAAATGATATTTTTAGTCATGGAATATGAATATTTTTTTTTAATTAGAAACTGCAATTTAAAATTCTTTAAGGTTCAAAATAATATCAAAATTGTGATCAACAATGTCTAGTTGACAATTTATGATAATTGAATTATAGTGGCATTTCGGAATTTTGAAAATATATTGTTGAATTATTGGATTTCGAAAAATTTCAAATTGTCAAATCTGTGATACTTTGATACTTCTTGGAATACAAACAAATATCAAAATTATGATCAGAAATGTCTAATATACGATAATTTATTTTTAGTAGCATTCTGGGATTTCTAAAAGATATTTTTTATAAAAAGTAATTTATTAGCTACAGATTTTGAATATTTTTAAAAATTTAAAAAAGCAATTTAGAACTCTCGAAAGTTGAAACCAATATCATAATCGTGATCAGAATCTTCTAATGGATAATTTAAGACAATTGTGGAACTTCGGAATTTTGTAAATATATTTTATATGAATGTCAAAATTCTAGCCATTAATTTCAAATAATTTCAAATTATCAGAACTGCCATTTTTTATTTCTTGGATTTCTTGGAAAACAAACGATTATCAGAGTTGTGATCAGAGATGCCTAATTGACAATTTAAGATAATTCATTTATAGTAGCACTCGGAGAATTCGAAAATATATCCTTTTTATAAAATTCATTTTTCTAGCCATGGATTTTGAATATTTTAATAAATTCAATATCCCTTGTCAAAAAAAATAATTGCCTGTACTTTCAATCAAGTGTATAGGGTTATAAGCAACTCATTCTCTATATCAAAATGCTGAGCTTCCATGGAGGAATATTGTCATCAGACATAGTTCTTCTTCATTACAATGCTCCATTATAATGCTCGATTACAATGCTCGGGTCCACACTGCAGCTACAGCAAACAACCATCTGCAGCGTTTTTTTTTTTTTATCAAACACAGGATTGGACGTGTTTGATAAAAAAAAAACGCTGCAGATGTTTTTTTTTATCAAACACAGGATTGGACGTGTTTGATGTGACTAGTTTCGACTCAGTCAGAATGGTATAAAAAAAGTTATTTCAAAATTCAATGTAAAAACAACAAAAGGAACATTATTTAATATAAGGCCATCTGCAGACACGTGTTTCGGGATCTATGCCTCGTCAGTACAGCTCGGCCTTATATTACGTAACGTTTTTTGTTCTTTGCATTAAATATCCTCAAATTATTGCACTATACAATCATTTGTTATGCAACAATAAAAAAATAACGTTTTATTTTAAATAATAAACCCCTAAAGTTGATGAGACTTGAATCAAATTATTTAAAAAAATTATTATGTCTTACTTATGGCTTGTGTAATTTTTTATTTAATATATAAAAAAAAGTTATTAAGTGTTTTCTTTATCCTAATATTGAAAATGTACCACGAAGTAAACGCCTCAAAGATTCAAGAATAAAATGTATTGTATTTTATTATAATTTTACAATAAATATGATATATATACTATTGTGTTTTTATTTAATTGTGCATATCAATTTAGTTAATATATACTGAACGGGTAAGAGCACCCCCCCTCCCCCTTTCTTTTCATGGGGTTCTCGTAGGGCGAGAAGTTTTATAACTAAATTCAGATAAATCATTTCGTCATCATAAATAAAAATTGAATATCAGGATATGTTCAATGAAATAAAATCTTCACTGTATATTATTTTTGTCTATAAATAATTCAACTGATTTTTCTGTAATTAATAATAATTGTTTTTTTTTTTTAATTTTATTTTAAAGAAAGAGAAACACGACATTTACAGGAAACCTTTTTTCAAGGGGGGGAAGGAGGTAGGGCCAAAAATTTCGTGCCAGAGGGAACGTTCAAGGTGGCCAAAGTATTGATTGTCCCCATTCGAAACTGCACCACCAGAGTGTGGTACACACGAAATTCGCTGTATTGAGCGGATATCTTGCCTTGTCCTGATCTGGTTTTCAAACAGGATTACATAACGCCCAACCTTGACCTCCCCTCCTCAAATACGCGGACCGTACGCTGCGGCGGACATTACTTATTCAAATTACCACCTTTTATTGCACGCTCGTTATTATTACTTTATTAGCTGGCTTCGACTTACCCGCGTTGTTATTATTGTACAAACCGAACGTTGTTTTCCATCAAGTCGATTTAATCAATTTTCTTTTTTAATAAATAATACGCTGTTTACTTCACATAATAAATATGAACGGATTATTAAAAATCTACCAATAAAATAAATAAAACATCGATTAAATTGAATAACTTTAAATTCAATTTATTAAAAGACGACGATGAATTGGATGTAATTGATTTAATTCGCCAACGTAAAATAATTAAATACACCCTACATTTTATCTTTCAATTGAATAAAACACTTTAAACTTTGTTTCTATAACACAAAGAAACAAAGTTTAAAGTTCAATTGATAAATAATGTATAACAAAGTTGAAGCCTCAGTTATCAACAATTTAACTTTAAATTCTCGACTATAACCCAAAACTATAAATGATATGGAGTTACGTGAAGTTTTTCAATATAGAAAAATGTAGACGGTTGTATTCACTTTACTTCAAAAATGTAAATTTCGGATACTAATGACCATTTGAACCCTGTTCGATTAAAACCACTGATTAGTAAATCAATGATTGGGTTAATCAAGAAGTTTTGTTTGCACCGACATCCGGTTAGTAAATTGGCGATCATAGAAAACATAATATAGACTATAAGACAAAATGTAGGGTGTATTTAATTATTTTACGTTGGCGAATTAAATCAATTACCTCCAATTCATCGTCGCCTTTTAATAAATTGAATTCAATTTCCATTTTGAAGTAACTTCCGACAAATGTAGGTACTTAATCAGCCAAATTCGATTGATTAAAAATTTGTGGTTAATCGAAACTTTAATCATTGATTAAATGGCGGTGCAACACAATTATCTGAAAATCATTGATTAAATATTTAATCGACCTAGGTGCAAAAGGGCATAAGAATCCATTATCAATAGTACTATTGATAATAGCTACAACTTATTCAAATTACCACCTTTTATTGCACTATTGATAATAGATACAACCGTCTACATTTTTTTCTATAATACCCAAAACTTAATAACTTTGTTATCATTGCAGAAAGTATAAATTTAGGTGCAAAAAGTATGCATTTTCTGCACTAATTTCCCATTTTCCTGGGATAAAAAGACATTTGTAGTAATAGTGGTATTTTTATTTACAAAATTTTAATGATGATAATACAAGGTTGTTTTTTTATTATACAAGCAAAACACATAGTTTTGCTTTTAAGTTTCACAGATTTATTGTAGAAAACAATGCTAAAATTGTTTCGATACACATACCTGATGATGATTCTGTGTATCGTAACAATTGTAGCAGTGTTTTCTACAATAAATCTGTGAAACTTAAAAAAAACGAGTGTTTTACTTGTATAATCAGTTACATCAAGTAACTGCCTCTACCATAGGACAACGTTTATTTTTTCTTTCTTTTTTTTTAATATCATTCATTCAATTATAAAACAACATAAATTATCAAACAGTTTTACGATAACTCCATGGCGATAACATTCCACTACTAAAATTGTTTCGATACACATAACTGAAGATGATTCTGTGTATCGTAACAATTTTAGCAGTGTTTTCTACAATAAATCTGTGAAAAAAAAACCGTGTATAATCAGTTACATCAAGTAACAGCCTCTACCATACAACGTTTTTTTTTTTCTTCTTTCTTTTTTTTAATATCATTCATTCAATTATAAAAAAACATAAATTATCAAACAGTTTTACGATAACTCCATAACGATAACATTCCTTTCCGGTGTAATTGATTTATCCGTTTTCATTGTAAGCATTATATTTTTATATATATATATTATATTATTTTCAAACGGACTGGTTCTCACATGTGCCGGAAATTCCGATACGCCTTTTCTGAAAAGCCGCGCTTGTTTTAATACACAGTCCGCGGCTTTTCTGAAAAGGACTCCTCCGTTGGATCATCGTGAATTAGTAACATCCGTGGAATCCGTGACGCAGGCCTGATCATTATTTGATCGCCTAGAATAAATTTATTTTGTTTTAGCGGAAGTGAGTCATGAATAATTTATAACGATTATTATTACGTTCGATATTTGTATAATTAATTATGATCATTACTCACTACAAATAAAAATACTGTTATTCGTAAGGAATAACAGTCTTTATTCACAATTTATTTTTATGTTAGATATACCTTTCAAAACACAATGTGCTCATTGTGAATAACACTTCTTAAAACTATATACGCACTATATATAATTGTCGAAAAAAAAACATTAATCATTTTTAAATTAATTTCTCACTTAACCCGTGGTGAAACATATTTAATTAATAGACTTTGATTAAAACACTTGGTTTGTTTCACTGATTAAATCAGTTCACCACGGGTTAAGTGAGAGATTAATTCAAAAATGAGTAATGTTTTTTTGTTTCACTGATTAAATCAGTGTAACAAACCAAGTGTTTTAATCAAAGTCTATTACATTACTCATTGCTGGTTTATTCTACACAAACTTGAACTAGGTGGATATTTGTGTGATTTATATTAGTGATGGGAAAGATCGATCAAAAAGATTGAGTCACTCGATCTTTGCGTGTGATTGATCAGATCGATCTTACTGAACGATAGTTAAAGATCGATCTTTACGGATCAATCTATCGAATTTATGCGAATCGCCTCGCAGCTGCGGTTTGATATTTTCGTCTATCTCGCTTAATTATGAAATTAAACTAGCGATGGGCAAAATCGATCTTTTTTAAGATCGATCAATCAATGATTGATCCCTAGAAAGATCAATCAATCGGGGATCGATCCGCAAGGCTTAGATCGAAAGATACGATCCTTAAAAATCGTATCGAAAAAAATCAAACTGAAAATATCGTAACGAGAAGATAGTATCGAAAAGATCAATCTGAAAGGATCGTATCGAAAAGATCAACCTCAAAAGATCGTAACGAAAATAGTATCGAAAAGATCAATCTGAAAGGATCGTACCGAAAATATCAATCTGAAAAGATTGTATCTGAAAAAATCAAGCTAAAAAGATAGTATGGAAAAGATCAAGCTGAAAAGATAGTATTGAAGATAAATCTGAAAAGATCGTATCGAAAGTATCAATCTGAAAAGATCGTATCGAAAAAATCAAGCTGAAAAGATCGTAACGAAAAGATAGTATCGAAAAGATCATATCGAACAAATCAATCTCAAAAGATCGTAACGAAAATAGTATCGGAAAGATCAATCTGAAAGGATCGTACCGAAAATATCAATCTGAAAAGATTGTATCTGAAAAAATCAAGCTGAAAAGATAGTATCGAAAAGATCAAGCTGAAAAGATAGTATTGAAAAGATAAATCTGAAAATATCGTATCGAAAATATCAATCTGAAAAGATCGTATCGAAAAAATCAAGCTGAAAAGATCGTATCGAAAAAAATCAAACTGAAAAGATCGTAACGAGAAGATAGTATCGAAAAGATCAATCTGAAAGGATCGTATCGAAAAGATCAACCTCAAAAGATCGTAACGAAAATAGTATCGAAAAGATCAATCTGAAAGGATCGTACCGAAAATATCAATCTGAAAAGATTGTATCTGAAAAAATCAAGCTGAAAAGATAGTATCGAAAAGATCAAGCTGAAAAGATAGTATTGAAAAGATAAATCTGAAAATATCGTATCGAAAATATCAATCTGAAAAGATCGTATCGAAAAAATCAAGCTGAAAAGATCGTATCGAAAAAAATCAAACTGAAAAGATCGTAACGAGAAGATAGTATCGAAAAGATCAATCTGAAAGGATCGTATCGAAAAGATCAACCTCAAAAGATCGTAACGAAAATAGTATCGAAAAGATCAATCTGAAAGGATCGTACCGAAAATATCAATCTGAAAAGATTGTATCTGAAAAAATCAAGCTGAAAAGATAGTATCGAAAAGATCAAGCTGAAAAGATAGTATTGAAAAGATAAATCTGAAAGTATCGTATCGAAAATATCAATCTGAAAAGATCGTATCGAAAATATCAATCTGAAAAGATCGTATCAAAAAGATCAAGCTGAAAAGATCGTATCGAAAATTTGAGCCGAAAAGATCGAGCTTTGTTTGAAATATTTAAATTAAATATAAATTAGTGATGGTCAAGATGGATTAGTTAAAGTATTGAGCCGATCAAAAAACCTTGAAAAAATCGTAAAGGATTAGTATAGAAAGAAAAGGAATTTTGTGAAAAATTCAAAAATCTACAAACGACTTCATTTTATATGGAAATGTAGCTAAAGAATAGGGGAATAATCAGTGAATTTGAGCATTAGCAAGTATTTAGTGTTTTTTATCCGCTCGCAAAGTTGACCTTCGCAAATTGGGCGAACATTTTATTAAAGTTTGCGATTTTTTTTTCCTGGCGATCTGAAACGGTACAAAGACATTAATTTAGATGGGAATATAGCTGAATTCTTTAAAAATCAACTGTTTTTCTAATTTATCTGTGAGTTTAGCAATTCGAATATGGAAGCGTTCCAAACGACCAATTCACTAAACCATTCTCATAAGGCATTGTTAAATTCGCAAAACTATTGAAATGGCTCGAAATGATTGAAAACTATTATTTCGCCTTAAACTAAATAGTCAATGTTGTTAGTAGTATAACCAAGTGACTACGAGTTTTTTCAATTTTTTTGGAAAGAAAAAAAATTCAGCGAAATTTAAAAAAATCGTAAGGAAAAAGTGGAATTTCGGCGAAAATTCAAAAATTGCTAAATGACTTCATATTATACACGATTGTAGCTAATGAATAAGAGAATGACCTGTGAAAATTTGAGCCTTGTCAAGTACTTAGTTTTGAGCTGATCTGCTCGCAAAGTTGACAAATTGGGCGAGAATTTTATTAAAGTTTACTTAAAAAGCATTATAGGAGTAGATCTCGCTTTCGCCTGCCATTCCCTATAATATACACTCCATGCTTCTTTTACCAACCTTTCTTCCCCTAACATACTTATCTTTCTCTCAAATTTTACCACTCTTCTTACTGTCTCCCATTCCACTGTCATTCTTTGGCAATCCTGCAACACTATATAGTTTGGTGTTGTAACCTCTAATCCTATAATGCTTTTTAAGTACTGCAGGTGTACCCTTTCTACTCTTTCATACCCAATTACTCCCCTGTTACTGTTTATTATATGAAGTTTGTTAAAAATGTTTTATTAAAAAAAAGTAAACATTAAAAAATTCACGTAATAAACAGTGCATAAAGTATTGTATTAAATAGAAGCATTTTTTTTGCATGTTAAATACTTTTGATTTCATTGTTTATCAACTGACACTGATGAAGATTTAATTTGATAGAAAACCCAAAACGTTACATTGCAAAATATCCGCGTGTTTGCAATGATGTAATTATTAATATATTGGTGTCGTTTTATCTTGAAATGGCAGTTACAAACTAATGATAACAAGCCATAAAGTTTATCGCGATTTATTTTTACATACACACGATTAAACAAGGAAGTGAATCGAGGACGTTTTATTCAGCGGTATTTTTACGAATAATATAATAGATTCATTCATGACGTGACTAGAGAACAAAATTAGGGGTTGAAATAAAATAATATGCAACGTAGTTTCCAACTTAATATAGTTACTTTAAATTCCGAAATTACTCACAAACACTATTACAATTCGAAGATATTTGTCAGTGAGTACGTGAAGTTTTTTGAAATAATATTTATATTTTATTATTTTCTTCTCTTCTGTATTTTTTAATATTAAATGTACATTTCGAGCACAATGTATTCTTAGTCAATAGTTTTTTTTATATATAAAATTGGCAAATAAATAAAAAAATTGTCAATTTTGTATAATTAAGTATGATAATCAAAAACACTTCTAAACTTTGTTATGTATAATAAAGTGTATGAAATGTTATACAAAACAAAGTTTAGAAGTGTTTTTGATTATCATAATGATAAAGAGTACCTTTTGCTCGAAATGTAAATTTAGTAAACTATTCACAAATGTTATACAAAACAAAGTTTGGAAGTGTTTTTGATTATCATAATGATAAAGAGTACCTTTTGCTCGAAATGTAAATTTAGTAAACTATTCACTTGGTGAAACATGGTTGACACTTTATAAAGTTTTATTTTTCTTTAAATAAACACATAGTTATTGTTTCGCAATTTTTATTTATTTATTCTGACTAGTTTCGGCCTTAGATAATAGTCATCTGACCAGAACTAGTCATGTAAATACATATTCATATTATTAAATCCAAAAAAATGGCTCTGTTTTAAAACGATTATTTCCATTTTACTATATAGCTATCTCTTTCTACTAAACGGCAACTTTAAAACTCAGAAATACTCGATTATTGAAATTCTAGAACGGTTCTAATTACTCTAACAGTAGAGTCTATTCGTTCAGAACACTATTCTCATATAAGAAATTAAAATATATAAAATAATCCTGTGTTAGCCCAAAACAGACTACTAATACAATTGTACATATTGTTATAATAAATTTTATAAAATTTTGTTCTCATTTGTCTGAATAAAGATGTTTGTATATATAACCCTGCGAGTAATCCTTGAATCCAGCAATAATATTCGTGACTTAAGAATTCTTCATTGACTGTAATCATTGATTCAATCTAGGATTGATGAATACTGGATTCGATTATTAAGTTGTGATTATTAGTACGGCCATAAAATGCAAATATTTAATTACTGTTAAATTCGATACGCCCTTCTTAGATGCCGAATAGAATTGGACCGCCCCTAAATCTACACCCTCATATCGCCCCTTTATTCGTTATTAGTCAAACATACATAGTGGGTTTGCATTATTAATGCAAAGGGTAAACCAAGGGTAAGCATATTCGGGGTGATGCTTACCGGACAAAAATTGGCATGTTGAATTAATGATGGCTGACTAACACTGTTTTGGATTTTGGTGTGCGTAATTTTCGCAAAAAGAAAATATAAATTTTGTTTATACAGTTAGTGTTGAATTTAGTTAGTTTACAATTATAACAAGAAAATATGTACTGCTTATTATCACAAGCAGAATTAGTAGTTGATATCCAACTACTAATTCAAGTTAGCCAGAAAATAAATGATAATCTTAATGTCGTGTGATTTTTTTTTACTAATTTGTTATCCACATTAAAAATTATCTAATCTACTTCTTTTTTTTTTTCTTGTTAAATACTTGTATCTTGAATTTGTAATACTGTTTGTAATAATTTTGCAAAAAAAAAAGAGATTCCGTTAATAAATAAACTAATTGTGAACTATTAAAGATGACTACTATGAAGAAAAATTATCTAATCTACTTCTTTTTTTTTTCTTCTTGTTAAATACTTGTATCTTTAATTTGCAACACTGTTTGTAATAATTTTGCAAAAAAGAGATTCCGTTAATAAACTAAGCTAATTGTGGACTCTTAAAGATGACTACATCGTAGTCGAAATACTTATTTAGTAGTAATAAATATATATGAAGAAAAGTTTTTACAGGCGTTTTCCTTATATTAATCATTTAAATCTTCACACAACTCACAATCATTTATAAACTAAACTAATCTAAATAAAAACATCAATATTTTTTTATTTAGATTATTTCTTCATAGCGGCCGTTGAAATATTAAATGTAGTAATAAAAAAAAGTTTTCATTCACTTGGTCGCAGTTATTTAAATTAATTAAAGATATTTTGAAAATAATTAATTTGTTATGCAACAGTAAATGTTCATTGTGTAGTTCAAAGTCTGGTGGGGTATTTTCCCGAGAAGTAGTTGTCTCAATGGATGTGTGTTCTTTTTAAAGTACTTGCGAAACGTAAATCAAAAAGTTGCAGTAGCTAAAGAGAAATAAATTCATTATTGAGTTAATTAATTATTTTCAAATTGTTTTGATTTGATTTATTAAATTCGGGTTTGAAAATCGTAATATTCGATAAAAATACTGGATAAAATAAGTAGAACTTTCAATGACATAAATGATAAATAAATTGAAATTTTCAATCATATATATATATATATAACTCTTTCAAAAACAATTTTTTTCAATAAAAATAGATCTAATAAAATGTTCAGCCACCATTAATCAGCGTATGCATAACTAGTGATGGGCAAAGTCGATCTTTTATTATTGCTAAATTAAGTATATTATAATTTTAAGAATGTTACTTATTATAAAAATATCAAAAATAACTTCCCATTTGTTAATAAACATAAATTTGAAGTTACTTTTTCGTTTTAAATACTTTAAATGACACATTTAGTAATACTCGATTACTAATATTATTCAATTTTGCCCAACACTATGCATAACTAGTGATGGCGAATCGTTGATGATTCCACATGCAATTAGGCGAAAGATGGCGCTTTATTTTCATGTAAGTTTTTGGAGACATGCTTCATATATGACACTTATTAAATTTATCATTATTTTCTAATATTTGTTTAATTTGTGGTTGCTAAATTTGCATTTCTTAAATTAGCTTGTGAATAGTTATAAACAAAAATACAGTTTTTTTTTTCTTAAATGTTCGACTAGAAAATAATCCAATGAAAAACTCCGACTCAAAATTGTCTTTATATATTTTCTGTCCACCTAGTATACTATTTTTTAGCATCAAATATGTTATTATAATAAAATAAGGCGAACGTACGCGAATTCAGATCGTGTTCCTCATTTTATTTAATTTTAACGAGGATACGTTGTATTTATATTTTATATAGTAAAAACGATCGTCCGTCAATAAAGAATTATTATATACACAACTAACTTTATTCAGACAATTGCATTTTTACAAAAATTGAGTATATACACTAAAATAAAGGTTTGTCTGTCCTGGGCCGGAGATCTTTCTGTCCAAGAATTATTATTATTAAGTCGTTAAAATAAAAAAATACTCGATTACAAAAACTCGAATTATTTTCTCCATGTAAAATTACTAAATTCCCTTAGAAAGAAAGAAATATAAATTCTGCTGTAAAAGAGAATAGATGTACAGAGTTAAAACTCTTTCTGTACACTAACATCCTTTCTTCACACTTTTAAAAGTGTGAAGAAAGGATATTAGTGCCTTTTATCAATTACATTTGATCTTCGCGTAACTCACTCAATCAATTTCTCTTTGTACATGCGTTTTTATTCAACATTCTCTGTCGTATTTCACGATTCTATAGAAGATTTCCTGGACCACGTCAGACAGCCTCTCTGTACAACTTCGTTGTTTTTATTAGCACAAAAATAAACAGGATGAGTCCTCAGAACCAGGAGGAAAATTGTTTTAAAATAAATAGAAAAGATTATTTATTCATTTGTCACAGTTATTTAAATTAATTAAATAAAAATGTAATTAATGGTTTTGATATTTAGACATTGGTAGTTCATATTGTATGAAATAAATATGAATAAATTATTAAAAACCAATCAATAAAACACAGATTAGATTGAATAACTAGTCGAGAATTTAAAGTTATTCAATCTAATCTGTGTTTTATTGGTTGACTTTTAATAATTTATTCATATTTATTTCATAAATAAAAATGATTTGAAAATAATTAATATTGTTTATTGATATAAAAAATGAACCTAAGAATTTAATTTTATTGATTAAACAAAAAACTGCAAATTTATATAAGAATAAACAATGCATGGTTTTCGGGAAGATATTGCGAATAAAACCGAAACAGTAAAGTAAAGCAGAGATAGCATTAGGCATTCCGATCCCCCTCCGGCCAACCAATCGGGACGGTTCCTCGGACCCCAGGCAGGCAGCACTCCCAAATTTACCATGGCAACACTTCCTGTCTCTCCGGCTCAGATAAAAAAAACCGTTAAAATATTTGCTAAAACCGCATGTGCAAACTTTTACCTCGCACATTACACGACAAACAAACGCAACGAAACATGGAAATTCCCCCTTTAGGGAAGAAATAAAAAAAAACGCTAATCTTCATAAGCTATTTTTTTCTTGTTTTCGTGTTTTGTTATGAAAGCAGTAATTATTTTTTTATAAAATAAAATGCTTAGTTTGTAAATATTAGTAGAGATGGGCAAAGTCGATCTTTTCGATCTTTTTTGTCACTGCAAAATGAAGTTTATGACAATTTTCTTAATGTTATTTATAATATTAATATTGGTGTCAGAAAGACCTCGGGTCGATAGCCTATAAAAGGACAACCTCAAATTATATACCGTATTATACTATACAATACTGTACTTAATATAATGTAAAAGTCCCTTGAATAAAGATATTTGTATATATTAATATTGGAAAGTTTTACCTATTGATTAATAAACTCAATTTTATTGTTATTTAATAACTTTAGCTACTTAAAATTGGTTATTCAGAAATACTCGATCACTAAAGTCACTCGATTTTGCCCAACACTAATTATTAGCGTCTAGTCGATTTTTTTCATACAAAAAGTGGTATACAAATATTAAGTGTTTTTTATTTTATAAATGAAAAATGTAAAGCGAAGTAAATGTCTATAATAGACAAGAATTATTTTTTTAAAATTAAATAAATAAAAATACTTAACTTATATAGAAAATATTTTTAAAAGTATTTTTGCATGAAAAAACAATTTAGATGGAGATGGAGTTACGTGAGATCTTATTATACTAAATGATACTAAATATCATTATATATAAAAAAAAGTAGACCAACATTGTTATTTTTTTTTTTTTGTATACTATACTAGATTTAATTATAAAAATTTTCTCGTATAGTTTTACTGGTATAGTAGAATGAAATACAAAGCATAAACAAAAAGGAAGGCTCATTTATTAAAAAAAACTCTTATGTTTATATCTTTGTTCCTGTAATGTTGAATTTCATTAGATAAAAATCAAAACGGTTGTATTTTCCTTCATTTATTTATGCACACTTTTGAATGCACGGTGACGCCGTGATGATATAATCGCGAAGGCCACGGGAACATGCCATTAAAATCATTGTTGGCCGGTTGCATCATGTTGTGGCATTAAGCTCGCGCTGGCCAATTATCAATAATAATAAAAACGGATGAAAACTCCGCCATTGTTAATCATATCCCACGTCTTTTAGCCACTTTTTTCCGTCGAAACGTCAGAATTGCTATTCACGGCCGGGTTGTGTAACGTCGGTTTATGTAAACTGTTGACGTGAAATTAGAGATAGCTTTTTTTAAAGTTATTCATGATAAACAGAGGGAGAGTTATTATGTAATTAATTAGGTACATAACGAAAAAAAAAGTATAACAATATAAAAGGGTTTAATTTTAATAAACGAAGCACTTATTTCTTGAATAACATTCTCACTTATTAATTGGTGAAACAGTTTGAACTAATAATATTTAAAGGATAAATTAAACACTTGTTTTTTATCACTGTTGTTTTGTATTTACTTGACTAGCTTCGCTTTTTACAGGATAATCAACTTTTGATTTTTATCAAAATGCTGTCAAATTTTGATAAAAATCAAATGTTGTTAATGCTGCCAACTTTTGATAATAATCAAAAGTTGGCAGCAGGTGTACATTATGTAATTCAATGTCCGGCGTGGGTATTTGCCCGGGAAGTAGTTGTTTTAATGTGCATTTGTTTAACGTACTTACGTAGGTAAGTCAATAGTCACAGAGCTAAATGTAGAAATAATTTATTAATTATTTTCAAATCATTTTTATTTAATATACTTTTTATTTTTTTTTGTATAACTTCTAGGCGCATGTATAGTAATATTATTTCCGATGTGAGGGAGGTTATAACTTCTTAATGCTAATAATGTAATACAAATGAAAATTTGAAAAACAAAAAAAACAACCCACTGAGCACATATTTTAGTAATGTTTCATTTTTTTAATCAGTCATTAAAATTTCAACATTTTAGTTGTTAAAGGGGCTATAACCTTTAACAACTAACACCCGCTGACACCTTTGTAATTTCTTTTTTTATAGTTGTATTGTATGATTTTTTGTATCCCCAATACCACTCACTTACTGTAATCATATATATATGTTTATTTTATATAATAATAACTTGTTCTGTGTAATTTAAGTTTAGCTTGTAGAAATGTACAAACTTAACATTTAGTGGGCTCGTCTGTTTTGTTCCCAATTCTATTAAATAAAATAAAATAAAATAACAACAACATCTACTCCACTGATAACTTCATGTTCGATAATGGCAACAAGTTAGTTATACAAAAAACAACTATTTATTGAATGATTGAGTCTCCTTTCTTCAAAAATGTATTAATTGCAGATGTTCATTTCGGTCCATATAACAATTTTCAATGTCAAACAATTAACTAATTGAAAAGGGTTTAATTCAAAAGCGTATAAGGCAAAGCTGTACTAACGAGGGGGTAAATCCTGAAACACGTGTTTGCTGATGGCCTTATATAATAAGCATAACTATTGAATATGAGCTTACGTAATTTCATATTTAATAGGAAAACGTGTTTGTTCTCCACAATATTTGTTCTCGAAAATTAAAAAAAAATACATTGCGCAAGCATTCGTCGTTTAATAACAAATGTCCATTGTGTAATCCAATGTCCGGCGGAGTGTTAACTAGCAACAATTGTTGTTTCAATGAATATTAGTTTCTTAGCGCGTACATTATGTAGGCCGTTGTTGCAGTTACTAAATAGAGACAATTAATTAATAATTGTCTATTGGGAAGGCTTCAAGGTCGTTATACGTAAATTAAATAACTGTGACCAAATTAATAAATACTCGTTTCCAGTGATATTTTCGTTACATATGTTTTTAAATATATATATTTTTTGCTAAAAATGATGAACCAAATATTTACATTATTAAGAAAAAAGACGCAAAGGTACATGGATTTTTTTAAAGGATAGTTGATAGATAGGATATTAATGTATGGGTGAGTTTCACCCTCAGACAAAACGGAGATCGACGGGTACTACGGTACGGATATCACTGTTTGGTAGTATTGTCTTCTCCGTTTTCATTAGTCCATGTTTAATTTTGTATAGTAGAAGTAGATTATTGTGTTTAACTTTTTCTTCGATATTGAGTTCTTGAGCTTGTTTTAGAACCTCGATGATAGGTGTACTTTCTGCTGTGTTTTTTTTGTGATTTGTGTTCTTTGTTCGATGTATGGTCTTGTAAGTGGTTCTTCTATTTAAATTATTTAAATAAATGTGACCATGTGAATAAATCCTTGTTTCTATTATTGGTGGTTATAAATTAATTTCTCAAACTTAGACTTTAGCCAGAGGCAGATCCTGAAGGAGTTTGAAGGACCTACTTTTGTTTCCGTAACAAACTTCACTGTTGAACACCTTTACTAATAATTGTCATTTCGGTATTTCGGACCCCTTTTTATTAATTATAATTGAATTAATTAGGTTTTCGAAAAGGTCAAATATTTATTAAAATGAAAGCAACAACTAAAAAAAACAAGCAAAAGTTTGTTGAAAATAAACAAGCTATAATTAAAATATATTTTGAATATACAGGATGTTAATTGTCATAGATAATTGGATAATCTTGCGTTTTTTTTTTAACGGAACTCCCTATATATTTTTACATTTTCAATTCCAAGAATATTTTGTAGGATTTTTTGTTCTTCAAAGGGAAGTTTACCAACTTTCATCGAAAATTGTATGAAAATTGGTAAACTTCCCTTTTTCAAGTGGAACATCCTGTAAATTACCATTTTTTTTAATTCTAAGAACTTTTATTATTTTGTGTAGAATTCATATTTTTTAAATTATTATTCTTGAACTCAAAAATCTTATACCAATTATATACATTATATACAAATAGGAATGAACAGTCAAAAATAAATGACAGAAATAAAGTAAAAGATACAACAAATGTAATATATATATATATATATATATATAAATCTTTATTGGCAGATTATTTTTAATAATAAGTAAATACAATAAATAACTAACATAAAAATAAATTCTTCTGCCAATTGGCTATTTCCACCCAAATGTAATATTATGTATTACTTCTAACTTAAAAACAATAGAAAAATGATTCCTAGAAGTTCTTAGAATTATTTTTAAAATTTTAAAAATAGGAAAATATATTGGGAGTAAAATTTGAAAAACAGAAGTTTACCAAATTATCTAAGTAAATTGAAAACCCTTTATCTTCAAATGATTTTTTGTTATATTTGATAATCCTTATGCATGGAGAATTATTTAGGTATTCCGATAATTTTAACTAACTCTGCATGTAATATATGTGTTTTTGTAAGTTGTGCGCAGTTAGGTTACTTGAAATGTTGAACACAATTACATTCTTTTCGGCACTGTTTAAAACAGTGAATAATTGAATAAAGTTACATGTTCAAAGCAGTGAATAATTGAACACAGTTACTTCACTGTTTAAAACAGTGTTATACAGTTTCAAACAGTGAAAAGAGGATTAGAATCTGTGTTCAATTATTGAGGTAATTCTAAACAATGAATTAAACATATCTTGGCAAAGTAAATTATTTTCGATTCCTTTCTTCACATCTTTATTTTAAAATTACTAAAATAAAGACGTTAAGAAAAGAATATAATAACAATTACTCACCAAGAAAAGTTGACGTACTCACCAAGATATTTCTTCAATAATTTGGTGATATAAAAAAACTTGACTGTAAATAAATGTTATTATTATTATTGCTGTGAATATACAGTGAGAATTTTATTTTTATTGATCCTAGCTTTATATTTAATTCAATAAAGTCCGTGTAAATTCGATGGAAGTTCTTATCAATGAAATAAAATCCTTACTCTATGTATTTTAGTTAAAATACAATTATTTTATAAAAACACAAGAATTTTTCCAATTTGATTTTCATTTTCTTCTGAATCTAAAACTAACCTATTGAACAAAATGTTTAAACCTTTAAAGAAAGGTTACAAAAGTGTGTGAATTTTCTTCTCAAGACACTCAACCAAATCTTTTAATTTTAAATTATGCGTAATTCTTAAAAATATAAATTTTGATCGTTCTCAATTTTAAATTACATGTAATTTTAAACGATGAACAAACGGAACTTTGTAAAATAAAATAAAAAAATGCCTGTCCGAAATATAAAATACATATCTTTGAGTCTGCTTAATATTTGATTTTCTTTATTCAAAATTGAGTGTTATTCAAAATAATTATATCAATAATTCTTAAAGTTAACGTTTAATAATAACAAACTTTCTTCAGGTTGAAGAAAGGTCACAAGTTTGTGATTTTTTTCAAAGCAACTCACCCAAATCTCTTAATTTTAAATTATATGTAATTCTAAATAATATCAACTTGGATCGTCCTTATTTTTAAATTACATGTAATTATAAATGAGGATTACGCGTAACTATCAGAATTAAAAAAAACGGCTTGTACGTAAATAAATCTTTGATTGTCTATTTTTTTGTCTATACTTATGCTAAAAGTAAGTGTTATTCTAAAATATAATATCAATTTCGGGTAGTTCTTAATCCTAACGTAAAAATAATTATAGACTTTTGTAACTTTTTTCAATTTAAAGAAATGTTACAAGTTTGCGATTTTTTTTACGAAGCAACTCGACTACAACTTTAATTATTAAATTATGGGTAATTCTAAACAACATCAACTTTTTGATTGTTGATTATACATTTTATGTAATTCTAAACGACGAATAAGCGAAATAAAAACAAAACGGCTTATCCATAGATATAAAATACATTTCTTTACGTTTTCTTCTTTTTTAAAAAAACATAATATTAAGTGTAATTTTAAACAATACTATGAATTTTTAATAGTTCTTAATTTTAGACAATATCAGCTTTGGCAGTTTCTAATTCTAAATTTCATGTAATTCTAAACGATGAATAAGCGTAATTTTGGAAATTAAAAAAAAAACGCTTATCCGTAAATACAAAATACATTTCTTTAGGTTTTCTTAATATTTGATCTTTTTTTCTTAATCTTAATATTAGTGTAATTTTAAATTTTGATGGTTCTTAATTTTAACTTGAATACAATTCTAAATAATTTTAAATTAAGAGTAATATTTATAATAAATTAAATACAAAGTAAACTTAGTGTAAAGTAAAACATTTTTCGTTTGATTATTACATATCCTATTTTTTTTTAATTATTAGAAAAAAAACGATATTTTTTTAATTATTAGAAAAAAACGATTTTTTTTCTACTTCTTAACATAATACCATTGAATGTGAAATTATATAAATTTAAACAATATCAACTTTCATAGTTCGTTTCACTATTTGAAAACGTCTTGTTCACTAGAAATAAAAACTGGACAGTCACTAAGTGCGTTGTTAATTTCTTGTTTTTTTTTTTAACTGATGCATCACTAATGGATTAATAGGAGAGAGAAAAAGACTGACTAAACTGAAAACCTAGCGAGTCTTATTCCTCTCCCCTGTTCACCCAGAAGTTTGTAGACGACAAAAAAAACTGCAACTACGGCGTAATCCAGTATCCCTGATGATTGCGCAGTTGGTTGTTTCGATGACGCGTCGTTTGCGGGCGAGCACTGTTGTTGCTTCGAGTTACTCGGAATAATAAAAAAAAAACAGGATATTGCGCATTATGTGATACGTCAGCAGGTCGTTTGAAGTAAAAGTCGCGTTTGGGGAAAAGTAAGTCCACTGCGAGAGTTCTTTTTGTGTTTCAATTAAATAAGCACTGTTGGTTTTTGTTGAGAGTTATCGAATTCCGAAAGTGGAGTTTGAGTTTTTTTGTTGGTTGCGTCACTGTTTGCTGGTGGTTTCGAAATCGCGGAGGCTGCGGTGATGATGACAAGATGGCCGCCGCCTTACAATGCGGAAGTTGCGAAAGTAGGTCGATTATTGCGTGGACGGAATTTTCGAAAAAAAAAATTCGGTTCCATCTGGCCCTCGGAGCTGGCACGGTTTATTTCTGCGGTCCGCACTGGTTTCGTTTTATTTTTAGGACGTAACTATTTATAAACGCTGCGCGTTTTTGGTTTATTTTGTGATCTTCTTTTTGGAAAAATTGGTGAATGTGGGTCTCGGAGGCACTGGATTAGAACACGACGTTCACGGACGACGGCTGGATAAAGAATAAGTAACTAGGGGTTTTCTGCGGACTAAACAGCGCGCTGCTGGGGGGTGGGGGTGGCGTCTGCGCGCCGGATTGGTCGGCGCGCTTCCCCCACCACTTCTAAGCGCTCACCGTTGAGCGCAATTAGACTGTGACTTCGCAGCGCAGCTTGTGAGAAAGTACCGGCTGTAGTTTATTGCGGCACAGAGAGGGTTAGTGAACTGTTGCTCTCTCGCTTCCACTTCGACACGTGGCGGTTCGATGACCTCGCTTACACGTGTAGCGTACTGTGCTGTGGGCTCCGCTCTGCTGTGCTGTGCTGCATTGTTGCGCAATGCAATTTGTAATGGAATGCGGTCATAATTCATGCACTCTGATTTTTCCTACATTTTTCTTTATTTCAATTTCATCCTTACTATACAACCTATTTCAAAACAAACCCTTGAAACAAAAAAAACTTTAAAAAAATCATTTAAATCAAGTAAGCGAAATTAAACAAAAGAAACAATCCATTCTACGTTCTTAATAAATAATTCATTTATATTTCTGCTATACACAAACACACGCACAAATGATAACTTTCTATAAGCTCGGTAAAAAGAAAATGGAACAAAGATATTAGAGTACGCTCGCTTTCAAGTATTGATTAGACTTGCCGGCTCGGCTAACCTCGGCCCTCTCCGACCGAAAGTGGGTCAGCAAGCTCATACACGTGTCTGTTTTTGGCCTTGGCTTACATGTATCGCTGATTATCTTTTGCAACAAAAAAACGACGCGTTCGAATTATGTATGTGTGTGTGTGTACTAAAAAATACAAACTATAAAATCGATGGTTTGAAAAAAAAAATGGTGATGTGTGCATTCTAGTACTGCGTTTATCCAAATTAATTATTCGGAGCTATTCCAAATGTGCAATGTTGAATTTAACACGTTATTAATGAAATTCACATTCTAATCATAAATATCAATTATAAAACTCGCCTCGAGTGTTTTACATGGACGTAACATTTTACATACAAAATATCCTCAATTTTTAGCGTCTTTAAAAATGTATATCTTTTTCCTAAATTTAATTTTTAAGCAGCACATTTCGGATATTTACGAAAACTCTTTAGGGTGTGATAAGTAATAGTAACATTCATCTAAAAAATGCATCAATTTTTAAAAAAAAAGCACCAACAATTTCGCTTATAAGATTTAAAAAAATGATAATCAGAAAATTTTAAAATTATTAAAATATTTCCCGTCGAAACGATTGCTAAAATTATAACTGACCCCCACCCCCAGGGTGAATGTTGTGGTAATGAATCTGCCGTTGAATTTCAAAAGTAAGATAAAATTACGCTTGGAATAATTTTGAAAAAAAAAAGGGGGATGAGACATTTAAAATGTAATTTGGAAATGGAAATTCCGTTAATATAGTGAAATTGAATTGAATGTAACAATTATTTTTCTCATCCCCCTTTTTTTTCGAAATTATTCCAAGCGTAATTTTATCTTACTTTTGAAATTCAACGTCAGCTTCATTACCACAACATTCACCCCGAGGGTGGGGGCCAGTTATAATTTGAGCTATCATTTCGACAGGAAATATTTTAATAATTTTAAAATTTTCTGATTATCATTTTTTTTAAATCTTATAAGTGAAATTGTTGGTGCTTTTTTTTTCAAAATTGAAGCATTTTTTTTTCTTTATGAATATTACAATCGATTTCATAGTAATATTACAATGGATTATCACTTCCTACAAGAGTTTTCGAAAATATCCGAAATGTACTGCTTTCCCCCATATAAACATAAACCGCAGATTCTTTACCGAAACGTGATAATCGTGATAATCCCAATGGGATGGGAAAAATAACTAACATTTATCTAGAAAAAAAATGCATACATTTTAAAAGACACAAACAATTTCTCTCAAAAACTTTCTAAAATAATCCAGAAACCGACGTATTAATGGAAAAAAAATGCTTACATTTTAAAAGACAAGAAATTGTTTGTGTCTTTTAAAATGTAAGCATTTTTTTTTCTAGATAAATCTTACAGTTATTTTTCCTATCCCACAAGAGTTTTTGAAAATATTCCAAATGTACTTCTTTTTAGAAAGTTTTTGAGAGAAATTGTTTGTGTCTTTTAAAATGTAAGCATTTTTTTTTTCTAGATAAATCTTACAGTTATTTTTCCTATCCCACAAGAGTTTTTGAAAATATTCCAAATGTACTTTTTTCTATCGTTTGACCGCAAATTTATTACCGGAACGTCATAATTGTTTTTACATGACATATTTTAATAATCTTAATGTTTTCTGATTTAATTTTCTTCAGAAATTTTTTGAGAGAGTTTTTTGTTTTTAAAAATTTAAGCGGTTATTAAAACTATCCAAAATACTTTTTCCCTTCGTGTAAAATTTCAACCGTTAAGTAGGTGATATCTATAAATTTAAACACTATAAATTTTTTATTTTCCGACTAGTTTCACCTCATAGCCATTTTCAAGCAATGAATAAATACATACGCAGATCGTTACCGAAACGTGACAATCGTTTTAATACGATTTTAACAATTTTAATGCGTTCTGATTTCTTTTAGAAAAATTATGAGCGAAATTGTTTGTGTCTTACAAAATTGAAGCATATTCTTTCTAGACGAATGTTACAATTATTCTCGAAAAAAAGTATATTGGGAATCAATCATAAAATCAAAAAAGTAAATTGGGAATCAATTTACTTTTTTTCTTTCTTATGAAATTCAACCGCGGATTTATTACCGAAACGCGACAATCGTTTTTACACAACACAACACAAAACGATAAAATTATAAAAAAAATATTGTTTTCTGTCTTCTATTTACAAAACGTATGCTCGTAATATTATTTTAAAACTAATGGTGTTGTTATAAGATAATACTGCACGACTCCTAGCCTGTTAACAATAATGTTTTTCTTATATTTGTTTACTATAATATATCTATGTCTACGCTAATTTTAAGTTTTTGTAATTTATGTATAATCAATAAACGTGTATGATGATTGTATTAAATAAATAAATTACTCACGGATTTTCCCGGCGCATCCACCATAGTGCGGGCGCCAGTTATATTCAATTTTTAATTAATATTGGAGTTATAACTCACCGAATATTCGATTAATTGACAATTAATACTTTGCTTTTTCATTGTTTCGCATTCTGATATAATTTAATATTTTGCTTCATTCTTGATTTTGTTTTCAATGTGCACCATTAAATTCCTGCAGAATTGTTTGAAACTTTTTTTTTTATTTTCGTGTTGTTTTATTTTAATTTGTTAACAATGTTATTAAAAATATTTGTACACACAAACGTGAAGTTTTTTTGACATATATTTAAATTATTATTATTATCTTTATTTACGGAATTCGCCAATTTTACAAATGTAAGAAAACATAATTAGCTATACATAAACATGTGTAGTTTATAGTGATGGGCAAAGTCGATCTTTTATTACTGCTAAATTAAGTGTATTATAAGTTTATGAATGTTACTTATTATAACAATATCAAGAATAACTTCCCACATATTAATAAACATACATTGATTTCAATTTTTCGTTTTAAATACTTAAAATTACATATTTAATTATATTCGATTACTAATATTATTCGATTTTGACAACACTAGTAGTTTATGCTCATTAAATTACTAAATAGAACACAAACCACGGCATTAAACGACATAATATTTGGTTTTATTTCTTGTGAAGATAATAATAATAGTAATAATGCTCACTGTATATGGTAATACAGTGAGAATTTCACTACAACGAACATAATTAAATATTTAATTTAATAAAAAAAAACATCATTTAAGTCAACAACAATAAACATCCGGTAAATTCCACCTTAATTATAATAATGTTTTATTGGACCATTTCAATGCACCAATTATTTTTTTTAATTTTATTTATTAGTTTTTTTGTAAATGAAATATATATTGTAATTCAGGATGATTTAATTGAAATTAAAACACTTGGTTTGTTTCACTTATTTATATTTTCTCCAACTAGTTTCAACAATTGGTCATCTTCAGGGAGGAATGTACAAAAATTTTGTTAACAACTAAATATATATACAAATTCATGCTATCATAAAATCAGGTAATAAGTGCAGACGTTATAGGAAAATTCCAAATTAATTTCAATTAAATCATCCTGAATTAATTCAAAAATGTTTCACCACGGGTTAAGTGAGAAATTAATTAAACATATATACTGTAAAATGGAAATTCCCCCCGGTTCCTTCAGCCGTATAAGTTACTGAAGCAAAGTTTTATAGAATATTACAATTGATTTTGTAATATCTTACCTGATACGGGTTTTTCTAAATATGTTGTGGAATTTATATTCTTTATTATTTATGAATTATAATTATACTTCATGAATATCCAGCTCGTTTTTTTTTACAGAAACGTGACAATCGTTCTGACATGACATTTTAATAATTTTGAGTTATTTTATTTATAACAAAAATTTTTTACTAATGACTATGTACTATATTTATTTATTTATTTAACGGAATACACCATTTTTACAAATATAAGACTATAGGCCCAATTACAATTCGCAAATAAAGCGGAATAAAAGTTAATGTCTATGCTTCTCTCCATTTGATTATCAATGAGACAGTGCTGCCAACCGAATGAAAAAAATCAAGAGGAACGTTACTTAAGGTTTGTAAAATTGGGCCTAAGTAATACATATATCAGTTTGAGAGGGTTGCCGAATAGTGAGGGGGTTGAAATTTTCAGGGTTTATAGGAATCTATTAGCGCATTGGATGCACCGTTTGGCCGCTAGACGAATTTTTTGAGAACATGTTTTCTTTTTGTAAATTATTCGAAAATGAAAAGAACTGGCGACAAGCGGTTTTCACCATCGCATCGACTTCGAAAAGGCAAATTGGTCCTTAGTTGGATTCATGTTACATTGACGTCCTGTCCAATGGACAGTATTGTTTAAAGTAATCTTAAAACATGGAGGAACTTAATCAAATGAATTAAAAATCATTTCATTGCATAGTTTTTCTGAAAAAAAAACTATGTAAAAAGTCATATTTATGCTTTAACCTATATTTTTGATAATTAAAAAAAAACGATAAAACGTTTACAATAAAAATTTCAGGCGAAAATAAATGTCCCTATCTCTAACTTTCCTTTTGGTTTTTTGCCGAACAAATATACGATTCAGCCAATTCCAGAAGAAAATAATCATGTTTTATGTATAATAACAAAATCACATAATGTAAATAATTTTGTTATTTGTATGGAATAAATTATTTATTATTATAATTAGTAAAAATTTCAAGGATTTCACTAAATTCTACATTCAAATAACTTCACATTTATTACCTATTAATTTTATTACATCTTACGAAATTATTACTACTAACTATTAATAGAAAATACTTCGTTTGTTTTAATTAGTTAATTCTTTTAATTTCATTATTTATTTCCTGTTTCACATCCTGAAATACAAAGTCTATAATTTAGAAACAGGAGTGTTACGTTGGATTAATTTAGGATTGTATACCTTATAGATGAGAGAAAAAAAAATGAACAAACGCCTAAAAGAGTTACTTATTGGAGAATATTACTCAAACACAAAAAATCAATTACATGTTGCTCAAACACAAAAATAATTACAAATTGAATTAAATTTCATCAGAAATAATTACAAGTGGGAGAAAAGTTACTCAAACCCACAAAACAATTACAAGTTGAAGAATATTTAATGAAACATCAAAAACAATTGTTAATGCAAAATACTTATTTTTAACGCTTGTTTTTAGTTGATATACTGAATCTTATCTTAAATTAATTACATATTGGATAAAGATTTATCAAACACCAAAAATAATTACAAGTTGAAGAAATCAAAAAAAGAATCAAAAATAATTATTAATGCAAAATACTTCTTTTGTCGCTTGTTTTTAATTTATATACTGAATCTTGTCTGTAATTAATTTTATATTGGAGAAAGTTTGATCAAACACCAAAACAAAATTAAAAAAAGTTTAAGAAAAGTTGTTCAAACACCAGAAACAATTACAAGTTGGACAAAATGTAAACACCAAAGTGTTGAGAAACACTTGCTCAAATACCAGAAATAATTACAAGGGGGAGAAAAGTTGCTCAAACACCATAAACAATTATAGTTTAGGGAAAATTTTATGAAATATAAAAAATAATAAAAGTGATTTGAAAATAATTAATAAATTATTTCCACTTTTAGCTCTGTGAAATTTTTTACGTAAGTACTTTAAACAAGTGCACATTAAAACAACTACTTCTCGGGCAAATACCCCGCCAGAAATTGAATTACATAATGTACAATTTTTAATAAAATATGGTATAATACAACAATTTTTTATCCGAGAAAAATTCAATGTAAAAAACAAAAATGAACGTTACTTAATACAAAGCCATCTGCAGATACGTGTTTCGGGATCATTTCCTCGTCAGTGCAGCTCTGCCTTATCATTTTTATTTAATTTATTAAATAACTGCGACCGAGTGAATGAATAGACTTTTCTATTTGTTTTATATATATATATATATATATATATATATTTCTATGTAATTTATCTCTTCACATAACTCACAAAACTACTATAATAATTTGCTCGCCCTCCTAAAAAAATAAGAACATGTTTGATATCCTTGCCAGGGATGATATTATATAAAAAATCACTCTACATCACTCCACTTCACATTAATGACAGTTAAATTACGAAAATAATCGACAATGACTTTAGATATACAAAGAAAATAACGCGAAATACGAGGCGGAAACACAACAGGCCGATAGCCAATCAACAGATATTAATTATATATTTGATTTTGTAACTTTCATTATTTTGTATGTTTTTTTCTCTCTCAATTTTATAAATAAATACATTTTGGTAAATAACGGCGATATTTACCAAAATGTATTTATTATTTATCCTTTTAAAATATTTCGCATCAATTCAGAAACACCTCTGTTTAAAAAAAATACGATCAAGAGTTTTGTTTATTTATTTATTAGTTATAAGTAACATGAAACCGTTGATAATACAATAAATTAAAAGTTACAATGTAACACGTAACCAATAACTAAATCAACTAAAATTTCGAACGCTTTTTTTACTGCCGTAATCTTAATTAAGAAATGATTTCATATCGTGTAATTGATCTTTACAGCTTAATTACTGCATATTTAATTACAGCCATGTTATGCGCAGTTTTATTAGCGCTTAATTTTTTTATTATATTATTAATTACAAAAAAAAAACATAATAAACTTGAAAAGAAAAATGTTATTAAAATTCATTTTTTTTAACCTTTCAAATTTGACATTTCAAGAATTTAGTGTTGTGTAATATAAGCTGTATGTTTTAGTTTAATCTTGTAATCCAAGCTTGGAGATAAATGTGACAGTAATATAACATTTTAAAAGATGTTTGTATGGCCTTGATCTGTCCAATATTGGTTAATATCAATATTTAATTGTATCGTAATTTAAATATTAGTATTGTTCATTGTTATTCTATATTTATACAGGGTGAGTTTTTTTCGATGTTCTCTATGTATATATATATATATATATATATATATATATATATATATTCGTATTATATTTTTTTGTAGCATATGTTTTGTAAAAAGGTGATTCCGTAAATAAATGTATTATTAAATAAATTAAAAATAATATATGAACTTTATTGATAAACACAATACAATTTCTACATATAACACAAAATATTACAATATACATAATTGACTATTGACTAATAGTCTTTCCTCTTTAACAATTCAATTAACTCACTTTTTGTATAATAGTAACTGAATAATTAAAAAAGGGGGCACGAAAACCTCTGGTCGATAGCCAAGACAAACACCTGCATGAATTGTAATTATTTATGTTATATGATTTTGTATTATCTGTATAGCTTGAATAAAAATGTGTGTACTAGAGATGGGCAAAGCCGATCTATTTTGTTACTGTAAAATTAAGTATGACATTGTTATTAATGCAACATATTCTATTACTATCAGTAACAGTTCCCTATTTATTGAAAAACATCAATTGATTGTTACTTATTGACTTTATTTATTTATAAAATTGATCACTTAAATATTCAATTACTAATTTACTCGATTTTGCTCATCACTGGTATATATATATATATATATATATATATATAATATATGAGTGTAAATGCTAACAGACGCTACGATAATCTGTTTTGTAATTAATTGACTGATATAAATGTTTCTATTTTCAATTTTTTTTTGCAGTATGAAAAAGGGATTGATCGAATTTTATTGATCATTGCCAAAAATTTTCCTTGTTTAATTTCATTGTAATTTAAATAACTACAAATGTGTGAATCATCTTTGTTTCATTTTATTTAATTTATCATATGTTAGATTTTTCCGTTTGGATAATAAAGTTATTATTATTATTATATTATATACCATATGATCGAGAATTTTTAGTCTCTAGAATGCTTTGATTTTTGTTATTTTTCATTTTATTGACACCAGTGAATAAAAACAAATAAAATATCACACGTGTTAATATTTATCAAAACAAATTCTTCAATTTGTTAAAATTACATATTGTGTTTTGTTAAATGTATTTTTTATTTATTTAACTACTCTTATTCTGTAACTACTAATTTAATTCTGCATGTATTTTACTGTATGAAAT
Source organism: Philonthus spinipes (assembly GCA_963082785.1). Lineage (NCBI taxonomy): Eukaryota > Metazoa > Arthropoda > Insecta > Coleoptera > Staphylinidae > Philonthus > Philonthus spinipes. The sequence goes on from OY720306.1 coordinate 4,889,653, forward strand.
GGACTCCGTTAAATAAATAGCCTATAGAGTGTGTTTACTTTTATTGTCAACATTATTTTCATATTAAAAAAATGCAAAGTACTATAGAAGAGAAAATTCTTGATCAATGATATTTAAAACAAAAATAATACATTGCATTCTTACAAAATTCTTCACGATCTGCTCGATTCCTGTGTTTAAATATTGAGAAATTTCTAAATTTATTTGGCAGATTGTAATTTATTCCTGACGCCGGCGATAAATTGCCAACGTCTCAAAAAATCGGCGATAAAAATTCCCTGCTGTTGAAACAGGCGTATAATTGTTCATAGCAAAGACACCCTAAATAAATTATAAAAAAAAGGTTTTAAAACGGAAATATTCTGTCTCATCTCAATTTTAAAAATATTCGTAATTGTTGTACATAAATTAGTCTCTGCTACTAGAATGAGTACAAAAAATATTTCTTAAATATCTCGCATTTAGATTAAATCCTGAAAATTAAGTTGATTATTCATCATTGTTATCATCACATAATTTTACTTCTATATCTGATCGTAGGAAAGATAGAAATTTAATATTCCCATACTATCCTCCCTTCAGTCAGATTATATACAGAGAGGTTTTTTTATCAGTATACATTAGGCGAACTGTATACCAAGTGAATAAATCCTTTCTTCTATTATTGTAAATAAAGATGTTATTTCTGTTGTCGATATTGCAAAAAGCTGTATAAACGAAAACAAAAATGATGTTACTTCTGAAGTTGGTATATTTATTATATTGTATTGTTGCCAGAGGAAGGGGGGTTAATTCTTTAGTGGTTAAGTCAAAAGTTGAGGGCATCCTTAAATTCAAGAAGAAGCATATTCCACGGGGAGAAGTGGGGAGGGGGGCTGGGTAAATTGGGACAAGAACTTTGTAAATCTTTAAATGAAATATCTTTAATTGACATAATAGGCTTTTATTCGATGAAATTCCATAACACGCTATTTGTAAATAAAACTTTTTTTCTAATTTTCACAAAATATATTGTAGAGACACTGCTACAATTATTTCAGCAGCACAGATGGCCAACCTGGCGAAACAATTGTAGCAGAGTTTGTGAAACTTGAAAAAAACTGTTGTTTTATTTTCAAATAATGTTTTGTAATATTTTTAGAGCGTCACACTTTTCTTATAAAATTTTTAATATGTAATTACAATTTGGAAATGGAGATTCCGTTAATAAAGTAAATAGAAATTGAAATAATATTTTTAATTGACAACTTTTTTCAAGTTGTTGGAAGTTTTTCGAATTTTCAAAGAGCGATTGTCAAAATTTAAACATACATCCATGAAATTGCTCTCCTTACCTAATTATATAATGCCCGTTTGCACCGCCTTGTTTAAGTACTCCTTAGTGCTAAGTAATCCTTAACATATGTCATTTGGTTTGCACCGCGCGCGCACGATGTCTAAGGTCTCCTTAAATTTAAGCCGCCGATGTTGGCGGCTTAACTTCACTAAGGCTTCCTTAGCGTTGACGTACGGCTGATTCTAACCTATAAATTTATAGATAACGAATAAAGTAGAGAAAGCGAACGATAATGTTATAAAAAAATGGTGAAATGTATACATTCTTAAATAAATGTAATATTTAAAGTTTCTTTTGATTTCTATAATGTTTATAACGGTAATAATTATCCGAAATAGTTGTGATTTTCTAAAATTAATAATAATTTTCTATGATTTCAAGGTTAGGAAGCGAGAATAATAGACGACATGAAGTTAGGCACTAACTTTCCACTAGATTTTCCCCCAACTAAGGAGACCTTAACTAAGCGGAGATTTTATATGAGCGGTGCAATCCAATCTCTACTATTCTTTCCTTAACTTTTAAGGAATCCTTAACTAAGGAGGCCTTAAAGTAAAATCGGTGCAAACGGGCATAAATCGCAGAATATAAAACATAAAATGATCAATACTTCTTGTATTTATCACTTTAAAGTAAACATGTTTGTTTATTTTGTATTTCACAATTGTAGTGAAATACAAAATAAACAAATTTTTAAAGTTATAACAAACGTGTTTACTTTAAAGTGATAAATATGAACAACAACTATCAACCACCACGATTAATAACTCCTTGTATTGGTCATTTTATGTTTCATTGGTGAGTTTTAAAGTTTTAGTATCGTATCCTGCATTAGAAAGGCTGGATTCAAAAAAAAACCCCAAACTTTCTCCCAATTTTTATTAACGAGGCAAAATTAACATTCCGCTCCATCCGAAATTAATTAATATATAATTAAAACGTAATTACTTCAAATTTCATTAAATCTCGCCCTCCCTAATTTTCCGGACTGCAAACATCAAAGGAGGATTTAATTATTACGCGAAATAGCTGTTCTTTAATTCAAATCATTTCTTAAATTATTTTCCAAGAAAGACGTGATATGTATTTTTTTTTTTTCGCAACGATCCGAGTTTATCTGGAAATAAACATAAAATTCAATGATTGCATTCCTAGAAATCATTCTCAAAAATACTAATGAAGTTTACAACATTTTGTAATCGATTACAATACCCGAAAAAAAAAATAAATAAATAAGAAAGTTTATAATAATAATAATCATATTGGTCGATAGCCCTTACTTAAGTAAACTTTGTACATACATATCATAAATTGTATATAATATAATTACATGTAAATTCTTAAGTAATAAAGATTTGTTAGTAGTAGTAGTAATAAACATGTGGCTGAAGGACCGATGGTCGATAGCCATTTAGTAAGATTATTATATAAAATTTATTGTATTGTTTTTACTTAACGAAAATTCTACAATAAAGATGATATAATAATCATGACTACACTTTCTTACAAAATTATGCATTCCCCGTAATCCTAATATCCTTATAGAAATTTAATATTCCCTAACTATCATCGCATTAGTCTGATTATATATATATATAAAAAATGTATACCTAAAGCAAATTTTTATCTATTATTTACATAATGTTTAATTTTGTTTGTTAATATTAATTTATACTTTGTTCTCTTTTTTTCTGTTTAAATTTAACTAACTTTGCTTGTACTCTTCTTATATTATGATTTTGATAGTATATTTTCCCTTGTTGGATTCTTCCGTTGGAAAATAAATTATTATTATTATTATTTAAGTCGCCAATATTTTATATGTGTCGTAATGCTAATCTGCATTACACAGATATATTTTTAGGTATAAAAACCGCTTAAAATATAATTTTCGCTTTCATAAGATTATTGTTATATATATAAAGGGTGGTGCATTTTGGTGGTGCTCCATATAGAAAATAAAATCGGAGTTTGAGGTTATAACTCAAAAACTAAAAATGATAAATAAAATATAATAACAATATTCGAAGCCAGCATAAAATATTACAATGTTCTGTATTCCCCGTAACCCTAATATCCTTCTTAAATCCAAATTCACTCATCACCATTCATCAATTCATTTGTGCGAATCATAAGGACAGTTCAGCTAGCTAGCATAGATTTTTTTCTATTGACTTCATGTCATGGCAGAAAGACCTGTGGTCGATAGCCCAGACAGACTAACAAGTCTCATAACATTTTTTCACAATATTCTAGTTGTGTAATTCGGGTCTGTTTTAATTGCCTAGCAGCAGTTTCAATAAATGATAAAATACCAAATATTTTTACTTTCCCCGCACCCCTGTCCAAGGAAAGTATTGAGATCGTGAAAATTTTCGAAACGCCAATTTCAACAAAACTAAAAACTAAACTAAATAATCTACCAATCCCACACAATGCCAAATTAATTTCTTTTAACGTTAAAAGTCTATTCACTTCAATACCGACAAAATAATTAAAAATTATATTACATACATATATTGTAATTATTTATTTTATATTCTTCTGGATTATCTGTTGTCTGAATAAAGATGTGTGTATATATAATAATCATGATAAGTTAACGTGTAATACGAGGAATAATTTGAAATTATTAGAAGCCGAAACTAGTTGGAATTTAAAAATAATTATGTGAGTTCATTATTTAAAAATAATTAATTAAAACACAAAGTTATTGGGATAATCTTCAGGTAGAGTGATGCGTTGATTAATTTTGGATAAATATTTCAAATTAAAAAAATGAATTCTTCTGCGTAACATCCCGCGAGGCTATTGAATTATTAAATAAAGGGCAGAAAGACCTATTTTCGAAAAATATCGATAAATATTTATTTTATATATATATATATATATATATATATATATAAAATTGATCACTTAAATACTTGATTACTAATTTACTCGATTTTGCCCATCACTAGTATATTTATATATCTAACATTTAACATCTTTATTTCTGCAGACAATTTTATATACAATAAATTAACAATATAATTCTTATATGTTATTCGTTGTCCTTAGAAAACGGCTATCGACCATCGGTTATTTTTTATATTATGTTAAGTATATAATTTAACATAATATATTATTTTATTATTATTTGTATTATTTTTTTCTCAGATAATAAGGATTTAGTAGTAGTATTAAATAAAAATAAAATATAAGTAAATAAAAATGTATCCTCCAAATCGCCGAAAGATCCTTCCTAAGAATCCTTACCGAACTCAGATATCCCAACAATCCAGTCTATAATCCTTCCTAAGAATACCTTTATGAATCGATACAAATTCCACCCATATCCCAGCGTATATTAGCCTTAAGCAAAAAAAATGTCAATGGATAAAATCAATAGAATTTACAATTAATTCTAAAATTTAAATGAAAAATAAATTGTATTTTTTATAACTTCCTGATAAGCATTTTTTTAAATAAAAAATATTTTTTTTATTTAATATATATTTCACATAAAATACTCAATAGAATTATTATTATCATTATTTAACTCTCGTTGTCAAAATTACATTTTTTTTTTAAAATGACTCGTGAAAGTGATTGTAACAATAATATAAAGTATTTTAAATAAAATTTGGACAGAAAAACCTCTGGTGATAGCTCAGACACACTAAAACCTACATGTATTCTAATTATTTATATTGTTAAAATTATCTGTATAGTCTGAATAATGATATATAAAAATATATATATATATATATATATAAATATATATATATATATGTATATAAATAAAATTTGAAAATAATTAATTTACACAATTGAATAATTAATTAATCCAACACCTGAAAGGGTATAAGGATTCGAGAAAAATTAATTAATTGTTTTACTTTTAGCTACTGCACCTTTTTTTTACTTAAATAACGTGAGAACTTAAAAAAAATAACATGGAGCCATTCAAACAACTACTTCCCGGGTAAATATTCCGCTAGACATTGAATAGAATATGTTCAAGTCATAATGTCACAGTAGCAAAAGAGAAAATAATTTATTAATTAATTATTTTCAAATGCTTTTATTTATTTTATTTAAATAACTGTGACCAAGTGAATAAATCCTTTTCCTATTACTCTAGAAGAGATTATGGCGAGTACTCTAGTCAAGAAATTAATTCAAAAAAATATTTTTAAAGTTTTTATGATACACCCGTTGAGGATTTTATTTCATTGAATTAAGCATTACAAGTATATTGAAGTAATCAGTGACATTTTAGTGATTTTATAAATTGTCATAACAGCACATATGTTCAATGAAATAAGGATTCGAGAAAAAATAATTAATTGTTTTACCTTTAGCTACTGCACTTTTTTTACTTAAATAACGTAAAAATTTTAAAAAAATAACATGGCAATGAAATAAGGATTCGAGAAAAAATAATTAATTGTTTTACCTTTAGCTACTGCACTTTTTTTACTTAAATAACGTAAAAAAATTAAAAAAATAACATGGAGCCATTCAAACAACTACTTCCCGGGTAAATATTCCGCTAGACATTGAATAGAATATTTTCTATTATTAAAAATATAATTTTTTTTGAGGGGTTTAATTTTTTAGTTCTGTGTAAAGATAATTTTCATAATCGTGAAGTGTTGATGTAAGTTTTATTGCTCATACCTACTTACGTTTCACATAAAACTCTTTTTAAACATTACGTCGGAAGTCACGTTAATTTTAAGGTCATCCTATAAACAATTTATAAAAAAAACGTGATCAAAATAAACATCGCAAACAGCGCGAGAGCGGTTTAAATTAATGAACGGTTAGTCTGGAAACGAATCGACTCACCTTTAAAAATTCGCCGATCGTTTTTGGTAATAGTCGAAGCTCGTCATCCGACGTCACTCTCACAACTGTTTCGGAAAGGGGGCTAGTGAAATGCGATTCGTACACCAAACACTCACACACACACACACACACACACACTCGAAATCCAAGGAAACCCAACATTGATCGCGCTCATTTTCCTCCTCACGCAACTCGTGGCGCAGCTCTCCGTAATTTCACAAAAAGCCGCGAGCGGACGGTCACAGTCTGAGCGCGACCGCCGCTCCCTCCCCGCACCGCCGCTCCGGCCGCTTAGAACGTGACAAAATCAATAGAAACGCACTCTCACATTCTAATCGTGAACTAGTTCACGGAGTTCCACGCTTAATTCCCTTACAAAACCAGAATGTGACGTTTTTTCTTCGTTATTATTCATAATTATAAACCGATTCTTTTTTTATTTTTATTATTATTATTTCATTTTTCGATTTTCAGAAAGGGTGACTGTTTAGAGGCGCGCTTTATTACGACAATAACTTTCACTTATCACGCGTTCAAGTTTTGTGCTACGGGAAATGTATCCGTTAGCTCCGTAATTACCATCTTATTGTTTATTATAATTATTCATTAAATTTATATCTCGCACACACCTGAACCCATTGTTTGTTCATGATAATTGGATTAAATAAATAAAATAGGTCTATTGTTGGTTTCTCTCACGCAATATACAGAACGTAATTAATATAACTTTTTTTCCATCTTGTTTTTCGTATTGGTCTTCAATTTTTTCTTGTTTTTGGTCCTCCCCAATAACAACATTCATTTGGAGGATAAATATGATACGTCCTTCCCCTTTAATACGACCCAAATGAAAAAAATGGGCTGTCCAGAGAGAATTTAAAACGTATCACAGCTGTTCTGAATGTACACTACAGACTTAAAGCACACTTCCACACATTGGGGACTGTAGAATCACCAGATTCTATAGATGAAACCGTGGAGCATATCCTTGGATTTTGCCCAGAATGGCGAGCATCATGGATCTACCTGCCTCGGTGCTGCTAGCCTATCTTGACGAGACATGGTCTCAGATATCCTACATGGAGGAAGCATTAGAGGCCTAACAAGGCCTATGTGTACATGCGCAATATGCGCACCTTCCACAAAACAGTAAACCCCATTAACAAGTTCTGAAAGTTTTTAGTTGCTTAGTTCTATGTTTTGGCAATCACCCCCAAAAAACTCGAATAAATAGTGAAATTTAAAGGTTCACTAAGTTAGAGAGGAACATTACTTTCTTAACACTCAACCATCCCGGCCCTTCTGGGGCGAAAAGTGTCTGGTCCTTCTTGGTCTAGTAGTGGACCAAGAAGGACTTCCCATCATCTTTCCTTTAATCTATCTTTTTGTTTTAGAAAAACTCGTAGAATTTAAAGATTCATGGAGTTAACATTAATACATTTATATACAACGCCCCCCCCCCCCCCCCTTTCTATAAGGATAGGCATGATCCTTCCAAATCCGTCATTATGCTTCCTACCGTATTTCTGAACAAAATAAAGGCTTTTGGCGCACATATTTGAGTTCAGTAGACTTTGATCTATCTCTCTAGAGGGTTTCAGCCCTTTGTAGCACAAAATGAATTTTTGATGAATTTTGTTGGAAGGAGTAGCCCTTGGAACGTTTCCGCCTGAATTTAAAAATTCATAAAAAATATTTCTGAACAAAATAAAGACTTTTAGCGCACATATTTGAGTTCAGTGGACTTTAATCTATCTTTCTAGAGGGTTTCAGCCCTTTGTAGCACAAAATGAATTTTTGATGAATTTTGTTTTAAGGGGTAGCCCTTGGAACTTTTCCGCCTGATTTTAAAAATTCATAAAAAATATTTCTGAACGAAATAAAGACTTTTGGCGCACATATTTTAGTTCAGTAGACTTTAATCTATCTCTCTAGAGGGTTTCAGCCTTTTGTAGCACAAAATGAATTTTTGATGAATTTTGTTGGAAGGAGTAACCCTTGGAACTTTTCCGCCTGAATTTAAAAATTCATAAAAAATATTTCTGAACGAAATAAAGACTTTTGGCGCACATATTTTAGTTCAGTAGACTTTAATCTACCTCTCTAGAGGGTTTCAGTCCTTTGAAGGACAAAATGAATTTTTGATGAATTTTGTTGAAAGGGGTACATCTTTGATCTTTTTCACCTGAATTTAAAAATTCATAAAAAATATTTCTGAACGAATTAAAGACTTTTGGCGCACATATTTGATTTTAGTAGACTTTAATCTATCTCTCTAGAGGGTCTCAGCCCTTTGTAGCACAAAATGAATTTTTGATGAATTTTGTTGGAAGGGGTACATCTTTGATCTTTTTCGCCTGAATTTAAAAATTCATAAAAAATATTTCTGAACGAAATAAAGACTTTTGGCGCACATATTTGAGTTCAGTAGACTTTAATCTATCTCTCTAGAGGGTTTCAGCCCTTTGTAGCACAAAATGAATTTTTGATGAATTTTGTTGGAAGGGGTACATCTTTGATCTTTTTCGCCTGAATTTAAAAATTCATAAAAAATATTTCTGAACGAAATAAAGACTTTTGGCGCACATATTTGAGTTCAGTAGACTTTAATCTATCTCTCTAGAGAGTTTCAGCCCTTTGTAGCACAAAATGAATTTTTGATGAATTTTGTTGGAAGGGATACATCTTTGATCTTTTTCGCCTGAATTTAAAAATTCATAAAAAATATTTCTGAACGAAATAAAGACTTTTGGCGCACATATTTGAGTTCAGTAGACTTTAATCTATCTCTCCAGAGGGTTTGAGTCCTTTGCAGGACAAAATGAATTTTTGATGAATTTTGTTGAAAGGGGTACATCTTTGATCTTTTTCGCCTGAATTTAAAAATTCATAAAAAATATTTCTGAACAAAATAAAGACTTTTGGCGCACATATTTGAGTTCAGCAGACTTTAACCTATCTCTCTAGAGGGTTTGAGTGCTTTGCAGGACAAAATGAATTTTTGATGAATTTTGTTGGAAGGGGTACATCTTTGATATTTTTCGCCTGTCTTTAAAAATTCATAAAAAATATTTATCAACGAAATAAAGACTTTTGACGCACATATTTGAGTTCAGTAGACTTTAATCTATCTCTCTAGAGGGTTTCAGCCCTTTGTAGCACAAAATGAATTTTTGATGAATTTTGTTGGAAGGGGTACATCTTTGATCTTTTTCGCCTAAATTTAAAAATTCATAAAAAATATTTCTGAACGAAATAAAGACTTTTGGCGCACATATCTGAGTTCAGTAGACTTTAATCTATCTCTCTAGAGGGTTTCAGCCCTTTGTAGCACAAAATGAATTTTTGATGAATTTTGTTGAAAGGGGAACATCTTTGATCTTTTTCGCTTGACTTTAAAAATTCATAAAAAATATTTCTGAACAAAATAAAGACTTTTGGCGCATATATTTGATTTCAGTAGACTTTAATAAATATTTTCTTCGAATGTAAAGTGGTTTCTCATTACATTCAGCATGTAAGACATTAATGGGAGTACTTCGCAACACGCCCATACATAATCTAAAACATTTTTTCTGTACCAGATCAATCTTTTTTAAATGACACTTTTTTTAGTCTTTAAGCAATCAATTATTATCCCTTTTATTAAAATTCTTTTTATAATATTTCTATACTCGTATGTACATATAAATAAAAAAAGTAAACCGCTTAGTTATCCGTTCACGACAATAACAATTTTTGTATATATACGCATGTGAGGCATTACAGTAATCAATTACTGAACGTACAAATGATCTGTATATCAATAAGGAAATAGCCGGGTGCGCACCCCAATTAGTAGAGGACAAAACTCTCAAGATATTAATGCCTTTTTCCACTCTTGATGTTATTTTTTATTTTATTTTTTTTATTTATTTATTTACGGGAAAACCCCTTTTTACAAGAACAGTTTACAAAAATATTTTACTTATTACCTTAAATTCTAAATTTATATAGGTTATGTGCGAGTTCCACAGTAACTATCCAAGTACATTCCTAGGAAGTAGACAACTTCAATATGATTAAATAATTTTCCATCCAGTACTACTTCATTTGTTTCAAATCTACTAGGCGTAAAAGTACAAACTTTAGATTTTTCCTCTGGCATGGTCAATCCATTGTCGGCTAAATATGATTTTACTTTGTTAATATTTTTGCTCGATACTGAAAAACATTTGTTTATATATTGTATAAATACAAAAGTCGTCAGCATATTGTATAATTTTTATGTTGTTGTCAAATATCAATTCCAAATCATATAAAAAGAGTGCATATAAAATGGGGCTCAGAATGGTACCCTGAGGTAACCCAGTGCTTGTAGTTTGCGGGCCAAATATTTTATCATTAATATGACAAAACACTCTGCGCTCTGAGAATAAATTAATAACGCTAAAATAGATTCCAATTGAAGCAATTTTTTGCCAATAATGAAAGATTAACGCTATCATATGTGTAATTTCGATACACTAGTAAATTAGTCATAATAGATTTACCCCGAGAAAAACCATGCTGCTCCCCTATAATAACATTTCTGAGTGTCCGTATTAGTTGTATACTTACGATACAATCTAATAATTTTGGAATGCCTGATTGTATGCAAACTTCACGATAGTTTATTATAACAGCAGGACTGCCGCTTTTTAAAAATAAGAATAATACTGCTCTTATTTCATTCCATTAGGAACATCATCAGGGCCACAAGAAAGCGTTGGCTTTAGTTTGATAATTCAGTAAGAACTCCCAAAATGTATATATCTGCTATATTCTAGTGTTGGGCAAAATCGAATAATATTAGTAATCGAGTATTACTAAATGTGTCATTTTAAGTATTTACAACGAAAAAGTAACTTCAAATTTATGTTTATTAATAAATGGGAAGTTATTTTTGATATTTTTATAATAAGTAACATTCATAAAATTATAATATACTTAATTTAGAAATAATAAAAGATCGACTTTGCCCATCACTACTATATTCTTTTTTGTTTTCAAAAGAAATTATTTCTTATATTAGAAGAAAAATGAATTCAATTCAAATGTTTGCCCTTTTTGTTTGTTGAACAAACATGGAGTATGCCAAAATACCAAAAACGAAATCAAATTCGTTTCGATTCATTCCCACTCAAACTCAAAGCGGATTAACAAAAATGAAGCCCGCCTTTTGGCCGAATCGAGTCCGGAAGGAAGTCGAGCCAAAGTCGGTGGGCATTCAGAGGTTTTTTTTTTTCGGGGTCAACGTTTCGGCTCTCCGTTACACACGGGAAAGCGGGGAGGAGGGGTTGACATCGCCAGGGCATTGGTACTACATGTACATACGTACGTACGTACTCCAAGTCCGTTGCGTCATTCAATTATAAATTCTTGGGAGTCAGTACGGGCAAGAATTGGGCCGTTGCTCTCGCCAGCGACCATCACTGTCAACCGATTAACGATTATGCAATTAACGTAAAATCGAATCCGGAGCGTTGCTTGCCTGCCTTATCCGAAAGATGAGGAAATTGTCGATTTGACGGGGAGTTGTTTTAATTAGTTTTATGGAGGACCCGATTGACGGGTATTGTAATTTTTTTGACTGCTCAATTTTTAATTTACAATTCTTATGATAGATAGATCTGATTTAAATGCTCTAATGTTCAAATAAATAATTAAGTAAAAAATATATTGTCATTGTTGTCCCAATCAGGTTGATTGTTTCCACTTTTGTCTCTTTTTACCTGAACCACTTCGGAATTCCCTTTGTTATATACATACAGGGTGATTCGGGAGGAAATGTAAATATTTTAAAGACATATCCAGGAAACAAATAAGTAAAATAAGCTCATAAGTTCAAGTCCGACTTTCATTTGTTTCGGAGATATTTTGAAAAATAACATAGCATATCTTATATAATAAGATGGTGTATATTATTGATAAATGAGTGTCGATTATGAATGAATGAATATTATTGACTAAAACATATTTTAGCTACGTAGAGTCAATCCTAGTATTTCGTTGTGCACTTTCGTGAATATTTTCAAATTAATTTATGGATAATAAAGGCTTCTACTTCGTTATAGATTGTTTTAAGTTTTAATACAATACTGCTTCGCTTTTTTTTAGTTTATTTTAGCGACTATAAATTTCAACAATTTTAACTTGTCATTATACAAAATAAACCAATATTTTATTTTAAAAAAAAATACAAATTATTTTCAATACGATCTTTCTCTATACAGAATTTAATTCTGTATTGATTTGTTGTACAATTCTTTCAAATTTCATTTTATTAACGGAATCTCCATTTCCAAATTACATATTAAAAATTTTACTATAAAATATTTTGTGTGCTTAATTTTATTGCACAGAAGTGTACATTCAATTGAACATTATTTACAAAAAAAACGAGCTTTATCATTTCTTCTTTTATTTTCCCCACATATGGCCCGATATCTCCAACATACAAATTCAGAAGCACACAACATTAAAAATAGACGGTGAACACAACACAACACGTCCGATGCTCAAAAAGACCGGAGCAATGAACTTTTCGAATGGCGCGGAGATATACGTTTGAAATTCTTTGTCCGTCACACTTTCACTCTTTCCCCGACTGTTACATACGATCCGAAAAAAAAAAAATATCCCAAAACGAAAATACAGATAATGGTTTATTAATTATTAGGAAAATCAAAGGCCGTAACGCGAACGCAACGAGAAACTATCGGAAAGTAAAGTGCGTTTTTGATTGGTTAATTACGTTTCCAGAACGTGAGCGGGGGCTTTCTTTGTTGGCTTTTAAAAAATATTTTTCCAAGCTGCCAGAATTAACCGTTAAATTAGTTTCCGGTTTGCTGGAGGCATCCCATTGTGTGTTTCTAATGACGAAATTCAACAATTTCGTGTTGGTTTTTTTGTTGTTAATTCTGAAAATTACGTGTTTGATAAAAATTCATATTCTCACATTATCAGAGCATATTCAATTAAAAAAAAACAATAATAATATCAATTGTATATTGCAGTTTTAAAAGAAATTAACTTTTATTAACTCCAAAAATATTTTTTAATATTTAAAGATTGGTAATTTATATTTATTTATTTATTAAATAAATATGATTTGAAAATAATAAATAAATTATTTCCACATTTAGCTCTGTGACTTTTGACTTACGTTACATGAGTATATTAAACAAATGCACATTAAAAGAACTACTTCCCGAGCAAAGTTTCTAGATATATCATTTTTATTTCACATGGTCAATGGTTTAATGGATTCTCCCCACAATTCATCAAAACATTGGTTGAAAAGCTTAATTATAATATTCCAAGGTGCACAAAGTCTCGATATAAACCTTTATTCCGAATCGCCTTTCATCCCACTTCTTACGGAATGTACAGCCCTATGAGCCGATTGATGTGCATAACAAATGAATTGAATAAAAATGATAATTTTGACTCATTCCTGCATTCTTTCTCACTCTTTATATCTCGTCTTAGACCCATCAATTTGGAAAACATATCTTGCAACATTAGCTTTATTAGCTCTGTGACAGTTTGACTTACATTAAGTAAGTTTTATTTGTGCATTTGTTTAAAGTACTTACATAACGTAAGTCAAAATGTCAAACAGCGCAATAAGATTAATAAATATGAAAATTAAATAAAATATTTCCACATTTTGCTCTGTGACATTTTGACTTACGTTACGTAAGTACTTTAATACAAATACACAAATATTTAAAGTACTTACTTAATGTAAGTCAAAATGGTACAGAGCTAAATGTGGAAATATTTCATTTAATTTTCATATTTATTAATCCAAAATTATTCGTAATTACAATTACAGAAAAAATCTTACTAAAACCCTTTAATTTAAAATATATTTCACTAAGTGTTAGATAAATCAACTATCAACAGTAATTGCAATTTATGTTTTTTTTTATTATTATTATTTTCCCTATTAGACTCATCCAACAACAAAACTCGCTTCTTAATGCACAAACAAAATGTAATAACACCTATTATTCAAACAATTCGCGCTTTAATAAAGAGACATATATTTTTCCTCCATGATGCAATTACTGCTGAAAGGAAGGTCTCTTTAGGCCCCCCTATTATCCTCGTCGTAAAGTAAACCTCCCTTTCGACAATTGCAATTTCGCCATTCTTGAAGCACAGAAGCATAAAAGCGTCGCCTTTTCCTTATGTCGGAGGTGATTCTTTGAACTTAACCCATTATGTCCCTCTGCTCTAGAAAGTGAGGACACGCTTTCTTTCATGTACTACACAAATGGTTCTCTTCCTCTACATTGCGAGCAAGTAAATAAATATATGAGATGTATGTTATTCGGAGATTAAAGGAAAAATATATATTATATATATAATCTAAAATCCCCATCTACCATAATGGTGGTGTAGGGGTTTAAAGGAGAAAAAATATATAATAATTTGGTATTTAGCAAAATCATTCGCGATAAATATTTTAAATCGCTCTATGCAAAGGAGGAAGGGAAATAACATTATTTATAAATAATTATGATTTAATAATTCTTGCGGTGTTTTCAAAATGATCTAAAACTTTTCTCTTCTAGAGTGCTTTGATTTTTTTTATTAAAAAAAATACTACTGGTAATAAAACTAACCACACACTATAAGTTATGTGATATATCGAGTTATTTTGTCATGTTTTTTTTTTTATTTACAAATTTTATGCTTAATTAATTAAATTGTATGTTTAATTTATATTTTTCCATTGTTCAGTCCTATATACAAATTTTAAATTGTCTTGTTTCGTTTAATTTACTATTTTAATATGTCGTGTTCTATCTACTAATTTTAAATGATTCTGTAAAGTTAGATTTTATATATTTATTTATTATTAGGTTAATTTATCCAAACTCCTGACTACAGAACTTACCTAGTAATAGTTTAGATTATTTTATTGTATTTTATTATTGACTATTTTTTTAACTTACTCATATTTTTTATATTTATATATTTTTATTATAACAATGTGGTGATAAGCAATAAAGATTTATTATTAATATTATTATAATTCAATTTAAAATATCTCAGCTCAAGCTGGTGTTACACTGCCTGGGGGAGAAGTTCATTTCAATCCATACAGTTTTAAAATTTTCTAACTTTGTGGCAGGTTTGTAGAATGGTTATTTTTCGCGGTGAGTTAAATACCTGACAGGATTTTATCCAATGTACAGGTACGTATCTATTTATATTTAGTCGCTACTTAGAAATCTTCTTGTTATATTGCTGGTGCTCAGAATAACAGATTTGTGTAATTCTAAGTAGATGTTTTTATTATTATTATTATGTTATTCTGACAAATTAAAAAGAAATTTTATTTAATAATCAAAATCACATATAACGTTTTATTTATTTTTTGTTTTTGCACTGGTACCAACAAAATGTAAAATAAATTAAATAAAAAGAATTTTAAAATAATTAATAAATTACTCCCTTTTCATCTAGAGGGATACATAATTGTTTAAATAGAGAAGATATTTGGAGGTTTGTGGCAAACTTAAGGAAAGACCAAAAAACTATCACTAATCAAAGAGCGTTTAGGATCTCAATACGCCCTTTGATGGGACTAGTAATAGTTTTCTGGTAATAAATTCTCTGCGTATAGAATCTCAATACGCTCTTTTATGGGATTAATGATAGTTTTCAGGTAAAGGAGGATTGTGTAGTGTTGAATTTCGTTAGGGCTGACCGTGACATTTTTGACTTACGTTATCTAAGTACTTTGAAAGAAATGCACAATAATAAACACTTGATATTGCATAACAATAACATATTGTATAATACAGGCATCCCTGAATACCATTAGCCCGAGATGGAAAGCAACGCCCGCAAATCCCATAGTGAAAAAAATTGAATGTTAGGCGTAACATTTTACAATATTGTTATTATATATGTAATATGTAATTATTATTGTAGTACAATAATGAATACTTGAACAATTAAAACAACAAAGTAATGCAAAGCTAAAAAAAAAAGATACGTAATATAAGTCTCTCTGTAGAAACGTGTTTCGGGATGTCATCCCTCCCTCATGAAGGCAGATCTCAGTACAGGTTTTATTTGCAAAGATAGATAAACAAAAAATACGTAATATAAGGCTCTCTGCAGACAAGTGTTTTGGGATTTCATTCCTCCCTCATATAAGGCAGACCTCAGTACAGGTATGTCTTATATACTTACAAAATTGTTAAATTAAATTAATCAAATTAAAATAAAAAGCACTCCAGAAGAGAAAAATTTCTCGATCATATGATACAAATCTTCGTTGTTTTGTTTACTGAGTTGAACAGAAGTTTCATGAAGTAATAGCCTCTATTTGCGTATTAACTGAAGAAAAAAAAACTAATGAAAATAAAAATCATTATTTTTTTATCTATGATGGAGCTATTGGTGGTCATACACATTACGACTTAACTGGCAGTTAAATTCTAATATACAGCCAGCTTTCACGAAAATTTGGTCATTGATCGTAATTCTGGGTATCAATAAAATAATTTGTACGAATTAATTATAAAATTATAAAGAAATCAAAAACCATTAAAGTTTCGTTGATTACCGAGGCACTTAATTTTTGAATTTGTTTTTAATAAAAAGGAACTATTACAGAATTAATTTAACTGCCTGGAGTCCTGAGAAAAAAAATTGACACTTGCGTAATTAAACTATTTGCTGCAAGAAAGTGTCAACTTTTTTTTTCTGAGGTACCCTCCAACCCCTTTAGCACAGTCTGAATTGATGCCATTTGTCTGTGTTTTTTTTTTTTTTGGTTGCCTCCAATTAAAAATTATATAAAAATAAAATAAATAAATGTTGCAGGGCTAATTTAACTGCAAAATAATTTAACTTTAAATGAAATTATTAATTTTTTTATGTTTACCTTAATTGTTCGCAACAATTATCAGCATGTAATTTGTCATTTAGTATTATATTAAATATTGTTATTTTTTTTTATTTTTTAAAATTCACTTAAATAGTCTCTGGGCTGCAAGAAAGTGTCAATATTTTGTATCTGATACACCCTCTCATCCCTCCACAGTCTCCTGAATTTATACTAACTAAACATCTTTATTCATGTAACGTTAAAAAGTTCGAACAATTATTTACAAATTAATTAATTGACCAAGTGAATGAATACTCTTTTCTATTTAAAATGTCAATTTTCATCCGAGAAAAATTTAATGCAAAAACTACAAAAAGAACTTTACTTTATATATTCCTTTTAAATTATATTTATATCTATTAAATAAAAATGATTTGAAAATAATTAATAAATTATTTTCACATTTAGCTCTGTGACTTTTGACTTACGTTACGTTACGTTTGCATTTGTTTAACGTACTTACGTAACGTAAGTCAAAAGTCACAGAGCTAAATGTGAAAATAATTTATTAATTATTTTCAAATCATTTTTATTTAATATATTTAAATAACTATGACCAAGTGAGTGAATAATACTCTTTTCTATTTATATATTTATATCTATGATATTGATATTGATGATGATATTGGTTTAGAATTTTAGTTAGGGGTTTTCATTTATGATGATATTGTTCGAGAGATTTTATGCTGAATATCTTCATTATACGAGAATAGTTCCCTGAAACATGATGCATTCCACTTTTAAATTTAAATTGAATATAAGTTAACTTGAAGTACTAAATGAAGATGATAACAAATCTCCATTTATGTCTCTGTGGTGTAGTTGGTAATACACTCGGCTAGAATTCGGGGGACATGGGTTCAAATCCCATTAGAGATAATTCTTTTCCGCTTATATTCAATTAATTTAATTTAAATTATATCTCAGTGTTGTACACTGGAATTTCTTCAATATCATAATTATAAATATAATTTAAAAGGGATATTTAATTAATTTGTAAATAATGTGTGTACAATGGAATTTCTTTAAATTATTTACAAAGTTATGTTCATATAATACATGATATATGAAACGGCCAACAACCGAAAGTCTTTCCGCCTAATAGACAGTTCTTGTCATTGTCTATTGTCTATATTAAACAACAGAAAATCGTTGTTCCTCCTTCCTTTAGTGGACGAAACAACGATTCTCTGTTATGTACCTTGTAGACTCGAATCGTTAATAAAGCCACATGAAATTAGGCGAAAGATGGCGCTCGCGCCGTCTTTCGTTTATTATGATTAATATTGCCAATTGTTTAATGATGCTAAGTCAATCATTTGACATATGTTAAATTATTATATTGTCACTTTGTGTGTGAAGCGTTACTTTAAATTGTGATTTCAACTTAATTGCGCCTCCTTACAACGATTGCTATGCATTTCTTCATTTGTTTAATTTTTGATATAGAATGATACCATTATTTCGTAAATAGTTGAAGATAAGAATAGGACATTATACAGGTTGGCCAGAAAATGTGTGATAATCTTCAGTTAAAGTGGTTCAATTTTAAGTAGAAAAAAAAACTAAAAAAAAAATTAAAATAAAAATTAAATTAAAAAAATAAAAAATAAAATAAAACAAAACAATAAATATTGGTTAATTATTCAATAAGCTTTATGAGGCCATTAATATCCTAAATTTGTTACTAGAATTTGTTTTTAACATTGTATGTATATTAATTAAAATTAATAATAGACAATAAAACACTTATTACTTTGTTTGTATAACAATTTTTTATTTTTATGTGTTTAAGCTAAATTTGTCGAAACTGCAGTCACATAAAAATAAAAAAGTGTTATACAAACAAAATAATAAGTGTTTTATTGTGAAATTAACATGTATAACGAAGTAGAAGCCTCCACAATACAGAAATTAATAATAGACTTATCATTAAATAAACATTTCCAATGTTTAGCTAGATGTTAATAGAACTAATTTTAATCAAAATATTTTAAAAATATTACTGATTTCTGGTCACATATTTATTATATCAATGGCCGTACAATATTTTTTTACTCAAATTTTCTACTTGAAATTAATCAACCTGAAGATTATCACACATTTTCTGCCCGCCTTGTACACGAAAACTATCTATAGTTTTTGAAGAAATCCTAATATGTAATAATATATACCATAGTGTTCCATTTAAAAACATATAACTTTGTATCGACAATTGTATGTGAAACACCCTGCATATAAAATGTATAGTTAAAAAGATGCATAATTAAAAATACTAATCGAAGTTTAAAAATGATCACCTGAATACAATTTACTTAAAAATAAATGTGTTTTTTTTTCATTATGATTGCACTGTATAAGGCCGTTTTAACCTGTCAAACAGTTGAAAATAGATATATATCTAAATGAATTTGTTTCTTTCATATATTAAATAAAAAATGATTTGAAAATAATTAATAACGTTAAACAAATGCACATTAAAACAACTACTTCCCGGGCAAATACCCACGCCGGACATTGAATTACATAATATACACCTGCTGCTGTGGAAATAATTTATTAATTATTTTCAAATAATTTTTTATTTAATATATTTAAATAACTGTGACCAAGTGAATGAATACTCTTTTCTATTTATATTTCTTTCATTGTGAACGCACTGTATAAATATAATTTATAACAAGAATTAAATTAATTTCATTAACTATTATTAATCACGACAAGATTTCATATTTTATTCCAATTCTTTGTTTCTTTTTTCGAAATTTAGAGACTTTAAAGCCCACGGTCCGTTGCGTAAATGAATTATTTCACCTTTCGTTTTTCTTTTCTCTGTTTTTTTTTTCGGCGATTGCGTCACGGTTACGAAACGAGATGATTTTTTTCTCTTCCAGTAAATGGCGTGATGTAACTGGGAAACCGATGAATGATTCATGAAAACTTCCACTTAAATGCGAAACACACAAGCAGAAACAAACAAAAAAAAAGTATAGAAATCGATAATTCGACGGGCGTCCGTGCAAAAAGCGGTGGATTATGATGTAGTTGAAAATAAAATTCTTTATTTCACTTTTTTAAAAGTGAAAATAAAATTCTTATTTAATTTTTTTAAAAGTGAAGTAATTTATTTTATTTACAACTACATCATTATACAACACTTCACATTACCCAACCAAAGTTATTCAGTGGTGGATTATTTTACGGCTAAACTCGTTTTTTTTTACGGACCGTAAATCCATTTTAAATAATGAAAACGCATCTTTTTTTGTTATTCGGAATCATTCGATATAAGAATCGTTAAATTTAATGTGTAACAAAATTTAGCGAATCAAACCAAGTGTAATATTTATATTATATTCATTTCTTCACTTCTTTATTTTAAAATACTATACGAGCCCTAACAACTATAATAATAATAGGAAAATGATTTATTCATTTGGTCACAGTTAACTAACTAACTAACCATCTTTATTCAAATGTGTATATGTATGTACAATAATATACAAAAATTAGAATTATATTCTGTAGATGATGAATCGGCTATCTACCGGAGGTCTTTCAGCCGGTCACAGTTATTTAAATAAATTAAATATAATAATTTGAAAATAATTAATTAATTATTTTTCCCTAATTATATTAAAGACATAAAACCAAACAACTTTTGAGCCTTTTCTGAGCATATTCAGAGACTGTTAATAATTTTGAATCCTTTGGGATCATTATTAAAAATAATTTATTTGTTTGCTTTTATAGATTATAAAAGTAAAAGCACAATTATTATCAAGATTTTACTCATCTTCAGATTTCTTCAGGTTGGCTGTTGAGACTTTAATTATTTTAAGGGAAGTCCGAGATGGTTCTGGTAAAAAGAGACAAAAGTGGAAACAATCAACCTGATTGGGACAATAAACAAAATGAGAATATCTTTCGGAATAGGAGTAAAAATAAATAATTATTTTATGTCAA
The DNA here is from genome assembly GCA_963082785.1 of Philonthus spinipes. NCBI lineage: Eukaryota > Metazoa > Arthropoda > Insecta > Coleoptera > Staphylinidae > Philonthus > Philonthus spinipes. Next base: position 4,910,730 of record OY720306.1, read on the forward strand.
AATGTTCCCATCTTTCGCAAACGCCTCCTGAATTTTCAAGAAGTGTGGAGAAATTTTGTGAATCCATTGTAAGGTGAGAAAAAAAACTAATTTCTATTATTCTTCCATTTTAAAAGACAACAATCCATTTTTTTAATTAATATTTTTTTTTTTCTATTAAATGTTTATTCAAAATATATTTGACCGGAATTACCGGGGGAAAATACAATGATGGACACATCATTTTTTTTTTTTCGAGTTACAAAAAATACAAACACTGACTAAAAACATTCCATTCCTTATTTTTCCACCCCGAAGCAATTTGAATTTCCAGTAATTGTGTGTGTGTGTGCCCTAGTAACGGAGAGCGTGTACACGTGGTGGCATGGCGGCGGTAGGAGTGAGGCGGAGGATCAATAGAGTGTCCCAGTTGGCGTCGGGCGCGGCCATTGCGGGCGCCGGGACGCCTAGAGCATTGATTGACCCACTGACCCCATTTCGAGCTATTAATAGCCGCGGCCTCACCAGCGCTCTCCTCACACTCCGTCACATCCCTTTCTCTCTCTCTCTCTCTCCGTCTCTCTTTGTGTTCGTACTAAATTTACCATTTTACTATACGCAACGACACCCACACACACACACATTTAAACATACACACCCTCTAGCTGAAAATCCTGCTCGTTTACTATTTTCTTTAATTCAATACGCTTTTTTAATCATCAGCTTGGGTTTTCAGTGCAGAAGATAATTCAAATTAAATTTAATTGAAAGGAACGTTTCATAACTAAAAATGATGAGAATTACGGAGAGCCTTTTACTTCGGAAATTATAGAAAGTGTGATTTTAATTAAATTAATCACACAAAACATTATTAATTAAATAATGAGAATAAAACAGAACTGATTCTTCTTTATGTACGTTTTTGTTGTAGGAAACTTTCATTATTTAATAAGTAGGAGAAAGGACAACTATTTTTAGTAACTTTTAATGAAATGTTCAGCCACCATTCATCTAGCGTATGGATAACTAGTTTTTCGAACCTCATCAGACTAGTGTGTTCCATGTGCAATGCCTTGATGAAGCCGGAACGGAAATTGTGTTGTGGTTATATACCCGATATTGATCATAATAAATTAAAGACGACGGAAGCGCCATCTTTTGCCTAATTTAAAGTGGCATCGTCAACGATTAAAAACAGGACAGGTTCGCCTTCCTTTAATGGACGAAACAATGATTCTCGGTCTTCTACCTTGTAGACCCAAATCGTTGCCGATGCCACTTGAAATTAGGCAAAAGATGGAACTTGCATCGTCTTTAATTTATTATGATTTTTATTTAAATAAAACAGAACTGACTTGATTTTAATAGACTGAAATATAAAATCGACCAGAGTTATCTTGATTTCGCTAATTAATTCAACAATAACGCCAACCAGCTAACAGAAGATTACATTATATTTACAAATAGTGCAGACAAAATATTCATAAATAACGTTGCGCCACATTGAAATAACATTAAAATTTAATGTAACATTAGTTTTCATTCTGTCTCACATAATAAAATATTCACAAAAACCGTTGCATTAACATTAATACAACATTAATGTAACAACACCTTTATGTGTAACGTTGTAAACTTATACTTAGCTTAAATTAGTACAGAACAAACCCTGGTCTGTTGGTTTGTTCTGTACTAAGTTAAGCTGAGTGTAAGTTTATAACGTCACCCATAAAGGTGACGTTATATGTTACATTGATGTCACATTAATGTTGTATTAATGTTAATAGAACGTTATTTGTTTATATTTTATTCAGTGGGACAAATCAAACTGAGTCAAATCTTCTTAGTTCTAATTTCAGTGAACAGAATCAAGAAACTAATAATGATGTTGAACATGTTTTAATTGTAGTTTTTAATTAAATTAAAAGAAAATAATTCGAAAATATTCGGGGAATCATTTTTTCGACTTGATTTTAATTGGAGAAAGGAAGAATTGACCTTAATTTCCAAAATATTGGTTGACTATATTAATAATCAAACAAATTTCCTTGAGTAAGTAAATTCAGTGAATAAGCTAAATGCCTGTATTAAATGTTTTTTTTATGACTGTATTAAATTTTTAATCCCTTAAAACGGAAACGTATTGGGGATCGCAGCCTTAATTGAAATAACTAAAGAAATAATTAATCAATACTAATTATTGTATTTATAATTTGATTAAATTAAGAATCTAATAAAATATCCTTGATTCTAACTGACCAAACTAAGAACAAAGAAAAATCTATTTAATTCTTCTTGGCTTAAGAATGAATCGACCGAAATTTTCAGTATTTTCCTTGAAAACAACATTTCTTTCCATTTAATGAAATGTTCAGCCACCATTCATCTAACGTATGGATAGCGCGTGTGTTGTCTTTAATTTATTATGATTAACATTTCTTTGATTCTAATTGACCAAAGAGAGAATCAAACAGAATTGACTAAAAAAAGAATCAATCAGAATTGTCTTAACATTGTTTAAGAATCAAAGAATATTTCCTTGATTCTAATTGACCACAGTGAGAATAGCCATTAAATGTTAAATGTTATTGCAATACAACAGCAAATGTCCATTATATAATTCAATGTCTGGAGGGATACGGGCCCGAGAAGTAATTGTTTAATCAATAGAAAAGAGTATTTGTTCACTTGGTCGCAGTTATTTAAATAAATTAAATAAAAATTATTTCAAAATAATTAATAAATTATTTCCATATTTAACTCTGCGACATTCTGACTTACGTTACGCAAGTACTTTAAACAAATGCACATTAAAACAACTACATCTCGGGCAAATATTCCGCCAGACATTGAATCACTTCCATCCACAGACTCGTGTTTCGGGATCTATCACTCGTCAGTACAGTTTAATTTAATATAATTGATTTAATTTAATTAAATATAATATATTGATCTAATTTAATTTAACATCTTTAAATTATGTAAGGCAGATCTGTACTGACGAAGGATAGATCCCGAAACATGTGTGTGGATGGCCTTATATTAAGTAACGTTCTTTTTGTTCTTTACATTGAATTTTTCTCGGATAAAAAATTGTTGCATGATGCAACAATGTTATGTGATTCAATATCTGTGGAGTATTTGACCGAGAAGTAGTTGTTTTAATGTGCGTTTGTTTAAAGTACTTACGTTACGAGGGTCAAAATGTCGCAGCAGCTAAAAAGAAAATAATTGAACAATTAATTATTTTCAAATTCTTTTTATTTAATTTATTAGAATAAAAATAGAAAAGAGTATTTACTCACTTCATCATAGTTATTTAAATAAATTAAATAAAAATGATTTGAAAATAACGTCTTTAAGTTATGTAATGCAGAGCTGTACTGACGAGGCATAGATCCCGAAACACGTGTCTGCAGATGGCCTTATATTACATAATGTTCTTTTTGTTGTTTTTGCATTCAATTTTTCTCGGATGAAAAGTTTGTTGCCTTATGCAATATTTTATTGATATGCAGCAGCAGGTATACATTACGTAATTCAATGTCCGGCGGGGTATTCGCCCCGGAAGTAGTTGTTTTAGTGTGCATTTGTTTAACGTACTTACGTAGCGTAAGTCAAAAGTCACCGAGCTAAATGTGGAAATAATTTATTAATTATTTTCAAATCATTTTTAATTAATTTATTAGAATAGTTTTGATTTACAATGGTTAAGCTAAGATCTAATCATAATTGTCTTGATTTTTAATTACTATTTGAAATATTTGAGTTTACGTGAAGTGTTTTAATATTAATACAAAATTAAAATACAGTTTAATTCCTTACTGAATTAATATAATTCAGTAAGGAATGATGAAAAATAATTCGAAAATATTTAAGGAATTAATTATTTCTTCCAATTGCTCTGTATTTACAGACTTAACACTTACTTCGTAGTACTAAAGAAAAACCAATATCTATTGAAACAACCACTTCTCGGCCAGAACAATTTAAAAAAAAATACTGAAATAAGGAATTAAACTGAATTTAAATTTTGTATTAATAATAGTATAATAATAATAATATTTTTATTTTTCCATAACAGAACAAAAATACAGAAACGAAAATATTTATGATAATTATAAGCGATTCCTAAAAATAATAGTTCTGATACTGGAAAAAAAGATGCAATTCAGATGCATACCGAGGTACACTATGATCTTCCATTACACCTTATTAATTGATTTTTATTGATTAAAGTAAGAATTAATTGGAGAAGTAAAATCAATGTACTTGTCTAGGGTGAAATACAATTAGAATCATCTTAATTTTGGTTAATTAAACGAAGAATCAACCAGAATTATCTTTTTTCTAATTGGCCCTAAGAAAGATCTAATCAAATTTGTCTTGTTTTTGTTGACTATAAGAATAATTAAACAGAATTTTCTTGATTATAATTGGCTGAAGTAAGCATTAAGCAGAATTGACCTTATTTTAATTGACCGAAGAAACAATCGATCTGAATTGTCTTGATTTCGACTTAAATACAAATTCATCAGATTTTCTCTAAAGTGAAAAGTCCGCAGAATTGAATTGACCAAAGTAATAATTACTATGAACTTTCTGGAATATGATTGATTGAGAAACAAGCAGAATTGTTTTTATTTTATTTGGCTGAAGAAAGTTCCATTCAGAATTTTCATAATTTTGATTGACTAATAATCAAACACGCCGACACCAATTGGTAAAAGGGGACATCGATTATATATATATATATATAATGTAACATATTTCGAACCAAGCAGAATTACTTTGGTTTCGTTTTAACTGAATAAATTAAACAAAATCGTTTCTGATTGACTAAAGTGAGAACAAAGTAGAATTGCTTTGGTTTTATTTGGCTGAAGAAAGTTCCATTCAGAATTTTCATAATTTTGGTTGACTAATAATCAAACACCCCGACACCAATTGGTAAAAGGGGACATCGATTATATATATATATATATATAATAATCAAACATTATTATTTCGTTTCTGATTGGCTAAAGTGAAAACTAAGAATTAATCCGAATTTGATTGATTCCGATTCCCTCTAGTCAGTAAGAACCAAACAGAATTGTTTTGGTTTTATTTGGCTAAAGAAAGATCTTAGAAAGAATCAGAATTTTATTAATTTTGATTGATTAAAGAAATAATCGAATAGAATTATCCCGTTCCTGATTGCCAAAGTGAAAACCAAGTAAAATTGACTTGATTATATAAAAAATTAAATTTGATTGACTCAATCGTTAAGATTGCGGTTTAGTAGAAAGAGATAGCTATATAGTAAAATGGAAATAATCGTTTGAAAAAAGAGCCATTCTTTTGGGTTTAATAATATGAATTCGTGTTTACATTTTTTATCTGCCAAATATAAAGTATCAGTCTAAATAAAAAATAAATCGTTAATTTAATTTTTTCAATTTACTAGTTCAAGTTAGAAAAGAAAATTGTAAGATATAATTAATAGGTCATGTCTGCTAAGTTATTTGAATGCAGAATTTAGTGAAATCCTTTAAATTTTCATTACACAAGTTTTTATTGTCAAAAATATAATTTGCTATAAATTTGATCAATTTTCATTGTTTTTCATAATTATTTTTCACACAAAGTAAACATTAAAATAATTTTTAATTCATCTGATGAAATTCCAGCTTATTTTAAGATTACTTTAATGTATAATACAATAGCTTTAACATCTTCATGTAACTCAACCATCAAAACTTTAAGAATTATTAATAAAAAAAAGGAATTTCCGAGGAAATCACTTTCTCTCCCGCTCCAGACAAATTTCAATCATACTTCGAAAATAAATTTCCTTTATCGAAACATAAATTCCGATACGGGTTGAATTTATTTATTTATTTTTACTCGGATAATGTAATATTGGAAATATCCCAAAACACGGGAGAGTCGATTACAGTAAACTCAAAGGGAAGGCGAGGAGCGCGGAGAAAGAGCGAGAGGGAGAAAGAAAGAGAGGCCTCTTTTTTTACGGTCGTGGAGTTTGTGATGCAACGCGGTGTTGTTGAGCCGTTTCAGCCGTTTGAGCGCTGACCCACTTCCACGGTTCCATGTCGACACGTGTACGTACCCACCACCAGCTCTCCCAAAGAGTTCAAACTCTCGGAGCCGACGACCTCTATCTGTTAGTCTTGTATACTCGAAAATAATAATGTTTGAAAGAAATTAAACAAAAAGGAAAGGGGTATTTTTAGGAAATTGTTGATTTAATTAAAAAAAGGAGATTTTGAATAAAATACGTATTCGTTTTTGTGTTTGTAGGTTAAATAAATTATTTATAAATGTAATCAATAATTTTAAGAAAGTGAATTGGCGCGCCATCTATATTCCAATGGAAAGAGCGTTGAGGCGATCAAATTAGGTTTCTATATATCTTTAATATTTCCCCTTACAGCGGTCAGCACAATTCTGTGTAAATTGAGTAGCATAAATAGGTAATAACTCTTCATAGATATAGTATATACTACATCTATATATATAGTTGTAGTATATACTACATCTATGTAACTCCTTTTTTCACTTAACACTTGGCGAAACATGTTTAAACAATTGGGTAAAAATGTTTATTATTCCTTCATTTTCAAGGAATCAAAACTACTCAGAATAAAAAATTGTTCATTTTAAATTTATTGTGAAACAAACCACGTGTTTAATTTTTACCAAATTGTTAATTTTAATTCAAATGAGTCTATGAAAAAAATCAATACTGATCAATAGCCTCTAAGGAATTCTCTTATAACTGAAACACTTTGGGAGCGATGCCCAAAGATACACTAAATTCAACCTTTTTATGAAAAAAAAAGTGGTGTTAAAAATGGGTCATATACCGGATCTCTTATTTTCGATAGTTTTTTCAAGTAAAGTACCATTAATATGGTTTACGGATTGCTTCTTATTAAAATAAATAACCACTAATTCCTCCATTGGGGAGCATTGTAAATAATAGTCGACTCAAAATTCTCCTTCATTTAAGTCGTGGGAATTACCTAATTAAGCATTGAAAAAATGTGACATAAACAAATCAGTGAAAATTGACACATTTTTGAATTACTCTTTAAATTTGTGTGCTAAAACGGGGTTTAGAACAAATTATGTTGCCAAGTTGAAAAGGTGGATGAAGACCCCAGAATGCACACAAATCGTCACAAAAATTGAGGCAAGTGCTTCATTATAAGTAAATTTGTTAAGTCAACATTAACATTAAATTAATCAAAGCGTAGTACAGTGATACATTCTTCTTGATTTTTAAATATTTGTGATGTTAATATTTTATTGTATTAATTCCCAGCAAACCATCGTCTGCCGATCGGCATCCGATTTCTTGTCGATTTGATGCCGATGCGTCGATATCTATCCGTTGCCTATTCGAAACCTTCAAATCTGCATCCCACACGTCGCGATTCGTCGTTGCCTAATGGTTTCCCATTCAGAACTGTCATCGCTTACTACATGTCGACTCCGATCCGCTAGCTAGTCGTAGCATATTTATTTTTCTTCCGCCGTATATATAATGTATGTAATACAAAACATTTTAAATAATTATTTAATTAAAACCAGCTGAAAATGTGCAAGCTTGTATTGTCATGACGAGTAAAATTAAAAAAAAACAATGTGTCAGAAATATAAAAAAATCGCCAGTAATTTTTGATTTATGACGTCCATTTTTTTTAATGGAATTCGATATTTTTTTATTTCACAACTTTTGTAGAGCTATTAATTATTAATGCGTCTGCTTTTTTTTATTTCAAAAGTTGATTCAAACTGCAATTTTTTTGTTTTTTTTTGACTTTTTCTACTAAAATTGTTAGTTTGATCACAAAAATAAAATAATTATGTCAAATTATTTTATTTTATTGTGATCAAACTAAGAATTTTAGGAGAAAATGTCAAGAGAGAAAAAAATTGCGGATTGAATCTCTCCATTTAAATCAAGTTTTAAAATAAAAAAATATGTAGACAATTTAAAAAGATCTGATGCGACAAGCTATTATAGGGGTTGAGTTTTTCACCACCTTGTAATAATATTTTAGTGTTACAAAAATCGTTAAAAAGAGCCATTTTATTAGAAACAGTTATCTGCTAAATTTCATTGAAAATTTTTTGAATTTTTTTTTCAATAACTTTAAAGGGCTTTAGAGAGGAAGGACAAAAAAAATATATATGAAAGACCTCTCATAATTTCTGCTGAAAAATTAAACAATTAGATACATTTTTAAACAAAATAAATTCACAACACAACAAAATTCAATTTACAAAAGAAGTAGAAATAAATAATTAATTATTTAGATCTGACGATTACAAAAATTAACAATACACATAATTTTGCAATTTATCATAAACCAACTCACACTGACATTACAATTAATTTTAAATCAAACCACCCAATAACACATATCACTCCGTGATAGGCTGCGCTATCACAGTATGATACATAGACTATTAACAATACGGAATAAGGAATTAAAAATTATATTTAAAATTGCTGTTAACAATGGTTTTAAGAACTCCACAATAGAAAAAATAATATCGAAAAAGCAAAGAAATATAATTATTAATTCGATTTATCCAGTTATAAATGATAAATCTTTACACAATTACAAAATTCTAAGAAAAATCACGTATACTGGCAAAACGAGTGTGAAAGTCGCAAAAATTCTCAACATTAATATTGCCATCAAAACAAAAAAATCATTAGGAAATATTATAAAAAAATAAAAAAGACAAAACTACAAAAACACAACAAAGTGGTGTTTATCTGCCAACTTGTAAAGACTGCCCCAAGACATATGTGGGACAAACAGGAAGATCATTTGAGAGCAGATTAAAGGAACATAAATCCAGTTTCGAACAAAAGGAAACAAACTCCACATATGCTAATCACTTTGTCGAGGAGAACTACAATTTCGACGATAATTTTAAAATCCTACACAAGGAGGAAAAAAGTGGCCAACTGGACGTCACAAATTCACCCCTACTTAATTTGATTTTTTTTAAAATCCCGCCCCCTCATAAACTAATAAAACTTTTTGTGTAGATATACCCGGATAGAATAGTGTAGAGTATCATTTCTTCGCCTGAAGAAGCCACAGTGTGGTGAAACAATTGTAGCGATATTATAATAGACATTAAAAGGCTAAATCGTGTTATTTAATATAAGTAATTATGAACTATCAACAATTATCAGCCTCATCAACTAAAATAAAAATAATTGTTTATTTCTAAAAGAATTTATTAAGTAGATGAAATTCTTCCGCTTATAAAATAAAAACTAAAGGTCCTATAAAAAAAAGTTTTATAACAAAAAATATTTATTTTTTCAACCACGACACCAATTGGTAAAAGGGGACATCGATTATATATATACAGAGAGATTTTTTTATCAGTATACATTTCTCCTATGTATACCTGCAAAATACGCGAGTCATATGCATTAGTGTATGTGTGTTTAGTTGCCTATAACACGCAATTGAACACACATATGCCAAATAGTCAACTAAACATACACACATTAATCGGTTCAATGCGTTTGACTCGCGTTTTTTTGCAGGTACACTTGCCCTAATGTATACTGATAAAAAAACCTCTCTGTATATATTTATTTATTTTTTCAAGATCTACAACTTCTGTTTGAAAAAAAATTCTATCCAATTCGCTTTGAGTAAAGTTGCACTTAATGAGTTTTGATTATAACCAAAAGCTTTTCATATCATTCCACTGTTACAAAAAGCTTAGATATAAAGTTTGGGTTTAATCCATGCAGTGCTATCGTACAAACAGACACACAGACATTTTTCAAAACTCGATGGAATGGACTCAGGGGACCTCAAAACGTGCATATTTGTTGAAATTAGCGATCCGAAATTTTTACGATCACAATACTTTCCCTTGGACAGGGATTCGGGGAAAATAAAAACCCAATTTGACATTTGTTGATTCAGTCACTGTCATTACAATTAAAATCATTGATTATGAAAGAATTTACCCTAACAAAAGCAAATTGCCCGTTCCATAAATGCTTTCCGTGCCCAGTGATGAAGAAGGGTTCGACTTCAATCGAGCGGTGATCCAAAAATTCGACAATGAACCTACTTATTCGGTCGTGCCATTAGGATCCAAACCCCAAGTGCTGACCTGTCCGCATTGCCAATATTACGTGACGACCGACATCAACATTGTTCCTTCTGTAAAAACGCACTTTAAGGCAGTGTTGCTGTGTTTGTGCTGGTAAATTAAGAATTTTATTTTAAATATTAATGACAGATTTCATCCGACCAAAACGTTCGAACAATTTCTGGTCACGCAGCGCGCTTGTAATTTCGAGGGACGCGGAAGATTATAAAAAAATCATAACTCATAAAATTTGATCTTTTCATATATGCAATTTTCTTGGATGTATAGAGAAATATTTGCAGATTATCGTGGTGCAAATAAAATTTTTACACTACTTGACACACATATTCAAATGCCTACTAAAGTTGAAATTTAGTTTTAAATTTTACATATATTTTTTTTGTTTGAAGTAATTAAAATACTAACACATAATATCTCTGCATATTTAGAAAACATAAAACAAATCAGACGCATTATATTTATATATATCTAGAAAAAAAATCTTGAAAGCCGATTTTTAATAAAAATGTAGTTTTAAAAATTATCGAACTTTGCGAATTAATTGCGGAATATATATTTTCAATTTTACCTTCCCCTCTACCCGAGGACCGGCGGGAGACAATTTTTAGCATTGTGCGGCCGTAGTTTCAAAAGGGAATATGCTGAACATTTTCGCGTATTTAGACTAATACCGGGAATAATATTTTTTATGTATAAAATTCTAGCGAAACATATATATAATTCTCGCACAACTTTCTGCGAGAATTCTTGTGCGTGTAAAACGGCCCTTAGGGATGTGTATTTAATCATAATAGCACACTTCGTCTATGGGGCGTATATAATCTATACATACTACCACGGACATACTTCGTCCATTGGCGTAAGTACATAGCATGTAGAAAATATATATATTTTATCTGTGGTACTATGGACGTTCATCGGTGTACGTCCAATTCACAAAATAATGTTCGAACTAAGCAGGGTTGGGATAAAGTATGGAACAAAGTAAATATCTTTAAAACAAAACGGACGAAATCTTTGAAATTACATTTTTTTATTAATAATACACTTCCGATTTAAGGGGAAATACCCTCAACTTTTTTAATTTAAATGGGACATGCTGTATATTTCTCCATATTTTTAAAGAGCATGTTATTTCGATTTTTTACATACTGTGTCTAGTGTAAAAAATCTTAATTCTGTTGGATTACTCGATTATTAAAGAAAGTGTTCTTTTTTAATTACACTTTGTTGAATTAAATTTTATTTACTAAATTATTGCTGTCGTACGTTATTTAATAATTGTAACTTACGGTTGATGTTAATTCAGATGTTGTTATTAATAAATATTGTAAATAAAAAAAATCGTTACATTGTTGCACCAGTTTTTTTATTGTTATTTTATTTAATTAATTATATTTATTGTTTCAGTATGTGCTTCATTCCTTACATATGTCCACTCTGCATGAACGTTGACCATTTTTGTCCGGAGTGCAACAATTACATAGGAACTTATATTAATTAACACTCATTTTTTGCTGTACACTAAAAAAACATGTAAATTAAATAGAAATAAGAATGTATTCGCCAGCAGCAATTAGTGTTTCTTTTATATATACAAACATCTTTATTCCCAAAGAATACATACATATTTAATTTAATATACAATACATGAAACAATTTAAAACAAATATATATTCTTAAGAGAAACGGCTATCGACCGGAGGTCTTTCGGCCTTGTTTCTTTTAAGGGTGCGGTTTAGAAGAAAGATCTCTTTCTATACAAATATGGGCAATCACTAATTTGAGTTAGATTGTTGTTGTGATCAATGAACAATATTGTATTATACATTAAAATAATCTTAAAATAAGCAGGAATTTCATCAGATGAATTAAAAATTATTTTAATGTTTAGTTTCTGTGAAAAATAATTATGAAAAACAATGAAAATTGATCAAATTTATAGCAAATTTTAAATTAATTTTTTGCTAATAAAAACTTGTGCAATGAAAATTTAAAGGATTTCACTAAATTCTGCATTAAAATAACTTAGCAGACATGACCTATTAATTTCATTATATCTTACAATTTTCTTTTCTAACTTAAACTAGTAAATTGACGTAATACACGAAAATTAACGATTTTTTTTTATTTAGACTGATACTTTATACTTGGTAGATAAAAAATGTAAATACACATTCATATTATGAAATCCAAAAGAATAGCTCTATTTTCAAACGATTATTTCCATTTTACTAAATAGCTATCTCTTTCCACTAAACCGCAACCTTAATCATTAACACCATTTGCCTCAAATTGGTATGGGGGGACAGTTACCACCACAGTTTATGTAAAAAATTGTAAAATTTGAATTAAAAATAAATAAAGAAAAACTAATAAACATTAAAACAACTACTTCTCGGACATATAACCCTCCAGACATTGAATTATATAATGGACATTTGCTGTTGCTTAGCAATAATTTATTGTATAATGCATTTTTTTTATTATTCGAGAATATTTAATTAAGTATATATACAATCATTTATATTGAGGTTTTTATTTATATACATTGTTAAATACAATATAGTTTATTTTATTATTTCTAAAATAGCTATCGACCATCGGTCTTTCAGCCAAAAATCATTGTCTTATGTGTCATGTCTGTCTTTTTGTCCCCAATGCAAGATGAGATGAATGTATGAATAGTGGATTCTGGATGGCGAAATTTTGGAGGGATATTTGGGTTTTGCTTTATGCAGAGTTAGTTTAAAATGTCTTGATTTACAGGGTATGTGGCAAATTTTTGGGATAGTTGGGATAATCTTTGGTATATTGGGATTATGCCAGTTTTGTCATATAGGAGTGTGTTGGATGGGTTATGTAAAGGATTGTTTAGGTTGTGGATTTTGGTAAGAGTTCGAAGGGCTGATCGTTCAGCCACCGCGATATTGTTTAAGGTAGGGGGGCGTTGGAGGTTTAATTAAGTAATTATTTTCATTTCTTAATTTAATTTAATTTAATTTAAATAACTGTGACCAATTGAATAAATACTCGTTTTTATTATTATTATTATATATCCAGCGAGGTTTTTATTTAAATCTAAGTTGATTTTTTTGTGAAAGATAAGGACGCACCGCGCCCATTGCATCTGTTGCGTAGTTCGATCACAAAAAAATCAGCATGATGGTTATCTGCATTTTTTTTATTTATGTAGTGCCAATGTAAAAATGTTATATAATCATAATATATTGATAAAACTTTATCAGCAAAACTAACCGGAAACTGTTGCATGATACACAGAACATTTTCCTCCAACAGTGAAATAAAAACCATCGTTTAACACGCCGGTGTTTTAATTTAAACAGCAATAATTGCATTCTCCTTACAATTTAAAGTAGAAAGGGAATACAAGTTTGGTTAAATACAAATATTACTCGCGTGAAAGGTGCAATAAGGAAGAGAAGGTAAATAAAATACGTTTATTAATGTCTGATTCTTTCCTCTAATTGCACGTTTGTGAGTGCTTTTATTTTAATCTGCGTGGGCGTTGTCTCGAGGGCACAATACAAAAGGGGTCATTCATTAACAATTTTTAATTTTTCTTAAAATATAATTTTGTATGAGGGGCGCTGATTATTTCTAAGCTTAAGGTGGAGATAGAGGATTTTGTTCGTGTGATTTTGAAAGCGGAACTTTTGTTCAATCCACAACTATAAGAAGGAGGGGCGGGGTCACCGTTTGTTACAAGGGGCACAATTTACGTACAGGAGAAAGGCGCTGTTCAAGAACAATATTTAATTTTTCTAAGAATTTTGTACGCTGGCTTTATTCAAGGCAGAGAGGGTACTGATTATTCGGAAAGGGCGCCATTTCCAAACCTGATGGCTGAAAGGAGCTTTCTGTATGTTAGTGACGCCATTAATGATTTTTAAAGCGGAAATTTTGTTTGAAGGACGCTATTCACAACCATAAGAATGGTGAGGGGATCACTGTTTATTCCAAGAGGCAAAATTTACGTGCACGAGAAGGGCGCCATTCAGAAACAATTTATAATTTTTTTTAGAAAAGAATTTTCTTTAAGAGGCGCTATTCACGACCATGAGAAAGAAGTGAAGGCGATGATTATTCAGGAGTGGCACCATTTCAAAACCTGAAGGGAAAGAAGCTTATTGTGTTCGTAAGGGACGCCATTCATGATTTTGAAAGAAGACATTTTGTTTGAAGTTCCTTAAGGAGGAGGGGATCACTGTTTGTTGCGAGAGAGGCCATTTCAAAATTTAAGGGGGAAGAAACTTTTTTTTGATCCGTGAGGGACGCCATTTTGTAAATTTTCTTAGAAGGGAATTTTGTTTGAGGGGTGCTATTTACGACTATAGAAAGGACGAGAAGGCGCTGATTATTCGGGAAGGGTACCATTTCAAAACCTAAGAGGGGGGATGGGGCTTTTTTGTTCGTGAGGGGCGCCATTTACGATTTTCAAAGTCGAAATTTTGTTTGAAGAGTGCCATTCATAACCATATGAGAAGGACATAATATACGTGCAGGAGAAGGGCGCCATTCAAAAACAATTTGTAAATTTTCTTAGAAGGTAATTTAGTTATATTCAGGATCATGAGAAGGAAGATACTGTGATGACTATTCAGGAGTGGCGCCATTTCAAAACCTGACGGGGGTAGAAGCTTTTTTTGTTCGCGAAGGACGTCATTCTTGATTTTGAAAGAAGAAATTTTGTTTGAAGCCATAAGGAAGAGGGGATTACTGTTTGTTGCGAGGGGCACAATTTTTGTCTAAGAGAAGGGCGCCATTCACGAACTGTTTTTAAATTTTCTTAGAAGGGAATTTTATTTGAGGGGCGCTATTCACGACCATTAGAAGGATGAAAAGGCGCTGGTCATTCGGGAGGGGCGCCACTTTAAAACCAAAGGGTGAAGAAGCTTTTTTTATTCGTGAGGAACACCATTCATGATTTACTTCCCAGCGAAGGGCGCCATTCACGAACATAAAAAGTTGGTAAAAGTTGTATTTGTATATGAGGGGCGCCATTATCAACCATGAGGAGCAAGAAGCCGCTGATTGTTCATAAATGGCGCCACTTCACGTCCATGAAGAGGGAGGAGGCGCTGATTGTTCATTTTGGGCGCCATTCACGTCTATGAGGTGGGGAAAGGCGCTGATTGCTCATGTGTGACACCATTCACTACTTTGATAGCATTTGAAGTGAACCATTCACGAACATAAAAAGACGGTAAAAGCTGTATTTGAATATTAGGGGCGCCATTCACGTCCATGAGGAGCAAAAAGCCGCTGATTGTTCATGAAGGGCGCCCCTTCACGTCCATGAAGAGGGGGTAGACGCTAATTGTTCATGTTGGGCGCCATTCATGACTTTGAAAGCGAAAATTAAGTTCGATTATGATTATGACCATAATAATGGTGGAGAGCGCTGTTTCTTAATTACAGGCGCCATTCATGACCATGAGAAGGGGTGACGAGCGCTGATTGTCCATAATGAGTGCCGTTAACGACTGTAAAAAAGGGGGAAATATTTATTCGTAAGGGGCCCATTCAATTCCATGAAGAAGGAGGGCTGTGATTGTTTATTGATGACCGTGGTTATTATTTGTTTTAAAGCGGAGGGGCGGGAGAGGTTATTCGTGATATTTAATATAACGGATGTGAGGATGTTCTAAACAATTCTATTCAGTAAATTTGAATATAAACTAAAAAAAAACATATACTACTTTAAATTAATGAAATTATTTTGCATAGTAACTCATTAAATTATTGAATATACGTAATTAATCAGTGAATAAAATTAAATAATTTCGTGTTAATGCAGTTAATCAACTATAAAAATGAACGCTCCCGCGAATTATGGACCGGAACCGCAAAACGCCTCCTGCCCCAACTGCCAGTTCAACATCAAGACCGATGTTCGGTCTAAAGCAACGACCAGGACCCATCTCATTGCTTTGTTGCTGTGTTGTTGTCTGTAAGTATTTTCGAATCTTTACCGAAAGTGATTTCGCATTAATTTCGTAATTTTGCAGATGCTGGCCCTGCGTCTGCTGTCCTTACTGCATTGATTCGTGCCAGAACAGAAACCACTACTGCCCCAACTGCAAAACGTTCCTGGGCACCTATCAGGCCTGAATTGCTTGCTGGATACAAGAAAACGCATCGTGAAATATAATTTTAACATATTTGTAGCATTGAGCCTTACACCGAATGGTAGACAACAAGGCAAACGATTATATATACATATATAGATATATACATATATACATATATACATATATACACATATACATATATACATATATACATATATAGATATATATATAGCATTGAATATGAAGTTATATATTATTACATAATTTCACACAGAATTTTGATTAGCATTCTAAATTATAAATGTTGATAAATGAATTAAAAGCCTCATTTAAAAAAAAAAGTTTTG
Organism: Philonthus spinipes; assembly: GCA_963082785.1. Lineage (NCBI taxonomy): Eukaryota > Metazoa > Arthropoda > Insecta > Coleoptera > Staphylinidae > Philonthus > Philonthus spinipes. The sequence goes on from OY720306.1 coordinate 4,927,324, forward strand.
TTATAAATTATTGAAGTTTAAATTAAATACTAATTTACTTTGTACAAAGAAAAACAATGTAAATCGCGGAATTTGTTTTGTTTTATTTGAATCGATTTAATTTAATAAATTGTTAAATTAAATTTTTAAAAATGGGCTGATAATCCGAAACTATTCGCGAATTTAAAGTTATTCAATTCAATCTGTGTACTTACGTAAATAAATTATTATTAATAATTTTCAAACCCTGTTTAATTTTGATAACAATTTATGAATAGATTATCAAAAATCTATCAATATTTAATTTATAGTCATGCTATTTATCTAAATATTTTGAATATTGTTATTATTCTGTATAAAGGTGATTTACCGTAAATAAATGAATTGAAAGAGAAAGAAAATTGAAGGAGAAATACAAAGAACTACCGACATCAACAACAAATAATATATTAAAATAAACAATGTGTACAATCTTGTAATTTCAACAAAATAAATACATTTCAAAAAAAAAATATTTACATTTTATTGAAATCTATTGATAATTGTTGAGATTGATAATTTATTCATGTTTACTATTATAATTAAACAGGATTTGAAAATTGTTAATAATAAATGTTTTATTTAAATTTAAACAACTACTTTTTGAGCAAATACCCCTTTTGTTTAGTACTTATGTAACGTAAGCTAAAAAAATCGCAGTAGTTAAAAGGAAATATTTTTAAATTATTTTTATTTAATTAATTTAAATAACTTATTCACTTGGTTACAGTAAAGAAATACTCTTTTTATTAATAAATTGTTATTGAAATGAATTAAAAGCAAAATCTAAAATGTTTGGATTTTTCATTCAATTTAATTTCTTAAAGATTAAATGTAAATTAAATAAAAAGAATTTATTAATTATTTTCCCTTTTCCTATTAAAATTAAATGTATTAATAAGTAGTGGTAAAATGTATTTTTAAATTATTTAACATATATTTCAATGACTATAAAGGATTGCCACAAAATAACTATCAACATTCAGCAGCAACACGAATTTAACACCATTTATTTTAGAAGTTAAATCACATTTCGTTCGAATTGTAATAATGTTCAATTTTTAATTAATTTTAAGAATTTAAAGAAAATTTATAATCAGAACAAAATAAAAAATATTAAAATTAGATTTAAACAGCACATTAATTTTTCAAATATTAACAACCCACAAAATAAGCATTAAGTTAAATATTGAAAAATAAATGCGCAATTTAAATTTAGTCATTTTCTAAGGTAAATTATTGTTTCCATTATGTAATAATATACCCGTAGATGTTAGTTTGTGAAGTCATAAGCAACACTGAATCAATTCTTTGAACCGTTTGGGAATGCACTTATCTTACTTATTAATTATTAATAGTTTAGGAATACTTACCTGATTATATAAAAATATGTAAATTATTGTATAATGTAATCAGTTATAATGGAGAATTCCGTAAAATAAAGTTAAAGTTACAATATTAATTTTTGTTTGTTCAATATAATTCCATATTCAATGTTTATATCGTATCTTAAAATAATGTAATTGTATTGCTTTTATTAATTAATAATTTTATAATAATCTCATTATATTTTATAAATACACTTTTTATGAGACAGAATCTGAGGCTTCATTTATTAAAAATTGTTTCATTTTAAGAAACAGACATCACAATGAATATCTGTCGTTTTCTACTTATCTGTCAAAAAATATTTCTGATTCGAAGTATTTATCCCAACATGTGAGACGCGGTTTGAGATTTTTTCTAACGTCATAAATATTATTTTAACAGATGGGAAGAAAACGACATATGTACACTTGTCTTCCCACAGGCATATATAACGATGTTATGAAGAATAAATAAGTTTAAAATTTATATTACTTGTTTTTTCTTTTTCTTTTCACGAATCTTGTCATATATACATTTATTTAATTGTTTAATATTTTGTTAGATTTAATAATCGTCTTTATCTTAGAGCTGTGAGCTCACATTTTCCTGTCACTTAGGAATAACGCCCAACTTTGGGCTGAAGTAAAAATATACAGAAAAATTAAAAATTATTAGTGAAATACGACCTAGTGCTACACCAAATAAAATAAACTAGCGGAGTGAAATAAGAGGTCTCAAATTTAAAATAATCGCGGACTTTTGGCCGTTGAGGCGTGCTGCTTGACAATTAGAGGTTAATATTGTTAAGGAAATGCGAGCGGGTTCTAGGAAACCAAATTTGTAGGTACATCATTTTGTTCTTCATTAACCCCTTGGAAAGCTTTCCAAGAACAGGGAGTAGTGTTATTCGGCGGTAGATACTAAAGTCAGTAGTGTCATTCCCCGATTTTGGAATGCATGTTATCACCCCTCTTTTACATTCTCTTGGAAAGCTCTACGTGATTAAAAAAATTGATAATGTAGAAGTGGATTTATTCAAAGAGGGATTTTAGGATAAATCTGGGAATGTTGTGATTACCTGGGGCGGTATTTTTGCCTTTATGTGACATTTCAAAATAGTCCACCTCTTTTATTTCGTCATTAGGGATGTTACCGGCACTTTGTCCCGTCAACATATTTTGTATATTTTATTCATTTTTATTACAAATGAGTAATCTGTGTAACGAGGCAAATAAAAATTATTTTGAAACATCTCACTTTTATATTCTCAAAATGTGGTAATAAAATCTGTTACTTCTTATTTACCTTTCGAAGGACCATTGAATAATATTCAAAATAATTAACGTAAAGATTTATATTAATGATTACAACACATATACAAAATTTGTACATTATTGAATTTATCGTCGCCGATGTTGACTCTTCAAAGTCTCGAGTTCGTCTTCTTTTTTCCCACGGGTGTTACTCGAATCTCCGTTTGTATATTTAAAGCGCATGCGTGGTGTGGCTCAATACGGCCGGCCACGCTTCCCACGATCTTTCCCGTTTCGCCGCAATCCACCCGACCGTTCCCACACCATTGCAAATGCGCAAACTAATATTAATGAGGGTTGGGATACGGCTGAATATCAGGTAAAACCGCAACACTATATCTCTAGGTAGTCGCAACAAAATCCTTAGTAATAAATTAACTTCAAAATAAAACATATAAAAAATGGCAAACAGTGTTTTATAAAATGCCATTTAATGTTTATTTAGAAAATTCATTGTTGACACTTTAATAAATAAATAAATCTTTATTAACGGATAAACCATTTTACAAAAAAAATATAAACTTTTTACAAAGTAAAAATACAAAATAATAAAGAGAAACAAATAAGCTACAAATAAAAGTTAATTAATGTACGCTTTAGGTTTAGGATTTAGTTTGAATATAATATACAATTTTTAATTTATCGTTAGAAATATAGAAAATATTAATAGAGATATCCCGCGCATCCGCCATGGTGGACGAGCCAAGTACAAAAACTGTGGGTTTATTCAAGTGAATTTATTTTTTAAAGCCAATTAATTAATTTTTTATTCATTTCAGATTTTTTTTTCCACATAAAAGATATTTTATATACTATTAAATTCTTCTATTTAATACGAAATAATTTCATTTTCTTTGTTATTAATAAATATTAACTTTTATTTGAACATTTTTTTCGGATATGAATAGTAATGAAGAAAACTGGCTACAAAATTTAGACATGTTTTTTTTTTCTTAAAACCAGGTTGCAATTGTAGTGGCGTTGTATTAGAATAAGTCAATATAACTCAATTACTCATCCTAATGCAATGGGAAATGTAACGAAAGTTATTGTTAGATTTTTCGGCGAAAAATTTGTCCGCAATCATTGTTAATCTTTCTGTATATAATTATCATTAAGATATTCTCAAAATCATATATCACATAAAATCTCTTCAAAGGCAATTTAAATTCTCAATTATTGATTCCGTTTACCAAACATACAAAGTAAATCTATAATTACTTTGTATGTTTGGTAAAATGAATCAATAATTGAGAATATAAATTTACATTAAATAATATTCGCAGGAAGAAAGACCTCCGACCGATAGACCAGGACAGACAAACCTTTATTTTAATGTATATACAAAAATATAAATAATATTTGTACATAATTATTCGCAAGGGCGAATTTACATAAAAACATTTTACTTTTAATACAAACATTGAGTATATCTTAATGCCCACTGCCCACTTACATATATAAATGTTTACATTTTCTGCATCTCAGATTTCTGCAATAAACCGAATCAGCAGGTTTATCGTCACGCTTGCAAAGAGAGCTATCAAGTAACCATAGAAAATTCCGGCCATTTATCGCAGTTCCGCGAATAATTTATGCTGCGCGCGCGTCTTATCCACCGGTGAAGTACTTGAAACTACGCTGGTGACTTAATAACAACACAACCATTCCCGCGCAACTTCATACAGTTCAAATCGCAAAAGGTAAATAGAAATTTTACAAACGTGTATTTTTTGTTTGTTTAAACATATTTCTTGTGTGTGTAGGTACTTATTGTCAAAAAATGAGCTCTACGTTAAACTATGGACCTGATTCGCAATACGTCACTTGCCCTCATTGCCTCGAACGCGTCAAGACTGATGTTAAATCGAAAGCGACAAGCAGGACGCATCTTATTGCTTTGCTGTTGTGCATTTGCTTGTAAGTGATAGTTATTCATAGTTTATTAATTTAATTTTGTATAAATAGTGCTTCTATTTTAATGTATAAAAGTTTAAATTAAACCCATATATACAGGGTGAGTTTTTTTCGATGTTCTCTATGGGGATCTCGGAAACTATAAGAGATAGAAAAACGGTTAAATGGGGAAAGAAGTGTAGTTTTATAAGACGAATAAAATGACACTTTCAAAGTATTTGAAAAAGTCAAGGGTAACTAGATATTTTGAAAAAAGTAAAATGTGTCAATTTTTTGAAATCAATATATCTCTATTATTATCATAAATAGAAAAAAACTGTAAAGGACAAAGTTGTAGAAAATTTTACACAGATTAATAAAAAAAACAAAAACAAATTTTCGCCCATATTTTGGGAGATATGACACAAACTTACCTTTTTTAAATGGAAACAATAGTTGGCTATGACTTTATTAAAAGGGCTATTTTTTTTCCTTTAATCCGATATAACATATGCCATAGTTATTTTTAAAATAAAATAAGTTACAGTCGTTTTTAATTTTACCATACACCAAAAAATAGTTAGCTATGAAAAAGACAAAAGTAAAACAATCGTTATTTGAAGCAATAATTCAATACAATGAAGACATTCTTATAGCACTTTTTTATTATCTAATCGATGGCGTACTAATTTTACTAATAGCATGTTTAGTTTCTTCTGGACCATCATCAACTTTCTTATTTCTTATGGGCGCCATATTGTTTTTTTATCAGATTAAAATCCTCTATTTATTCTGATTACAATGATATAATATATCACACCTTTATTGTAATTATTTATCTTCTTTTTTGGAATTGTTTTTATTGACACTAAAGAATCTCTCATTTTAGCAACTAGATGGATGTCATTGATTGTCAAAATTTAAAATTAAATATTACTATTTATTAAATATTTAAATCGTTCAATTTTTATTTGTCCTTTTTTATCTCTGCAGTATGGTACTGATTGATATATTTTACGTTCCTCCTTTGATTTTTTATCCTCCTGATAGAAATTTCTTAATTATTTGTTTATAAAATGGTCTTTCATTAATTTTAATTTGTTCGTCCATATATTTCCTCTTTTTCTGACCCATCACTTTTTTTGTTTCATTTTTAATTCCTGTAAATTTTGTAATATTTGTTTCTGTACGCATATACTTTTATACAGTGACCCCTTCTACCCTTTCAGGAGTAGGCTTTATTTTTTTTATTTTTTTCTATGACTTAATAAATCTTTTCCATGTCTTTCGCTGATTTTATTGATCTTTTCTCAAGTATTTCGTTTATCGTTCCTTCCCATCTTTTTCTTGATCGGCCCCTTTTTTGTTTCCCTTATACTCTTGCTTCCCATACTTGTTTCTGTATGTACCCTTATCAAATCGAGTCTTACTATGTTCCTTTTCTCCAGTAATCCTTTATATTCTTCATCAAACCATCCATTACTTTCTTTCTTTTTTCTTTATTTCGAGCACTTGTTCCGTGACGATTACTCTTTCCAATTGATTTCATTCCTGATTAATGTTATTAATTATTTCCCTGTCTTGTATTTTTTTGTTAAACTGCTCTATCAGCTCTTCTTGCACAGCTTGGCTCTGCGTTTTCTTTGCATATTAAATTTTCGCTTTGTTCTCATTTTTTTTAATTGTGGGTATTCTTTGTTTTAGATCTGCTAGGAGCAGAAATTGGCCAGAGTTTGCATCTGCACCTCTGTAGCTTCTGACATTCTTCACTATATTTTGGTGTGTGTTTTCTATGCGTATTTTAATGTGTATTTGCTTAAAGTACTTACGTAACGTAAGTCAAAAATGTCACAGCTAAATTTGGAAATAATTTCCGAAGATCTTTGTAAATATATTATTTCTTCTCTTTTCTTTTTCTACGTTTTGTAAACGTACGACTATGCTCTTAATTTCCACAATTTCTTCTTTTAACTTGATATTATCGTCTTTAACCTTTTCATTTTCTGCTTCCAATTTTTTTACTTTCAAGAAGGTTTCTTTTTGTTTATTAATTATTTTCAGCATTACTGTCTTTATGTTGGCTACCTCTGTTGTTAATAATATATTAATTATTTTCAAATCATTATTATTTAATATATTTATAAAACACTCTGGAAATTTGAGAAAATAGTATGACTTTGTTTGACATCAGCCTAAAAAAATATTTAATTGGATCTACAAATTTTCTGTTTCTTGATATTTTCTTCTAAAATTGTTAGTTGCTTCACAAAAAAAATATCAAAAAAAGAACAATTTTTTTTTAATCCAACTAAGAAATTGAGTAGAAAATATCAAGAAACAGAAAATTTGCAGAGTGAATCGCTTCATTTAAATCATTTTTTTAATAAAAAAATTGAATAGACAAATGTAGACCCATTAAAAGTTCTGATGCATATAGGGGTTGATTTGTTTTTACCCTTGTTATAATATTCTATCATCAAAAAGTGTAATTTTATAAACAACAGTTGTATGCTAAATTTCATTCTTCTAAATAAATCCATAGTAGATATATGAATTAAAAAAATCTTAACTTTAGACGGCTATAACTTGAAAGGGAAGGGGTTTTGAAAAAAAATAATATCCTCTTTGACCTCCCTTAATTGTTGCTGAAAAATCACAATTTCGCATCAATTTATAAACACCCTGTATATTCCTCAAATTCTCATTAATCTGATTTTTTTGTGTCTAATATTTTTTAATTAATTATTTTTTTTCTTAGGTGCTGGCTATGCGTCTGCTGTCCTTACTGCATGAAATCCTGCCGGAATAGGAATCATTACTGCCCGAATTGCAAAGCTTTCCTGGGCAACTACCAAGCATGACTTTCAGGCTCACCTACTTATTATATCACAAAGATTTTTTTTTGTAATCTCAATGCAATTGTAATGAAAGTTTTCCATCATGGAAATTACGCTTTATACCATGCAGCTTGTAATTAGTTTTAGTGCATCTAGTTTTACAACGTTATATTTTTTTATCAATGAATATTGTTTTCTATTTATTTTCTTATCAGTTCAATATTCTCCGCCTTGAAAAAATTATGGACGTAAAAATATTGTCCTGCAAATATTTCCGGATTTATCGGTTAATTATTCATTTGTATGATTCATTGTATGATAGTTAAAAAAAATGCATTTCTTTGATAACTGATTAATAATCATGACATAATACACAGCAGTGTAAAAATAGATTGATATCACAGTTAAAATCATATTAATCACTGGGACGATTGTTTTTAATATTCATTAACGGCAAACGCCTTTTACAAGGAATGTAATGATATATATATTACACATCAAACTAAGATTCAATATCAAATACGTCCAGTAAATCACAACTTTTTTCTTGAATTCTAGGCAAAAGCAGTAAGAGACAGTTATCTTAAACTCAAGATTTAACAATAGCAGGGATTTAAAATAATTTTAAACTCACAATGATGTAAAAATAAAAAAAATACAATATATGTAGTTTGCAGCGAATTTAAAGTCAAATCTATGCAAAAGCAGTAAAACATAATTATCTCAAACTTAAAATTAAACAAACAAAAATGAGTGCTCGAGAATTTGGCAAAAATGGTGAAGTATGATGATCTTAAAGTCAAAAACAGCCAATGCATATTACTTGTTCACATATAATACATGAAATGGCTAACGACTGAAGGACTTTTCGCCCGCTTTTTCTATTATTGCAAATAATTTTATTTAAAATTAATTTACACGAATTTTAAACAACTAAATACTACACCAATCAATTTTGATATCGCATTATTTTGTATTATGTCATGATTATCAATCAGTTATCAAAAGATTAATATTTTTTATTACAATATTATCCTCTGTCCGTGGAAAAGTCCAGGGAGAGTAATAACATAATTTTGTTTTGTTGAAGCTAAGCGGTTATAATTTTAAAATATTAAATTTTTTAATACTCCCATATTTGTTTTCATTTTTTTATATATATTAAGGGATTGTTTTCTTAAAATGATAAATATTCTTAAATTTACTATTTCTTTAATAAACAAATATTAAAATGCTATTAAGTGATTATTTAAATTCATCTAGAACTGTTTTTTAAATAATGCTCATTTTATTTTTATTTTTTTTTTTCTTCAGAAATGTTACAAATTTTATGGATGTGTATGTTGTGTAAAAAAAAATAAGAAAAAAGATTTGTTTTTTTAAATACTATAAGTTAAATAAAATAAAAAAAATAAATAATTTACTCAATTAATAATAAAGAGAATTCATTTAGCACCTTTGCTATATATAAAAAAGATCTTATCAAAATTAACAAGGTATATAAAAAAAAACAAGGTGTATAAAATGTCTTGTTATTTATAACTTATAAAATAATAAAACCTAAATTTGTTAATTAAACATTATAAAACAAATATAGAACATAATATATCTAAATTAAATAAAAATGATTTGAAAGTAATTAATAAATTATTTCCACTAATTTATTAATTATTTTCAAATCATTTTTGTGACCAAGATAATGAATACTCTTTTCTATTTATATAATATATCTAGACTAATTACAATAAAATATAATACTGATATAAAAATATATATGAATTAAAATCATAATATTATATAAAAATAATAGAAAAATGATTTATTAACTTCGTCACAGTTATTTAAATAAATTAAATAAAAATAATTTGAAAATAATTAATGAATAAATAAATTATTTTCACTTTAGCTACTGTGACATTATGACTTATGTTACATAAGTACTTTAACAAATGTCTATTAATAGACATTTACTGTTGCATAACAATAACATATTGTATAATGTGACATTTTTTTAATTGAAAATATTTAATGATGTAAAAAACAATCAAAAATAAAATAAAAATTACATAATATATGGCTATTAAAAATGCAGTCTTAATATTACAAATTGAAATAAGAAGATATAAAAGATATATCACAATACCAGTCTTATGGTTTCTTTTATTGCTAACATATTTTTTTAATAAAAAAATCAAAGCACTCCACAGGAGAAAAGTTTTCAATAATATTGTATTTAATTTATTATACATATTCTTCAAAAATTGATTAATAATAATAAAATAAGGCTATTTTAATTTATTGTAGTTTCTCTATTTAATTATTTCATTAATGCATTTTAAAATCAACAGTAAAATGATGAGTGAAACAGCGATAATATCATATACAAACATCGATAACGTTTTATTTAATCTTATTGATAATGAACATAAGTATTTATAAGCAATAAATAAACTCAGACGATTTGTGAGCATACGAAGCAAACATTTTAATTTGCAAAACGTGAAAGTAAATAAATATGGATACAAAAAATCAAACCCCACAAACAACCCAACCACAACTTCAAGGTACACACATTTTATTTATTTCTATATATTAAATAAAAATACTCTTTTCTATTTATTTATTTCCTTCTTTTTTATATAAATCATGTGATTGCAGCTTCCACACCCCTACTGAACGCTAAAAATTGCATAAGTTACGGACCAGAGCCGCAGAATTGCAAGTGCCCTCAATGCCTAGTGAATATCAAGACTACTGTTAAACCAGAGGCTACAACCAAGACGCATCTAATGGCGGGGCTTTTATGCGTTTTTCTGTAAGTTTAATGGCTGTAAATTTTATAATCACGAATTTTATTTAATTATTTATTTTTTAGATGCTGGCCCTGTGTTTGCGTGCCTTATTGCATAGATTCCTGCCAGAATAAGAATCATTATTGCCCGAATTGTAACGCGTATTTGGGTACCTACAATTCTTGAATAACAATTATAAAATTTTTACGGGAGAAAGGTTTATTAATAGATTTGTAATGTATATACAATAAATAGTTTTTTTTTTGTATCAGTAAATGTATTTGCTAATATTAAATGCCTTAGAAAATAAACTAAGCCCAAAACCCCCAGAAAGGATTGCATGACACGAGCCGACTCATATGCCAACATCCTCAGCAAATTTTCTGATAGTAATTCGACGATTTAAAAAAAACAATTTTCTTCATAGCTTCGACGATATCTTCTGTTGCTCATTACATTTCTGACTTAATCCATGGTGAAACATTTTTGAATTAATTCAGAATAATTTAATTAAAATTCAAACACTCGATTTGTTTCACTTCTTTAATATTAATTCAAGATAATTTAATTCAAATTAATTCACTTGGTTTCAGGAAAATTTAATTGAAATTAAAACACTTGGTTTGTTTCAAAACAAACCAAATTATGCTGAAACCAAGTGTTTTAATTTTAATTGGTTTATCCTGAATTAATATCTTCCGAATTAATTACTTGTGGTTACTTTTATTCATTTATTTAATAAGTGAAACAAACCAAATATTTTAATTTTAATTAAATTACCCTGAATTAGTATCTTCTATTGTTGACATGCTGGGGCGTTGGCATCTTCTCGGCCATCTTGTAAGAGTTGGTACCATTATTTTACTTAGAGCAGACTAACCGTACGCCACTGTCAACATTTCAAGTATTTTGAATCTATTTTCACACAAAATTTGATGCAAATTCTTTGCTCCATTTTTTATAATAATAGAAAGTCGAAGAGTAAAACAAAACATATCTAACCTTTTTATCTGTTAAAAATAAACGAAGTATGCTTTGTACTTGAAATTGTGAACATATTTTCGGGACATGTGTACCAACACAACAACAAAAAATCGATAATCGAATGTACGTTGCCCGTGAAATTTGAAAAGTCACCTTACTTTTAAAACGCACCTTGTACAACTGGGCTATCGACCTGAGGTCTTTTTGCCTTGTCATGAAATTATGGAGATGTGGATTTAGAAATATCTGTGCTAGCTAGCTGAACTGTCTTGATTCTTATTGATAAATGAAGTGAGACTAGGGTGTGTATATTTGGGAAGGATGTTTGGACATTGGTGTAGCTATAATGGCGCTAAAGCCCGCATTGCGGGGGGGGGGGCTAGAAAGCCAAAGGGCCCATCTGGATCAGTAAAACAACAAATATTTGTGTGTTTTTCTTTATGCACGAGCAATGAAATTTCCTTACCACCTATGTACCCATGTAGGCGCAATTCTTTTAAGTAAACTTAATACCGTAGTTGACAGTCAGCTCTTTCGGGCCTTAATAATTATTTTGGGGGAAGGGGGGTGTTGGCACAAAGGTAGTTACGCCTCTGTGTTTGGATTTATAGGAATACAAACTTTATTAAAGAGCGTAATGTTATAAGAGTTGTTTACATTTTTTTGGGAAAGACTTACCAATCGTTCAGCTATGAGTGTGACTCGGATGGATTGGTAGAGGTATTCGTTCGAGGGATTGTGAAGGGGGTTATTGGGGTGTCTAAGATTGGTGAGGATTCGTATCTTTTGCAACTTATATATGGTAAAGAGTAGATGGCTTGATTTGAGTAAAGAGGATAGGACTATAATCATTGAAAGACAACGAGAAAAATGGGGGAAAGCGCCATCTATCGGTAATAATGTAACTTTTTTTATTTTTGTAATGAATTTTATTAAACTACCCTGCTTCTTGTGACATGAAAATCATTAAAATCGCGTAAAAAACAAAAGAGTTATTTGAGATTTGCTCATTACAAAATCGAACCTTCCCCAATCCTTTATTTCAAGAGTGAGGCTAAAAAGTCACCAACATTTTTTGTTCATAAACTCAACACGATTTTAAGAAGCGTAGTTTTAGGATAACTTTATTTGAACACTTTTTGAGATAATCACAGTATTATGTTTTTGAGTGTTCATTGCGCCCCCTATCGGACCTCTTACAAACTTATTTCCAAAATTTTCTCATGACCTGCTTTATGTACACTTTTTTTATTATTACGGTTACGGTTTTATGGCAAGAGCTAATGTTGCGCAGGCACATATAGGCCTCGTTAAGCCTCTAATGCTTCCTCCCTTTAGGGGGATCCGGGTCGTTAGCTCGAAAATTCACACACACATATAAATGATCCCTATCCCCACCATAAAACGAACTAATAATATTACACACCCACAAGTGGCAGGTAGCCAGAGGTTGGGCCAATGGAGCCCTTTATTTTGTGATTTCTGGGTTTTCCGTTCCGTTCTGTTCCGTTCCGATCTGGAGACGGAATCGTCGCGTTCAAAGACAATCCAGTTTATGTATTTTATTGTATCATAATTGAAATGAAATTATAATATATCACTTGATTCATGAATTGTTTCAATATTTAGTGGAAAAAAATATTATAAAATTATAGATTAGGGCTAGTTATTATTTTTCAATTAGTGACTCTTATAAAAAATAATTGAATCTTAATACAATTATATAATATTGTATAATAATCCAATTCAGGTGTAAGTAATCAAATTTAATTTACATATATTGGATGACCATTATTAAAAGCAAACAGAGAACCTTAGTGGTACAGCATTGCCTATGTAAATATGAATTAATAAAAACTTGAAATATTTTTTATTAATAAAAGCATAAAACCCAAGCATTGAGAAATTAATTATTGTAAATACAAGTTGGCCAGAAATGGTGCGATAATTTTCAGGTAAAGTGGTTCATTGATTAATTTAAAGTAGAAAATTTAAGTAAAAAAAATATTGTACAGGTCTTCATTAACGCTTACGAAGCAATTGATTTAATAAATATGTAACTAGAAATGACTAATATTTTTGAACCAGATACACACTGCAAACAGTTTTTTTCTACTTAAAATTGATTAACGAACCACATTAACTGAAAATTATCACACCCTTTTTTTATTTGTTTATTTTTTATTATATATATATATATATATATATTATATTTTTATAAATATACTTATTTATAGAGTTATGTATTTTGGAGGTGTAAACAAACATAAACAGGTCATAAATTCAATTCTTCCGTCGCACGGATCACAACTGGTACCTAGAGGGCGAAAAAAATATTGGTTTATTACTTAATAAAGGCAATTGAATTTTAAAAGCTAATGGAGTTTTATAACTCCTTGTATCCAAATAAGTATTTAGGCACTTCGGTTAAAGTAGGTACATTTCACAACCTATGGGATAATTTTATGAATGCAATTACAATCTAAGAGTTTTATAAAGCATTGTAAATGTATTATATCTTTGGCAAAATTAAAAAAATATTAATTATGCAGCGTCACGTATTTCCACTTCTATTCCCACTTCGGTTCGAGGAAATTTTATATATTTTGGGTGGAATTTAGTTAACACATGTTCATTAAAATTCTGTTTGAAAGAAAATATTTTTTATTGGTATATAACTAACCATGTTTTTGTATAATAACCAATACCCCTATCTGTTACCGTTTTTTAACAATTTCAGTTAAAAGTACAAAATTATAAGTTTCGAGTATAATCTATAATTTAAGTAGGCTATAATTGAAACAAATGCAATTCAGAATCGTTTTCTGACATTTAATAACACATTTAATTCTTAAACTAAAAGTACACTTATTTCATTAAATAAATAAATATTTAATTATTTCACTTAGTATCTACTTTCGGTTTTTCAGTCTACATGATTTAAAAAAAAATCAAATTAATTAGCATATAGTAACATTTTAAATATTTTTCAAAAAATATATTTGTTGTTAGTTGTTAACAATTAAATTGATTATTTATTGAAGGAGTATGTTTAACTGCACATAACATAAAATATACTTTACTTACTAAATATGATATTAAGCGTAACTTTCACAACTAAATAAATCAGTTGTTCTGGCGCTATTTTATGAAAAATGAAGAGTGATCAATTTTCTATTAAAATAGCATACAAAATATAGGGTGTCCCATTAAGTAAGAACAACATTCATTTGTTTATAACTTTTAAAATATCAAAAATTGGCCTATTAAACATTGTCAAGAATTATCCATTTTTTATTTGTTAGAAAAAGATGCTCACTTGAAAATACTACTAAATAATCATTAGCAGTTTAAATGCATTCTTTCCTTTTATTGTGTCTTTTCATTAAAAAAAAGAAAAATAGAATATTTGAGTATTGAACCCATAACCCTCTGTCAGAAGTCCAATACACTGCGCTATACACCACGCCAGAAGATATTCCACTGAATTGAAAGTAAGATAATAACCTGTATAAGTCATTAAAATTAATTAATTTAATTAAAATGTACTTAAAATTGTTGTAGTTTTTTTCTTAAATGAACAAGGAAGCAGAAATTTGTAAAAAAAAGTTTTGCCGCGTCAATACTCGGTGTATACACGATGATCTTCTCTGTTACATAGCTAATCTCGAAGGGACCGCAATAAAAATTTTTGGATTTCCCCAAAAATATTCACTGATATAAATAAGCATTCAGAAATAGAAAACTATCAGTCGTTTTGACAACCTCAGCCTAGTTGCTTCGTTTTTGTGTGTTTTTGTGAGTTTTTTAACGATTTTTTTTTCATAATTACAATGGAAATAATTTCCGATGTCTATGGAAAAACTTATTATATCCTCGAAGGATATATTTATTTGAAAAATAAAATTTCAAATGACACGACATATTTAAAGTGCCGCGAACTGACGTGTTCAGGTCTAGCAATTATTCGCCGAGGAAATGCCAGAGTCAGCAACATCCACAATCATGCCATTGATGAAGCTGGTGTTAGAAAATTGAAATTTATAATAAAATGTAAAAATGATTGTTCTTCCACCAATGCCCGTCCGAGAAACGTGTTTTTCGAAAACACCGCGAAAGATGCGGAAGGAGCCAGCGAAGTAAAGAGTTACGAGTCAATTCGAAAATTATTGACAAGAGCTTGAAAACATACACATCCATCACTTCCTGCACTTTTCGAAGAAGCTGCAGCAATAATTACATATCCAAGTTATATTTTAATAGAACATTTAGCACTCTTCATTTTCATATACATATTAAGTAGCTACCGTTTACCGTTTTTTCAGATATTTAATCTCAAATATAAAGTAAGTATTCATAATTATAATAAATATCTTAAAAATAAATATTTTATTTTCGCTATAAATTATTTTATTGTCTTCTGAAAGGCAGTTTTTATCAATAAAATATACAATTTTGAAAATAATAATAATTCAAATAGAAAAGAGTACGTTACGTAAGTACGTTAAACAAATGCAGATTAAAATAACTACTTCCCGGGCAAATACCCACGCCGGACATTGAATTACATAATGTACACCGTTTAATTTATTTCGTTTAATTTTATTCGGTTTTGATTTAAATTGAATTAATTAGGTTTAATTTATTTTAAATTGATTTAGTTTAATTTGATTTAATATAATTGATTTAATTTTGCTGATTGTTTTTTTGTTGTTTTTGGGTATTTGTACGGGAAGTAGTTGTTTTAATGTGCATTTGTTTAACGTACTTACGTAACTTAAGTCATAAGTCACAGAGCTAAATGTGAAAATAATTTATTAATTATTTTCAAATCATTTTTATTTAATATATTATAATAATTATTTAATAATTATTTAATAATAATTATTTCATTTTAATACATTGTAACAATTAACAAAAAAATTAAACGCATCACGGCTCCTCCGGACCGCAGATAATGAAACATCTGTTACAGGCCGCTGGGAGACTCGTTTGTGTGTGCGTAAAAATGTCTTGTAGGGGTGGAGTCTCGAATACCTGCACCCCCCTTACCGCGGAGCGGGGTAAATTTAATTTTCGACGTGCTGTCCGGGTCCCCCTTTAGGGTATCTTAGATCATATATCAGCACAGCCAGCCTACCTCATCAAGATAGGCTAGCAGTGCCGAGACAGGTAAATCCCTGATTGACGCCATTTCTGGTCATTCCTCACCCAGTATGGCGTTTCTACTGTTTTTAGCGCTGGGCAATATCCAAGGATATGCTCCGCGATTTCGTTCTCCAAACAGCACCATCTACAGTCTGGTGATTCTACAACTTCCAATCTGTGCTCTAAGTCTGCAGTGTTAGAAACAAGCGTTTCATTTGCCAAATGTTTTACCGAATTGAAGATTTGCTCATATTTTTATTAAATAAATTGTCGGTTAATGCCTTTAAGGTAAATTTAAGGTCCTAATTAATAGTACTAACCAAATAATGGATTCCAGCAGTAATAAATATAAAAAGAAAGCGACTGTAAACGGCAACACCGGAGTAGAAGTCCTTCAGAGAGATATAAGCCCCCCAGAGAAAAAAGGCACAAGCACAAGAAACATCATCACAAGGATAGGAAGCGCGAGAAGACATCTGGACACACATGAATCTGCAGATTCCGATGTTGTCGAAATATCACCAGAGCATCCAGCACCAACACAATATAAAGAAAGATCCCCTGAGTAACCGTCGCAATCACAAAGCCATGATTCTCTCTCTCGATTGAAGAGTCTAATAAGCTCAGAGCTAACTTAGGCTTGAAGCCACTGCACTTGCTGAACTAGCCAAAAAGGATCACAGTAAAAAGAAGGACGATTATTGTGAATTTTACCAGAAGCCAGAATCTAATCTTGCTGCTGCTAAAACATCGGAGAAAATCAAACATCGATTAGCAGAACATAAGGAGAAATGGCTCATCTAGAATAAGTTGTCCAAAGTCAAGTTGCTAGGCGAAAGTGATAGTGATGAGGATGCAAACGCTTGGGTGCCGAAGAATAGGAAAGTGGTTGATGCTAAAAAGGAAACTGAAAAGAGAGCATAAATGTTGATGAGCAATTCGGCATCAGTGAGGCGATAGAACAAGAGAAGAGGGAGAAAGCAAGTAAAAGGTATGTCGAGAAGAATTTGCAAGGATTGAGGGCCGATCATAATTTGGACATTTTTTCTGAAGGGAAAGCTGTTGTTTTGATCAAGGAGTTCTTGATGAAAAACATGATGTTAAGGTTAATGTTAATATGATCGATGATGAACTGTCAAAAAGAGCAACGAGAACAAAAAGAAAAAATCCAATACAATCCATACGAACTTCCACTTCGTATGGATTGTATTGGATTTTTTCGATGAATTCGGCAACCCTAAACCAAAATCCCTTATTGAGAAGTACTTCCTTATCTTATGGATTTTATTGGACTTTTTTCTTTTGGTTCTCGATGCTCTTTTTGTACCGATGGAGAGCTGCGGGAATATTTCCACATTGTCCCCGATGTTGCCATGGAAAGAAAACGGATGGCGATGCAGAGCATAAAAGCAAAACTTGCCAGCGAACGCCTGGAACGTCTGAACTCCACCTCGCAACCACCCCCCTTGTGTTTTCTTTTTTTGGAATTCGGGAACAAAAAATAATCACTTGGTGCCAAATCTAGACTATAAGACGGATGCTGAATTTATTCGAAGCCACAATTAGCTACAGTAGCTTTTGAAAGTCTGGACTTGTACCCTGGATCATTATCGTGGAAGTCACTTTGCGTCAGTTTTTCGCGCCTCTTCACTTTAATCTCTAAGGCGATGCATCAGGTGTGCATAAGACTCACCCGTTATTGTATTACCCTTATTCATATAATCAATGAGCAAAATTCCCTGAGATTCCCAAAAAATGATTGCCATTACTTTTCCTGCAGAAGGGGTGACTTTAAACTTTTTGGGATAGCTGGAGCCTTTAACATGCCACTGCATCGACTCTTGTTTCGATTCAGGATCATAATGATGAACCCAGGTTTCATCTCCAGAAACTAGTTATTGATAAATAAATCTGGTTCATCTCCACAGCGCGCCAAGAAGTGTTCTACCTGAACACGCTACATGGAGAAAGCATTCGCGGCACCCTTCTTTCAATAACCTTTGTCATCCCAAGATAATCGTGTAAAATTCGTGTAAAAACTATGGTTTCTGAAACTTCTAGTGAAGTTACTAATTGTGGCTTCTTTAGTCTTGCATCCTCCAGTACCAAACACTTGTTTTTTCAGCAACATCAAGTTAACAAGGCGCCCTGGACGCCATCACCATCCAGTGATTTAAGACCATATTTAAAACAAAAATGACCAATCGCAAATAATTGATTTGGGAGGGCAATCATCCCGGTATACAGCCAACAATGTCTTCATGAATAATTTTTGGTGGTCTTCCTTATTTTTTTTTTTTGTAACAGCCCGGTATTCGATTTTAGTCATTTCGATGCGCGACTTATAAACTGACAAATAATAAAATTAATAATGTTGCAATTGTTTTGTAAATTGACATACAAGTTACCAAGACATATGTGATTAAAAAACAACGTAATCGAAAATAGGATCATAATTCAAAATAGCCGAGTCCGGGAATATATAAACGACCCCTCGTAGTTTAGACCTTAACATAAAATTTTATTTTATTCATACTTATTATAAAAAAATCATTTTTATAATTGAATAAACTATTTCGCAGTTTTAATAAATCATTGCACGAAGATTGAAATTACGCGCACATTTTCCCACTACTCAAAAGCAAATGTCTGGCAAACATTGTGCAGTCAGTGCGCTGGTCTTGCGGAGTACGCAACGAAAATGAGTAAATACGATCAAGCACCTCCACCTCCATACGGAGTTCAACCACACGTACAAGGTATATATAATCGCAAACGACAATACGTTTAATTTAATCAAAAATTTTGTGCGTGCACAGTCGTTCCACCTGTGATAATGTCCGCTCCGGTGAACTACGGCCCGGAGCCGCAACACTGCATCTGTCCCCATTGCCGAGCAACCATCCGGACGTCTGTTAGAACCGAATCGACAACAAAAACCCACATCATGGCTTTGTTGCTATGCCTGTTCTTGTAAGTCGAAATTATTTTAATTTAATATAAAACTAATTATTGGAAATAATTATTTGATTATATAAGAAACGTTTTTTTAATAATATCCACTTTTGTTTGAATAACGAACAAAAGGTTGAACGACTCGATAATCAATTTCCTACCAACTTAAAATTATGTAAATGATTTATTAAATGAAGACGTATGTCAGTTCAAAAATTATTATTTTTTAAATAATTAATAAATCGTTTGATTAATTGCATTTCTATAGTTCTTGTATTTATTTTTTTTTAGATGTTGGCCGTGCGTTTGCGTGCCTTACTGCATGGACTCTTGCCAGAATAGAAACCACTATTGCCCGAGTTGCAATGCGTATTTGGGTAGCTACCAAGGTTAAAAAAGAAAACACCGATTGCAAGCTGAAGACCAAAGGATATCTTGCATTTGTATGCTACTTTTTTTGGTATTTTATCACATAACGTATTACTAGCTTTGATTACATATAAAGAGAGTGTCATTCGAGGCCAGCAGGAGGGGCTTCCCCTTTAAATATAAGTGGTGATTATTCAATAAATCAAACTCATTTAATTCACTTTTTCTTTATTTCACGTTAAATATACACTTCGCAGGCGGAAAGACCTCTGGTTGATAGCCATACATACAATATGACAACAAAGATTTATAAAAATTATTATTACAATATGTACAATTGTGTTGACAGACTCATGGGCTATCGACCTTAAGTCTTTGATAGCCATTTTTTTTAAATTATTACATATTTTAAAATGAAATTAAACAAGAACATTTTCTGACAATGATCTATAAAATTCGATCAATCCCTTTTTCCAACTGCAATTGATCGAATTTTATTGATCATTGCCAAAAAATTCTTGGATCTTGGAGGAGTTCACTTCGTAGTACATTTTCAATTTTGATATAAAGAAAACACTTAACTTTTTTATGCCACTTTTTTTTTAATTAAAGTGGTATAAAAAAGTTAAGTGTTTTCTTTATATCAAAATTGCCAAAAAAATTTCTTGTTTAGTTTCATTGTAATTTAAATAACTGTAAATGTGTGAATCTCTGTTTTATTTTATTATAACATGTGTATTGTAAATAATATTTAATTTTATAAATTGACACGAATAAAAGATGTTATATATATATATATATATATATATATACAGAGAGGTTTTTTTATCAGTATACATTAGAGGAAGTGTATACCTGCAAAAAATGTCAAACGCATTGAACCGATTAATGTGTGTATGTTTAGTTGACTATTTGGCATATGCGTGTTTAGTTGCGTGTTACAGGCAACTAAACACACATACATTAATACATTTGATTCGCGTATTTTGCAGGTATACATAGGGGAAATGTATACTGATAAAAAAAAGCTCTCTGTATATTTATATATTTCGCATTGAGAATGAAAACTATTTTCAACGCGAAATAAAGAAAAAGTGAAATAAGGAATTAGTTTGATTAAATCAAATTCATTTACATTTCTTAGATCTTGGAGGCATAACTTCATGGTACATTTTCTATTTTGATGTAAAAAAAATACTTAACTTGTTATACCACTTTTATTAATAAAAGAAAAAATGGTATAAAATAAGTTAAGTGGACAGAAAATCCTATGGTCGATAGCCATTTAGCAATTAATTAATTTTTGCGTGATATACATAATCAATGTTTGTTACGTTACTGTAAATTAAGTTAAGCGTTTTCTTTGCATCATTTACATTTCACGTAATGCTCAAATCAAATAAAGTGATGGTAAGTCAAACCCTGCCTTGGTGAAACCATTAAATACAAGTTATACTATGTAGAATTCAATACTCAATGATTTAATGTATCGTGATTAATAATTGGTTTCGCCAAATTTACTCGGCCAAATAAGTGAACCATTTGTTAAAATTTTAATTAAAAATTAAACACATTTTCAAAATATTAATTTATCCTTTATTCCCGACAATTGTTTCGCGCGTTTTTGCGACTTATTCGCGCGAAAAATGGTTTGTTTATTAAAAAAAAAAACCTTAAAATGTATAAACTTTCAAAAAATTAACAGCCTCAACAACTAATTGTTTATAAAAACACTGAGATTCTAAAGTAAAGACTGTTATTTCGTTCACCTATTTATACAAACTTGTTAATAAAAAAAAAAAAATTTTGCTCACTCCTTCCTTAGTGAGTTTTCAAATAAAATAATTTACGATTTTGCGGAATGCTGACCTCGAATTAAATTAACCCAACGCACATATGAGTCTGATACAGTTATATCTTTTATATATATTATAGTTCTATGTGTATTTTGTATATTATAAATATAAAAATATTTCTTTATTATTAGGCATTTTTTGTTTTAAGTGAATACAATTTTTACTATTTAAATTAAAATAATTGTCCTTTCTCCTACTTATTTTTTAGGAGAAAGGACGACTATTTTTACGTGAAGTTTTTCAATATAGAAAAAATATAGATGGTTGTATTCACTTTACTTCACAGTAAAGTAAAGCGAATACAACCGTCTATATTTTTTCTATTTTTATTTAAATAATTAAAGTCTCAACAACAACCTCAGTTATTAACAAGTTAACTTAATCATTTCTATGAAATCTATGATTCAAAATTTACATTTACAATCATTAACTACTTGACCCACTTTCAAATTGAATTTTCATTGTCTTTTGCATTTTTTTTTTTTTCAAATAAATCGATTTTGCCCATCACTAATGTACAGTAACAACAAAAAATATATAATAATATATAATTTATTGCCCAACAGAATAATCAATTACAGGACAATTTAATTTAAAGAAATACAATATCTTTAATTAGTTTCTCACTTCATCCATGGTGAAACATTTTAAACTATAGACTATTGATTAAAAGACTGCTTCACTGATTTTATTGTAATTTTCCTTGATAACGACTTACAGTCGAAACTAATCGGAAAATTAAAATAAAATCAGTGAAACAATACCAAGGATTTTAATAAATATTTTTTAAAGAAATGCAAATTACAATATATATAAATATTTTATTTGGTCTTCTATAACATTGTTATATGTACCTCTCTACTTCTCAGTGTGAGGTGAATATATATATATGATATATATATATATATATATACATATAAAATATAATATATATATATATATATAATATAAAAATCCCGAATTTTCACTTTTTTTTGGCCTCACAGGTAGGTATCACCATTTAATATTATTAAGTTTGCACACACATAGACACATTTTTTTTGTATATTTTGTATATATATATATGTGATGGTGGTGCTTACCTGCAAGGCCGAAAAAAAGCGAAAATTTGGGATTTTTTTTCCTCGAAAACGAAACAAGACAGATAAAATCCAATTACACCAGTTTATTTGACATACATTTGTCGTCGATTTAGAATTTTTCGACTTCTCCGAAGATCCTAAGGGCCCATCACACAGCATTAGAAGACCTTCTTTAAAAGCCCTTTGCGGTGACTGCCTCTGGCGATACAAAAAGCATTTGAAATCAAAAATTCAAATTGCGTTGCATTAAAAATGAGCAAATGCTGTCATTGATCGTTCGATTTTGACAAAATAGCGTCCTCCTGAGTAAAAAAAGTGCTCGTTTGAGTCTAAAAATCTGTCTTTGATCGGCTGTGAAAATTATAATTTAATAGACGAAATCCGAACAATCAACGACTAGAAATTTTTTTTAGAATATGAGACAAAAAGCCGCTGTCATATTGAATGAATACATGTTGAATTATCGCCGTCACCAATTTTGAAAATGTGATTTCGAGATAATCGCATCTAAAGATTTGAAATGCGTATTATATTATGCAACTTTCCATAAACTCTCATAACTTCGGCAATTTGTATCCAATCCCTGTGCAACTTTTTAGGAAATAATCTTAAATGTAGATACTTTCAATTTCTGCAATAAAAAAATAACGATTTTTTTAACCTATGCAGGTAGGCATCACCCCTTAATATTACAACCGACATTGAAATAAAGAAAGTAAGAATTATCTTCTGATAATACAGAAAAATTTATTATTCGTGTGCTATAAATAATTTTCACTCTACTATATATTTTTTGTTCATATTAAACCGTACATTCTGTTGAAAAAAAAAATGCATCACACCAATAAACAAATCCACAATTCCAGCAACGCAATAGAAATGTTGGAAAACTTTTATTTCAATTCGCGTTAAATATTTGTTTTGGTGGAAATGTCATAATTACCTCCGCCTTTTTTATGTCAACAATTTCGAGGCTGTATTTTTTCCATTGTTTCAAACTAGCAACGGCATGTTTTTGTGAAGGTAATGACAAATCCGATAACGAAGGATATTTTCAGCTAAGGTGGGTGACGTCAGTTAGTATTGATTACACGGAAAATTGTTGCTGTTGAATTGGCGGCCATTTGTTGCCCAGGTTTTCGTAAATTACAAACATTGCTTAATGAAAATTGTTTCCGATGTGTTAATGAAATTATTTTTTTAGAAGGAAATAATGGGAAAATATAAACGAATCCATCGCAAGTAAATTTAAATTTTATTTTAACTAATATTTTTAATATTTAAACATTGGTTGTGATTTTAAACACGTGTATGGTGTTTGTGTCGCTCTGCAAACACTTTAATTTTTGGTGGTATAAATTTGTGAAAATTTGCAAATCATATATCATAAAAAAATATGAATATATTATTAGTATATTTTTAATGATATATTCATTTTTATTTTATTATTTTAAAATCAAATAAAAAAATAATTGAATTCTTGATTTAATTTAAAGGATATTTAAATAAATAAATAACTTTGTATAACACACTGCATATTTATAAATACAGCTTGCTATTATCAAGTATAATATTGATAATGGCAAGCTGATTTACCGAAACTGCAGTTGTATTTATAATTATACAGTGTATTATTGTTTTCACTATATTTTTATATATACAGGGTGGCGCAAGATTCCGATGAAGTCCAATATCTCAGTTATTTAGAAATTTACATTTGTTTATTGCGAAAGTAATTTATTGATAAATGCAATTTTGGAGAATAAATTGATGATAATAATAGGAATCGTAAAATCTGTTAATAAATAAATAAATTATTAATATTAACATACCTTAATAGAAAAAATAACTTCCAACCCATTCCTGGTGAATCGAAAACCAACTCACCTCCACCACTCACTAATTACCACTTGTTCATAAACAAAAATAAATCGCGTTTTTAGTTATTAATAATTTCTAACGTTAAAAATTAAACCGGAATAGTGAACACTGCGCGTTTTCGGACGACTGAATCGAAATACAAGAGCGCAATTATCGCAAATCAAGAAGAAAAAAAACGATCGACGACTCACTCCGAGAACGCATTCCTGAGATAAGAAGATTCGTTGTACCTGGATCCTGGCGCACAGCCAAAAACATACCTATTTAAATTGTTGTATTTTCAATATTATCGTGTATTAAAATAATTACAGCTTAATATTTATTTACTTTTTTTATTAAATTCTCATTTATCCCGTGGTAAAAAAATATGTATGAATTATGATGTATTTTAATTAATACACTTGATTATTCGTTTCACTAAATTATTTTATATTTGTGTTCGCGTAACTTTCACAATTAAATAAATTAGTTGTTCTGGCACGACCTACTTTGATTAAAAATTCTATACCAAATTTGTATTTGAGATTAAATATCTCAAAAACGGTAAACGGTAGCTATTAAATATGTTATAGAAAAAATGAAGAGTGATTAATTTTCTATTAAAATAGCATAAAAAATATAGGGTGTCCCATTTAAGTAAAAAGAGAAAAAAATCATTTTGCGTATTGCTTCACCTTGTATATAAAAATTTGTTTTAAGAGAAAAAAAAAAAGAGAATTTCTTTAAGTATTTTTGCATTTGTATGGCGTTGACAGAATGTTTATTTCATTTTTCATTATTGAAATATTAGGCTCTAAACATCTATCGATTTCAACATTCATTTGTTTATAACTTTTAAACTATGAAAAATTGACCTATTAAATCTTATATAAAAAATGATTTTTTTTTAAACGTAGAATCGAAAATCTTCATAAAAAATATATCATTCCATTAAAAAAAAACATATGTTTGATACGTTACGTGATTATTGTACACCTTGTATATATGAAACTAATTTTAAAATGTGAATTTTGACATAATGTAAGTAACATTTTTTTGTATATTTCTTTATAACTGTGATATTGGACTTCATCGTAATCTTGCGCCACCCTGTATATAAGGTTAATTAAGCTTTGTATTATTTTATTATGGTCATCTGTCCGAAACTAATTGGAAATATATATAAAAATAGTGAAAATAATAACAAAGTCCCATGCAATCCCAACATTTCCCCAAAATATAAGTTCCCCTTATCTACCATTTATCATTTCATCTCATCCAACAATACGAACTTTGACAATAACGTTAGCGATCATGACGATTAGACCTTCATACAGATCAAATTCCTTCCTGCCCTCATTTGAATTTATTGTGATAAGCAACAAAAATATCTATGCATGCTAGTAAATCCTATTATTTATATAAATTTATTATTAATTAAGTTCTCACATATTTAAATCGATATATATATATATATATATTATTTTTTAAAAATTATAAACAATAATCTCTGAAACACTTCATTTACAGCCTTTGGTTTATTAATAATTGTAAACTTTGAAATCTTAAATGGGAACTTATGACGCTTATAACAATTGCAATAAACGTAATCTACGATATTTCATAAAAAAAATAGATAAACGAAGAGGAAAAATAAGATAATCTTATCATGATCCAACAATGAAATGCTTGTGCACATTTATTTTTAGTCCACGCAGATTTGCGGCGTCGCATTTCATATTCACATGGTCTCAATTTCCGTTTAATGGCAACGAATGTAATAGGACACATGATGGTTTTTGTATGAATCACGCTGTTGGCTTTCTTCGTGTTAATGAAATTAATGGTAAAACAAGGTCGTTTGATAACAAGCGTCACATCTATTGAAAATGCAATAATATGCATGAGGATGATTTTATTTTTCGCAGGAAATTAGTCATTTCAATTTTATTATAACGGTTTCATTAATTTTAAAAAATATTTATATTTTTAAAATTAATGAAATTGATCTATTCTTTAAAAAAAAATAATAATCTCTATTGACAGATATAGAAAAATACACAAAATAAATAATAGAAATTACAAAATCAAATGTATTGTTTTTTTTCTGTAGCTATCGTCCTTGTTTCCATCCCTCTGTCCTCGCTTCGTTATACCTGGGTGAACTCAAATCGCGGGCTAGCGGTATTGAAGGATATTTTTTTGATTTTAGGCAGTTTCTCTATTTCCTATTCCTGTATTCCTATCTATTGAGTTGTAAATAATTGTTGTTTTGTTTTTAATTTAAAAGGGACTAAATTCACTACGTTTTGATATATTTTGGTAATTAGTTGCAAATTTGTACTATGTGTGTTTTTAGGTGTTGCGTATATTTGTTGGTATTGCTTGTATTTATCAGTTCTGATAAAATTATATATAAAAAAACACAGATAAATCTAACTTCCACAACGTCTAATTGATAAAACTTATTCTGAATAAATTCCTCACTTAACCCCTAGTGAAACATTTTTAATTAATAATGATAGATAATTAAAACACTTGTTTATAATTAATGGTTTTAATATTTAGACATTGGTAGTTCATATTGTATGAAATAAATATGAATAAATTATTAAAAATCAACCAATAAAACACAGATTAGATTGAATAACTTTAAATTCTCGACTAGTTTCGGGTTATTAGCCCATTTTAAATTCTCTTGAAAATGGGCTAATAACCCGAAACTAGTCGAGAAGTGAATTTAAAGTTATTCAATCTAATCTGTCTTTTATTGGTTGATTTTTAATAATTTATTCATATTTATTTCATAAAACACTTGTTTTTTTTATATTTGACAGATTTTACTATATTCTCCGCCTAGTTTCGGTCAGTGACCATTATCAAGGAGTAATCATTCTTTTGGTGAGGATTATCCATTATGCCGAAAAGACCCTAACAAAATCTTTTAAAGTCGCTGAAAATTCAGAAAGCCCGCGCTAATCCGGAAATCCCTTTAATTAACGACCGGGTTGATCTAGAGCGGTATTTTCCAAGGTGGGGCACACGCCCCACAGGGGGGCAATTTAACAAAGATGTAGAAAACTATGCCCCTCAGTAACAATACTGTTAGTAGAAGAATAAACGAAACGAGTGAAGATATTAAAAAACAACTTATTGAACAACAAGAAAATTCTCTGCGCAAATGGATGAATCAACTTCGAGAGACAGTGAAGCAGCATTGATAACTTACGTAAGATATATTGATAACGGTCATTTTGCTGAAGAAATGCTGTTCTGTAAAAGATTAGAAAGCACCACTACCTCTAAAGATTTATATAATAGGCTAAAAAAACTACTTAGATGTCAATAATATACATATGAAAAATATAACATCTTGTGCTCGGAGGCGTAACTACCTTTCGCGCTTTGTGGAACATTCCAGAGTGATCTTCCAGTTTCACTTTCGTTACATTAATAATAAAAAGTTTGAACAGTTTCATTGGTTCCAAAAATGTGAAGTAAATGATACCGCTATTTTGGTTATTGTCGATCATCTAAAAATTTTATCGGCTGATTTATAAGAAAGATTTTATGATTTAAAACAAATATTGATTTTGCAACATGGATGATGCAGCCAACTTCTAATTTTGTACTGTGGACTGAAGTTGTTGAAAAAAACGGTAACCGATATAAAGTATGTTATACTAAAATGGGCGAAACATTACGCAAAATAATATCTGTTTTTTTTAAATGAATGGAACATCCTATATTTTGTATGCTATTGGAAAATGGATAATAATTATTCCTTCTAAATAGCTTAAAAATCCACAATCCGTCCAATACCTTCCTCTACGAAACATGCACAATTCCCACTATTAAACACAGACTTGAAATTCTTTCCTTAAAATTCGCCACAAATCCTCACATAGCTCCTATTATAAAACACCTATGTAAACCTCGTAATCCTAACATCAATCCAAATACAGAGAGGATTTTTTACATTAGGGGAAGTGAATACCTGCAAAAAACGCGAGTCAAACGCAATGTGTGTATGTTTAGTTGCTTTTTTGGCATATGTGTGTTCAATTGCGTGTTATAGGCAACTAAACACACATACATTAATGCATTTGACTCGTGTATTTTGCAGGTATACATAGGGAAAATGTATACTATTAAAAAAAGCTCTCTGTATATGCCTATCCTTCACTAACAATTCATCAATTCATTTCAATTAATTTGGAGAACTTAGACAGTAACGTTACCGATCATGACGATTGAATAAAAAAACAAGAACTGCACAAAGACATGCAGAAAAACCGATGGTCGATAGCCATTTTCTGAGGCTTAACTACATGTAAATGAATGTTGTAAATATTGTGATGTAATTTAATGTATCTCTCAGAAATGAAGAATTATATTATATATATAGCTTAAAAATATATGGGGTGAAATATTACTTTGTAAAACAAGCAATTTATTTGGTGACAATATTTTTTATACATTCACGTAGGTTTTGATAATGATACGTGAATGTATTGAAACTATTGTCACCAAATAAATTAATTCTTATACAAACAAGTAATAAACAGTATTTTTATTTATATTCATAAATGTATACCAAAGTGAATTTAAATATCTGTTAACACAATGTAATTTAAAAAATGCTTAATAATCTAAGGAATAATCAAAGTATTTTATTTTAATGAAAATAATAAAGAATAATTTATAAATAATAATTTTATTCAAACAATTTCTATAATCGGTATGCTATTATTATTATTATTATTATAAACATCTATGCAATTTCTGTGGTGGTCACTCCTGAGCAAATTAAAATCGAAATTCCACTCGCCCTTGGAACCAAACCCAGTGGAAATTCCGAAATAACTCATCTTCACAAAATCGGGATCCTTAAACGACATGAACGGCTCGTAGGGGTTTTTCCCGACCGAAATTTTCCCCTCGCGGTCGTCGATGGTCACGTAAATCATCTGGAACCGATCCTCGTTCAAAATCCGCCCGAAATGCTCGACCTGATGCACCGAGTTGTCTTTGCGTATCACAGATTTTGTATTGACCCATCCGCCAATCGCGATTTCGTAATACGGGGGCATCAATGAGGGTGAGTTTGTCAGGCTAACGTGCACGTCGTTGGTGGCTTTCACTGCGAACTGCAGGCGATTCGTGCGCAGAGGGAAGAATTGATATAAAGTCCCAGTTTGGTTCGAAGTGTGAATTACTAAAAAAACAATAAATATTACTTTAAATAACAAAGTATTCGTGAATTGTTTCTTCATTATAAATCGTTATCGAAAACGTTAAACTTAAAAGTTGGCTGTTATGTTAAAATAACAGTCGACGTAAGTAAAGTAATGTTGAAGAATATCGAGCTGTCGAACATAAATAACGTTTCCGATATGGAGTAGGGCCAAATAATCGGGGCTATTCCGTACAGGGAATGTTAAGTTTAACGTGTACGTTATTAATTAAATTCACATTCTATGTATATATATATATATCTATTTAATAAGCTGCTTAGACTGTAATTATAAAATATAACGTAAACGTTAAAGTTAACATTTCCCTTACAAAAAAAAAAAATATATTTCAAAGCAAATTAATTTTGTACAACTCAAATGCTAATTAATTAATAAACCAGTTTTTTATTACTTTATGTCCATAATCATTAAGGAAAAATCACGTATGTCGTTAATTGAATTCATTCATACAAAGTTAAAGCAGTGTTTTCATTATATCTATCATAAATACTCACCAACACGATCGGAATTAACGCAACTAACAAACAGTATTAACCAAACTGATAAAATTACACTTTGCGCCATTTTTGTTGTATTAATTGTTAGATCAGTTTAATTTAATAAACTTTTATCTATCAGAAAACAGCCGTTGAGCGTATTGACTAGATTTAAATAATCCCACATTAAAGACACGGCTTTATATATACACACATTTTTTTATCTCTGGGAATTCTGTCCACATCCTGGGGATAAGAAATTTCCCATAAATTAATTTATCTTTGTTTTTACACGTCAATATCTTGTATTTTATAATAATTTAATATGAGCCATTAGTAAACACGCGTTAATATTTTTTTCCTGGTAATTGTTGTTGTTGCTGGATTATTTGATGTTGCGCAAAATGCATGTCGGGTTTTAATAAACGGAGTGATTAAATTAACTACACTTTACTGAGGATATAATTCATGTTGATTAAGAGTCTGGAGCTGTCTGTAATTGTATAATAAAACAGCAATGTACGAACACAATAAGGCTCAATGAAATTTCACACACTGCATGCGTTATTTTTTGTATTAAGTACCAAATGAACTTTAGAATAGGAAATTATATTGTTGTAAATTAAGATGTATTGATAAAATTAACGTCGATAAAAAGAAATTAGCTATTGCCTTCTGTTGCGGATTCGCGATTTAATATTTAACATACATTTTAAATGTCTACAGGTTTTTTTTGGAATTCAGAGGTTATGTGTTTTTTTTTATTCTACCTGCTTCGACTTAATATTTTGGGAGTACGATTTAAATATTAGAAGTTCGAGCAAAGCTGTTGTGTTTCTTTTGTATATATTTAAAAGTGTGAAAACAAACACTTGAAAATATATACAAAAGAAACAATCTCTATCACAAGAGCAAAATACAAAACTAATGTTGGCTGCTCGCTGTTCAAATAGTGAGTGATCTCCTCCGTTCAAACTGTTGTTGGGGAAGGCATCCCCTCTTCCCTTTGCAATTTTGAAACAAAGGTTCGAATGCCTGTTGCCGCTAAATCCATCCATGTTGTCACCACATATTGAAATTGACCGTCTTCGCCGTTTGTTGTTTGAATTAAAAATGCACCCTCGCATAACTGAATCCTTTTGCCCGGTCCGTCCAAAGGCAATTCCATCTTGCACAAAACGTCATTTTTTTTTCCCGTTTCGGCAAAGAAAGTCTGCGTTTCCTCAGAATTACATATAGGACCATAAAACGTCTATGCTCTTTCCTGGGTCCGTGGATAATTCTGGCCTATCCCTTTCCGTTGCCCGCAGGTAAACAAAACTCGCGCCTGTTGCGAGATTTTGGACCGGAATTGAATTAGCGGCAACACTACCTAAAAGTGTGAAAATCCAATATGGCTGCCATAACAAATTAAAAAAAAATGAATATCGTAACTCAAAATCTAGACCACCTAAAAAAAAGTGTTAAAATCCAATAGAGGAAAGTGGCCTAAAATGGGGAGTGTTTTCTGAAATCACTAAAAAACATGTATGCATTGATTGGAGATTGATGAAATTAGGTAGTAACAAAACATGTTGATTATAAATAAATAATAATAAATAGAAGATAACGCAAGCGCCATCTATTGCCTAATTTCATAAGTTATCGTCAACGATGGGTCTACAAGGTAGACGACCGAGAATCGCTATTTCGTCCACTAAATATTAAATAAATATATGATATGTTTGTCGGTAAATAAAATAATAATATTTATTGTTAATTTCTTTCACATTTATATGTCTATTGTACAATAAAGATTCTTTATATATATATATAATATGAGCTTAAATAAAAACTGTAAATAACTGTGACAAAGAGAATGATTTTTTTTCTATTTATAATACGAGCAGCAGAACTTAATTTTATATAAAATGCCCTTAAGATAGGCTTTAAAAAAATACGACACTTCCCCAAATTAGGAACCAGTGGTAGCCTATTATGGGGAGATTTTATAATTAATAATAACTGCATCAAATCTTAATTTTAACCATTATTAAATTGAATAAATCTTTCAAATAATTAGTTTTAATTGCATGTTTTTTTTTTTCAAAAATACAAAAAAAGTACAATTTATTGTATATTAAATGAAATTTTTTCTTTTTTTATTGTTGCACTGTTTGCACTTGTACATTTTATTTGGTTTTTGTTCCACCCCTGCACACAGTGTAACATTCTGGGTATCGAATCCAATCCTCGCCTTCGCGAACGTCTTAGAATAAACCTGCACAGAAGACGCATTCTAGGCCCTGCTCGTTATCAGAAGTTAGATCATTGTCAGAATCACAATAATCTATGTTCTCATCTTCTTCAGATGATTCATCTGAATTGTCATTTTTTATTTGACATGGGGAGGATTGGTAGCTACTTTTTTTCCAAATATTGCTTTATGTTTTCGCCTTTTCTTTTGTGAGTCTTCTAACTTGCTTGTTAATTGTTGAGGCTTCTACTTTGTTATACATTGTAATTCAATTTTAATGAATGAAACACTTTTTTACTTTGTTTGTATAACTCGGATTGATTTTATTGTTGACTATAGTTTCGACAACCTTAACGTGTCATTATCTAACTTGCTTTTGTATGATGATCCTGTGATTAGTGCTGCAGCTCCTGAATGGGTGCTCTTCTTTCCACAATTCAATTTTTGAAAATTTGGGATATTGGGATCGTTTTACGTTTGTCTTTATTTAACAGAGACGGGGATTTAGCTTTAAATATTTTGTTTAGTTATTTTCTTGCAAATACTTAATTTTCGGAAAAAAAGGTTTCACGTGCATACTGCGATGGCGCTTTTCGTTTTCCCCTACAAACTATAGTTTTCCAGAAAAAAAACGGAAAAACTATTACATTATAAGTCCCATATAAAGCTGTGCCATCTACTGAGCCATAAATATACCAAAGAGCTCTACCGTTTAATCTTAAAAAAATCTGACAAGTAAGAGCTCTTAAAAATTAACAGACTCAACAATTAAATTATCTTTCTTTAATGTATACGAATACGTACGGTCAAAGTTGGAGTATGGATCACTGATCGGGTATTCCCAAATCCAACAACAAATTAATTTAATTGAAAGTATTCAGCGTAAATTCGCAAAATTCTTGTATTTTAAAAATACTGGTTATTTTCCGGTAGGTGGCTATGACCTTGTTTTATTGCTTAGTCAATTTAACATTGAATCACTAGAACATAGACAAAATAAATCACGTGTTTTATTTACATATAAGTTAATTCACAACCAAATTGATTGTTCCGATATTTTTAAATAGATTAATTTTCATATTCAATCTTTCAACAGCAGAAATAAATCAAAATTTTATGTTAGTTTCAATAGAACAATATCGGGCTTAAAATCACCTATAAATATGACGTGAACGTATTAAATTATATAAATTTAACCTGAGATTTAATTTATGATTTTTTTCGATATTTGTTATTTTTTGTATATTCCATTTGTTAAGCGGCCGAGACAATGACGATGACGCGAAAAGAACAACTGGAACTACTAATAATGATAATAATACTTAGATTTATAAAAATTAACGACAATGAATATCGAAGAAGAACAAACAGGACCTTCGTAGCGACTACATGAAAATGGCCAAAAATCTCGGAAATCTATCTCTTTCTTAAAATGTTGGGGGTAAGGGGAACGAAACCGAGTCGCATTCGGGAAGCAATACATTATGAACACTAATGTAGCGATGCGAGTTCGTTAGGTGACATCTGGTTTATTTCTGACCATTTCGGAAAGCCATAAATCTTTTCTAAATTGAGTGTAAACTATTTATTTTAACGTGTTTGCATGTCCCGTCGATGTTCTTTTTTTGCCGGTTTTTTCTTAGTGGCCTGAATGAAGAATTTGGAGATGAAGACATAATTAGCGGCAGGCAAAGACTAAAATGGCAGAACCTACTCCAACAATTACAAAAATTAAGGACAATAAATATAGAAGAAGGACAAATAGGTAAATACATGAAGAATTGGGAGATGAAGACATAATTAGCGACAGACAAAGACTAAAATGGCAGAAAAAAAAACGACAAAGAAGGCCCAGATCTAGGTGGATTAAGGAAGTAGAGGAGGATCTCAAGAAAATTGGGATTAATAATTGGAAAACAAGAAACAAGCAACAGGAAATAATGGATACAAGTAGTAGATAGGCCCAGATCTAGGTGGATTGAGGAAATAGAAGAGGATCTCAAGGAAATTTGGATTAATAATTGGAAAACAAGGATAAGCAACAGGAAATAATGGATACAAGTAGTAGATACATGTAAAAGTATTCTATAAATTGAATCAAAAACAATTGCTGAAATGGGAACCGATCCACCTCAGAAAACAGGTTCATGAAAGCTTCAGAAAGGAAGCAGCCAGACTCCACATGGAGATGTTGGGCTTAAGTTGTTAGTGTCGGGTCCAAGAAAAACCAACGGTGTTTTAATGCTTTATTTACAAAGCTATATACAAAATTTCGGTACCATAGCACCCATCGATCTCTCTTTTTGTCGTAGAAAACCTAAACCTGCTTTTGTCTGAGGGTGTAACTCACCCTCAACCTCTGTTCGCGAGGGCGGTGGAGCGCGAGCAAGCGCTAACACTATTTCTAATAAACAATAATATTTATATTTTATTTTTATATTGTCCTGTGATTGGTGGCTGAACGTTTCATTAAATGTGAATTTCATTTTCCTTGTTTGCTTAAACAGGACAAGTTCGCCTTCCTTTAGTGGACGAAACAATGATTCTCGGTCGTCTATCTTGTAGACCCAAATCGTTGACGATGCCACTTGAAATTAGGTAAAAGGTGGCGCTTGCGTCGTCTTTAATTTATTATGGGTATTTTATTTCCTGTTGGGCAATCGAATTTATTTATTTATTTATATGCTCAATGCTGTTAATGTTTATAGGTAATTCGTAATTATAATGTTATCAGTATTAATTTGCAAACAAGTATATCCTTGGAAATTGTTGCTATTGGAGATGTATTTAATATGAGACTGTGTTATGTAAACAACTCTGTGTTGCAATTTAACAATTATTATGAAAATAATTGATATCATTTTATCTGAAGCAGAAAAAAGATCTATAACCAATTCTCTTAGACAGTGGTTCTCAAGGTCGACTGGGCTCTAACAAAAGATTCCCTAGTGGCGAGTCGTGGAACCACTTAATGCTGTCTTATTTGTTCTAATTGAAATAAAGAATAAATATTTTATATAAGTGTTAGTAGCGAAGGCACACTCAATATTCGCTCGCGACCCATACTTTGGGAAATACAGCTTTAAGATAATAGGAAATATCATTTGCATAAAAGAAAGGTCGACATCTTTTATGTAAATGATATTTTGTGTTTGCTACCTGGAAATAATGATTTTTCTCGGTTTTTAATTATAATGTGTGATGTGCTGAACGGTTAAACCTGTTTCGATAAACAAATAAACAAAAACAAATCTCATCGAATTTCTAGTTTTGTAATTATTTATTGAGGTATTTTTTGAGAGGGTAATGGATGAAATGGTGTTAAAATAAACTTTATTAATAAGTATTAAAAATAAATGAAATACATTTAATGTGTTTCTACCATTGATTAAAAAATTAAATGTTAAAATCAGCAGATCAAATTTATTAAATTACTACTAAATCTTTATTATCTGAGAAAATAATACCTTGCATATAATCTAACATAATATGATAAATAGATATTTTAAAAGATCGATAGCCATTGTTTGAAAATATATTAGGAAAATACTTATTTTTTTAAATTTTTAATTAATTTAATTAACAACTTTGCAATTACGTAAGGCACAGCTGTACTGACGAGGGATCAAATCCCGAAACTCGTGTCTGCAGATAGCCTTATATTACGTAACTTTTATTTTATTAAAAAAATATTTTTTTTTGTTTTTTGCATTAAATGTTTTCGATTCGAAAATTGTTGCATTATACAATTGTTATTGTTATGCAACAGCAAATTTCTATTATTAGACATATGTTAAAGTACTTATGTAACATAAGTCATAATGTCACAGTAGCAAAAGAGAAAAGAATTTATTAATTAATTATTTTCAAATTCTTTTATTTAAATATTTATTACATAAGGTTCTGTACCCCGTCTTTGACAACTCAGATACTAATTAAGCTAGGACTTTGAAATTTTGGAGACTTTGATGCTAGGAGGTACTTCAAGAAAATATTTTTTATTATAACTTTTTTTGGAAGGGTGTTCCAGTTACTTCATGATGATATGTTTTCTTAAATTGCTTGATATACATTTTATTCGTTAGATGCTTTCTATGATTACCTACATAGCCCTTATTGAAATCGATTCAGTAATACCAGCAAAGAAAATTAAAAAGTAAAAAAAGTGGTTTTGCGCAATTGGTTTAAAAAATTAATAAAAACCTTGGTATTAAAATTATACATGGTACTTATTAAATAAGGTCTAACAATTCCAATAGTCAAATTCCATTGATATGAATTAAACAGTGTGTCCAAAATCCTGCTGAGATTCAGATGCATGTATATATAGAAATCTTTATTTCTGAGAAATTACATCACAATATCTACAACTTTAAAATCATTCACAACTAGTTAAGCCTCAGAAAATGCCTATCGGTCTTTCTGCCTATATTTATTATATTATGGGCAATGTATTACTACTACTATTCAAAATTATTTGTTTTACATATATTTACAATAAATAATGCTATCTTTGTTTCTTCTTGCTTGCTTGAACAGGCTATCGACCTATGGTCTTTCCGCCTCAATGTATTATTTTCTCAGATAATAAAGATTTAGTCTTCCTGCTCTTATAAAATTATTAAACATTACATTAAACATATTTCATCTATCACAAAATAATAATCAACACCATTTCGATGTAAAAAATAACATACATTTAAAAAGCAGTTCCACGCTACGGTAACTCCTTCAGTGGTTCATTCGAACTCGTCGAGTGGTTACAACTATTGCAGGAACAATAAAAACTCTCAAACTCGAAATTCCATTCGCCGTTGGAACGGAACCCAGTGGAAATCCCGAAATACGACATTTTCACATAATCGGGATCCTTAAACCGCATGAAAGGCTCGTCGACTTTCTTTCCCACTTCAATAGCACCTTCTTTATCATCGATGGTGACCGTGAACGTCTGGAAAACCCCCGGTTTTATTATCTTCGCGCTGTATTCGACTTGGTGGTCGTCGTTGTCCTTTCTAATCGCCGATTTCGAGTTTTCCCAGCCTCCGATAACGACTTCGTAGTACGGCGGGGAAAACTGCGGCCCGTTCGCGAGTAAAACGTGGACGTCGTTGTTGGCTTTGACGGAGAATCGGAGTACGTTTGTTCGGAGGGGGAAGAAGTTGTAAAGCCTACCCCATTGATCAGATGTGTGGATTACTAAAATAAAAACGATTTAAAAACAAACAATATCAATATAAATCAAAATTAACATAAACAAGTGTTGGAAATAATTATTTATAGAATCCAAATCTACATATGCAGGGTGGTCCATCTAAAGTATTTTCAGAAAATATATCGGAAACAATAAATTTGACACAAATGATGGGGAATATTTAGTGAGTGTAAGTATAATTGATAACTTTATTGTTTACAATTATTTATATCCAGTAATCTATGTATATTTTACTCCTATCCCAAAAGATATTCTCATTTTGTTTGTTATCCCAATCAGGTTGATTGTTTCCACTTTTGTCTCTTTTTACCTGAACCACTTCGGCTTCCCTTAGGAAAGCCACAGTCGTGATTACAGGAAAGGGTTTTGCATAGAACATCTATATGTGTGTATATGCCGCTGGGCATTAATGTGCTAATAATAACAATAGAAAGGAGTTTATTAACATTATCAGATTTCTTTTTAATTTTATTTAAATTAATTAATGATTCAGAGTTTATCGTTTGCATTCCACATTGTAATACATATGTTTCACTTTATTTTTAATTAATTTCTCACTTAACCCGTGGTGAAACATATTTAATTAATAGACTTTGATTAAAACACTTGGTTTGTTTCACTGATTTTGAAATAAACCAATTGTTTTTTTTTAATCAAAGTCTATCGTTTCACTTTAATTCAAATATTTAAATCTTTTAACATTTATTTGACAATTTGAAATATATTTGAGATATAGTGAATCTAATTTGATCAATAGAGAAATACAATTGAATAACTCTGTAATGTCAACAACGCAATTATTATTATTCATCATTAATCCACATGATTAAATCACTGCATTGTTAAACAATACAATAAAACAAGTTTGTTTGTTGTTTAAACTTTTACACTCAAGTTCTGTCTGCTTAATTATTATTCACCTCATCAAAAAACCTTCTTTTTTGACACTCATGCAACACAATTCTGTTTTCGTTCTTCTTCTAATTATCATTCACATCATCAAAAAACATTTTTCTTGGCATTCATATCTTCACTATTTACGCAGATAACAATCATAATTACACAACTTACCGACGCGATTGGAATATCCAGTTTCGTAGAGGATCGCACACAAGCACAAAACAAAAACGGATTTCATGTCCACCTGGTTCTCAGCTCTCTTGGTCAAGCAGAGATGTTTGCGGTTCTGCGCTCGAACGGATTATTTCGAATGACGACGCTGGGAGCGAGCAAACGCCGGAGGAGAAACTGGTTGGCGGCCGGCGTTTTAATTGAACCGGATGAAATTTTGCAAACAATCGGAATTCTGAATTCGCAGGTTAATAAGTTAAAAGTCGGCGGGTGCATAAAATACATGGACACATTTAATAATGCATTTTCAATAATTACAATTTATTTAATAATTAAATTATGCAATAGGAGATTTCTTAGATTTTTCAAACCCTCAATTTTGGTTTGAGAAATGTTAATCAACCATTAAGTAAAACTTAAAAACTAAAACACCTAATTTAAACTTTTAAACTTGATTTGAAATTTGTTCGCGGATTGTTTTTATTAAAAAAATAATTAGTTTCTATTAAATTGATAGAAAAATGACAAATTTCAAAGTTATTGCAAGAATAATTCATTATTCGTCACATATATCATCTTTATTCATGTAAATTTACAAAATTAAATATAATTTACAATACATATGTTATAATTTCACGAAATGGCTATCGACCAGAGGTCTATCCGCCTTATTCATTTAAATTCATTGCTTAATTTTTGTTTTCAAAGTGCTAGATGAGTTTACAATTAAAAGCTCCCATTGAATAAATGTTTTTCAGGACATTTTGTTGAGTAATGGCCGTGTTCCACAGAACGCTTAACTTTAGCAATATTCTTCAGTTAATAACAAATAATTGTAGAATTATAACACAGAGTATACGTTCAGTTAAATTCCGGAACGCAATCATGAAAATAATTAAATTTAAATTAATTTCATGATTGCGTTCAATTTGTTTTTCCTTACAAATTGTTAGTGTTGAATATCTACAGGACTGGAACGTCAATGAAATAGTGAATAGCTGGACCATTGATATTGGGATATAATATTGGAAAATTAAAAAAATATATATTTATTTCGTTGAAAATTCCCTATGTTTTTCCTTTTTATATTAAGAATTTGTCTGTGGGAAATAAACAAACACGAAGTAAAAGCCTCAAAGAATAAATTATACATATAATAAACACAGAGTGAATTCCATTAACAATATTTTCAAAATAATCCCGCTAATGGTTTGCCGATCGGGGCCACCATCTATTGGTAATGCTATGAACTAAAATAATATGCGAGGCGGTCGCTAGATGTCTCAATTAAAACTTTATAGAATGCGTATAAGGAAAATCCCCATTTTTAAATTGTATGTATATAATAAACACAGAGTGAATTTCATTAACAATATTTTCAAAATAATCCCGCTAATGTTTTTGCCAATTGTGGCCACCATCTATTGGAAATTCTATCAATTAATATAATGGACGAAACGACCGCTAGGTGGCTCGTTTAAAATTTCATAGAATACGCATATACAAAATCCCGATTTTAACGAATGAAATATATTTAAAGATTCTAAAATGATTGCATTTTGTAGTTTTCTTTTTCAAATTATTGAATAAGAGGCATTTAGTTATGGAATTTAATTAAAATAAGAACTATACATAAATTGAATATAGAATATAATCTTCACTAGAAATATATTTATTACTACTTTTATTTCAAATTTTCAAATAGATGTTCTAATTTATAAATTACTAATTCATTTAATTTTAATTCAAATCATAAATTACACATAAAGCATTTACATAATGGGCAATAAACACGCGCATATGATTTGATCATAGATGGAAATATATCAACATCTATGGATTTGATCTAAAAAGGGTAGCCACTACAAAAATGTAACTAACTCATAGATTTATATTGAATGTGAAAACGTTATTGGTTTTAATTTAAAGAAAAAATGTCGAAATTAAAAAAAGATATAGTTATTTTCATTTAATTGCTCCCGAATTTTAAACTTTTTTATTAAAATCCTTTTTTTATATTTATAATTATTTTTTATTATAATTCTATAAAAATGGATTATTTTAATAAATGAAACTCTCTTTTACTTTGTTTGTATAATCCAATATATGAAAACAAAGTAAATTATTATAATTATTAAGATTAATTACAATGTTTAACAAGCATCCCAATTAAAAGTAAAAAAATGAATTATAATAAAAATTGTTAATATTATATTTTATAATAAAATAATTTTGTTTTTTAATAAATAAAGCACTACATGTAAAAATAAAACATTTAAATTTCAAATTATGGAAAAGCGAAATAAGCGGTGTAACCGTAGACCTAGAATATCATTCCTAACTCTATGGGTGTAACGATTTGGAACATATCAATCATAGAAAATTGACAGTTCACGTCAACTGTCAAAAAAATTGTTTACTTCGCTTGCTTTGATAAACAGTTGTATTTCCCTAATTAGTTTTTAGTGTATTATATTGAGTGTTAAGTGGATGTGATTAATAATGTCTGATAAGGAAAAGAACAAAACCCAAATGGCGAAAAACATGCCCAAAGACG
Source organism: Philonthus spinipes (assembly GCA_963082785.1). Lineage (NCBI taxonomy): Eukaryota > Metazoa > Arthropoda > Insecta > Coleoptera > Staphylinidae > Philonthus > Philonthus spinipes. The sequence goes on from OY720306.1 coordinate 4,968,615, forward strand.
GGCAAGTGATAATGGCCATCATGAAGGAAATGGGTATAACAGAATACGAGCCGAAGACAATAGTACAGCTCACTGAATTTGTGTACCGTTATGGGTCTTCGATCTTGGAAGAGGCTAAAACGTTCGCAAACCCCAAACAGAAATTCCTGAGTTTGGAGGATGTAACGCTGGCTCTTCAATTGCAGAGCGAGAGCACCTTCACGATGCCACCACCACGGGAGGTTTTACTGGAATGTGCTCGGAATAAAAACAACAGTCCGCTGCCTCTGATTAAACCACCATGCGGACTCAGGTTGCCCCCGGATAGGCACTGCCTTTCTTCGCCTAATTATATTTTGAAAGGGGTGCAGAAGAAGCCGGCAGCGAAGGCGAATTTCACAGCGAATAAGCCGACGGTTAATATTATCAAGAGGACCAGTAATTTCGGGATTAATAAGCAAACGGTTACGATACCTAAGCCGGTGACGAAGGTCACGTCAAACCCAAATTTGGCACCGCAGAAGACAGTGCTGAAGACGAAGATACAAATGGGGCAGGGGAATGGAGGCTCGAATGGGAGTCCGAGTATTTTGGGAGAGACTTTGAAAAGGAAACGGGAGGAGGGGGATGAGTGAATTGATTTTTTTTAAGAATAAATATTTTTAACTAATTTTTATTTTAATTTATACCTTATAAATCATTCAATACATATATAAAATTAATATTTAAATTGTGAATCAAAATATATGGACCAATTCACAAATGCCCAGGAACGAGATAAGAAACGGGTTGTAAACGGAAAGTCCGTGAGGCCCCTTCCCGGACATTTGTAAATTTTACACATAAATTCTGTGATCAAGATTGGTGGAGTAGTTTACATATACTCGACCAGCCTTGATGATTCATCTTTCCTGTTTCTGTTTTCGGGCAATTTTGAATTGGAACCAAGTCTCATGTTCCCAGATTCTAAATGAATCCATTCCTTCTATTATAACTAAAAATAATGTAACAATGGAAATCCCTTGTTAGTTTATTTACGACTTGCCCATGTATGTTTGAATTTGCAACAAAAACATATCTCTATGATTTTTTTTAATATGAGCAAATAAAGATGTTTTTGCTTTCCAAAGTTGCAGTCCTGCATTAACTTGTAATTAATTTGTATTCATAGATGTTGATTTACAACATCTGTGACTGTATTCTATTTTTAATGTTGGCAACAGATTGTCAATCAACTATATAATTATTTTAAGACTTTCTTTAAATTGGTACCATAAGATCGAGAACCTTTCTCCTGTGCTTTGAATTTGTTTATTAAAACACTATTTGTCTTAGCAACAAAAATAACTACGAGTTATGTTATTCTAACAAATAAATTAAGTAATTTGATAAGTTATGACACGTATAACGCTTCATTTGTTATTATTGATAACAAAATGTTAAAAATGAAAGTATTCTAGAAAAGTTCTCGATCATATGGTACATAAGTATATCACATAGAATACAATGTCTGCTATTTAATTAATTGATAATCTTAATATTTAACGATTTAAAATCCTGCAGTGTTTCAAAAACAAATATTTAAAGAAAAAGTAAAGGAACTTTAATGTTATAATCTTTTTAATAAAAAATACCAAAAAATATCTTTCTTACAAATATTTTATTAAGTTCAATACATAACTATATGTATTGACATCATTAAAGTAAAAATATATTTAACGATTGGACTTAGCAACACGTTCGAGTTCATCCTTCTTCTTGATGGCATAGGAGTTTGATGATCCCTGTAATGAAAAATTAATAAATACACAACATTCACTTCACCATATTATCAACTTTACATAAAAAAATAGTTATTTCAAGAAAATTGTTTTTAAAAAAAATGTACTTTAATATTTAAAAAAAAATATTATTTTTAGAATACATAAATTTTTATAGAGGGGATTTTAAAGTGTTGCAAATGTGAATAAACAGATTGCCACAAACAAAAACATTCTGTGCAATCCATAAATGCTTTGATTTTGTCCTTAAGCGAAGCCACAGAATTAACGAAAGTAATAATTAAGTGGTATTAGAAAGGACATGATATAATTTCATACTAATACAAAAATTGTTTTTAATTGCTAAAATGAGAAATATACCTTAGCAGCGTTGATGAGTTCATCAGCTAAGCACTCAGCAATCGTTTTGATGTTACGGAATGCGGCTTCACGCGCACCTGTGCACAACAACCAGATGGCCTGGTTCACCCTCCTCAATGGAGACACGTCAACGGCCTGCCTCCTTACAGTACCAGCCCTACCAATACGGGTTGAGTCTTCACGTGGTCCAGAATTGATAATAGCCGTAACCAAAATCTAAAAAAAAAAACAATAAAAAAATAAATGAATCGACTGAATAATAATTTTAAAAAAAATGTATTTAATATGGGATTTCAGTTGCATAATAATATTTTGTATCAACAATTTTATTTCTGAAGAGGTGTCAGAAAAATAATTATTGACTCATCATTATAATATATTAAATCTATAATAATATGAATAAATTATTACTAATTAAATACAAAATAGTTCTGGGTTATTTAACCCATTCTCAAAGGAATATAAAATTTGATTATTTACCTACCTGTAATGGATTTTCACCAGTGAGCAAATGGATGATCTCAAAGGCGTGTTTAACGATGCGGACGGCCATCAGTTTCTTACCGTTGTTGCGTCCGTGCATCATCAGGGAGTTGGTCAGACGCTCAACAATGGGGCACTGGGCTTTCCTGAACCTCTTGGCGGCATATCTGCCTGAAGAGTGGGGAAGGTATTTGGCGTTCTTCTCTTTTACCGCAATGTAATCCTATCGCAGCAAAACTAATCTAAATATAAATCTCTCAAGCCTAACATCTAAACAATTACTAAACTTTCAATTAAACACTCAGAGAATAACAATCAACACTATGATTTCTGAAGAGGTGTCAGAAAATGTATGTTTTTGTTTTTATCATCATTAAAAAAAAAAAGATGAAGAAAATCTGAAGGAGACTTTTGTTTTGGAATTACTGTTTAAATTTTTATTTACTCATTAACCCTTTTACCTTTCGGTGTAAAATTACAAAATTTAAATTGTCTCAAATTTTTATCGCATGTATTCCAAAAAGAGCAAACATAAGAATTTTACATTGTAAAATTATATTCAGAGAATCATCAATGAAAACAAAATAAAAATTATAATGTACAAAATGGGTTAAAGCCTTAAACATCACCCATCTTTCCAGCATAAAGTTAGCTGCATTACACCGCTCAAACTTAACACTTTACATAGACGTATTGCATGTACAATACAAAGTACAACCATGAGATGGTGATAAAATTTCGGATGTACCAAATATGCCCATTAAAAAGAGATTAAGCGATATAAAAGCGCGATTCCTGTAAAAAAAAGGTGCCAGATTATGTTGCAACTAACTTAACCTGAGACCCTTTTTGTTAGGTTTGGTTAGACCTAACCTGACACCTTTTTTACAGGAATCATTCTTTTATAACACTTAACCCCTTTTTAATGGCCTTTTTATGCATAGATGAAATGAAAATTTTTTTCTATTAAAATCAAGTTTATTTACTGAAAAGTTGGCCATCTATCATCAGTATTAAGAACTAATGTACCATTCATAGATGAAAACACAAGCAAATAATCTCGCACATCGCTCAAAGGATTTTTGGGAAAAATATTTTTGCCAATTTCCTAATTGTCGTTATAAGTCGACTAGATTGTGATGTAGTATAATGAAAGTGTAAATAGAGTTAAATAATAAAAAATGCTTTTATTGTGGTGGACATTACCTCACAATTTTCAAGCTAGATTGTGAAAGAAAAATACAAGTATAAACCTCTTAAAACTACTAAAAATCCACTCCCTCGCGTATCAGTTATGATTATAAAACCCTTTGTAGGGGGTTTTTAAAAAAATTGAGAGGTGGGTGATGTTCTAGCCTAATACCATAAAATGTAATTAATCTCAACTTCAAAGTCATCTAAATGCTTAAAATTTGTAGTTAAACCAAATTAGTTTAAGCCGTTTTAGAATTACTTACTTGCAAGGACATGTCGTTGACTTGGACATCGTCGCAGCTCCACCTTCCAAAGAGCTTGATTTCAGGAGATTCGGCGGGGGCCGGGGCTGCCGCCATGGCTACATCCTCGTACGTCTCCTCGTAATCCGCCATCTTCTTTCACTGTATTACAAAAACAAACAAAATTCCTCCGCATTAATATAAAAACAGGACTTACAAATTGCACAGAGTTAATGAGTAATATTACTTCAGATAATTGTGTAAATCAACAATATTGTTCAGACAAGAGGTGTCAGAAAATAAAACTATATCATCATGTTAACATAAATGAAAAAAAAAATAGTTTATAAAAACATTGATTAGACTATATACAAAAAAGAATTTGTACCGAAACTGTATTAATAATTGTAATTACTTAATTTAATCTGATGTACACTAGTGTTTTGATTTTTTGTTTGTATTACCACGTAAAACAATTTTTGTTTGAGTCAGTTATGTATCGTTAACAACGTAAACACAATTGTAACCTTTAAAAATAAAATACTTCTTTGATATAATTTTGTTACAAATTGAATTTACATGTAAAAATCTATGGTTTAGATAAATTTGTTAATATTTTTCAAATCATAATAATAGTACCTTTAATAAACGAAATGATTACATTATTTATTATATATTCCTTGGTAGAGCAAAGAATATAATTATAAAGAAGTTTAAAGGTTAGGCAAAGCTGTTTATTATTTACCACACACGCGTTGAAAAGTTGATGTTTGAATCATTCTAAAAACACTAAAATTTGTTTTACACCGATTTTAAAACAGAAATACGTTTATTCCAAATCTTTAAAGAAAGCCGTTTAGTTATTGACGCCCGCCGCATGGTTATTTACACGAAGCGTCTAACCAAAAAAACACAACACGTGTCAAATAAATTCCCGTACAGCTTAATTCGAGTAGAAATCAATAAGGTGCACGATTTTTAACAAGAAACTGATGAAAAACTTACAATATTACGAGGATTTACTTAATAAAAACGATAATCACCTTTGTGGGGAACTCTATCACGTCCACTTAACAGGAGCGTGAAACGGAAAAGGCCATTTGCAAAGAGAGTGGACGGAAGGCGGAAACTAGTGGCGCCGCCTGGATTGAACAGTACTACCAACTGTTTTTTTTTTATTTTTTAAGAAAATATTTAAAGGTCAATTAAATAAACTATTAATTATCGGTTTTAAATAAATAATTTAATTAATTAGTGAATGAATTGCAGATTTTTTTTACATTGACAGCAATTAAAATGTATTGAGTGACTTCACAAACTAGCAGTAAGTTTAGTTTATTACAGAACAAACAATAGTCTGGTAATGTAATCTGTGATAGTCACTATAATCGAGGCTATTCCCTGTGGGAAATGTTACGTTTAACGTGTACGTTATTAATTAATTTCACATTGTTTTGTTAAATATCTATTACAGAAGTTGCTTACACTGTAATAATAAAAATAACGTACACGATAAACTTAACATTTTTCTTACAGAATAGCCCCGAATGTATGTCTAGATAACATAGCATCTGGAAAATTAACTTCATAAATAAATTTGTTAATAGGTGATTCATAATTCGTCAGTTGGCTACTTTTAAGCGGGTGATTTAAACAAAATTAATCGGCCGTTAAAAATTGCTTCCAATGAATGAAATCAATCAATTTCCAATTTATTTAATATCAATCATTAACAATAATGTTAATTATGATTATTAATTAAAGAACTATAATAATTCTTCAGGATTTTGTGTTTATTTTTTCATAGTTGGTACAGTGTATACCAACTATGAAAAATAAAAATACAAAAATGTTTTTTTTTATTATTATAATAGTTTAGGTATTCCAAATCTTAGAAATAAGGATGCAAATTAAATCAAATTGTTATTTCATTATATTTAAAAAATTATTGTATTTAGTTTTTATTAAAATTGTATGTTTTTTTTAATTCTAGGGATTTAAATTATTTAAAGTTTCTTGTACGAAAAGCGCGAAATCCAATTTTTTGAAGTAATTTTATTGCAACCGCCATTATATCTTTGTTCTTGCACTAATGAGTTATTTTTGGGTGTGCTTTAATGGATCGTACAAAGAAATCACAATAACAATTAAATTTTATGAATAATCCAATTGACAGCTCTTTGACAGGTTATTGTTGTATCTAATGTTGTCTATGTAGGGTCGTGCAGGTGAGTTATCAATATTTTATCTCCGCTCAATTAGAATTAATAAAATGGTGAATAACGTTGTTTTGCACTAGAGATAAAGGGAGATTATCCACATGCGTTTAAGCGACGCGTCGCATTATTCGCAAGGGTATCATATCTTGCCGTCGTACGTAAACTGATATGACGTTGGAAGACCCGTTTTTCGTTGTTAAAGAGTAAGCATTTCATGTTTTCCCGTCGAAACGCACGTTCTCAGCTTGTTTGTGTGCAAAAAGTTATCAGAGAAACATTGTTTGATTTAATGCGAATGCGTTCCCCTTTGTTATCTGAATGTCTGTCAAATTATGGAACAACCCTTTATGTGTTTATTTTTTTATTCAATTGCAAGAAGCATGTTTGGAGATTACAAGTTTTAGTTTTTGCTTATCAACACAAACACTTGTTTAATTGTATTTATTTATTCACTCGGTGTTTATCGTTAACTTTTTTTTTTTCTACTATTGTGCGGGTTGATAATTCGATTGGGTCTCGCTTGTTTTTAGTGAGGTTTTCAAAGCGCTGAACAAAACGAGGGGCTTGTATCTCCGATGGATCGAGCTGCAGGATGATTCGGTGTGCATTACAAAGGACGAGGTGGAATGGACCAATACGGAGTTGAAGAACTCGTTACGTAGCATAGAATGGGACCTCGAGGATCTTGAAGATACTATCGATATCCTTTTATTTATATAAAAACAAATAATTAAACTGAATTAACTAATTTTTAATAAAAAAAAAACACTGATTTATTAACTAATGACAAGTTAAAATTGTTGAAAATATCGTCACTAAAATAAAAATTAAACGTATACAAACAATGTGAATCATTGTTTTTTTTTTTATTAAAACTTAACACCTCACACTGAGAAGTAGAGAGGAACATATAACGATGTTATATAAGACTAAATAAATAAATATTAAAACTTAAAACAATGCATAATGAAGTAGATTAATAAATTAACTAATTATTTTTGGAACTATATACTTTCCAAAATAATTAATTGCATATTATTGTTTTCTTTCACCTTAATACATAACTTTCTTATATTTTTGTATATTCGTCAAAAATGTTGGTTGCTTTTTTTTATCAGTACGTTGCTTTCCTTAACACTGAGCACATATCGTTGAGAAGAATCCTTCAAAGTTTAAACTAGATAATAAGGAATTAACAACGAGGAAGAATTTTATTGACTCCACTAGAGAGGAGGTTAAGGTTAGTTGTGATTAATGAATTATTTTGAAGTTCATTCAATAAGTATTAAAATATTGTTGCAATTATAATTATTCGTATTATTTTTTGATTACTTGCAGTCTATGAAGGAAAAAATCAACATGAACCGAAACAGGGATAGAGACAGGACTGCTCGACAAGTGAGTAAATTAATTGAAATTATTTTTCTACGAAATCGCGGAACTTTACAGGAATATTGCATAAATTATGTGGAGTAATAGTTATATGAGTTTAAATCCCACCCCCACATTGCTACATTTTTATGGTCTATAGCTGTAGTAGAATTATGTATACCATATGATCGAGAATTTTTTTCCTGTGCTTTGAATTTTTTTATTAAAAAAAAAGATATTGGTAATATAAGTAACCATTACTTTTATATAACCAGTGATTAAAAGCTTGGTTTACAAGATAACACTTGATTAAAGTTGTCCTTACCTAAAATGTGATTATTTTTTTTGTAGCCTCTTCTGGATCCGAGTCCTGTGCGAGTGTTGAACACCGGCAGCCATGGCACGACGAAGTACTCTAAACTGGAGAACGAGCTGGACAGCCCGCACAGGTTCTTGAACGACACACTGGCCCAGCAGCAGTACATGACCCGGAATCAGGATGAGCAGCTGGAGGCGATAAGCGATTCACTGGGATCGCTCAAGACCGTCTCGAGGCACATTTCGGTGGAGATCGACGAACAAGCCGGGTATTTATTAAAAGAGGGGGTTTGAATGGATTTACTGGAGTTTTTTTTTCAGCATGTTGGATGAGTTCGGTGCTGATTTAGAGCACACCGAGAGCAAATTGGATGCTACAATGAAGAAAATTGCCAAGGTTTTACATATGTCAAACGGTGAGTCTAAAGATGAGCGATTTTTTTTTTTTTAATGACCCTACACCCATATGGGAAGAGAGGGTCATTGAATATATATATATAAATATTTTAATATACTATCATTGTACTGTTTAGTCGGACTCGAAATCGAACATAGAGAAGTTCTTAATTTTGTTTAATTTGATTATATTGTCTTAAAAATTTGGCACTAGATGGCGCTTTGTGCAATTTATAAAATATTAGATTCAAAGGGATTTATATTAGTGATGGGGAAAGATCGATCAAAAATATATAAATAAATAATATTATATTAATTTTAATAAATTAAACACTTTTTACTTTTGTTTGTATAACTCGGATTGTTTTATTGTTGTTGACTAAAACAAAAGTACTTTTGTTTTGATAAAGACACGTTAAGGTTGTCGAAATTATAGTCAACAATAAAACAATCCCAGTTATACAAACAAAGTAAAAAAGTGTTTCATTTATTAAAATTGAATTACAATGTATAACAAAGTAGAAGCCTCAAGAATTAACAAATATTATATTATATTTTTTTCCAATTTTGCATTTCTTTACATTGGTGATTAATCTATTTATTTTTTTTTTAATTTTCAGATCGAAGGCAGTGGATAGCGATTATAATTTTATCTATTATTCTCGTGATTGTGATACTACTATTCATTTCACTGTGATTTTTACTTTACAAAACGTTTATTTACGGATACGTATATCATTAACTGATTTCATTCTCTTGGCAATTTTTGAGATGTATAGTACAAATTCGGTATATTTTCTATAATTGCACTTGATTTATGTAAGTTTACAAAAAGTGAAATTTATATAGAAAATCGTGGAGATTTATTATATTATAAATATCTATATGCATAATTTACCGGGATCGGCATTTTATTTAAAATGTTCATTTCGAGTTTTTTAAGCTTACAAAAAAAATTGAGATCAACTTTTACATCGATTGGGTTGTATAATTTTTCGTGCCATTTTATTTAATTTATTTGTAGCAATATTAGAGAAATTAAAAGATAATTCCAGAATATAATAAGAGAATATAAAATAAAATATTGTTAGAAATTATAATTATTATTGTTTTTAACAATATTAATGAAGATGCAATGATAAGTTCAATACCTACAATTAAACTATAAACTGGGAGTGGCTTGTAGGTTAACTGTGAGGCTCTGCAACAACAACAAAAGATATTAGGAGAAGGAAAGTATTTTATTTTTTTAATAAAGAAGTAGTATGTTCCTTATTAAAAAACAAAAACTAATAATTAGAACATAGCTTCATTGAAATTTGTATTTCTTGTTGGAAATATCAATACGTTTATTCATTTGCGCCAAGTTGAGATGAGTGGAAATTTCTAAATTCGCCCATAAAATTCGTATTACTGCCAATACATAAATTATAGAAAAGCAAACCAAAGATTTTTCCATAAAAGTTTTTCAAGCATATTTTCATATTGCCTTCTAGGCCAATTCTAATTTATTTATTGTAGAATTAACTCAAACCAACCAGGCTCCAATAGCATAGAAGCCAATATGATGCCTCATACCGGCCGAGAAAGCCTACTAAACTGGGTATGCTTTCAATACCAGTATGAGGCATCTTATTGACTTCTATGCTATTGGACTGTGATACATAAAAAAACAACAACCCAAAAGCCCAGAAGCCAATATGTTGCCCCCTACCAGCCTCGAAAGCCTACTAAATTTTCAAGGCCGGTATGAGGTATTAAGAACAATTTAATAACAATTACAAATTCAAATTATTTAACTCAAACAGAGATACATATAATTATTACATATTTTTTTAATCACATTTTTGTTTTGGCTTCTTATTTACTAAATTGTTGCTTTCAATGGTCAACATTTTAAGTACCGAGAAACTATCTTAATTAAAATTAATTTTACAAAATAAATCTCAAAAAATATTATTGCGATTACAATTAATTTAATCCAAAATGCAGCTTATCAACATGATGTTAAATCTTTGTGACAAACAAAATTTGTTGTGATGTCCAACAACTTTTTTTATCCTCTAGAGTGTTTAGAATTGTGAACAAAGATATAACAATTACATTACAATTACTATTGACATAACGTATTGGACATCACCTTGAATTTGTATGTTACCTTAGTTGTGGAGTCTCTCTTGATTTTAACCCGTGAGTTTCCATTGCTACATGCGACTTACATTGCATCTTCAAAAATATAACGAGTGTAATAGATTTACATTTTTTTTATATTTTTAAACATATTTATTTACAAACCAAATAATATTATACTAGTGATGTTTTTTTATAAATATTTTTTTGTTACTATGTAATTAATAATTTATATTTTCGTTAGGTGATACGTAAATAGACTGTCTTTCTAGAGTCCTAGAAAAGAGAGAAATCTTGTTTCATACTATTGTGTATAGTCCTGCTACTTTTATATTCAAATCTTGACTATTAAAGAAAACGAAAAGAATCATTCCAATGTCTAAGCTTTAAATATTTCAGAAAAAAAAAAACTACAAACGAGCTCGCGTGCGGTTGAAAAAAAGTAGCAAGCCTAAGGTTGATATCGTGTTGAGTGTAGTCTACCCCTCCCCCTTCTTTTTGTTTTTGTATTTTATATAGAGTAAACATCACATATATAACCAAATAAATATTATTGAATGATTTGTTTTGTTTGATTATTTTTTTGTATAATTCAAATTAAATTTATTAAGTGATTTTATTTTTACATTTTGAAAAATTTTTCTTATATTGGTCGTGTTACACTGGTAAGTATATACTTACTAATCTTGTGTTTACAGGGCTATAATCTAACGCCATAAATCTCGCATGAGAAGAAGATATGATCTACAATATCGAGAAGTATTGTTAAAAATATAACAATTACAGATTATTATAACAAATAATTTAATTCAAATAGTGGCGTGTTGATAGGGATTTATTGCCGAAGCCATAAATTTGTCAAGAAAAAATTTAATCAAATTATCTCTATATAATTACCATTAATGTTATTACAAAAAAGAATAAGATTATATATTTATATCTTCAAATTAGAAAAGAGGATTTCATTGAATAACATTTTCCATAGAGTACATTTTAGTGACAAATCTATGATTAAAAATTTGAATTCACATTTCAAATTTTTTAATACTTAAGCTTACCTAAGGAGTTTTTATTACAAAAAGCAAATTGTTGTTTTATTAATTTACATTTTATTAACATCCGTTTTGTACGTTTCCGATTTCTAAGTACTTTGATCTACATTATATAAATCTTTGAATTATAAACTTATATATGCAACCCAAACACAAATATAAAAGTATTTTTACAATGAAATTTTAAAATATTTAAAAAGTAACTTTTATAGAATTACAAATGCATAAAAATTATAATCTGTCTCAGCCTAAAAAATCGATAATAACGAAAAAAAATTAAAATACTTATGATAAAACTATGATTTAAAAATTTATACACGCTATGATTTTTCGTAATAAAAGCTTTTATTACAAAAAAAAAAACAATTTGTTCTTTTATTATTTTACAACTTGTTAACATTTATTTTAATTTACATTAAATTAATCTATTAATTATAAACATGAATATGCAACACAACGTACACAAATATAAAAGTACATTTTCAACATTGAAATTTCTAAATACTTGAAAAGTAACTTTTTTTAGAATTACAAACACATAAAAACTTATGCTCAGTCAACATAAAAAAATTGATATGAACATAAAATGTTAAAATTAACGTACATTTTATTCCTTATCATACGTAATAGAGAACATATTAAATATACATCTATGATTTAAAAAATAGAATACGCGTTATGATTTTTTATAATAAAAGCTTACTTACGGAGCTTGTTGTTTTTATTAATTTACAACTTGTAAACTCCCGTTTTGTACACACCCAATTTCTAAATACTTTGATCTACATGACATATATATATATATATATATATATGAACATAGATATGAATTTATATCTATGAAACCTGTAAATGCAACCCAACATACACAAATATAAAAGTATAATTTGCATTAAAATTTCAAAATATTTAAAAAGCAACTTATTTATTTTTATAAATACAAAAAAAATAAAAGCTCTGTCTGTATACAAAAATTGATATTAACGTAAAATGTTTAAATTATCGTATAGATTATTCGAGTTTTGTAATTCACAAATTTAGAAATTAATTATAAAGTGTATATAAAATGTAACATTTCTTCATACGTAACAGTACTTAATAAATTAAAAAAATATAAACGTAATTAAAATAATTTTATTATTGTAAATTACAATTTGTAATCTTTTATGTTTATAGGGGATTGTTAATTTCCCCAGTTGGCAATACGTCAGTTTGCAAGGAAAATGTCATTTTATTAATCAAAACATTTGTGATTTTTAATAATTTTATTTCAAAGAGAATGGGTTGCGATTGAGAGCGTGGCTTGAACGGATTGTAGTGATGGGTAGTTATGTGAGGGTAAACCGTATATTTGGTTCAGTTTTCGGTATAATGCTTAAAATTTGGGCATACTCTGGCCTCGTTTTATTCCTCTGTTTTATATTTTATTATTTATATGGTGGAGCGGTCGCTTTTGTGTTACTAATATTCTCAGCCACCGGTAAGTATATTAATAATAAATACAAAGAATACAAGTTTGTAAATCAGTAATTGACATTAATAAATATGAGAATTTATTTCACACTTTTGCTGTATACATAGAATAAATAATTTAATTGCACATTGTTTTTTCTGTTAGCTTTGAGAAATTATAGTATATTTGTAAGCTAATCACAATTTAAAATCTTTAATGCAGTATTTTTTAATTTTATTTATGTAGGTATTTTATATCATGCGGAAGACAATTTTTTATATTACCCGGAACTACCCAGTCACTCCAGAGTATTCATACCGGTTCCTTCCATGTACAACTTGCCCTACGAACACGTACAAACAAAAACGGCCGACGGCACGATGATTCACTTATTCTTCATACACCAGCCTAAAGAAAGACAGAGGCATTCACCGACGATAGTATTTTTACACGGAAACGCGGGTAACATGGGACACAGGCTGCAAAACTGTGCGGGGCTTTATCACAATTTACACTGCAATATTCTGCTGGTGGAGTACAGGGGTTACGGTTTATCGGAAGGGAGTCCTGGGGAGGACGGGCTTTACATGGACGCCAGGGCTAGTATTGATTATCTGTACACGCGGACTGATATTAATCATAGTGAGATTATTGTTTTTGGACGCTCTCTTGGTATGTTTTTTCTTCTATTTTTAAATTAATTTTTACGTTTATTTTGTTGTTTTTTTTTTATAGGAGGTGCAGTTGCAATAGATTTAGCTAGTCGAACTGAGTATGCTGAGAAAATTTGGTGCCTAGTTGTAGAAAATACATTCACTAGTATACCTGACATGGCAAAAGTGCTTTTACAATGGCGGTTATTAAATTACTTGCCTTTGTTATGTTATAAAAATAAGGTACATTTTTTTAAACTAATTTATAACCACGGGCATAGTTCATTAATTTTAATTAACTGATCTTTACTAATGATGGTAGCATAATTCTCGAATTAGATTGATTCAAGAATTAAGCTGCTTGAGCTTAAGATTTTATATATATATATATAATCTAAAATCCCCATCTACCATAATGGTGGTGTAGGGGTGAGCTTAAGATTTTACGAATCTCAAATTCATGAATATTATTGGGGAATCCAAGGATTGTTTGCAGAATAATTTTATTTAAATAAAAAGAAATGTGGAAATAAATAATTACATTTTCATATTTCTTTTTATTTAATTTATTATTTTAAACGTCCAGTAAATAAAAATCTTTTCTATTAGTATAATACAGGATTGTATCGACTTTTTATACATTTTGACTCGATCCTAGAATTAGTACTTATTTCTGTATCAATTCCTGACTATAAATACCATATGATCGAGAAGTTTTCTCCTCTAGTCTGCTTTGTTTTTTTTTATTGAAAAAAATTATGTTGACAATGAAAGTAACTACACTCTACAAATTATGTTATTTTAACAAATTGAAGAATTTGAGGCGGAGTTTAATCGATAGCGACTTAAAATGAAGATGGAGCGAACGGTTGATATATCGAGAATTCCGATTTGTTGTCGCAATATCATTTCATTTAAAATCCCATTGTTTTGATGTATAATACTCGTAATGTTTTACTCATTTTTATTCACTGGTACCAACAAAATGTAAAATAAAGAAGAAAAAAATCTAAGCAATCTAGAAAAGTTCTCAATCATTGGTATAAATACAAATTACAAATTTACTTAGTTGTGATTAGCAAGATGTTTTTGTTTTTAATAAATATAATTTTCTAAATAATCGATTAATTCAGTTTCAGTCACTTTACAAAGTGCTTCACTTGCGTATTCCGACACTATTCATATCAGGAATGGCCGACACACTGGTACCCCCACGAATGATGTCGGATCTTTACAACAGGTGTGGGAGTGCCCGTAAACAGCTCCTGCAGTTGCAAGCCGGCACACACAACGAAACTTGGACGCTGCAAGGCTACTACCATTCCTTAGCTGTGTTTTTGCAAAATTGCCGCCTGCAGAAAATCGACCGTACTCAAATGGACGACAACTCTTTAGACCCGACGATTCAGAGTGGTAGCTCCGTTTGGGGGAATGTACAAAATATTTAGTTGCCGTTCAAGGCTTGCGTGTATGTGCCATTAATTTTAATCGCCCTTTTTTTACGAAGTTACGTGTGTCCGTTAAACTTTGCAGTTTTATGTGGGGTCAACTTCAGTCAATAATAAACCAAAGTGTTTGCGTGCATGGTGTAATATCATCCATTTATTACAATGGACTTTTTATTCAATATTGTTATAAATATACAAATAAATATTATTTATTTAATAAGGCTATTATTTATTTTTTAAATCAACACCTAAGTATCAATTTCCCTAATTCAAATAATATCTCAAATATATTTAACATTATCAAATAATTGTATTAAAATGGGAAATATGTTTAAGATAAAGGGAAATGTATATGAAATAAAAAAAAAATAGAATTTAAATAAGTTTAAAAAGCCTTAACAATAAATAAATTGGTGCTTTATCTAAAAATGCAACAACAATGGATGTAATGGTGCAATCTTATTCCATCAACTTCAAACTCTTCATCGCGGATTCCAATCTCTCTAATTCCGTAACGGATTGCACAAGCTTTTCACTATTTGACTGCCTGACTTCGGCTGGAACTTTACTTTCATAATCTGCGGCGCCCATTGCTTGTTCCAATTTCGTTTTGGTGTTATTTAAAAACTCGATCTTCTTTTGCATTTTCGCAATCTCTTTTTCCGGTTCAATCAATCCTTTTAGTAATAAATGGACTTCACACTTATCGGAAACTGTTAAAATCGTGCAACCCTCGGGGGCCGATGTGTTCACCTCGATTTTCGAACAGAAGGACAGGGTCTTGAGGCCTTCCACGAATCGACAGACGGTTTCTTCTGTGTTTTTATCACTACACTTAATAAATGCTGAAAGCAAAGGTAATATTTCAAAAATAATTCTGTTTTTGTATTAATAGAATCTATTACTATTTTATATAATATGATCAAAAATTTTTCTCCTCTAGAGTGCTTTAAAACAGAGGGTTGTGTTTAAATAACAAAAGAGAACATTTTCAACATTTGCAATAAATTTTAAGCTCTACTTACTGTAAATTGTACTATTATAATTAAATTCATTATGGTCATTCTACAATTTGTTAGTATAACATATCCTATAGTGTGTGATAAATTAATTTTCTCAAAACTGATAAAACATAATTAATCAAAGTTTATTAACAATAGCGTGTGATTACTTTTATTGCCAACTTTTTTTTTAATAAAAAATATTCATATTCATTTCTCTAGAGAAGGAAAGTTTTCGATCATATAGTATTTTATTTATTTAGTCTTATATAACATAGTTATATGTTCCTCTCTACTTCTCAGTGTGAGGTGAATAGTATTACTAAACAGTAATATATAACGAGCGTACAACAAAAATTAAAGACGAAGTTGGCATTGGAAATATAAAGTCATGTCTGAACTAAAATTACACGCGCAAAGCTGTCAGGTTTCGATAACCCCTAATTATCGTAAACACGTGTGTGATCTTAGTATAGACATGACTCAAGACTTCCAACGCTAACTTCGTTGTCGATTTTTGTTATACGCTCGATATATATATATATATATAATTGATTGCCTTGTCTACCATTCGGTGTAAGGCTTAAACAGTAATATATTATTTTTAAAGCTGCAATTATAGAGGGATCAAATTACCTTCAGTTTTTGTCTTATTTGGAATATTGTAATCACTTCTGGCAGATCGTATGGCTTTCGCGATTCTTTGAATAAAATCGACACCGGCTTCGACGGTTTCATCCTTCCAGTTGCATATTTCGGGTTCCGGATAAGATGCCACACAAATACTCGGCACTTTCTCGGTGTTGCTGGGTGGCAAGCGCTGGTATAGTTCTTCAGTGATGAACGGCATGAAGGGTGACAGCAATTTGAGTCCGACTTCCAAAGCCCTGTACAAGGTAACTTGGGCTGAGTAAATTGAGTCCGCATCTCCACTCGCGAAAACCGGCTTCAAGCATTCCTAAATAAAAAAAACAAAAAAAAAAATGAAATCAGAATTGCATTAGAAATTATTATATTTTAAATGAATAATCACCTCACACTGAGAAGTAGAGAGGAACATATAACGATGTTATATAATACTAAATAAATAAAATAAATGAATAATAATTGTGGTAAGTTAATAATTTATCAAACGTTATGTTTAACATATACATTATTAATTAAATTCTCATTCTATGTATATGTAATTTTTACAGTACTCACCAAATAAACATCGCATAAATCATACAACCAAACGTTATAAACAGCAGTTGTCGCCAAAGAGAAATCATAATTTTCGAAACCTTTATTCGCATCAACGCAAGCCGAATTCAACCTGCTCAACATCCACAAATCCATCGCTCCTTCCTTTCCTGTCAAACTATAATCACTTGGGGCTTTAAAATCTTGAGTGAAGTAAGTAAGTGCGAACTTCGTTGCGTTCCAAATCTTATTGCAGAAGAAGCGGTATCCCTGCACTCTCAAAATATCCAAATTGATGTCTCTACCGGAACACATTGCGCACAAAGCGAAACGGAGTGCGTCTGTTCCGCATTCGGGAATGCCGTTCGGGTAGTCCTGCTTCTGTCCGGCTTTCGCCTTTTCGATTTCTTTGGGGTCTAAGTTGCTGTCGATTAATTGGGAGTGGAGACCTTCGAGGGTGACGCCTTGGATTACGTCCATCGGGTCGATTACGTTGCCCAATGATTTGCTCATTTTTCTACCGTGCGCATCACGGATTATTGGATGCAGATATACTTCTCTAAAATAAATTAATAAATTAGCGAATAATATATATATTTTTTATATATACACAGAGGATGAAAATTCTGTTTTCTAATGGAAAAATTACCATATATTAGAACAAATTATTATTAATCATTCAAATGAATTATAGTCTTTCTTTCTTAATCTTATCCTCTTTTACCTGTATTGGGTGTCGAGATGAATTATAGTAATAAGTTAAATATTTTAACATCACAATGTTTTCGATCACTACTATGTGGTAATTAATTTAAAATTGATTAAATGAAAACTTTTAGTATGTTTTTTTACCATCAATCTTAAATATGCAATAATAGGAAAGTGAACATGATTTTGTATATTTTGTAATAATAACAATAGAAAATTCTAAGTGATATTGTAACAGAAAAGGCTAAATTACTATTATAATTGAATGATAATAATTAATTCCTTAAATATTTTCCCATTCTTTTTTTATAAATCCGACACCTGAAAGGATATAAGGATTGAGAACAAGTATATTTTGTAATAATAGCAATAAAAATAAATACACTATTAAAATTATCGTCAACTTACCTGAAAGGTAATTTTCCCAACAATTTCTGTCCGAAAAATACCATCCTCGCCACCCAGAAGAAAAGAATATCGTGCCCCGTTTCTAAAAGAGATGAAGGGTAAAACACTTGAAGATCGTCTGTGTTGTCCGGCCAGCCGAATATGGAGAATGGAAACAATCCCGATGAAAACCAGGTATCCAGGACATCTTCGTCCTGCTTCAATTCAATATCGGATGTCGGGACATTGAATTTCTTGCTCGCCTTTTCGAGGGCTTCCTCTTCCGTACGTCCAGACACCCAATACTCATCGCAATCCTTTTAATTGAAACAAAACCAAACAGTTTTAGTTTATTTAACCACAAATACATAAAATATTCTAAAATCAAAATATTATGTACAGATAAAAGAAATTCATTTTTTCCAATAGATGGCTTTACGTATCTATATTTCGCGTTGTACAAGTTAAGGAGTTAAAAAGATATTCTATTATTTTATTTTGTACAGCGCCACATTTTTTTCAACAAATTACTCACCTGAAGCACCTCACACTGAGAAGTAGAGAGGAACATATAACGGTGTTATATAAGACTAAATAAATAAATAAAATACTCACCTGAAATCTGGGTTTATTTTTTATGGTGATGAAGTAAGCAGGAATCCTGTGTCCCCACCAGAGCTGTCTGGATATGCACCAGTCCCTGATCCCCTCCAACCAGTGGTACCAAATTTTCGTGTGCATCTCGGGAATGATCTTCAGCTCCCCAGATTTCACCGCCTCGATGGCATTCTCTGCCATTTTATCGCACTTTATGTACCATTGCGGCTTCAACATCGGCTCGACGACGTCTTTGCTACGACTGCAAATCGGCACCACCATCGGGTTGTTTTTGGTTTCGATGTAAAGACCCTTTTCTTTCAAAGCCGCCAAGATTTCTTTACGGGCATCGAATCTTTTCATTCCCTACAATCATAATTATTAACAAAAAAATATTGAATTAAAATTATATATATTAATTATATAAAACCCTTTATACCCATAAGAGTGTAGGATTGAATTAAAATTAAATAACGGAAAATAACTGAAAATCTGATTATTCCCATTTTTCAACCTTGCAATAATTATAAATTTTTAACAAATGTATATTGAAAGAGTTTCGAACTTTATTGATCATTTTTAGTCATTTTTCCTTATTAAATTTTTATTGAAATAACTGCAAAAGTGTGAATCATTTCCATTTTTGATTTAATGCTGAATATTACATTTCATAATATTATTAATTATAACAAATGAAAAATTGTAGTGAAATATTAAAAATTTCGTGACAACCTCAATGAGAAAACTACCATTGGAACTATAAGGAGTAATTCAGTGGTTCTCAAACAAGAAAAAAATTGAAAACCATGAATTTTTTTTTGTTATTACGTTTTTTTTATTTTTAAAGTAAATTCATTGAGTGAAGAATTTATTTTTGATAATTTTACATTTATTTAAATTATTATCAAATAACGATTTTTTTATTAATTTTGTTAAAATTTTACTCACGGTAAACTTTCCGTAATCCCCAATAATATTCCCGTTATCATCGAAAATATTGATGAAAGGCAGCTTTTTCCTCTGTCCAACTTCGTAGTCGTTGGGATCGTGGGCCGGTGTGATTTTCACCGCCCCTGTTCCAAACTCCCTTTCCACAAATTCATCGGTGACAATCGGAATCTTGCGGTCGCAGAACGGATGCTGCACGAATTTCCCGTGCAAGTGCTTGTATCTCTCGTCTTCAGGATGAACGGCAACCGCTGTGTCTCCTAACATTGTTTCCACACGAGTCGTCGCTACGATAATCTTCTCATCTGAATCGATTACCGGATAAGCAAAAGAAACCAGCACACCAAACTCGACTTTATCTGCGTATCCCGGTACTGAGAGGAATGTTCTCCCTGGCAGTTCAATTTTATCTACCTGGCAATATTAATGAATATATTTAAATTAACTATTTAAATTATTTTGAAACAAAAAAGGATATAAGAAAATTTATAATAATATATAAATAAATTTATATCTTCTTCTCAACAATTATCTAAAGTAATTACAACAAACACTTCATATTTGGAAGTGATAAGCTGCCTCTTAGCATGAATACAGATTTAAATTTTTATTTATTACTATATTATTTATATTTGTATTTAGTGAACGAATAGTAATTTTATATGTCAAGCACCATTAATTGCCTAATTTTGTAGTGATATAATAAATTTGATTTTGCCTTGTAGAATCAAATTGTTGACAATCTCACTTCAAACTTAGTCAATAGATGACGCTTTGCGCGATTTATTGAATATCAAATTATATTTAGGTTTTTAGAAGATATAAAAACATAAATATATAAATGGATTTAGGTACTCCGTAGCGCAGCGGTGTTGTCGGGGAGTATGAATACAGAGGTCCTGAGTTCAAATCTCAAAATATAAATGAATATATATAAATATATCTGTTGACAAATGTAAAGCTTTTATAGCTATTGTTATGAGCGAACATTTAATCGCTGGACAAAACAATAAAATTTTCAATTTTATTTTTCAAAAATAATTAAAATAAGTTTATCCCAAATGCACGTTTACCAACTGTATGTGAAAAATGCCAATTGGCTTACCAAAAGTCATTATCAGCCAGTCCGTTTTGCAAGAAAGGATAATTTTTTGTTATATTTTTTTTATAAATACATATATATTCTATGTAATCACATAGCAAGATGCTAAATAAAGATTATTATTATTAATCGTTTCTCGTGAAACTCATTAGCCAGAATTTAAGTAATCCGAGAAGTGCTAATTGGAAATCGTGCAATAAAAGCCAGCCTCCAACCCAGTGAATAAATCGGGGTAGAAAGCTGGAAGAAGAGTCCACCCTAAGGCAGAGGTAACATTTTCACCACCGTTTCTTTTTAATTCATTTTTTTTTTGTGTGTGTAAATATAATTAATTTATAATTTGGACTAGTTGTTTTCGGTTAATTGCTCTTCCCGTGCTTTCTGAGCTAGAGTAACTCCTTCCTTTAACACTATTTGGCACAATACAATATTCTTATTATTTTCAATTACTCACTTCAATATCTGAAATGGCAGATTTTAAAGTGCAGGACCAATTGACGAGCCGATTGAACCTGTAAATGCTGCCGTCTTCGTGCAAACGGACGAAGGCTTCAGTTACTGCTTTGCACAATTTTGGGTCCATCGTGAAAGCGGCCCTGTCCCAATCGAAGGAGGAGCCTAGCTTGCGTAATTGGAGATAAATGCGGTCTCCTTTTCTAAAAAAAAAAACAATAATTTCCCATAAAAAAAAAATGCTAATTGTAACTTTTTTTGCAATACTTTGGTATAAGTATACTTAATTTGTTTCACTTTTATATTTACATCGTTTCAAAATAGTTTCAAATGTGATGTTAATAAAACAAACAAAAACAAGTCTTCTTTATTTATACTTATACCAAAGCATTGCAACAAATTTTTTAATTAGGGCAGATTCTGAATCGCCGGAGAACAAGAACGGAACAGAAACGAGAAAGATGAATCATGAAATTTACTTGTATCGATTCACAATTGCCCAGGGAGGACCATACAGACTTTCTGTATACGATCCTTTTACGTACTCATTCCCGGGCAATTGTGAATTAGTTTCTATTTTTTTCATTAAGTATTTGAAATTTTACAATCCGCAAATAAGGCGTAAGTAAAGTATTCACAGAATAAAAGGTTTGTAAAATTGGGCCTAAGTAACAAAAGGTTTTTTCTTTTATTAACAGTATATTTGATTTTTTTAATTAATTATTAATTAAAGGCAGAAATACCAATGGTCGATAGCCATTTTCTGAGGATTAACTAGTTGTTAAATTAGTTGTATTTACAGTCAAAAATAATATATATTAATTGTATATATATATTAATTAAATAAATATATAAAATACCATATGATCGAGAATTTTCCCCTCTAGAGTGCATTTTTATTTAAAAAAATAATGTTGGCAATACAAATAAGTACACACTATAGGTTATGTTATTCTAACAAATTAATGAATTTGGTCTGGTAAATAATGACACATGTGTTGTTTTATTTAATTTTATTCACTGGTGCCAATAAAATGTAAAATAAAAAAAAATCAAAGCACTGGCAGAAAGGCAGGCTATTGGTCGGACACCATTATCAGTACAATATAGGATTATTCGTTATGTGATCTTTTTTAAACTTTTCATACCGACAGCCATATAGAGCTTATGAGTGACGTCACAAAATTACACTCATTTTAACATACTGCAGAACAGACCTATTATATTATTATTATTTACTTTTCTCTATAATATAATAATTAATAATATTTTACAGCACTCTAGAGATGAAAAGATCTCAATCATATGTTATTTTGTATCAAAAACATATTATAATTTCTTTTAAATTTTTCATTTATATATATAAATATATAATCTAAAATCCCCATCTATCATAATGATGGTGTAGGGGTAAATATTTCATTTAGTAATATTTAATTAAAGGCTGAAAGACCTCCAGTCGATAGCCGTTTCTCTTAACAAAATATATTTGTTTATATTATATATGTATGTATTCTTTGGGAATAAAGACAATTGTATATACATTTAATTACTTACTCGTCTTTCCACTTCCAAACTTTCTTGATGAAATCCTCCCTGCCGACGTCGTGCCTCGTTTTTTGCTCCTCCCTCCACAGTTTCTTCTCGACGACCACTTGAGTGGCGATTCCGGCATGATCGCAGCCGGGATTCCACAAGGTCGTTTTCCCTTTCATCCTGTGCCATCTCACGATGGAATCCTGGATCGAGTTCGTGAGAGCGTGACCGAGATGCAACGACCCCGTTACATTCGGCGGGGGGATAATTATCGTGAAATTACCTTTGGGATTCTTTTCAAGCACTGATTTCCTCTAATTAAAACCAAGTAAAAAAAAAAGTACGACTTAAAGACATGGAAGTAATTTTATGATGTTTTAAAAATACACGAAAAGAACAAATTTATCTCCAACTCTAATTAAAAATAATGAATTAGTGATAATATTTATTTAAAGTATATCAACATTCTCGTAATTTTACCATACAGTCAGTGATTGTAACATACAACAGTTACAAAATGATTCATCTAATTAGATGATGCAATTTAGTTTGATTTCAAAGAATGTTTTTTTTTTTTCAAACTTGAGGAGCAAGAATATATATTCTTTATTCACATACCCCGTATTCGGGTTTGAAAAAACCCTGTTTCTCCCACCAGCCGTACCAAGCCGCCTCCACGTATTTCGGACTGTAAGCATCGGGCATAGCATTATCGACAGTCTTCTTTTCACCCTCGGGCGTCTCGATATCGTAAACAGCCGCCTCTTTAACTTCCTTCTTCTTCTCTTTTTTCTGAAAAATGAAAAATTCCTTTACACGTAAACCACCAAAAACATATATTAATTAATATGAATAAATAATTAAAAATCTACCAATAAAACAAAGTTTAAAAACAGATTAAATTGATTTACTTTAAACTCTCATCTAGTTTCTGTTTTTTTTAGCTCATTCTCCAGAGAACATATGTTAATATCTCACCTCTGAAGGCTCCTTTGTGGGTTGGTTGCTCTTCTTCTCCAACTTCTGCTTGAGTTTGTCTAATTTGGCCTGCTTCTTCGCCTCCTTCTCCAGCTGTTTGGCCGTCTTTGGGGGGCCCTCGCCGCCGTTTTCAGTGATTACTTTGCCTTCGTCAGACATCGCGAGGTTATAATTAAAGGTTAGAGATGCGGGTACCGCAAGTGATTGTGGTGGAATGAAAAAAAGTCAAGAGCCGTGTGACGTTTATATAACCTAACTTATTTATCTGAAAATTCTGTAACAAATCTGATAATGGCTTTATCTTTTAAATTCAATCAATTTATATACAGCTAATATTTAATGTAAAAATTAATAATATTATGAAATATTATAAGCCTTCTTTTGGATTCGATCCTATTGTTTGTAACTTTCTTTATTATTCTATTCATAGAAAACCTATTTTATTGATTCTATTCCTATTATTCAATAAACAGGATTCTATTAATTAAATTCCTGTTTATGATTCCATAGACAAACATATTTATATATGAGACTATTCTTTACTGTTTTGAGATTAATTGCCTTGCACTGTGGACAAGTTATATCGAATGATTTGAATCAATTTGAATCCTATGCATAATTCATAAATTGCCTAATTATTTTTAACTGTATCTGCATTATCGGCAAAATATGTAGTAAACACATGAGATATTTTATATTAAAATTTATCTCTTTGTTCTGCACTTAGACAACTCATCGCTGTACCAATAGTCGCAGTTTAATCCTGGAATTAACCTAGGATTCATAAATCGCGGTGAATCCACGGATTGTTTTCAACATAAATACATATATATTCTATGTTATCATAGAGCAAGATTCTAAATAAAGATTATTATTATATAATCCAGGATTAAGTCGACCATTTTATACATTTTGACGCAATCCAAGAATTAATACTCAATACTGGATCGATTCATGAATAGTACGGGCAATAATGCCTAATTTTAATTTTACTGTATCTTGTAATCTTTTACTATGAATTTTGACGTCATTGCAGGAATATCATCATTTAATTCACCTTGTAATCACTTTTACCTTGTTGATTGTCGTCATCGCAAGATATTAGAAATTTTAAGCTTGGCTCATCTCAGTTTAGTTGACCTTGTAATTAGTTTTACCTTGGTCTCTGACGTCACTTGAAGATCTTAGAAATTTTAAGGTCGTCTAATTTCAGTTTAGTCGACCTTGTAATTACTTTTACCTTGAATTTTGACGTCATTGCAAGGTATTAGAATTTATAAGGTTAGCTCATTTCAGTTTAGTTCACCTTGTAATTAATTTTACCTTGGGCTCTGACGTCATTTCAAGATCCTAGGAAGTTATTCTTGATATTTTTATAAGTAATATTCATAAAATTATAAAATACTTAAATTAGTAATAATAAATGATCTACTTTGTCCATTACTAGCAAAGTCTATTGTTGAAATTATTACATTGATTATTAAATTGATTGAAATTATTAAATTGAATATTACTATTGTTGAAATTTTAAGGTCGGTTATTTTCAGTTTACCCGACACCCTGTGTGGTGGAAGGGTTATGATTATAACAATAATAATTTCAGTTTAGCAGATTTTTATAATTTATTTCACCTAGGACTTTAATATAATAATATATTTAATACTCTTTTTATTCTATGGCGCGATATATTTGTTCGGTGTAGTTTCAAGATTATAAATTCTATGTTAGGATCTTGAAATTACGAGGAGTGAAAATTTCATGATTGACTAATTTCAGTTTACATGACTTTGTTGTATTTTATTTATTCGAAATTTGTTTTCATATTTTCTTCCAAAACAAATACGGCAAACAATAAGTATGAAATAAAATTTCAAATGAACCCAAGTCAGACCCATAGACCAACGTTTGGTAAGCTTTTCCCAAAAATTTGCAAACAACTCTTACAACAAATCGCTCCTTAATAAATTTTACATTCCTCGAAATCCAAACATCCCTCCCAAATATACACACCCTAGTCGCACCATGCATCAATTCATCAGTACGAATCAAGACCATAAAATCGAGACAGGGCAGAAAGACCTCAGGTTACATTTTTTTTTTACAAATGAAATAAAAAAAACTTTAATTACAAAATCACAAGAAATTTATCTTCATTGAAAGGGAATTACGGTAAAATTGAGACTAATTAAATTCTTCTTTTTGGTAACGGAGGTAAAGCTCTTTTGGCTTTCGGTTGCAATAATCTGAAACAAACAATTGAATCATTTTCTACATAGGAATAAAATAGGAATTTTATTCGTTTTACTACCTCAAAAGCATAATTTAGATGTAAAAAAGTAGCCACTTGTGGGCTAACTTAACATGAGATTTCACAATCAAGGTATTTAAGGTGACATAAAGTATTATAAATATATGAAGTCTGTTTGTTGCATGAACATTTTTCACTAACAGTATTTTTTTAATTAATTAAATGTTTTTTTGAATTAATAATGAATATTCCAATATACATACGCGACTTTGTCGTACATTTCCTCATTTGGATTGGCATGCGAAGTCGATTGCCTAATAAAAACAAAAAAAATTATACTCTTATTATGGGTATATTTGTATCTAAGGTTTTATTTTAGAAGATTTTACTAAAGAAAAACCTTATTTCATAAAATAATTCAATATTTTAAATTTACATACGTGACACTATCATATTCCACTGCCTCTTCATCATTTTCCACAATCGGTTTAGATTTCCTAATAAAAATATATACAAATTTAATTCACCTAACAGTATACAACTTTAATTTATATATATAAATATATAATATAAAATCCCCATCTACCATAATGGTGGTGTAGGGGTACAACTTTAATTTACTTACTCAAAATTTTCATAAACTGGCCCGCTATGCGCGTTCTGTTCCATTTTAACAATCGCTTTGTTTGTGTTTCTCCTAACACGAATTACAGACCGCCTGTTATATGATAATCTGCTCGACGGTTGATTTGATTTAGGTCTCATTTCGATATCATTCGTATTCTCTCTCATTTGGACTTCTTCTTGCATTAAATTGTCTTCCTCGGGTGCTTATCAAATACATAAAAAAAATATAAGAATATATATATATATATATATATACAAATTAAATTAAAAAACTACTAAGCAATATATTCAAAAGTAACGTTACAACAACATTAAATGTTAATACAACATTCACGTTTCTTATGTGCATGCTCAGTGGTTATTAAAACTTATATTTTAATTTTAGAATAACTGGTTTGTTTTGACTTTTCAAAATAGTATTTTATCACAGATTTCTTACATATTCGAGTAGAAAGGATTATATACCCACTGAGCAAAACGGACATAATAATGTTGCACTAATATTACATTAACGTTTAATGTTGTTTTTAATGTTGATGCAATGTTATTTGCGAACATTTTGTGGGTATATATATTTTATGACAGACAAACGTATATTTTGTCTGTGACTTTATTTAGAAGAGTTTTTTATTTACAAGTTAAACTTAATGTTGCAGAATAGCCCTGAATATTAGATCATAATTAATAAATAACTGTAATCAAGTGAATATTTTATTATTATAATTCATACTTACAATTATAAACAGTGTCGGTATTAATGATTGGATCCAAACCGAAGAATATGTGTAGTTGGGAATGGAAAAACATTTCGCAGATTATTATTGCTATTGAGATTGTTAAGCAAATAATTCCTGAAACATTTGAATTTTTACATTTTATAAAGTTGTGTTTATCTAAAATAAATTATACCCGAAGAAAATGTTAGCCAATACGATGGTCCAAAATAGGTGTAAATCGTTGCGTCACTGAAAGGTATTACAAGAGGATTTGGGTTTCTTATGACGACCCAAAGTAAGTTGGCCACTAACTGAAGAATTCCAGCAATTCCTAGCATGTATCCACCGTAACGTATCACAGATCTAAATGAGTAAAAATGTTTCATTAATTGTCAATAATGATGTAATTTCAAATTTATTATTACAGTTATTTAATTTGAATTAAACAAAGAAAATACTATAACTGGAGGGCAGAAAGTCCTCTAATCCATAGCCCAGGACATACTAACACGATTATGTATTGTTTATATTAAATGTTTATTGCAAAATGTGTATTGTCCGAATAAAGATGTTTTTCAATATATATACTTTTTTATTTTATTTATTCCTTTGCCTATCTACCTTTCGGTGTAAAGCTTACATTACTAATTTTTATATATATATACTTACTTGAATAAAATATTAGCAACCAACCAACACGGAAAAGCGCTCCACATTGCTATATGCGAATACCAACCAGCAGTTCTGTAAAATCTCCCATGCCTGAAGCCCTCCCCATCAATAACGAAGTAATCGACAATCCACAAAATCGGCAGTGGTGCTCCCCTGTATTGGGCTTCTCTGAATTCTCTTTGCAACTCACCAGCTACCAAAAAGTTGGAATAACATAAAAATAAGTAATTATTTAAACAACCCGATGAATAAACTATTTTTTATTATTATTAATATAAACATACATATGATAACTTTATTTTGGTTCTCATTGATCACTCGATGAAACATTTTAACTAATATTGAATTTGAAATTAAAGACACTTTGTTAATTATAATAATAATCTTTATTTAGTATCTTGCTATATGATAACATAGAATATTCTTTGTTTCACTTATTTTTTATTTGCCAACTAGTTTCGACTTTTCGTAGTTGGTAAACAAAAAATAAGTGTAACTAAATGTTTAATTAGTTTCTCACTTAACCCGTGGTGAAACATTTTTGAATTAATTCAGGATGATTCCAATCAAATCATCCTGAATTAAGTGTAATTAACTTGATATTAATGAACGGAAAGAATTTTTTCCTTGATGATAACGATAAGTCGAAAATAGTTGGTAAATAAACAATAAGTGAAACAAACTTTAATTTCAAATTCAACATAAATAATATTTTTATCTAAAATTAAATCAAAATTACCATAAGGTCCGAATCCAAATCTCCCCTGATCCCACGTCCAGTGAAACCTCTCGTTATAGTCAATCTTCTCGTTTTGCAAATCGGGTGAGAGATTTTGAAGCGATTTCAATGTGACGTTCACAGATCGCAAGCCGATTTTCAAACCGACCTTCGCGTAAATTTCAGATCCACTTCCTGCCTTGTAGTGTGTATGCGTTTTTATTTCTCCTACTTCCCATTCTTGTCCGAAATTACCCACTGTGTTAATTTAAATCGATTTAACTAATGAACAATTCAAAACTTACTTTACTGTTTTAACAGTTCCAATGTTTAAGCAATGAAGCAAGAATAAAAAATATATTGAATAAAATGTTCACAAATATTAGCAGAAAGGCTTCTCGATGTTAACCGATTGCTGTTTTATTTTATTTCAAGATCCATTAATAAATATAATAATATAAAAAATTTGTGATCGTTCTATAAAATCCATAGTTTATTAAATAAATTTGAACCTTAAAAGTAATGTAACTTAAGTCAAAAGTCACAGAGCTAAATGTGGAAATAATTTATTAATTATTTTCAACTAATTTTTATTTAATTTATTTAAATAACCGTGACAAAGAGAATGAATACTCTTTTTTATTCATATAAAAAGTGTATGAGTATTTTTACACACTCATTCCAATTGTTGTGTTTAATTTTTTTAAAGTATATATATTTAGTATAAAACTTATATAACTTTATTTAAATTAATGCCAACTTACACATAATCATCACTCCTACAATAATTGAAATCGTCACTCTTATATAAAGATAAACATTCTAAAAATTAAAACAAATTTATAAATATTTTTATTTCAAGCGCTTAATAATGAAATTTTATTAATTCATACCTTATCGGTTCGTGTACTAATTATTGAAATAAAGAAACTAATTGCCAAAATAACAGAGGCCACAATAAACCCCGCGTCCAGCACATCGACGGTGACGGGGGTGTGATTTCGGGCGAATTGCGTTGGGAAACCCTCATCTCGAGAATAGTCAAACCACATTTTAAACTAGAATAATGTCTAAATTCTGCGTCGTCCTCGATACGACGATATCGCACAGGATGTTTTCTTATCAGTTTTCCTCAATCGGTTACACCCATGTTAATAAATTTGATTTGCGCAAATACTTTTAAATTTAAAACCATAGATTGCGGTTGATGTGTAATGAATTAAGATAAAATAAAAATAAACATTTTTTTTATTAAAACAATTTTTTTCATACTTAATCTTTTTTGTATTCTATTAAGGAGAGTAAAATTATTTAGATATCTGTTATTAAATTAATATCTTTTTGATTTTTTAATTGCTGTATATTAAGTTGCCTAGTATATTCCATAAAAATCATAAATGTAGTATTTATATTCATCTCAATACACATCTATGACAAAAAATAAAATTTAGTTAATGTGTATTTTATTACATATTATTTAATATCTAATTTGATAATTTTATTAATTATTAAAATAATGAAATAATTCTTATTATGTAATTTTAAATTGAGAATTTTATTTTTTATTCATAGATATGTTTTCAAAAAAAAAAAAACATAAAATCATTACATTTATTTGTATTATTATATAATTTATTTGTATTATCATATAATATAATATTTTAATTATTATATTATCATATAGAATTAAATCACATCAAATCAAATTAGTTCGATTGGCATCTAATGGTGTCACACACCTACCCTGACTTCCCTATATTATCATATAATATAATTACTGAAAATAATAAAATAGTAAGTAATTAGGGCAGAAAGACCTCAGGTCCATACAGATTTCTTGTTGTGTAAATAAAAATGTATTTATAAGCTTATGTAATGCTAATAAGGGCTATTCCGTACAGAAAGTTTTAAGTTTAACGTATATGTTATTAATTCTGTTTACATTCTATATATATATATATATATATATATCTATTATTATAGCTGTGGTGATAAAATGTAAGGCACACGTTAAACTTAACAGAATAGCTCCGACTTTCTGAATAAAAATGTTTGATATAGAGAACGTAATTAGTTTTAATATCAGAGCCAATTATTTTAAACTTTAAAAGTGTGTTTATATATTTATATACGCTGTAACAACCCTTCATAATCATAGATAAATATTTATTAGTTGTAATAATTTGTGTAAAGAAGTTATAAGAATTTCAAAATACGAAAATCACAGTATTTTTTAATATAATTACAGAATAGGTATTTTTATTGAAAAACTTTTGTTGGGTAAAAAGCATAACAATTAAAATTATATTAAGAACTTCTTTCACAATTTTTGTTTGTGTAAAACGACCCTAAAGTTTGAATCTAAACATATTTTATTGTAAAATAGATAGAAATTAATTATATACATGCTTTTTCTGATATTTATTTGATTGATGAATACTTTGAATAAATTTAAATTTGAATATCCGCACCTGCCGTCGCAAAGTTCCCGAATCACTTCCTGTTTAGAAGTGAAAGGCGTTTCGCCGCCCCTGCGTTGGCACACCTGCCGTGTGACATTCAATGTCGACAAGTCAACTTGACAGCGCAAATACATCCTCAATTCGCCCTGCATTCGTGTAAATAATAATAAATGTAAGAAAATCGTGCGAGGAATTAACGCGGTCGTGTTTCGGCATTGAAAATTTCCAGTTCGGCGTTTCGGAGTGAGCGCACGCCCGCCGGTTTGCCCCCACGTCACTGGTATGAGATGGACCCCTTTCAGCATATGAGGGCCTTATAAACTAACACCACGTATTTTCTTCTCAACGATGCACTCTAACTTGAAAACCAAAGAGATGTTTATACTACGCGCACTCGAGAAAATTCTAAACGATAAGGAAATCAAAAGGTCGCACCATTCTCAACTGAAGAAGGCTTGTGAAACCGCTCTCGGTAAGAAAATTATTTCAGAGAATTTGGACCATTTTATTATAATTATTTAAATAATATATAAAGACTTTATATTTACATGTAAATGTTTAAAACATTGCTTTAACTAAAACTCAAGTACAGGTCAGGCAAAGAAAGTTATAAATTAAGGAATAATGTTCTTAATTTTATGGAAGACATATTTTTTGATGGAACAGGCAGATTGATTTTCTACACCCTGATGATCTATTTAATTTAACAACTTAAAAATGATAATAATAATAAATAAAAAAAACACTTTTTGCACCCGAGTGTATATAAGATCGATCAACAAGATTCATTGAATTAAAAGCAAAGAATTTGAAAATAATTGATTATTGTTTTTCTAATTGCTACATAATTAAAGACTTAATAATATTCTATATGGCTGCGTACAGTCAGCCCCTCACCACAACCAAACGGACTATTGTGGCTTTAAATGTAAGTTAAAGACTTACTAAGTTCCGTCTTTATAAGACTCATTGACTTGTTTTAAACATTTATTATCATCTTCTCAACCCCCAAAAAATACTGATTAGGTATTTATAGATATAATAACTATAAATTCTATAAAAGAGACTGTTGTTTTGTGAAACTTTATATTCACTTGTAAATAAAAAAAATTATTAAGTTTTGCAATATTTAATGTAGAAATTATTGAGAGAGTGGTGTATTCTCTCTATAATTGATAAAAGATTAAAGTTTGATGAAGGAAAGTTAATAAATGTTGATTATTAATTGAATTATGAATTTATAGAGGAAGTAAAGAAGGAATTGAGTAGCGACAATCATGATTCCAAAATATCGGATGCACTACCCGTGCCGAAAAGCGGGGAGGTGAACGCTCTGACGACGGAGAAGTATTTCCTGCCGTTTGAGTTGGCGTGTCAGAGCCGGCTGTCGAGGATCGTCGTGACGGCCCTCGACTGTCTGCAAAAGTTGATCGCCTACGGTCATCTAACTGCGAATGTGCCTGATTCCACTACGCCTGGGAAACTCCTCATCGACAGGATAGTGGAGACAATTTGTGGCTGTTTTTCCGGACCTCAAACCGATGAAGGTGATTTATAATTGAAATTTACTATACTTGTGCTGAAAATTAAATAAAGGCAGTGATAATTAAGCAGAATTTTTTTAATTGTGGCTTAAGATCGCTTCACTGTTATTCTTTTAATTTATGGATTATTTTTAAATAAAAATTATTATTTTTTTTTTAATTTAAAAAAAAGTACTATTTCTCTACCACTGTTACACCACACAGTGGTAGAGAAATATTCACCCAATAAGAAGAACTATTTACTGAACTAATCTTTCTTTCGTAATATTTTTCTCTTGTACCCGTATGGGGTGTCGAATACTGAACTAATACGTTTAGTAAATATTTTATTTGCCATAATTGATAAATTGGGCTTTTGAAATTAACAAATTGTAAGTATATTATAAACATGAAGATCTTGATAGTTAAAAATCAACACTGGTAAATTAGTAAAATGATTATGAATGATATTTAGAAATTATTATTTTATTGATTTTAAATTGATTGAATATATTATATCACATTAGAAAATAATTAAAATTGGAAAATTGATGAGATACAATCCGTATTTATAAAACGGTGTGTTATGTAAAAGTTTTTATTTATTCCAATAACCGTTATTGGATTTAGAAAGCGTAAGGAATCCTTTCTTAAATTAATTAATTGCATCATTATTGTAATTGCAGCTTTTTCCATTATACATTGTTGGAGTGTTATGTGCTTTCAAGTTAATTGATTTTTTTTTAATCTTTCAAAATAAATTGGTTTTAATAACATTTAAAATATGTCCTATTTATAAATGTATGTATTCAGTTCAAGAAAAATGAATTATGCAAATTCGATATTTTACAGTTAATATTTTTGTAAATTTTACAGATACAGAGTTTTTCAATTGCTTTCTATTAGAGACTTATTGTATCTCAAATATATTTAATCCAATAAATGTTAAATATATTGTACAGGGTGGTGCATTTTCTTGGTGCCACATATGGAAAACTTTTTTATTTTAAGAGATATCGAAAAATCATTTTCACGACTCTAGGTCAACTTTTAATGATAAAAATAATGGCGAAGAAACATATTTTCAATGGAAAGTATATTTGAGATAAAGTGAAATGCAATTGAAAACTGTTCTAAATTCTATTTTTTATTTATTTTACAATATTCTTTCACATTTGTTGATTTCTAAATTGATTATATTGAACAGGTGTACAATTGCAAATAATAAAAGCGCTGTTAACCGTCGTGACTAGTCAACATGTGGAGGTGCACGAGGGGACGGTTCTACTGGCGGTCAGGACGTGCGTGTATATATTCCTCGCCAGTAAGAATTTGATCAATCAAACGACGGCCCGGGCGACCCTCACGCAGATGCTCAACGTGATATTCATGCGGATGGAGAATCAGGTGTACGACACCGACCTGCCGATGGAGAACCAGATGAACAAATCCATGACGGAGAGCGTTAAATCTGAAGACGACACGACTTCCGAAAGGGCCGAGTTGACTAATTTGGAGTACGCCCGGGAGATTGTCGATAGTGTCATGCAAAATGCCATAGCTATAGTTGAGGGGCAGAAAAACGAAGTTGTCGATTCTTGCGATGGTAGTGTGTCGTCTTATTCCATCAAGAGGTAGGTTGTAAATCTTTCAAAAATAACATAAACTCTATTCATACTATATCAACCCAATATTTTCTTTAAATGTCTTGTATTATTAACTTATTAAATTATAAAGTTTAAATTAGAAAATTAAAAATTATAAAACAAAAAATATCAATTTAAATTATTTTATAGGATTCCATCTCAAGAAAGTATGGATACCCACAGTGAAAATGACGCGACAACAACGGCGAAATTCAGCCACGTCCTCCAAAAGGACGCCTTTCTGGTATTTCGCTCCTTGTGCAAACTCTCCATGAAACCCCTACCGGAAGGCACGCCCGATCCGAAATCCCACGAGCTCCGATCGAAAATCTTATCCCTGCACCTGCTCCTGTCCATCCTCCAAAACGCCGGTCCGGTTTTCCGTTCGAACGAAATGTTCATCACCGCCATCAAACAGTACCTATGCGTTGCGCTTTCGAAGAACGGCGTCAGTTCCATCCCTGAAGTATTCGAATTATCCCTGGCGATTTTCCTGGCGCTCCTCTCGAATTTCAAAATGCACCTAAAGATGCAGGTCGAAGTATTCTTCAAAGAGATATTCTTGAATATCCTCGAAACGTCGAGCTCCTCCTTCGAGCACAAGTGGATGGTGATCCAGGCTCTGACGAGGATTTGCGGTGACGCGCAGAGTATCGTCGATATTTACGTGAACTACGATTGTGATTTATCAGCAGCGAATTTGTTTGAGCGGCTAGTCAATGATCTATCGAAAATCGCTCAAGGCAGACACGCTCTGGAATTGGGGGCCTCGCCTAACCAGGAGAAATCCATGCGGATACGCGGCCTCGAATGTTTAGTGTCAATTTTGAAATGCATGGTCGAGTGGAGTAAGGATCTTTATGTAAATCCGAATTCTCAATCGACTGTTGGGGAACAGGTTCCCGTTAAAGAGAATGATACGACTTCTTTAAAATCGCACGGTGGTTCGAGCAGCAGTTTACATTCCAGTGGAGGGTCGAGTGGGGGAAATAAAGAAGTTTTGGATTCACCGGAGCAATTGGAAGTACTTAAACATCAAAAAGAGGTTGGTATAAAGAATATCACAACCAATACCCGAAATCTAAACGATCGGGAAACCGTGGTGGCATTCCCATCAATTCATCCAAGTAATTTTGCACGCTAAAGAAAACAGGGGGAGTTTCTTGGTGATAAAATAATTCAATTTTGTTGTTTTTGTTATAAATTTTATTAACCTCAAAAAGTTTTCAAATGATATTTGCAATTATTAATTTGAAATATTCTTTTATATATAACTTCTGTTAGAATTAAGGTATTCTCTTTGTTTTTCACAGAATTTCTTACTTTTTAACCTTCTTTCTATTGAGATTAAGAAAAATATATTATTCCATTTGATTTGTTTAAGAAAACTGGGAAAATTATCTAGTTTTTAACTTGGCGCCACCTAGCGGCGATTGAATTACTTATTTTTTATATTAGGATAAAAAAAAAACACTTAGTAACTTTTTTATACCACTTAACAATTTATTTCACTGTGACTAGTTTTGTCTACATGGTAATCATTCTCAAACTGAGCAAAGTAAATTGTTAAGTGGTATAAAAAAGTTACTAAGTGTTTTCTTTATCCTAATATTGAAAATGTACCACAAAGGAAGCGCCTCAAAGATTCAAGAACTTATTTTTGAGATTGCTGTCAATAATTTTAATCAGCATATTAAGTTCTTTCGTATGACATTAAAATCGGTTAAAAAACAAAAGAGTTATTTGACATTTGCCCTTTATTTCAAAAGCAAGACAAAAAAGGCTTTAGCTTTTTTCTCATGAACCCATGATTTCAAAAAGTGTAGTTTTATGATGCATTTATTACATCTCTTTTGAGATAAACGCAGTATTATATTTTCCATTGTTCATTGCACCCCCTATCGGAATAGTTACAATCTTGAAAATTATTTCCAGCATATTTTCATGAAGGATTTTATGAACATTTTTCTTATTTGAAAGCTGTAGGACTTAGATTTTCTGAAATATAGCCGGGGACCTTTCTTATTTAGACACCCGGTACATTAAAACAACTACTTCTGGGGCCTATACCCCTCCAGATATTGAATTACAAAATGGACACTTGCTGTTTCATAGCAATAACATATTGTATAATGCAACAAGTCTATTTTTTTATAATTTTAAATTAATTATAAAGGCTTTTCCAAAGTCATAAGCAATCCTAATCGCACATCTAATGCCTTTCGGTCACAATGATTTTGAATTTTTTATTTCCTTCATGTTTTCATTTTTTAAAATTATCTTCTGTAGGTATGGGAAACGGGTATCGACATGTTTAACCGAAAACCAAAAAAGGGCATACAATTCTTACAAGACCAAGGCTTGCTTGCGACGACACACATCGAAATCGCTAAATGGCTGCAGTCGGAGGACCGTCTGGACAAAACGTTCATAGGGGATTTCTTGGGAGAAAACGACGAT
The DNA here is from genome assembly GCA_963082785.1 of Philonthus spinipes. Classification (NCBI taxonomy): domain Eukaryota; kingdom Metazoa; phylum Arthropoda; class Insecta; order Coleoptera; family Staphylinidae; genus Philonthus; species Philonthus spinipes. The sequence continues at coordinate 5,005,658 of OY720306.1, forward strand.
TTGTGCAAAGAAGTTATGTACGCTTACGTTGACCTGATGGATTTTGCCAATATGGACATTGTCGCTGCCCTGAGACATTTTTTGGATGGGTTTAGATTGCCAGGAGAGGCTCAAAAGATAGATAGGTTAGTATTTAAATATATAATCAGTTATCCCTTTTACCGTATGGTGTCAGGTTAGTATTTAAATAGAAATTTGAATAAAATACTTCACTCAAGAGAACAACCAGGATCAACATTATTTCTTTTTTTTTAGATTAATGGAAAAATTTGCTAGTCGTTATTGTGAGTGCAACCCGAACAACGGTTTATTCGCTAGTGCCGATGTGGCTTACGTTCTGGGATTCTCGATTATCATGCTCACCACAGATTTACATTCCCCTCAAGTCAAGAACAAGATGACTAAAGAGCAATACATTAAATTAAATCGCGGAAACACCGACAGCAAGGATGTCCCAGAGGAATACCTTTCGCAAATCTACGACGAAATAGCCGGGCACGAGATTAAAATGAAGAACACGGTGAACAAACCCGGCAAACAGCAAATTAATAGCGAGAAGAGGCGTAAGGTTTTGTTCAATATGGAAATGGAGATGATCAGTTCGGCTGCGAAGAATTTGATGGAGTCCGTCTCGCATGTCCAGGCTCCGTTCACGACTGCGAAGCATTTGGAGCACGTGAGGCCGATGTTCAAAATGGCTTGGACGCCGTTTCTGGCGGCGTTCAGTGTAGGCTTGCAGGATTGTGATGATCCTGAGGTTGCTTCGTTGTGTTTGGACGGCATTAGGTGTGCGATCAGGATTGCTTGTATTTTCCATATGACTTTGGAGAGGGATGCTTACGTGCAGGCCTTAGCCAGATTTACATTGCTGACTGCAAATTCACCAATTATGGATATGAAAGCGAAGAATATTGATACAATTAAGACGTTGATTATGGTCGCTCACACTGATGGAAATTATTTAGGTAAGCTTTCTTTTATCTAACTTTAAGTTAATGCCATAACTTAAAGTAACTTGGAACTTTAAGTTCCAAGTATAGCACTATGAGCAGTCGGTTTTATATCTCTTAAATCACTTTGAATTTCACTACATGCTTTTGACACAATATTTTTCAAATTTTCAGGTTCGAGTTGGTTGGATATCCTGAAATGCATCTCCCAATTGGAACTAGCCCAATTGATCGGCACCGGCGTCCGGCCTCAGTTCCTCTCGGGCCCCGGTCACAAGCCTCCCGATCCTAGCTCGAAAGAGCACATCGGTCAGACCAGCTCCCAGAGTGTCGTCGTAGCCGTCGATCGAATATTCACAGGCTCAATCCGGCTCGACGGTAAAGCCATCGTTGACTTCGTAAAAGCCTTATGCCAAGTGTCTCTGGACGAATTGGCTTACCACGGACACCCGCGCATGTTCTCCCTCCAAAAAATCGTAGAGATTTCGTACTACAACATGGGGAGAATCCGTTTGCAGTGGTCGAAAATCTGGCAGGTTTTAGGCGAGCATTTCAACACGGTCGGTTGTAATAACAACGAAGAGATCTCGTTTTTCGCTGTCGATAGTTTGCGGCAGTTATCAATGAAATTCATTGAGAAAGGGGAGTTTGCAAATTTTAATTTCCAGAAGGATTTCCTGCGGCCCTTCGAGCATATAATGAAAAAGAACGTTTCTCCCACAATCCGCGATATGGTAGTAAGATGCATTGCGCAAATGGTCAATTCACAGGCTAATAACATTCGATCGGGTTGGAAGAATATTTTTTCGGTTTTTCATTTAGCGGCTAGCGATCAAGAAGAGGCTATCGTCGAGCTGGCTTTTCAAACAACAGGAAAAATCATTACGGAATTATACGAAAAACAATTCCCCGCAATGATCGACTCTTTTCAGGATGCTGTTAAATGCTTGTCAGAATTCGCTTGCAATGCAAGGTTTCCCGATACCAGCATGGAAGCCATTCGATTAGTGCGAACATGTGCTTTGAGTGTTTACGCATCCCCTCATTTATTCGCCGAGCATGCTGGGATGGAAACCGACATGGCTGTAGCCGAAGAGGACCGGGTTTGGGTCCGCGGCTGGTTCCCCTTATTATTCTCTTTATCCTGCGTTGTAAATAGATGTAAACTGGATGTGCGAACCCGCGCCCTAACAGTACTTTTTGAAATTGTGAAAACTTACGGAGATAGCTTTGCTTCGCATTGGTGGAAGGATTTATTCAAAGTCCTCTTCAGAATTTTCGATAATATGAAACTCCCCGAGCAGCATACGGAAAAGGCTGAGTGGATGACGACGACTTGTAACCATGCACTTTACGCGATCGTCGATGTTTTCACGCAGTATTTCGATATGCTAGGCCCTCTTCTCCTCGAAGAGCTCTACTCGCAGTTGCACTGGTGTGTACAGCAGGATAATGAACAACTCGCTCGCTCCGGGACAAATTGCCTTGAAAACCTAGTTAATTCCAACGGGCATAAATTCTCAGATGACACATGGGAGAAAACCTGTCAGTGCATGCTGGACATATTCAACTCTACTGTTCCGAACACCCTCCTCACATGGAAGCCGGATTCCATTCAAACAACAGCGATAATTGAACAAAACGGCGATGTGAACTCGAGGGGGATTTTAAAGAGGAGCGGGTCGCACGATATGAGGAATCCCGACACTACGCTTTTCAACAGTCTAGTAATCAAATGCGCCGTGCAATTGGAGCTCATTCAAACGATTGATAATATAGTTTTTTATCCAGCTACTTCGAGGAAAGAGGACGCTGAGACGTTAGCGCTAGCTGCAGCCGATATGGCGGGCAGCGGTGCTCTAACGGAATGCCAGCGCGAGGAGCAAGGGATGTACCGTGTTTTAAGCTCACCACATTTGTTACAGCTAACAGATTGCCTTTTACAATCTCACAGGTAAGTTTTTTATTATAATTAATCTTATTTTCACATTATTTGAATTCACCCATGTAAACTTGGCATCTGAAATATTTCATAAAAATTATAAATTCTAGAACTATGTGGGGGAATAACCAAAACAATCATTTTTATGAAATTTTAAAAATTCAAAGACTAACTTCGCAGAGTTTTAGAATCCCTGATTTTCGCTATTTCTGACCATTCCTCACCCAGTAAGACTTTCTGCTGGATTTTAGCGCTGGGCAATATCCAAGGATATGCTCCGCGGTTTCATCCTTCTCTACAGTTTGGTGATTCTACAATCCTCAATCTGTGGAGTTGTACTGGAAATCTGCAATGTCCAGTTTATATATATATATATCTAATAATAATAAGAAATCATTCAATCACTTAATTGTAGCTATTTAATTTAAAAATTATCTATCCGAAAGGTTTTCAAAGTCGTTCAACGCGGACCATGAACAAAGGAACTTACTGTGGAAGGCCGGCTACAAGGGATCCGTGAAGCCGAACCTACTGAAGCAGGAGACGCAGAGTCTGGCCTGTCTGCTGAGGATCCTGTTTAAGATGTACTGTGACGATAGCAGACGGGACCACTGGCCTATTGTACAAATTAAATTAATCTCAGTGTGTCAAGAGGCCTTAGAATATTTTCTGAAATTGCAAAGTGAGACCCACAGGGACGCATGGACGTCATTGCTCCTGTTAGTATTAACACGACTGCTGAAAATGCCAGACGATAGAGTGAGTCTTAAATTTTATGTTTGTTTTCAATTCAATATCAAATTTAACAAAAACAAAACTTTTAATTTACTTAGAGTATCCTAATCAATTGTTTGTAAGTCGAGGAGATTTACTAATAATTGATTAGGTTAGAATTACCACTCCTAGGGAGCACCACTATTCATATTACTATGATTATACGATTTATAAATAGGATTTTTATTGGAAAGGCTACACAAGATCCGTTCAACCAGCATTGCACATGGAACACACTGATCTGATAAGGTTCGAAAAACCGAAATGGCCATACGCCAGATGAATGGTGGTTGAACGTTTTAATAATAATAATATCTATTTTTATTTTCGAGAATAGGAAAATACAAAAACAAAGATATAAAAAATATAAATTAAATGATTTTTATTACTACTTACTATTTATTTATTTAGTCTTATATCTACTTCTCAGTGTGAGGTGACTTATTATTAATCATGTTTATAATTTTAGTTTGCTGTGCACGTTTCGAGTTATTACACACTGTTGTGCGAGATAGTGTGTTTCGATCTAAAGGCGGAGCTCCGTTCGATACTGAGGAGGGTGTTCTTGAGGATCGGGCCCGTATTCAGAATAACAACGTAACTACTTCACCGTCCAACGGCATTATAAAACCACACTAGATTCCCCAGGTAGCGATTTCAATGTTAAAACAGTGATTTATATTTAAAACACGGAAATATTTAGACCCCTTAAGACATTAACAGTAGTTTCAATTAACATATCTAGGACAGCTACTTCAGAGTGTACATTTTTGAAAGAAAAATAATAAACAAACCGGCTTCTTGTGGCCTTGTAATTCGCGCTGCATTAGTGAAATATTCCTTAAATGATTAATACTAAAAAAATAATAATTATTGTAGATTTGCAGTTGATTTCATTTCCTTTGTTACAAATTTTAAAACAACATAAACGCTATATTTTAATACAATTAATAATATACTTTTGTTTTAGCAGCTATTAAATTTTTTGTATCAAAAAAATTAAACTATCCTTAGTTTACACTGGCATTCAATTAAAAAAAATGCCATTTTAAGAAATCGAAGAATTATCAGTGTACAACACTGATGTACATAATTTACTAAAATAAATAATTAACAAAAAATGTTTGGTGCACAGCTGGGGCATTTTTAATTCATTTTTTCACACACACCGGTTATTTTAAGTTGATGTTGTTAAATTTTTACGTGCCTTCTAAAGTTGTTTAGACTAAATTGTTGATGGTTTGGTTCCCACTGGATACGTATGAAGTGCTAAAGTACAAGTCATGATAATATTAATTCAATAAAATGAATGAGCATATTTGTACATTACCAAAACATTCTAATAATAATCTTGACTAACCTTTGGTGTAAATATTGTGAAATTTCCATTTTAAACACTCTAATGTTTTTTTAACTTATTTTTAATCACAGTTGTTGATATACATAACTTATATGATGATGATGAAGAGGAAAACTTGTACACTGTGCATATAAATATTAAATAATTGTACGTGTGTGTGTGCGTGGGTAGCAAGATGATGATGAATGTGTGGTATGATATATTTATATATATTATGAAATATTATAGTACTATTTATGTTATTTTATAGAACATTATATTATATAAATAAATGATTATAAAGAACTTACTTCTTGATTTTTATTGTGCAAATAAAGAAAGTCTGAAGTGTTTTAACAAGACAAAAATAGAATACTTACTTAATCGGCTGTTGTATGACTGGCATATCTTAACTTAAGATTCTTAAGAGTGCTTAAGCCTCGGTGCAGTTTTTGTGTATATAACTTCGCAATTTACTATCTTACAAGAACAACCTTATTTAGGACAATAAACAGAATAAGAATATTTTTAGAGATATGAATGAAAAAATATTGCACAAATTACTTTATCAGATAATCAATTGTGTTTTTTCACAAGGTTTACGTTAACTTCATTATATAATTAATGAACTATTTATATGATTATTGAGGGAAATACATTTTTTTTTATTTGTCAATGTGTTTCAATATTGTAATAAGTACAATTCATTTTAAATGTTATGTGTTCTAATAAACAAATTATAATATTAAAATTATTGATAACAGTTAAAAACAAATCAATTTTATTTTAACTAAATAATTCAAATTAATAATAATAGTAAAGTTATAAAATTATGCAATAGTAAAATTATAGATTTCTTTAATTATTAATATTGCAGGTTCCAGTAATAGAATCTATAATTTTACAGAATTCTATAGTTTACATAATTCTGTAATTTTACAGAAATCTATTATTTACATAATTCTGTAATTTTACAGAAACCTACAATTTACATAATTCTGCAATTTTACAAAAATCCATAATTTACATAATTCTGTAATTTTACAGTAATCTATAATTTACGCTATTCTGTAATTTTGCTTTATTAACATTACAGATTTTATTACTGGAATCTGTAATATTAATATTACAGAAATCTATATTTTTGCTGTTGTTAAATTCTTTAATTTTATTATAATTTTTAATTATTCAGTTAAAATAATATTGAATTTTAATTGTAATTAACTGTTATCAATAATAGACTAAAATAAATAAATTTATTTTATTTATACTATATTTTCTGTGTAATGAAATTTGCGTGTGACAATTTGACGTGTCGATAAAACAGCGCGCTACATCAATAAAAGTAAATGAGCCAATAGGTGATCGAGGAATCAGCTCCTCCTTTTCACCTAAAAAGCAGCCTGTCAAAAACCCTGTGATTTCCCAGTTCTCACCCTTCGCAGGACGACTTCCGAAGGAAAATGTAATTGTCGCAACGTTAAAACCACCCAGGAAATTCTCAAAGAAATGCCCACGTCGAGGACGACACCACGGATACAGGTTACGTCCGTTTTCGCGTGCTGATAACACTTATCTGGGCCCCCCTCTCCAGCTCCGAGCGCAACCAACAATATGTTAATAAGCACAACGCGACGTTCTTGACGATACACTAAAAAAAAATTCCCGTCGAAGTTAAAATGCAGAAGTACAGGTTTCACGTTGTTTATTTCGGTGTTTTGCTGCTGTTGGATTTGAGCAGTGCTCAGGATGATTTCAAGCCGATGTCTTCGGAGGAGAAGATGCAGTTGAGGTGAGGTTTCGGTGCGTTGAGTGTGTTGGGCTTTTTTAAAACGGGGGGATTTTAGGGAGGAGGCGAGGGACATGTTTTATCATGCCTATAGGGCGTACATGGAGAACGCTTTTCCTGCTGATGAGCTGATGCCGCTCAGTTGTCAGGGTAGATTCCGGGGGCTGACCCCTAATCGTGGTGATATTGATGATTCCTTGGGAAAGTAAGTACTTAATAACGTTTTCTATGCTAAAATTAATAATCCCGTGCTTTCATTTTGAATCAATAGAAATGTTATTATTCAAAAATAAATTACAGTAATTCTTTGTAATTTATTATACATTTCCGCTCACTGAACACAAATTGTAAAAAAAATATATTATGATTGACAATGTTAAGGTTATTATTTGGTTCAAATTTAATTTCAGAACAATGATATTTAAAACAAAATATGTTTATATATAATTCCACATTTAAATATCTTTATTGTAATCCGAAGAAGAAAAGAAATTAAATTTTATGCGGCATTATTAATATTCTGAGTCAAATTTTCTTCTAATATATCGAGCGTATAACAAAAATCAACGACGAGGTTGGCATTGGAAATCTAAAGTCATGAACTAAAATCACATGCGCACGCGTAAAGTACTGGTTGTCATGTTGACACTGTTTAACCGCATCCAGCATTCCATGCGTGTGATTTTAGCACAGACATGACTCGAGACTTCCAACGCCAACTGAGATTTTTGTTATATGTTCGATATTTAAATTGTACCTTTGTAAATTGGAGATTTTCGTAAATAAATAAACTAAATGAAATGCTCCTACGCAAACAAAATCATAATGCTATGAATGTTATCAATTTCTTTAACTGCAAGCTTGATAACAATATTAATTACCCATTTGGTTCGTTGTTACGATTTGTTTATTCACCACACGATAAATTCATGCCTTACGATAAGAATTTCGAACCCAACGGTTCTTATCATGAGTCTTTTTTTATCCACATATCAGCTTTTTAAATATTTTGTTTTCACCTGTTATCATAGATTATTGAAATTGTTTGAACCTAACCTGAAGTTGTGAACAATTAATTATTACAAATTAATTTCGTGCAACTTACGAAATGTTTATTGCAAATCATACATAATCGTGATTGTTATTGTTGTTAATATAAATTGGTTCATAATTGTTATGAAATATTACTGGATGTAAGCGTTATTTATGTAATCTTTTGTAAGCTGGTTGCGGAGTCTTTTAATTATTTAAATATATATTTATTGGAATGGCAACACATCTTGCCAAGACGGCACATCGTATTTTTAATATATTTATAAATAAATAAAAGCTCTGCTAATAAAATGATTGCCCGTTCTTTTAAAATAAATATTTTTATTTCAGCTTCTCCTTAACGTTAATAGATACTTTAGATACGCTCGTCATATTAGGTGATTTAGAAGAATTCGAGCACGCCGTTAAACTTGTGATAAACGAGGTGTCGTTCGACAGTGACATCATCGTCTCAGTATTCGAAACCAACATACGCGTCCTCGGGTATGTACAATTATAAGAACGGGGATTGATGTGTTTTTGTTGAAATTTCTCTCAATTCTTCAGGGGTTTACTTTCCGGACATATCCTCGCCGAGTATCTGCAGCAAAGAGCGGGAATCTTGCAGTGGTACAAAGGGGAGCTGCTGGACATGGCTAAAGACGTCGGATTCCGTCTGTTGCCCGCTTTCAACACAACGACCGGCATTCCTCATTCAAGGGTTTGTTTTAATTTTAAGGGTTGCAAGAAATTTAAAAGGGGAAATAAATATACCCAACCCAAATCATTTATGTTAAAAAGAACACAAAAGTTTCAATGTATATTAGTTATTATAACTATTTTATCGTCTTACAGGTGAATTTAAAATATGGCATCAAAAGTGATCGTCTGGAAGCGTCGAAAGAAACATGCACAGCGTGTGCCGGCTCGATAATCCTCGAAATGGCTGCCTTGAGCCGGCTCACGGGAGAGCCCATATTCGAACAGAAAGCACACAGAGCCATGGACGAATTATGGAAGATGCGACACCGCAGCTCCGATTTAATGGGAACTGTTCTAAACATCCATTCAGGGGATTGGGTGAGGAGGGATTCGGGAGTCGGTGCTGGCATCGACTCATACTACGAATACTGCCTGAAAGCTTATATTCTACTAGGTGATGATAAATACTTAAACAGATTCAACCGGCATTACAACGCCGTTATGAAGTATATTTCACAAGGACCGATGCTGTTGGACGTGCACATGCACAGACCTCATACTAATTCGCGGAACTACATGGATGCACTCCTAGCCTTCTGGCCTGGGTTACAGGTTTTAAAAGGCGATATTAAACCTGCCGTTGAGACCCATGAAATGCTCTATCAGGTCATGCAGAGACATAAGTTTATCCCAGAAGCCTTCACCACGGATTTCCAGGTGCATTGGGGTAACCATCCATTAAGGCCAGAGTTTCTGGAGAGCACCTACTTTCTCTACGTAGCTACAAACGATCCTTATTACCTAGAGGTAGGGAAAAACGTGCTGAAAAGCCTCCAAAAATACGCACGTGTTCCATGCGGGTATGCTGCTGTTAACGATGTTCGAACCGGGAAACAAGAGGACAGAATGGATTCATTCGTTTTAGCAGAAACTTTCAAATATTTATACCTTCTTTTTGCGGATAGTGAAGACTTGATTTTAAACATTGATGAATTTTTGTTTACCACGGAGGGTCATTTGTTGCCTTTGAGTTTGGGTGCTTACGGTAATAGCAGTGGGAATTTAGATGATGTGGAGGATTACGAGAACGCTAGGACGTGCCCTAATACACTGAAATTATTCCCTGAAAGTGTGCGCAAGCCGTTGCAGAATATGGTGGATGGGATGTGTCCGAGAAGGATGGGCAAACGACGTTTGACTGCTGCAGAATTTTCGGCTTCGAACTTAAATCATTTGAAGATTATCAAGGATATGGGGATCAACATAATTGCATTGAATGACGGTCGTGTTCAACTGTTACATACTTTTGCATCAGTAAGTAATTTTATTAAACATATTTTAATTATTAATAATTAATTCAGTCATCAGAAATATACCTCTAAAAATCACCGGAATTAGCTGAAAATTTGTGTGCATGTGAAGCACTAGACTCTTAATAAGATTAAAAAAAAAGTTTACCACTTGATCTCCCTGAGATGCTACAAAAATCAATCCTGAAGGGGGTTAAAAAATCGATTTTCTACAAAGTTTGCTTATGAAAAATATGATTCAAGGAATTTGAGAGGATTTTTAACAAAAAAATAAATAAATAAAAAGTACTTTCTTGTGAAATGAACAATTCTCAAAATTAATGATTTAAGTTATTATCATAGGATAATCGATAATAATTCTAATTATTCTGTGGTACTACGTAATTTGGAATTTCAGTTGTTCATAAAAAGTGACATATTAGATTATGTTAGGCAATTTAACCTAACCTAAATGTAGTTAGGTTAGGTTGGGCAATCTATCCTAACCTACATTTATCCATATGTCACTTTTTTAAATAAATTTTGGTTAGTTTAGGCAATCTTACTTAACCTACATTTATTTAAAGAAGAAACTTTTTTGCACCACTCACACATGGGTATCGATTTTACCATATAACCCAGTAACCTTTTTATATTTGTAATTTCCAATTTGGGGGACAAAAAGGCGACGTATTTGAGTAAATGTAAGGTTGGGCAATCTATCCTAAGGTACATTTATACAAATATGTGACTTTTCTAATAAATTTAAGTTAGTTTATTCAATCTTTCTTTTTTTATTAATCTTATCCTCTTTTACCCGTATTGGGTGTCGAGGTTTTAGGCAATCTTACCTAACCTAAATTTATTAAAAAAGTGACATATTTTAATAAAAGTAGGTTAGGTTAGAATACCTAACCATTTATTCAAATATGTCACTTTTTGTAAACAACTGAAATTACGTGTAAATGTAGTTAGGTTAGTTTGGGCAATCTAACCTAACCTACATTTATTCAAAATTATCTGTATTCCTTATCTTTGGTTATTTCTTTAGGCAAGATCAACAGCTGATGCCGAGGAAGGTCTGCTCTTCATGCAAGAAATGGTCGAGGTCAGCAAACTGCAATCACAGCAACTCGTCGCAACACCACAAGCTGTTTCCTTCAAGACAACCCATCCAGACGGAACTCAAAGGACCATTACGTTACAAGCGTGTCCATCGCATTTTGGTACAAACCTAAAAGGTGATAAAACTGTTAAAGGCCGGTCGATAATAATACATCCGTTTAGGGGCTGTGGTGAGCTGCCACGGGGCGGTGAAATCAATGGGAAAATAGCGATAATGGAACGCGGAGACTGCATGTTTGTGGAAAAAGCTAGGAGAGTGCAACGTTTGGGTGCAATTGGAGCGATAATTATAGATAATACTTTAGGAAGTAGCGCTGAATCATCTCCGATGTTTTCCATGTCGGGGGATGGTACTGAAGACGTTAAAATCCCCACTGTGTTCTTGTTTGCTCAAGAAGCTTCCAAATTGCTTTCTTCGATTTCCAAAGATCCGACTTTGGAAATCACCCTTAGTGAGTTAAAAAGCGACGCCGATGTTTGGCCCCCGAATGAAGAGGAATCGATGTTTCAAAAATTGAAAACATCCGTCCAGGAGTTTCTGTTGCATACAGGATTCGTCGTAAGAAAATCGATAAATATCGGGAATTTCAAAGCAAACATAGGTTTAGATAAAATCCGAATAACTTTCGATAAGAAGGGCAACACGAAATTCTCAGAAAAATCAACCAACCCCGAATGGAGCCAAATTAGAAAAGGTTTGATCAAATCAATCCTACATTCCGAATCACAAGACATTTTCGTTCCTCTCAACATCCTCCGAATTTATTACCAATCGTTAAGCGGAGTAACCGCAGATGAGTTAAAGCAACAGGACATCACGAAACAAACCGAGTGGTTGCTCAACGAACTGAACATCGAGCTCCACAAAAAAGACGACGAAATCCTAATCCCGAACGACGAGAGAAACCCAGAAAAAGAGGCATTAATGAAGAAAAAAGAGGAAAACCTGGAAACCCTCAACAACTTATTCCAAGCCGTTATAGACGAGATTAAATACTCGGACGATTTAGTGATGAGGGACGTCGACCGTAAGAAAAGTGATAAAGTGATCATAACGCGAGAACAGCTGGAAAATAGTGAGAAAAAAGAAAAAGACGAATTATGATTTTTGGATTAAGTTCGATTAAGTATCTCTCGTTTTTTTTTTAATCATTTTTTTGGGTTTCGGTGCGAGCTGTATGTGATTTACTTTTTTTATTACCGAAGAATATTGTTTTATATTCTTCGTTTATTATCTTAGGTCTCAAATTACGTTTATACGAACTTTGACATATCCCGTGACTTGAAATTCCTGAGCCCCCCTCCTCCCTCCTCACATGTTCACGTTCTCACGCCAAATTTGTATAAATGTGTATATACATATTTAATATTAAATTGTACTATAATGTAAAAAAATGTGAGATATTTTTTTATATACATTCAAATATTGTTAAAAATAAATTATGTATAAAAACTACAGTTTGGTTTTTTATATTGTTTAATTTGAATTAATTGTTAAGAAAGAAGAGTTGGCTGAGCAGGTTTTGTGCTATTCCGATGTTTTCCATGTCGGGGATGGCACTGAAGATTTTAATATCGCTATTATGTTCTTGTTTGTTCAAGAAGCTTCCAAATTGTTTTCTTCAATTTCCATGGATCCGACTTTGGAAATCACCCTTAGTGAATTAAAAAGCGACACCGATATTTGGAATCAATGTTTCAGAAATTGAAAACTTCCGTCCAGGAATTTTTGTTGCATATAGGATTGATTCGTCATAACAATAATGATTAACTTCGGGAATTTAAAGCATAGTTTTAGATAACATTCGAAAAGGGATTCCTAGTTCCATTCATACTAAAATCGAACTATTTTGTTTGAAATTACAAATATTTACAAAGGTTACTGGATGAAATTGATACAAAATAACTGATATTCATGTGTCAGTGGAAAAAATAAGAACAGTTTTTACTTATTACAATTACTGTTTCTGTAACTATTCGAGGTGTTTTCAAATGAAACTATCATTATCTTTTGAATTCATCATATAAGTCGATTTTGACATTATTAAAAAAATGATTAATTTGAAAATACCTCAATCAGTTTATAAACAAATAAAATCTGTTATTTCTTAAAACGACAACAATTACAATTTTTTAAATTCAACTAAAATGGTCAGAAAGCACGTTTGAAGAGTGGAGAATATAATCCATGGATGGGAAGTACAAGATAATGGAATGAAAACCAGTATGTCTTAGGAATATGGAATATTTCCGTTTGTAACTTTTGGTTTTTCTATTAATACGCATATTATTTTTTTTAAATATCAATATTATTGATATTTAGAAGATATTTCTATAAGTTTTAATAGTTTAATGGGTTGCATATATTAAATAATTTCAAGTGCAATGCCCTCTATGGGTGGAATATTTCGCAATCGTTAGTATGTCATTTTGCAATACTCCCCGAGCCAGCACAGTGACCAATCAGTTCCGTTACAAAAATACAAAAAAAAAACAAAAGTGACAGGTTGCAGAGAGACACAAAAAGAGGGGAAAATCCATTCCTTTGTTCGTACTATTTATATGTACTGGATTAGTTCCAGGATATTTTACCACTGTTACGACTATTTTTACTTAATCGCCAAGTGTCTCTCGCCCCAAGTCGAAATGGCAGGTGCCAGTGATCGCCACCAATATCACAACAACGACACCAGCAGCGACACAGAGGACTACAACGACGACCGCAGGAGACGGGTCTTTAAAAACCGCCTCAGGTAAACAACCCACTCGCTCCCAAATTCCAAACACACAACCAATAAATCGAGCAGGTTAGATCCACCGTGCGATCACATTATGTAACTCCCCCCTCTGAGAGATGTGTTTGTTTATTGTCGGTTTGCGTAGTTATGGTTCGTGTTCCAAGCCGAAACCGTGCCTTGTGCTACGCTCGTCATTGTCGGACCCCCGGTGCCATAGTGTAGTTACGAAATGCCACAACCCCTCCCGTAATAGGTAGTTATGCGCTGTGCTCGATCTTATGTATGTTAAGTTACATGTTCTGGTTGTTTCAGGTCGCGGCAACTGATGCAGGGCAACTGTGCCGCGCAGAAGGGTTCCGGTTTACAGGGGGCCGCTGGGGTCGTTTCCAGTGAGGATAGAGTTACTTTGGTCGTTGATAACACTAGGTTAGTATAAAAATTAATTTATTTAAATTGAATTGATGTGTTGAACAGGATTTGCTAAATAGAAATTGTCAAACCCTTAAGCACCGTCCAGATGCCACGTTTTGTCCACACAGTTCAACTCATTGCAGGTATAACATTTTTAGTGATTAGAAAAACTGTGCAGTTTTAAGAACTGCGAGGAGACGGTATAGTTGCAGAGATAACTGAAGCTGAATGTGCGGAGACATGTCGGAACTTGTAGATGTTTGCTTCCTTTTTCAACAAACGTCAAATTTAATTGGGTGGAATATTTCGCAATCGTTAGTATATCATTTTGCAATACTCCCCGAGCCAGCACAGTAACCAATCTGTTCCGTTACAAAAATACAAAAAAAAAAACAAACAAAAGTGACAGGTTGCAGAGAGACATAAAAAGAGGGAAAAATCCATTCCTTTGTTCGTACTATTCAAACACTCGACACTCGAAAAGGTATAAGGGTTACATGGTAATAAATATATATATATTTACTTAATACAACGATTGCAGAAACATTCTGGTGTCATCCGCATTGCAATAGCGTGTGCTGCCACTAACTTATAAAAGTGCAATGGGGCCTGCGCAAACAGCAATTCCGTATGGCTAAGGTCGATCACGGTTCGTTCACTCTATAGGTTCTGATAATTATTTTATTTATTTATTTAGTTTTATATAACATTCATATATGTGCCTCCCTATTTCTCAGTGTGAGGTGAATTATAATTATATGTTATTAATTATAGCGAGAACGGCAGACCTTTGGCAATATTCCCTGGACTGACTTTATTGTATTATATGAAAGTTTCCCATGTCTTTGGAGAAATAGATTGAAGGAATATAATGACAGGGATAAAGTCAAGCATATGAGATTTTTTTAGACAATTTCAAAGAAATGTAAATAAATAAAAAAGCCCATGACAGACTACTAATACAATTGTACATATTGTTATAATAAATTTAGTAAAATTTTGTTGTCATATTGTCTGAATAAAGATGTTTCTATATATATAAATAAAATTAATGCTACTGCAAACAGAGAATAGACTTTGATTAAAACGCCACGGGTTAAGTGAGAAATTAATTCAAAATATAGCAAACAGAGAAACATTTGAAAGATAATAATTCTTTGGGGAGCCTTTACTGAAAGTAGCTGCAAAAAATAAATAAACAAGCGTTCTCTGTTGTATTTCAATTTGTTACACTTTTTAAAGGATCAAGAGATATCAAGGCCGTCTAGGAATACCATAGATGAAAATTATACAAGTATTTTTTTAATTATATACGATATCACTATGTCCATTCTCTAGTAGTTCTGCAACTCATCAGGGGTGTAAACGAATAATTTAATATTGGAAAAGTGCTGACTTTTTATAATCCATTTCTTCGACCACGTGGAACGCCAGGTAGTTTAGTAACGTTCCATTTGTTTCTTTTTTTTATTTATAAGACAACATGCAAAAATAGACTTCCTCCGTGGTCAATGCCGCTAAACTGAGGCAGGAGCGCATAATTATTTGGACAAATCGATAATGAAATATGCACCATGTTGACGCTCCTCTTTTACAAAGTTTTCTTTCCGTTTTAAGACTGTGCAGACAAAACGTGGCACCCGAACTGAGCTATACATTATTGTTTCAACATGCATAACGAAGGAGAAGCCACAACCATCAAAAATTAAAAAAAATAATCCTCGTTTAGACTTTTCAATAGAAGAAAAAAAAATAGTTTGGTGTTTGGGCCGATTCACAATCGCCTGGAAACGGTTTGGGAATGAGAACGGATACGAACTGTATGCAGAAAATCCATAAGGTTTCATATCAAGCAATCTTTAATCTAATTTTTTTTCTAATTTATATATATATATATGTAATCTAAAATCTCCATCTACCATGGTGTAGGTTTTTTTTTCTAATTTAACAACCATATTGGTTTACATGATTGTAAAGAGAATAAAAAATGCTAAAAAGTTTAAGATCACTGTCAAAAAATGACTAGATATTTTTGATTTTTTTTCTTATATTAAAGAGAATTTGCTCCCATTTAAAGATATATATTGTTTAATTTTTTTATCTTTAACAAATAACAAAGTTATAGGTCTGAGGAGTCATGTCTGAGACACCCTGTATATATTATCAGTAAACCACCATGTGGTGTTGGGTTACAAAAAATATAATTATAAATATGGATTTTTTTGTTTCATTTGTCGCAATTAAATTATTTTCGATTTTATTATGCAAGCAAACCAATTTACGGTGTATTAAATTTTATATTTGTTTTGCTTATTTAAAATTAAATTATTTTCATTTCTCTTTAAATTCCATCAAATAGATTTGTGGTTGATCCGGCTTTGTTCACTTTACACCCAAACACGATGCTGGGCAGAATGTTCAGTTCCGGCATGGATATAACCCACCCCAACAACAGGGGTGAGTTCGAGCTGGCCGAAGGTATCTCGGCCATGGTCTTTAGTTCGATTTTAGAATACTACAAGGGGGGCGTAATCCGCTGCCCGCCCACCGTGTCCGTTCAAGAACTGAGAGAAGCTTGTGATTATTTACTCGTGCCTTTCGATGCACAGACCATTCGCTGTCAAAATTTACGTAAGTAGAATCTAATCTAAAATTTTAGTGATACTGAATATTATACCTTTAAAGATAATTTACACCGACACCCAATACGGGTAAAAGAGGATAAGATTAAGAAAGAAAGAAAGATAATTTAATTTTTTGAGACTCCAGAAAAGGTGTGATATAATATATACATAAATGTATTTATTAAAATTGTTATGTTAAATAATCATAATAATTGGAAAGGTAACACAGGCGCCATCTATTGCCTAATTTCAAGTGGCATTGTCAAAAATTTGGGTCTACAAGGTAGAAGATCATGAATCGTTGTTTCATCCATTAAAGAAAGGCGAACTTATCGCTTAGCTAAAAAAAAAGGATGAAATAAGAGAATATAAAAAAATAGGATTCTCATTGAATGCCATAAATTAAATTGTGATATTTTGAAACGTGCCTGCATTCAAGGAGTATTGCATATAGAGGAGTTATGTTTAGAAGTAGGTGGTGGGAATTTTGAACACTTAATTAAATTCATTTAATAGAAAGTTCAATCACCATTCATCTAGCATATCTATAACTGGTGATGGCTATTTCTATCTTTCGGATTGAAATGGCTATCCGCTAGATAAATGGGGGTTGTACATTTTATTAAATGTTAAATAATAATCATAGTAGTTAAAGGCTTAATTTGTGTGTTGAAGTTAAATAATAGGAACATTAAAATAATCTGAAAAAAAAAATTCAAATTTATTCAACTCAAATACGTTTACATTTAATCACAATTTTTTTAAATCACATTTTTCTTTTGGTTTCTTATTGTTGTGTCCAATGGTCAATATTTTAGGTACAAGTTCTTTTAAATCTATTAGAATTTACTTATAAAAAGAGTGACTATCTTAATTAAAATTAATTTTACAATATAAATCTCAAAAATCTAAAAAATAATCGTGGTCGTATGTCGTATTATACTGGCTGCATGTTCTTGATTTGAAACATCTGATATGAGCGCTACTAGGATTGAGCCTCTAAAATATAAAGAATATGATTCAACATTTGCTCTCACATATTTTATGAAGAAAATCATACCTTCTTTGGCTTGAAGTATACCAGAAGAAAATCACACCTTCTGTTTTTTCTCTAATTGGTTCTGATTAAAATATTAATTCAATTAAATGAAAGTTTTAACTGAATTAATTATTCAGGAGGTTTATTACACGAATTGTCCAACGAGGGCGCCAGGTGCCAATTCGAGGTGTTTTTGGAAGATTTGATCCTCCCGTTAATGGTCAACTCGGCCGAAAGGGGGGACAGAGAATGCCACATTGTCGTCCTATTGGACGACGATACTGTCGATTGGGATGAGGAATACCCTCCTCAAATGGGGGAAGAGTATTCGCAAATTGTCAACAGCACTGCGATGTACAGATTCTTCAAGTATATAGAGAACAGGGATGTTGCTAAACAAGTGCTCAAGGACAGGGGTTTGAAGAAAATCAGGCTTGGAATCGAAGGTGAGTGCAATTAGTATCGTCAATGTGTTTTAGTAATTAAGGTTATAAAAAATAAAAAAAAACTTAGTCACATGATTTTGATAATTTAAAAAAAGACTCAGATTTGCAAAGCCAATGCAAGGTTTTTCAATTATATTCATTAATTTATTCAGTGGAATATCTCAAGAAATATGCATTGCACAAAAAAAATATTCCAGATAAAAGTATAATGGTTTTGAGAAGGCCATTTGGTCAACTGAAAATTATTTATACTTTGAAGTTTTAAATGAGAACCCAGCTTTTTTTTATTACAAATTCGGAATCTCAAACAAAAGTCTAAGTAGATGGCGGTGTAATTTTAAAAATAATTAAAATAAAAAAATAATTTTACCATATGGTGTCGGGTTCTAATAACTAATTATTTTTAAATGTAGGCTATCCAACTTACAAAGAAAAAGTCCGTAAACGCCCGGGAGGCCGTGCCGAAGTAATCTACAATTACGTCCAACGCCCCTTCATCCACATGTCCTGGGAAAAAGAAGAGGCCAAAAGCCGACACGTCGATTTCCAATGCGTCAAATCGAAGAGCGTGACTAATTTAGCCGAGGCGACTGCCGATCCGGCTCTTGAATTAGACGCCAGAGGTAATCCGATCAACCAGATCGTTGAACCGCCCCCTCTCATGCCCCACGATGCGCCCTTGCTAGGGGACAACGAGGAAGGTGCTGTGGGCGGTCCCCCAGACCCAGAGGTAGGTGTCGGCCCTCCAGACGACTCTCAATCCAACCCATAAAAATCACACACACACACTGAAAAATCTCCGTCAAGGAAACAAAACAAGCAAATTTCATTTAATAAATGTTGCAGCTTCTCCGATTTTATTTAATTAATGAAAAATATTCCGTAAAAAAGCTTTCTGCACAAAATTACTGTCAATACCAGATATATATATATACAATGTCAAGGAAAAAAAAACTTTTACAAATGCCTTATATATGAGTATTGTGAACCGTCGAACCTGCCATTTTTTGTGAGGATATGTGTTTTGTATGTACGTACATTCCCGGAAAGGTAATCTCTCCTTCGTATATAAATTTAATATAATGAAATATAAACGTGAGCACTTTTACGACAAGTGTTGGACTTTTGAGACTGAATTCATTTCTATTTTTTCTTTAGCCCTTATGTGTTTTTTGCTCAGAATTGTGTTTGAAAAAAAAAAGTTTAATTAACGTTCGTTTAGGAAAGGAAAACAAAAAGAGAGTCTGATTCTTTAAATTTATAACGTTTTTTCATATTTTTTATTATGTAATTAAGTAGGTTAGTGTTTTATACCCATCAATATATTTATTATTAAATGATTATTGTAAATTAATGCTGTTTTATTTTATAAAACCAAATCATTAACAGTAATAATTAAAAAAAGTGAAAAAAAGTGTTTGTGACTATTTCTGTCTCTTTCTTTCTATATGTTCTTTTTTCATTAATAAAAATGGAAAAAGAATTTTTGTAATTCAATATACAGTGCGGATATTTTCCCGTCATATCAATTGATATTTGTTTTAATACGGCAAAATATTATATATGTTTGTCTGTGGTTTTAATAATTACTTTGGAAATAAAAAAAGAAGGAAGTAAATTATTGGTAAAATAATCACGGGAAAAAAAAACATGTTTTTCACCACATAGTAAGTTTTTATTCAGTGATTATCGAGACTATTTCATACGGGAAATGTTAAGTTTAACATGTACGTTTTTAATTAAATGCACATTCTTTGAATATATATCTAATAAATGAGCTGCTTAGACTGTATGTACTCATTAAATTTAACATTTCCCTTACAGAATAACCCCGTATATTATAAATTCACCTCACATTGAGAAGTAGTGAAGAACATATAACGATATTCGGGGTTATTCCCTATCGAAAATGATACGTTTAACATGTACGTCATTAATTAAATTCACATTCTATGAATAAATTTCCATTACAAAAGTTGCTTAGACTGTGATAATAACATTAACGTACACTTTAAATTTAACATTTCGCTTACAGAATAGCGATTATATAAGACTAAATAAATATTATAAATTACTACATACAGTTGCAACCATCATGATGATTAATTCCTATTGAATATTTGCATACTCATTATGAAATAAATGAATATACAAATGATTCATTTTGAAATTTTGTAATCAAAATCAAATTGCATTTTTGCAATAATTTAATAATTCTTGCTTAAATTTAAAAATTTATATAAAAGTTATTATTTGAGTGCCATCTATGTTTGCAACGGCGTATTATAAAATACGTAGATAAATATTGTGTGTAGAGTAGACATTTCCTTTGAAATTTTAATTTAAAAAGCGTAATAAGGACCGATTCACAATCGCCCGGAAGCGAGAACGAAACAGAAATGATAAATAATTAAAGATAAACTTTAATAATTAAAGATAAATAATGGGAACCGATACACGGTTCACAATCGTTCATGATGGGATCTTACGGCATTTCTGTATACTATCCCATCCATTTCCGGGCTATTGTGAATCAGCCTAATCAATTTAATTTATAAAAATATAACACACATAAATATTTAATGAGTGATTATAAATGTTTCGTTTAAATTAAATTTCCCGCCCGCAAGCAACGCTATACAGTTTTAATGTATGCAACAATTTACAAACAATTGCTCATCAGCGTGAAGTTATCTGCGAAGCAATCAATCAATTCCGATCTGGGTGCGAAGCGCCCTTTTGTCACGTTTTCCACGATTCTTTTAAGTTCAATCCGAAGAAAATCATTCCTAAACTCATTGAATATTTGCAATATAACTAATTAGAGAAGATTTGTATAGTTACCGCTGAGGTAAGTTCAGTGAATACGATAAATATTGGGTGTAAAACATTTCGAGGAAACGACGCCATCATTCCGACCTGTAATGACGAAATCGATAATCCACACACACAAAAAACAACCGTTTTCAACTCTCGCAATAATTGATAAATGTGAAAATCGAATCTGTTTAAATTTAAGTAGGTGGATTTTTTACGTAAATGTGAGATTGTGGGGTTTAGAGGTAGCGTAAAATTGGAACAAGATGTCGGTCGCTTTTCTCGTTTAACGTGGAACAGGAAGGTTTGAAAACACAGCATTTCTGCCCAGAAGAAGTAGATCCGAGGTTTGTAGGGTGTGCAACTGCGGACGGGAATCTCCACTTGTGGGTGTTGTCCAAGTTGTTTTTATTAATTCGGGTGAGGATTCAGGTGGTCTCGACGCAATGGAACGCAGCTGCATCGTTGCTTTCTAAGGTCACTATGCATATAATTTTATTCATAAACGTTACAAAAAAAAAACAAAGAAAATTCTATACATAATTAATTAGCTTTAATCCAAATTAAATCCATTAATAATTAAATCTGCTGAAAGCTATATCATTGTTTTCTACGGTCACTATGCATATAATTTTATTCATGAACATTACAAAAAAAAATTAAGAAAATTCTATACATAATCAATTAGCTTTAATCCAAATTAAATCCATTGACAAATCTGCTGAAAGCTGTATCATTGTTTTCTAAGGTTAATTAGTTGTAATTCAGATTAAGATTCATTAATAATTAACTAAAATCTGCTACGGAATTCCGAATGATTTGGTATTGCAACTGTGACTCTAAGTTTTCTCTCTCGGTGATTCAGTATCGCTCCAACTTCAATTTTAGTTACAATAAACTGGAGTGACTCATTCAGAATCCAGTCCTTGTCATAAAATGGGGCATAAATAAATTAATAAAAAATCTTAAATTTTAACATACCTACCCAAGTAATAATAAAATAATTTTATTATTAAAATTTTAAGGAGTCTAATGTCTGATTTATATTATTACTATCAGAATTCTGAATTTGGTAATGTAATGTAGTATATTTATTATTATTTTTTTTCTTATATAACATCGTTCCTCTCTACTTCTCAGTGTGAGGTGATTATATTTATACAATCATTTTTACGTATAATAGACAA
Source organism: Philonthus spinipes (assembly GCA_963082785.1). Lineage (NCBI taxonomy): Eukaryota > Metazoa > Arthropoda > Insecta > Coleoptera > Staphylinidae > Philonthus > Philonthus spinipes. The sequence goes on from OY720306.1 coordinate 5,027,862, forward strand.
TTGAATTTTTGTTGGATTGTTGATTCAATCATGGTTATGCGGTTTAATTACATGGTACAATTGTATTCTTTCCAGATCAAGTATGCATTGAAGCAATTGATGCAGCAATCTATGTTAAATTAACTTAATCTAACTCTGATTGGTTATAATACAGTCATAATAAATTATAAATACATAATCATATTTATTAAGATTTTTTCAGTTATATTAAATTTACAAAACATTACATGTTTATTTACAAGATGGCTATTGAGTAGCGGTCTTTCAGCTGAATAAGTTATATAAAGTAATATTTTCAACAGTGAGAAATTATTTTAAAAACAACGTAATTTTGAAAACTTAATTATTATGAGTAAAAATCCATTTTTTAAATAAAAACGTATTAACCCTGCTTTTCTCCTCGCTCAGACTATACACTTGTAATCAATTCAAATCAATTTCAGGACGTATAATTTGAGGAGTGCAACAGCATTAAGTAATTATGTATCCAAAACAGTTTATAATTAAAACTCGCTTTGATAACAAAAGTTGTTTTCAACAATGAATAATTGTTAACTATACCGATAAATTTTCTGGTAGAACAACTTATCGCTATAGTTTTGTTTATAATCAAAAATAATTGGAAATTGTCGTTTTTATAGCAAACTGCAATTTTGAATTTGAAAAGGAAGGAAAAACCTTCAATTTCCCAACTTTATAATTATTTGCCTTGTCTACTATCCGGTGTAAGGCTTCCCAACTTTATACATGAATAGTATATTTTTCCTTAAATTCCTTCCACATTTTTAAAGAATGAACTCTATAGTAAGTAGCCTCTTCTTAATGAATGGTCCACTCAAAAAAATATATATTGGTTATATATAATAATAAACCAAAGAAATTAATTTTCATAACAAAAAAATTTAAATTGGCATTTAAAAAATTTTATAGGGGAAATATTTCAGCGAGTGGTTTTCGAAATAACTATAACTATTATACTAATTTAATTTTAATAATATGGTATTAATCCTCTTTACTCTTAATTTCTATTAATACAACTTATAAACATCTTATATAATTAATTCCTATAATACCCTCTCGGGTGTTGGAATCTATCACTTATAAATAAAACATCAACACGCTAAAAAATAAAGATGGAATGGTTCTTGAGTAATTACACTGTTTTTAAATGTGCAGCATCATGATTCCAGTTTTGTTTTAAAATTTTGTAATATTTCACATTTTCAAATTCATAATTTTTCATTATCATATATTCATAATTTTATTATACCCATCACACTTTCAAGCATCCATTTTAAATTAACTGATGTTTCTAGATATGTACCCTTTATTTGGAATAATTATTTACATTATTCACAAGCAAATTTAATAAGAAAATAAGATATTTACAACAGATGTTTCCAAAATACAAATTCTTAACATTGAATCTGAAGCATGATCGGTTGTGGGAAATAATTGTTTTCTCCATGATTGAATATTTCTGCATCAATTTGTTATGATTAAATGTGCGAGGACAATTATGTGTTTAAGATTATAATTATAACTCGTACAGTTATATGAAAAAAAAAAAAACTTCAAATTTGTAATAATTTTTTATAACATCACAATCGGTAATCCTCAATAGAAGTACATATCTAGTAGCGGCCTCGTTCATTTCAGTCATGAATTTTCTATGCAAATCATCTGTCCAGTGCAGGTTTGGGTCATAAACCCCCAATTATCATGTACTGTAAATTGAAGTAATTTTTTTCTTATTGCGCTGTGCGAGCTATACCAATAATTTGATTAGATTATTTTGAAGCAGAATTATGATTAAATATTCGGGACAATTATGTATTTAAAATTACAGCCATTTTGTGAATGTGTGTTTTGTGTTCTGTGAAAACTCACTGGGGCTTTTATTGATTTTAAATATAAATTTCTTGGTTGTGATTAAACATGCGGGACAATTATGTATTTAAAATTGCAGTCATTATGTGAATGTGTGTTTTAAGTTCTGTGAAAACTCACCAGGATTTGATTTTAAGTATAAATTTAAAAAAAATAAAATTTTGTTGGTTTCAACAATCAAAATAAATATTAAAAAATCAAACTGCAATAACGTCTACTTTAAAAACGTGTAAAATTTCCATTGAAGATTTCATGTCGGAGGGGATTGAATGTTTGCGGATTAACAACACATTTCTCTGAAGAATACATCTGTTGTGGAGGAGAAGGCTAGAAGAAAATGTTTTTCCTCGAAGAAGTCTGCTCAGTGTCTTTTGCAAATGTGCATTAAAATTGTGCATTATGCTTTAATTACTGCGTGCGGTTGATGGGCAAGCTGCTTACGGAAGGTCTCCTCTCTAGGCTACAGAGTACTCTGCTAGATTGTGTCAGTTTCAATCACTTCGCTTTTGCTCGATTTTCTAGGATTGAAGTCGAATTAAGGTAAAACTCTTATTCAAATTTAAGTGTCATTTATATTTGAACGATAGTCTGAAGATTTTGTTATTCTAAAAAACAACAAAATTATTTATCTAAATCTAAAAAATTAATCATAAAAAAATATAATTTTAAGTAAAATATATAATAATCTTTATTAACAGATATTTACAGAAAAATAGACGAAATAAATAATATTAACTAACCATCTTTATTCAAATGCGTATATGTATGTACAATAATATTCAAAAATTAGAATTATATTCTGTAGATGAATCGGCTATCGACCGGAGGTCTTTCGGCCTAAATAATATTATTAATTACAAAACCAAATATATAATTTATATATATTATCAGTATCCCCTTTTACCATATGGTGTTGGGTTAGGAAAATAATTTATTAATTAATTATTTACAAATTTTTGTTATTTAATTTAATTTATATCTGCTAATTGGCTATCGACCAGTGATCTTTCTGCCTTTTAAATAATAAAAATAAATAATACTAGATATTTTATAATCATATAGACTGAAATTCATGAATTTTTATTTAATTCCACAAATTTGTAAAGATGTTTGTGTATGGGACAATCAAATTAAATTTGAGGCTCACATAAAAAATATTCCCTGTTTACATACAACTATATGTATGGCTGCGTTCAATTGTAAATAAGCAGAAAATAACAGTGCATGAGAACTTTCGTTATTTTCCCGATTTTTAACATTTTTATTTGAAACAGTTTAAAATGCATTATTTAATATATTTCAAATATTAATCAACACACGATATTCGGAGCTATTCTGTATGGGAAATGTTAAATTTATAGTGTACAATTTTTTAATAAAATCTTATGTATTTTTATCCCTATAATCCGATTCTTGAATAAAAAACGACGGTTCAAATTTGAAATATCAAAGTTGTCCCCACCCACTGAGGATAACAGGGGGTTAGGGGAGGAGAGGGGACAACAGGGAGTTGAATTTATAACAGGATGATGTCCATTAATATTTGGCCTCATGATGTTCTTTCATACGATGCGTATTTTTTAAGTTATTTTGATTTGTCAGGTTAAATGGACACCCTGGCATATCTATTACAAAAGTTGCTGAGTCGGTGATGATAAAAAATAACGTACATATTAAACTTTCTTTCTTTCTTAATCTTATCCTCTTTTCTTTGACAGAATAGCCCCGATTATTGTAATAAATAAATTAGTAATGCTGTTTTATTATAATTTCATAGATGATAAGAGAAATTTTAATCAGAGCTTCATTTTCATTATTAACCATCTTTAACATAATTTTTAGCATTCGAACAACTTATTAGGTAAAGAACTTATTGTAAACGGGAGATGTTTCCATCACGATGGTTCATAGGGGAATGAATTCTCTCGCATAGACTCTGAGTAGATTTCTCCACTCCAATATACTGGCCTGTATATTTAGTAGGCTCTAGTCTTTAGCATCCACAATTCCACATAAACTGTCACATTGGGGACGTTTTTCCATTCCTTGTAATACAGACAGGAATTTACTGGCCTAAAATTCATTTGAAATAGCTTATTAGTGGATACAAATAAGAAGTTATATTAAAATAAATCTTTTTTAGAGGACACTTTTACTTTGTATAAAAAAATATTTTTTTAATAAATGAAATACTTTTTACTTTGTTTATATAACTTCAATTGTTTTTGTTAATTATAGTCATATTTTTATTTTGTCTTATATATATAACTATAATCACCTCAGTCTGAGTAGTATAGAGGCACTTATAAGCCTCTCTACTTCTCAGAGTGAGGTGATTATAGTTATAAATTTAATTTATAACAACAAGCCCAAGTTCTTGAAACCAGTTTAGACTAAACAGCCGAAGTTATTCAAAATAAAAAGTGTTTTATTTATTGAAATTGATTTACAATTTATAACAAAGTTAGAAGCCTTAAATTAAAAACTTCTTTGTTTAAGTTCTACTTTGTTTTACAATGGAATTCAGAATACTTCGTATAACTGAAATTTTTGTTAGTAACTATAGTTTCGACGATATTAACAAGTCATTATCGAACTGACAGTCGAAACTATAGTCATTAATATAATATTCAGTTATACAAACAAATAATCTTTTGTCAGCTGGTTGTGTAGACTGTTCAATTATTTAAAAGGACAAGAATTGTTTTGGGGAAGCATTGTTTTGGGGAAGAGTGATCAAGGTATTAGTTTTTGAAATTCACCTGTCGTGGAGTTGGGGTTCGAACCCCACCAGTTTAAGAGATATTTCTAAGGAAATATACTTATTTCAGGTTTATGGATGTAGTGTTTGTCCTTATCTCAGATAATTATTTTATTTAGTCTTATATAACATCTATATATTTTCCTCTCTACTTCTCAGTGTGAGGTGAATCTCAGATAAATGACTTAAAATTTCATTAATGGCCGAATGAAAGCCAAAAATGTCCTCATTTCATCAATTACTTAACCTTAATATCTCTTCAGTCATCTTCCATAAAAAAATGTTTTTATTTAAATAATTATACAAAGTCAAAGTGTTTAATAATAATGCATTATTATAATAATAACTTATTTAAAAAGTGAAACAAACCAAGTGTTTTAATTTCAATTAAATCATCCTGAATTAATTCAAAAATGTTTCACCATGGGTTAAGTGAGAAATTAATTAAACATATAATGCATTGTGATGTATAACAAAGTATAATCCTTAACAATCAACAACTTTTTCAGAGATATCTGCAAGTACACAGGGATGTTCGAGTCAGCTGACTATTTTAAAAAGAGAAAATTGATACAATCTTGAATAATTCAATTAAAGTAGAACGGAATACATGAAATGTTAAATTCAATGCACATTTTTTTTCTTTGTTTGGTTGTGGGAGAGTATCACATTATTTTTTATTGTTACAATCTATGCAAGTTTTCTAATTAATATGTATTCTTAGATTGTGAGGTTAACCTCGATACCCATTACAGGTAAAAGAGGATAAGATTAAGAATGAAAGAAAGATTGTGAGGTTAAACTATAATGTTTACGTTAAATTCAACATTTTTTTATACAGAATAGGCCTAAATAAGAATACACACTTTTCAACATTGTTTTGTATAACAGACATTTTGATTTTCAAATTCTAAATTTATTCAATTCAAAATAGATTTACATATAATCACGTTTATTATTATTTTTGGCATTTTATTTGTTAAATTGTTGTGTCTTAATAGTAATAATAATCTTTATTAACAAATATATACAACAAAATAAAGATTACTTGTTAAATTGTTGTGTCTTAATAATAACACAAGATGAGTCTCAAACATAATGATTTTTGCAGAGAATGCCTAGATGAAGAGGAAAAAATAGTACTCCATTATCTAGGACAATGTCCTGCCCTCGAGGGGAAAAGACTCAAGTACCTCGATCTGCACTATGCAAATGAGCTGGCAGATCTTTCACCTATAGGGGTGAACGATCTGAACAGGTTCATCAGGTGCTCAAATTGGGTTGTTTAGGAGGAAAAATCTTCTACTTGTGGTAACACAATGGGCCTAAGTGGGCCTAAGTGAGCAGTCCTAGGACTGCTGCAACTCGAACCTAACCTAACCTAATAATAACAATAATTTTTATTAACAGATATATGTACCGAAAAATACACAAAATAAAGTTTACCGCTACTCTAGCATGGTATATACATGGTTCAATTCCAGGCCCTTGTGAGATTGGTCATAGTATGAATGGTCTGATTGTCGCCCATTTAGACATTACAAATATTTGTAATGGTGATATGGTTAAAATATGACCAATACCCATGTGTGAGAGGAAAAAAAGAGAGTTTTTTGTATAACACACTTCTTCGACTCTTAAACAATATTTAATTTTTTTTTTTCATTTAAACTTTGTTTTTTTTTATAACAGGTTTCCTTGACTTATGCAATCAATGTATGAAAGTGTTTCCTTATTGAAATTAAAGCGATGTAAATTGAAGTAGAAGCAATCATCAACAACTTATTTAACCCTTAATAATCTTTTTCGAGATTTTTTAGGTATTTCGGACTGTTTTCTCCACTCTGTATATGTAGATACTTAGTCACTTACTTAGTCATTATATCATTATATCACAGTAGCTAAAGAGAAAATAATTTATTAATTAATTATTTTCAAGTCCTTTTTATTTAATTTATTTAATTAACTGTGACCAAGTGAATACATCCTTTTTTAGTTTTAGATACTTGAATTTTTTTGCCAACTAATGTAAATATTATTTAATAGTAATATACAGATTGTTCTAAATTAAGTGTGCACCATGTTAACTTTGTTATTAGTTGAGCTAGGAGTCAGTTAAATAAGCCAAATAGTAGTAAATTTTCCAGGGATTACAACAGCTAAATCAGAAAAAGAAAACAACATGACATTTTAAAGATACTAAAAAAACAAACCCTATATATTTTATCGCCATTTGTTAGAAAATGGTATTTTTAACAACAACATGTACATTATTTTTTATCATCACAGTCTAAGCAGCTCTTCTAATAGATATTATATATAGATATAATGTGAATTTTGTCGGCCTTGGTGGCGCGCAGGTTAAGCGTCAGGGGTCCTTGGTTCGATTCCCGGATTGGACTGGTTGTTGTATGAATGGTGTGATTGTCCCCCAAATTCGAAATTATAGATATACAAAGGTTACTGGGTTATATGGTTAAAAGATAAACCGATACCCATGTGTGAGTGGTGCAAAAAAAAAGTGAATTTTTTGTGTTATATTTAACATTTTCCCTACAGAATAGCCAGCAGGTTTCACAAAACTTACGTCTTATGTATTATTTATACATAAAACTATATATTTCTTCAATATCTTTATTTAGACTATAGAGATAATACAAAACAATATAACAAATAATTATAGGCAGGCTAACACCTACATGTAGTGTTAATCTGCCTGGGCTATCGACCAGAGGTCTTTCTGCTCAACGTAAAAATATTTACATATGATTTCAAAAATAATAAATTATTACACAGGGTATTTTATTAATAAGAGCTGGGGGGGGGGGGTGTTTACATGGGAAAATCTTAAACTTGGCTCTTTAGTAAACTTAATTTGATTTATAGTGAAATGCAATTTTTAATTAATGCATTTTAAATAATGCAGATGTTACATTGTTATTACTTTTATTATACAATATGTTCGAGAACGTTTATCCTCTAGAGTACTTTGAATTTTTTTAATTAAAAAGAAAATATATTTGAGAAAAATTTTCTAGCAGATGGTATTTCTATAGAAATAATTTATTATAAGTAAATGTAAATATATGACAGGCAGTTACCATCCGTTAATACATTTACTTGTAAACAACTCCTATAATTAAAAAAAAGTTTTGATAAATAATTTGACAAAGTTTTCTAAAAATACATATTTTAATCCGCAATCAAAATTTATTTTGGAGTTAAAAAGGTTTCGATTATGATAATTTTTATGATAATTATAATTTAATTGTTTAATAGATTTTGGTTGCTGATTAAAATATGTATTTTTAGAAAACTTTGCCCAATTGTTTATCAACGACAAAATTATATATATATATTATCATTTAACCCTTAAATCCTTTCAAGTGTCGGGTATCAACGACAAAATTACTCTTTTAATTAAAGTCACACATATTTTTTTTTAAGTCTACAGCGCACAATTATTACCTATAATATTAATGTATTAATTGAAAAAAAAAAAACTGTGTTCTTCTTTTTCTTCTGTGTAAAATCTTTGAGGTCCTATTGACTATCAACAAATAGTGTTGGGCAAAATTGAGTAATATTAGTAATCGAGAAATCTAAATCAGCAATTTTAAGTAAATAAAGTCAATAAGTAACAATAAATTGTTTTTCAATAAATAGAGAACAATTACTTACAGTTATAGAATATGTTGTATTAATAAAATTTTGATATAATTTATTTTGTAGTAATAATAATAATATTTTTTATTACGGAATCACCTTTTTACAAAAATAATACAAACAATATATATATATATCAATGTATATGCAAATAATTAAACCACAATTAAGAAATGATCGAAAAGATCGATTTTGCACATCTCTATAAACAAACTTGAATTACATACATTTTTTTTTTAATCAATGGCATAAAATTATTATTACCTATACATAATATTAATATATCAATTGAAAAAAAAAAACTGTGACTACTTGGGTATCGAAATGCTGTGAACGAATGACCGACCGTGAAAGCGAAGAGAGTGCAGCGCGTACAAAGCAACGTTTCTGAATTCTAGGTAGCGAAACATGAGCGTCATAATTCGCCTGCAGAATCTCCCGTGGTCGGCGAACGCGTCGGATATTAGGCAATACTTCCACGGGCTTAGCATTCCAGAAGGAGGCGTCCACATTGTCGGCGGCGAACTCGGCGATGCGTTTATTGCTTTCAGGTAGAGAACTTAATGAATTCATATTTCGTTGGCTCAGTTCGACTGTACAACTATTTATTTATTTGAAAAAAATTATAATTTCGATGAAATTTAAAACGTGGGGCGTTAAAAAAATGATTATAAAAAGGTTGTATTAATCTCAAATGATGATCGGGGAGGTCTTTCCCGATGTTGATGCATCTTTATTTGTGATAATTTCATTCAGTGGGGTTTAATTAATGGAAAATTATAAAGAATATTACTCGAATTTAATATTACAAGTTATTGTATTTTGGAGACATTTACTCTCGCGAATGATAAAAAAAATATTATAAATAAAATATATTATGTCTCAATAATTTAAAAGTTAACTTTAACCTAACAACTTAGGTATTAAAAATTAGCATTTTATTTTCATATTATTCCCGCTCCCTCTTCTTTTCTAAAATTAACATTTTATCCATATAGCACCGATGAAGATGCCAGACAGGCGTTCAATAGGAACAACGGTAAAATCAAGGAGATTCAAATAAAGCTCCTCCTGAGCTCGCGCACGGAAATGCAAAAAGTAATCGAAACCGCCAGGAATCAAACAATGGCCGCTTTCATGACTAGCCCGCAGCCGATAATGCCCGCCATCGTCCCTTCCGTTCCGGAAATAAAGAAAGAGGAAAAGGACGACCGGCGCTCGAGGAGGAGGTCTAGGTCCAGATCGAAGTCGCGCGACCGAAGAGACCGATCTTACGATCGCAAACGGCGCAGGGATAGGACTAGGTCGAAATCCAGGGAACGGGAGAGGAACAGCAGGGATCGGAACAGTAGGGACCGCAGGCGTAGGGATAGGAGTAGGAGTAGGGATAGGACTAGGTCGAGGGATAGGGATCGTAAGGGCGGGAGGAGGAGTGGCGGCAATGCGTTTCAGAACAACCAAAAAGAGTTGCCGAGGGTGATTTGGGAACCGCCACTACAGAATGTCGTGAATAGCCCTCCGAATAACACAGCTAGTTTGCTGGCGAATTTCATGGCGAATAACATCCTTCCTAATATAATTCAGCAGCAGCAGCAACAACAGCAGCAGCAGGAAAAAATGGCTGAAAACAACCACTCCAGGGGGAATCAAAACAGTAGGTGGGAACACAACAATGCATTCCCAAACAACGCAAACGATACGAACAACTTTAAGGATAATCCCAGAAAATCCGATTCGAAACGCCGAGAAGAAAGCTTCCCCAATTGCTGCGTGAAAATCGAGCCGCTTTTCGGGCCCTTCGGTGAGATACGCCGCTTATTTAACGGCTTATATATACAAAACAACGGGATTAAAATACTTAACGATGATAAAGGAAATCGCACAGGGACTGTTTACATAAAATTCGCTTACCCGGAAGGTAAAAACGAGGCTTTGAGCAGAAACGGCGAGATGGTGAAGAATAGTCGTATTTCCATCACACATATAGATGACGAAGTCTTCGAAAATTCAAGGGACCGATACGGGCCGGATAATAATAGCAAACACGAAGAACGGTTGAAGAATTTTGGGAAAAAAGCCTGTACTTGTTTGGTGATGGAGAATGTTCCTAATTTCACCAATGAAGAGGATGTTAAGAATATGTTTAAGAATTATAATTTAGTTGACGTGGTTTTCGATCACAACACACAAGGAGGAAATATTGCGTATGTGAAGTTGAGCAATAGTTTAGAGGCCACGAAGGCTTACAAAGATAAAGCCGCGCATGTTTTAGATGGAAGGACTATGAAAATCGATTTTTGCGATGATGAGACTTTCGAGAAAATAAGAGACGGTTCTGAAAGCGATAAAGAACCCGATGTTTCTAATACGATTTTAATATCGGGATTACCCATGAAGTGTAGTGATCGTGATATAATCGACTTTTTCTCGGATATCGGGGTGATGCCTACGAAAGTCAATTTGATTAACGGTGAAATGGGTTTTACTGGTGAAGCAATCTGCGAGTTTTTCACGACAGATGCAGCTGGCTTGAGTTTGCAGAAAAACGGAATGCCTTTCGGTCTTTCAACTATATCAATAAAATTACAACAACCGACTAATCCCAGCCCTGGTAACTTCAACCCGCCCCCACCTTTCCCCAACCATCCAATGAATTTCAACCCGAATTTCCCAAACCACATGCTCCCCAATCAGCGAATGCCCTTCCCGCCTAATCAATTCAACAACATGTTCATGAACCCGAACCGTCCGCCTTTCTTCCCGAGGAATTTCATGGGCCCGCGCGGGCCTCCTCCGCGGTTCCCCATGGGACCGGGAAATCACATGGGACCCAGGGGAGGACCTAGAGGCAGGTTCAACCCCCCATCGCAACCCCCGCCGCAAATGGAGGAAGAAGAGGAGGAAATTGCCCCCGCCGGTTGCGTCCTTCTGATGGAAAACGTCCCTTACAAAGCCGGCCTCGATGAACTCATGCAATTTTTAGACGGCTACGACGTGCCATCTGAGAATATTTTAAGAAAGTACAATCCTAACGGTTTACCTTCCGGGGAGACGAAAGTTATTTTTAATTCGCCGAATGAGGTTTATCAGGTGATTGAGGATAAGAAAGGTTGTAAAATACGGGACAGGACGATTTATCTTTCGCAAATTTAATAATTTAATTTGGTTTTCGTTCATGTTTGACAGCATGTGATAATAAACAGTCTTTGGCGGTATTTGAAAAAAAAAAATAGTCTTCTAAGTTAGGGAAAATATATATTTTTTTTTGATTTAGCGATATTTGAAAAAAATAATAGTTTTCTAAGTTAGCGAAAATATATTCTTTTTGATTTAGCGATATTTGAAAAAAAAAACGTCTAACTCAGTAACTTAACCAGCAGCTCAATCATTTTTGGATTTAGAGATATTTGAAAAAGAGACTTGTAACTGAGTAGCTTCTCCAGCTTAAATAATTTTTGAAAGTGGGAGGGTAGGATACTGAAACTCACCAACGAAAAACATAACCCGCTCCCCTTTTAGCATTTAATTGAAGTCACTGAGGGTGCAGGTAACTGCCTAAATTTATGTTCATGAGAACTCTGATGGTGGGCTCACGGAGGTGGTTCTTAAGAAATTTAACAGGTCAGAAATAACCTGTTTATTTACACCTTTTATGCAGTAAAAAATGGTTGATACGAATCGTGTAAGAATCGAGGAGCAAGTGCCGATGCACGTGGTACACCCCTATCAATGGACGCGAAGGTGGCGTGTGCGCTTTGATAGTTCAATTTTTTAAATTTTGCATATTACCCCCCATGAAAATGTAATGGTTCATGAAGATCAGGAAGGGGGAAGGAGGATATTGTTGTTGAGGATTTTTGCTATTATAAAATCATAAACTTTTATTGCAAATTATAACAGGAATGTATCCTGTGGGTTTTGTGGGAAATGAGCGCTCTGCGCAGGTACACAGGCCTTGTTAGGCCACTAATGCTATCTCCCTGTAGTCCCTGTGGTGTGTTTCAGCACAGCAGCCTACCTTGTCAAGATAGGCTAGCAGTGCCGAGGCAGGTAGATCCATGATATGTTCACATATGACGTTGCATTAACATTAAAAATAACATTATACGTTAATATAACATTGATGTAACGTTTTCTTTACGTCCAATTTGCTCGTCCAGTTTGCTGCATAATTCTGGATATATATTGAAATGAATAAATTTGGGATTTGGGTTGATTGATTCTACGTAAATTTTACTCAGAGAGGCAAGTTTGCTGCATAATGCTAGATCCATATTGGAATGAATAAATGTTTGATTTGAGTTTGAGTTGCTTTAAACCAGACGGGCAAGTTTTCTGCATAATTCTGCATCCATATTAGAATGAATGCATTTTTTATTTGTGTTAAAGTGTCTTACTTCAACTTATTGAACCATTCGTGCTGTTCATATAGAATCTTTCCATTCTTAAGACTCACAATCTGTGCACATAATTACAATTCTGAGTCACTTTAAAAGGCATACATAATCCAAAGTAAAATCCATTAAGACTAACAATCGAAGGTTTGTTAAAAAAAAAACTGTTTCATTGAGGATTCTGCTCTAATAAAACCCAACATTTACGGCAAATTAGAAGTCTTCTTTTCAAACATCGATATTTAAACAATTTGACGTTGGTTGTTATATAATTGAAAATTCGTCGCCCAATAAAAATAATTCAAGGGCAGTCGATAAAATATTATAAATTTAACTTTTGAATGAAAATATTTTTTTTAGTTTCACGTTAATTTTAGTTGCATTGTTCGATTTAAAAGGCACGACTGAAATTGTATAAAAATGTCAATTATACAGAACCTTAGATATTAAACGAGTTCAAAATCGTTTTAAAAAATTTTTTTTTCTTATATAAGTCTTGTAAAAGATATAACAAAACCCCGTCATATATGGTTTGTTCTTCGCTAAGTTGAACTGAGTGGAAATTTATGACAACATTCGTAAGATTTACAATAGATTTGTTCTGTACTAAATTAAATTTCGTGCAAGTTTGTGACGTCCGTCATGGCATCACACGTAAGATTTACAATAGATCTGTATTAAGTTACACTTGCAAGTCCAAGTTTGTAAAGTCCGTCATAAGATTTCGTGTAGGTATATTCGGCACTAAATTAAATTCACTGCAAGTTTGTGGCTTAACTCGTAAGATTTACACTAATCGATGGTTGAGGCTTTTACTTCATGAAACTCCATAATAATTGAGACAAAGGAAATAATTTATTAATTAATATTAATAGAAGAATTGGTTTATTTTAACATCTTTAAATTATGTAAGGCATAGCTGTACTGACGAGGCATAGATCCTGAAACACATGTCTGCGGATGGCCTTATATTAAGTAACGCTCCTTTTGTTGTTTTTACATTAAATTTTTCTCGGATCAAAATTTGTTGCATTATGCAATATTTTATTGATATGCAACAGCAGGTGTACATTATGTAATTCAATGTTCGGCGTGGGTATTTGCCCGGGAAGTAGTTGTTTTAATGTACATTTGTTTAACATACTTACGTAACGTAAGTCAAAAGTCACAGAGTTAAATGTAAGAATAATTTATTAATTATTTTCAAATCATTTTTATTTAATATTATTAATTAATTATTTTTAAATTATTTTTATTTACCAATTATTATTAATCATGTTTTATTAGTGATTTCCCTCACTAATTTATTTTTCAAAATGAGATGTACATTTCGAAAAATAAATAAACAGTGAAAAATAAATTAGTGAAGAAAGTAAATCAAATAGTGTTTTACTACTAAATCTTTATTATCTCATAAAAAAATAATTCATTGTATATAATCTAAGATAATATAAAATAAATAAAATTTCAATGGTTGAGGCTGTTACTTGATGAAACTGCATATTCACAATTACATAAAAACATAATAACATTTTGACGAAACATTATTAATTCCGTATGTATTATTAAAAAAAACATTTTATTTACAATTCGATTTACACTAGGTTAGTCACAAATTCACACTAAATTCAACTTAGTGCAGAAACTAACTTGAGATTTACTTTATTATCAGTGCAGAAAATCTCAGTGTAAAAAAGTGTTCTACTAATTCATACAATGAACAAATCTTTAATCACATGCTGTCATCCCCCCTTAAAAAATATACCATATGATCGAGAATTTTTCTCTTCTAGAGTGCTTTGATTTTTTTCTTGGATTTCCTAGTTACATTTTCAATTTTGATGTAAAGAAAACATTTGAATTTCTTATACCAATTTTAAATATAAAAAAGGTAAGTGTTTTCTTTACATCATCATATTTTCTATTTTAAATTTTGTTGACACAAGTTAAAACATAGGTTATGTTGTTCCAACTTGTGTCAACAAAATTAGAAATAAAGAAAAATATTTTAAATTTTGTTGATACAAGTTAAAACATAGGTTATATTGTTACAACTTGTGTCAACAAAATTAGAAATAAAGAAAAATGTTTTAAATTTTCTTGACACAAGTTAGAACAAGGCTTATTTTGTTCTAACTTGCATCAACAAAATTTAAAATGAAAAAAAAATCGTGCAGTAAAGTGTGGTTACTTTTATTGCCAACATATTTTTTTTCTTTCTTCTTTCTTAATCTTATCCTCTTTTACCCGTATTGGGTGTCGAGGTTATATATTTTTTTAATAAAAACATTTGAAGCACTTTAGAATAAAAAAAACGTTCTCGATCATATCTTATGTTAACCTCGGTCTGTGTGAAGTGTATATTTTTCGTTTTACTTCTTCATTTCATAACGTGAAATTCATTTTTTTCTTATTTGTTTTTTTCTTGTTGCTAATTAGTTAAATTCACAGGCCGAGTCTAATCGTTCATGTTATGCGTTATTCTGTAAATATTTCATATCATTACAAATAAAAAAATGTTCCATTGTAAATATTAGGAAATTTTGTACGATTTAATTTAATGCTTTAAAAAATAGCGATTTATTTTTAAACCTGATGTATTAAGTATCATGTATGTTTGATATAAAACAGAAAGAACAAAGCAACAAAAAAAGATAAATGATTGTGTTTTATTTATTTACAGCGAATTTATAGAAATTATCCTCCCTAATTATACGAAGTAAACAATTAGAAAAAAGCGAACTAGTTTATGAGGACAGGAAACGAAATTCATTTAATAATATGTTCCACCGCTTCATCTAGTGTAAGGATAACTGGTGATGCCCATTTCGGTCTTTCGGACCTCGCCAGACCAGTGTGTTCCACGTGCAATGCCTTGATGAAGGCATGAATAATGGATGGTGAATGGTTGAATATTTTATTAACCCTTTGGGCTACATGTAAATCTTTCTCATTTCCACTTATATATTACTATATATGACTAACTCACTCTAAATCATTGTTAATGTCAGAGGGCAGCACTATACAAAGTTGGCGGTTTTTTTAAATTACATATTTTAAAATATAAATAGATTTATTTTGTTATAACAATTTCATAAAAAATCATTTCCTTGGAGAAGCAGCAAGCGTTCGTGCATCACGTGGAAGCCGCAGACGACCTTGGGACATCACCGAACAGGACAAGTGATGCAGAGTCAGCCCAGGTCAAATAACATAAACCGTTGATTTAAAAATTATTATAATTTTTCAATCAACGCTCAAACGTAAATTGATAAGGTAGGCCTCTCCTTGTTTCCTTTTTTTTTTACCATGTGTACCGTCAAACAAGCACCCCAAACAATAGAATCAGATATTGCTAGTATCACTACGGAATTAGAATCAGGAAATGTTGATGCCGAATTAATTTTAGAATTAGTTGACAAAGTTTTTAAATTCAGTTAAGGAATTTCGTTTAGAGGAACGAAAAAATTATAATAAAGATTTTCTGGATATGTTTAGTTTTGTATTTAATTTACTTGAGAAAGTTAAGAATTTGAAAATCAAGTGACTAACGTATGTAGGGTTCCGGAAATAGGAAATAATATTTCAATGGATTCCGCTCCAGTTAAATTGCCTGATATCACATTTCCTTCATTCAACGGAGATTATCGAGAGTGGAAGCGTTTAATTCATTAATAGGAGATAATCCGATTGAACCGATTAATGTGAGTATGTTTAGTTGAATGTTTGGCATATGTGTTTAATTGCGTGTTATAGGCAACTAAACACACATACACCAATGCGTTTGACTCGCGTATTTTGCAGGTATACATTGGGGAAATGTACTGATAAAAAGAATACATCTTTATTCGTGTAATTTTACATAATTATTATTTATATATAATACATAAATGTTACATATTGTGAAATGGCTATCAACCATAGGTCTTTCAGCCTGTCGTTGTTTTGCTCTTGTTATTGTGTAATTACTCGTCATGATCGCAAATGTATGTGTTATTTGATGAAATGAAAAATAGTAGAAGTAGGAAATTTGTATTTTAAAGGAATATTGGGGTTGCGGGGTTTACAAAGGTGTTTAATTATGTGGGTTATTTCGTGTTTTTTTGGGCAAACGTTTTTGTTAATATTATTTTACAAACCATACGTGCTTGAAGCATTAAAGCGGCCTATTAAATCTGAGGATTGGTTAGTTAATTTAATTGCAATGCGTTGTACAGAATTTATTAAGTTAGAATGGAAAAATAATTTCCGCAATTCTGAAATGCCCACAGGGGATTGAATATTTTATGAATAAAAAAGATTTCTTGTTTTGAATTAATTTCTCACTTAACCCGTGGTGAAACATATTTAATCAAAGTCTATTAAAAAGATTTCTATTGACTTGGTCACATTTATTTTAAAATATTTAAAGAGGATATTTTTTTCTGTTTAAATATCGAAAGATTTGTATTCAGTTTTTTTCATTCTTTATCAAAAATGAATTGTTTGATTGAATTCAAACAATTTTGATAAATTGTTTGAATTCAGAATTCTTTTAAATTCAGAGATTTGCGATGCAACATTTAAGAATTTCATAATAAGAGACAACACTCAGGCTATAATTAACTGTACACATAATTACAATTCTGACTCACTTTAAAAGCCATATATAATCCAACGGCAAATCCATTACGGCAAATACATAAATTCATTTCACTAATAAATAAACCGGCACTACATAAATATCCAATACCCTCCATTGGCATTTCCAGCGCACACTTTTTGTTATCTTGCTGCAATAACGCTTGCAATTTATACGAGTCGGTTGTTATAAATAACACCATTTACATTTATGTTTTTTTTTGCTATTCGCAAGCGCTAATAAGGAAAGTCCTCAAACACGGTTCTTCTTTTTCTAAATTCGCCAATTGACTCCTTAAAAGGCGATCCGGGATTTGAAACTCGGCTTCGCGCTCGCTTGGTGGTCGTGTGAAATTTACGGGCGAGCTGGAGAAATATGAAATGAATATTTATGCATAAGTAAAATTACGTTTTGCTTATATTTCACTTCCTACTATGTTATAATGTTTTTTTTTAGAATCAAGATTGTTTTACAGAAAATAATTGATTATTTCAGTAATCAAATATGAAATAATAACATATGATCGAGATTTTTTCTCCTCAAGAGTGCTTTGATTTTTTTTATAAAAAAAAATATGTTGGCAATAAAAGTAAGCACACACTACAGGTTATGTAATTCTAATTTTTCTCCTCTAGAGTGCTTTGGATTTTTTTATAAAAAAATATGTTGGCAATAAAAGTAAGCATACGCTATAGATTATGTAATTCTAATTTTCTCCTCTAGAGTGCTTTGAATTTTTTTTTATAAAAAAAAATATGTTGGCAACAAAAGTAAGCACACGCTACAGGTTATGTAATTCTAATTTTTCTCCTCTAGAGTGCTTTGAATTTTTTTATTAAAAAAAATATGTTGGCAATAAAAGTAAGCACACGCTATAGGTTATGTAATTCTAATTTTTCTCATCTAGAGTGCTTTGATTTTTTTTATTTAAAAAAAATATGTTGGCAATGAAAGTAAGCACACGCTACAGGTTATGTAATTCTATTTTTTTTCATCTAGAGTGCTTTGAATTTTTTTTATTACAAA
This sequence comes from Philonthus spinipes, assembly GCA_963082785.1. NCBI lineage: Eukaryota > Metazoa > Arthropoda > Insecta > Coleoptera > Staphylinidae > Philonthus > Philonthus spinipes. The sequence continues at coordinate 5,046,220 of OY720306.1, forward strand.
AAAAATATGTTGGCAATGAAAGTAAGCACACGCTACAGGTTATGTAATTCTATTTTTTCTCATCTAGAGTGCTTTGAATTTTTTTTTATTAAAAAAAAATATGTTGGCAATAAAAGTAAGCACACGCTACAGGTTATGTAATTCTAATTTTTCTCCTCTAGAGTGCTTTGAATTTTTTTTTATTAAAAAAAAATATGTTGGCAATAAAAGTAAGCACACGCTACAGGTTATGTAATTCTAATTTTCTCCTCTAGAGTGCTTTGAATTTTTTATTAAAAAAAAATATGTTGGCAATGAAAGTAAGCACACGCTACAGGTTATGTAATCCTAATTTTTCTCATCTAGAGTGCTTTGAATTTTTGTTATTAAAAAAAATATGTTGACAATAAAAGTAAGCTATAGGATTAATAACAATCTTTAATTACAGCATACAATAATACATTGAATCGATTTGACAAATAATTAAACAAATAATTCCTTGATCAAGTAAACCATTGAGTTTTTCAATCAGAATCCATATAAACAACAATAATAACGACGCACATAGTTAATAAAATACATAAGTAAAGCAAATGCTAACATAAAATATTTTATGAAAGAATTACAAAATACAAAAAATCAAATTTTTATCACTGTAAAAGCAATACATATAATTTTTTTATTTATTTATATATTTACTTTTATTACATAATTAATTACATTTATTATAACTAATAATTATAATTATGAAGAATTTAATTTGATAAATTATGACATACTGGTTCGACGAGGCATGAAAGACCGTAATGTCCATCACAAGTACGTAAATAATTATATTTAATAAACTGTTCATCTACAGTTTATTAAATACAATTATTTGTTATGCAACATCAAATGTTTATTATGTATTTCAATGTCTGGCGGAGTATTTGCCATAGAAGTAGTTGTTTCAATGGATGTTTGTTCTTTCTAAGGTACTTACGTAACACAAGTCAAATAATTGCAGCAGGTAAAAGAAAAATAATTAAATAATTATTCAATTGAGTAAATTAATCATTTTCAATTTTAGTAGAAGTAGAATTTAAAAAAAAAATGTTTTTTTAAAAAAAAATTGTTTTACACCATAAAATATCGAATTGCTTAAAAAAATTCACGATGTGTCCATCTTAGTGCCGGTGAATTCTGTCAAATAAATTTTTGGATGAACCTATTATAGTAAATGAAAAATTATTAAATGAAAAAAATATATATTGTTTTTTAATGATAAAGCCTAATATTTAGAAAATTTATTTTTATTACATCTTACCTTACAATGGTTAAAAAAAATCCCACACTATTTTCCTTGAACAGGTTTCAGTTATTCGCGATAGAGATATTGAATTACTGAAATATGACAGCATTTCGACGTTTTCTTTGACATACAAATAAGATGCACTTAATGAGTTTTAATACTAACCAAACGTTTTAACACTGTTATAAAAGCTGAGATAAAACGTTTCAGCCGTTTTTTGCTCAATCGCGGAAATACAGATATTTTTAAAAAATTGATGGGGGACCTCAAAACGTGTACATCCGTTGAAATTAGCGATTTTTTTTTTCACGATCACAATACTTTCCCTTGGACAGGGGTCCAGGAAAGGTATCTTAATTTTTCTTACTTTTTACACGTAAACCTAATAGTTTTCAAGATATATCCATTTTCGTTAACTTTTGACATAATCTTTATTATTCATAATATGGTAAGGTGGTACAAAGCGCCATCTATTGTTCAATTTAATATTTATTATTTCCAATTATTCCAATAGGCAAGTGTTTAGCTTTTGTTTATAAATAAAGTCCCAACAAATGATTTTCTTGATATTTCCTAAATTAATACACTAATGTTATTGATTGTGAATACATTATTTGCATTATTTATTTACACATATGTAAATTACAATGAAATTAAACAAGGAAAATTTTTTCTGGCAATGATCAATAAAATTCGATCAATCCCTTTTTCCAACTGCAAAAAATTACTTACACTGTAAGTTTTACAAACATCTATTGAAACAACTACTTCCCGAGCTTTTATTTAACATATGTAAATTATTTGATAAAAACTTTTAGAATTGTAAAAGAAATATAACTAAAAAACAACAAATAAATTGACAAAATAGTATTAAAATTATTTTTTTAGATACTTCACCCTGCCTACAGTTTTAAATGTATTTAAAAACTTTCTCTGTAATCTTATTATTAGGATGTCTTCCATCAGAGAACGTTTTGTATATAAAAGACCATTTTGATAACGTTCCATTATTATTAGAATCATGTTAATTCTTTTATTTAAGGAAAAAGAAAAATCATTTTTGCAATTGTTACTAATAAACTGTTCATCTACAGTTTATTAAATACAATTATTTGTTATGTAACATCAAATGTTTATTATGTATTTCAATGTCTGGCGGAGTATTTGCCATAGAAGTAGTTGTTTCGATGGATGTTTGTTCTTTTTAAAGTACTTACGTAACACAAGTCAAATAATTGCAGTAGGTAAAGGAAAAATAATTAAATAATTATTCAATTGAGTAAATTAATCGTTTTCAAATTCTTTTTATTTATATTAATAGCCAGCGGGGCGTTTATTTAAATTTGAGCCGGGTGAAGCTTTTGTAAGTTTACGATAAGAACGCACACATTGTTCGCACGTCCGTCATTACAATCAGAGCACGCTGCTGGTAAGGATCGCTCAATTTAATTAATTTAATTCAATTCGTTTCTTCTAATTTGATTTTATTTTGATTTAAATTGAATTAATTTGGTTTAATTTAATTTAAATCGATTTATATTGGTTTGATTTAATATAATTAATTTAATTTGGATGAATATGGTTGATTTAATTTAATTAATTTAATTTAACATCTTTAAATTATTTACGGCAGAGCTGGACTGACGAGAAATTGATCCTGAAACACGTGTCAGCAGATAGCCTTATGTTAAGTAACGTTCTTTTTTGTTTTTTACATTGATTTTTTCTCCGATCAAAAATTGTTGCATGATAATAATAATAATAATCTTTATTGTCCAACAGATATACCATAAAAGGACAAATATCAGAAAAAAATACAATTCAATTAATTAATAACTAAAAATGGTTCAATAACTACTGTAAGTATAATATATGATGCAATATTTTATTGGTGTACATTATGTAATTGAATGTCTGGCGGGGTATTTGCCCGAGAAGTAGTTGTTTTAATGTGCATTTGTTTAAAGTTCTTACCTAACGTAAGTTAAGATGTCACAGAGCTAAATGTGGAAATAAATTATTAATTATTTTTATGTAATCTTTCAGTTCTTCATGTAATCGATAAAATTCTTTAAATAATCATTTTTCCCCATCAGTACTTTACATTGTAAATTATCTCGAGTAATTAATTATTAAACAAAAAAATCTTTTACTTAATAAATATTTTTCTTTTCTTTTTAATTATTGGTTTATTATATTACACGAAGCTTTCTAAAATTTTCTAAGATATAGGAAACCCGAACGTATCGCATAACGGGAACATTCTCCTAAAAATAGTCACAATAAGAGACTTGTGAAATGTCACTGTGTCTGTCCGGCCGGCGCAACGCGAAGAACAAGGAAGAAGAAAACAAAAAAAAAAAAAAATAGTTTCTCTTGATATTTATACACCATCATTAAACACCGTGTTTCTGCCCACAGTACGAATCTCTCCCATTGAATTTTCATCTCGGAAAAGGCGTATCTTCAGATTCGATCAGCTGATAATGGGCTTGTCCTTGTGTTTGCCGAGAAAATAATACAAACAGACGTTGTTGTTTAAGGTATTTGCATAAGATTGTCAACGGGAGGAACGCGTGATGATTTTGAAATTGAAATTGTGATATCGAGTTCTTACGGAATTCTTTATGATCTGATTCTGATTTTTCTAAAAAAAAAAAAAACTTTAAAAGTGTGCGATTCGAAAATTTTTACGATCACAATACTTTTGCTTGGAAAGGAACAAAAATCAAGAAAATGTTTTTTTTTTTAAATAAACAGATCACAATAAAAAACTTTCGAGAGTTTTTATTGTGTTTAGTTTCATTTACGATTGCACGATGAAAAATAATTAGTTTTAATATTATTAAAATTTAATCAAAGAAAATTTATTCACCCATAAAACAGATTGCAAAATACCATTACGATATCCGAATCGTAATAAATGATTTTTTAAACGCACGAAATTTACGACACATTATCCCGAAAGAATTTATGTAATCCCCAACATAAATTAATCAACAAAAAAAAAAAATAAACACCTTTAATAGAAATAATCCATCATAATCGCATTACTTAAATCAATTTCATAAACCACGTGGGTGTCTTTTTTTTTATATAGAAAGTCCTCAATTAATAATAAACTTTTTTTAAAAATTCTTTACGTAACAATTAATTCGCGTCGATTTCCCAGTTAATTATCTCCTGGATGGAGGAAAAGAAGGTGAATTAATGCACCGTCCGGCCGTAATTCAAATCAGCGCCGTGTATATTAAGTCATTATCGAATTTTTTGATTGTGATTTATAAGCAGTTTTCGTGGAACGAATTGGTGTTATTAGTTACTGGTAACGGGACGCGTGTTTTCAATAACAGCTTTCAAGAGAGCTGAAGAAGGTGTATTTAGGATCGGGATTTAATTGCGAAATCGTAATTTCTCCACGGAAAAAATAAACAACGAAAAATGGTCATCTTTTTTCTTTCTTTGTGCTTTGGAAATGCATAGTTTAGTTTGCAATAAATACACTTTATACAGGGTGTCCAACCGAGTAACATATATGGATTTTATATTTTTGGATTGTAATGAAATGTTTACGGTTTATGTGAATTTGGTCACAGTTATTTAAATAAATTAAATAAAAAGAATTTGAAAATAATTAATTAATAAATTATTCCCTCTTTAGCTACTGTGACAATTTGACTTATCTACATAAGTACTTTAACAAATTTGTTAAATTTTGTTCAAATTCTTTTTATTTAATTTGCTTTCCTCAATGAAAATATTTTCAATATTCTCTTATTTAATTCTTTCTTTCTTAATCTTAACCTCTTTTACCCGTATTGCGTGTCGAGGTCTCTTATTTAATTACTCTATATTAAATTAGACTTTAGTAAGGCCTTTGATACGATCAACCATAGTCTATTGGTATCTAAACTTCATTATATTGGTTTTAGCAGTAGTGCTGTTGGTCTAATAAACAGTTTTTTGATCAACAAGTACCAAAGAGTTGTGATTGATGGTATCAAATCAAATGTCGAAATAGGGTCAGATGTTCCACAGGGGTCAATACTAGGACCAGTCTTATTTTCTATATATACATCAACATTGCCTGGTATTGTACCATCAATATGTATGCTAATTGCTCTATTATTTCAAACCCCAAGACCAAATGACTGCAGAAAATAATAATCAATTTAGATATATCAAATTTAATGAAAGTTTCTTGCAATCACTCGTTAAAAGTAAACCCAAATAAATCTTCCATTGTCGTGTTGTCGTTAATTTTTATTATCAATTCATTTTTTACGAATTCTCAACTCTCTGAATGCGATCTCTTGTTTTTTTTATCTAAACATGCGTTATATACAGCATCTGAAAAAATAAATTTACTCAAAACAAGCATATCACAAAGTTTATGTTTCGTATTATACGACAATGTGGCCCATGCTGTTTGGGCCACGTAAATACTTAACTAGCGTAAAAAAATGAATTGATAATAAAAATTAACGATAACTCACTTCCCTTTGTTGAATCTGCTGGAAATCTAGGGGTTATAATTTAAACAGATTTGCGTTTTAAATCGCACATAAATAGGTGTATCTCAAAGTCGTTTCAAAATTTAAAGCAAATATATTCTTGCAGACATTTTTTAACAATAAATATGAAACACAATTGTCGTATAATACGAAACATAAACTTTGTGATATGCTCGTTTTGAGTAAATTTAATTTTGCAGATGCTGTATATAACGCATGTTTAGATAAAAAAAACAAGAGATCGCATTCAGATAATATACGGAATTCGTAAATATGACCATACCTCATAGATTATTAGACTCTAATAATTTATGAGCCAGTTCAAGTCTAATAATTAGACTTGAACTGGCTAAACATGCATAGTCGACGTATATTACATTTGAGTGTCTATATTAAAAAATTATACACCTTCATAAGCCTGCCTATTTTTACAACCGAATTGTATTTTGATCAGATGTGCACCAGATCAATGTGAGATTTAGAGGAATAATGTTACCACCTCGATATAAATCATCAATATTTCAATGGTCCTTTTCTTATAATATTTACAAAATCTTTAACAAAATTCCCACACATATAAAAAAATCTCACATTGATGAAATTTAAACAGGAAATGTACCTTTTAAATCAAAATGTTTCTTTTTTCAATTAGATAATTTTTTTGAAGATTTAATTTAATATTTAATTAATTATAAGTATTTGCACTCTTTTCTAAAATCTTTTTATATTTTCATTTACTTGTAGGTTAAGTGGAAGAGCAGTGAGTTGCAAAATACGTCTATCGTTATTGGATGAATTGGTGAAATGAATTGCTATTGAGTTTGTGCGGGCTTTGTGTTTACGTGTATACAAAATTTAGAGATGGAACGGAAATTATAAGGATTTTTTGCAAATTGTTCGGATATGGTTTGAAGGCGTTCCTCTATCGATATTATCCAAAACGATTTTTTTAACACAATCAATGTGATTATTATTAATAATAATAATTCGTAACAAAAAATTTTGTAATAAACCATTCCATAATAATATATTTAATATTAATTTCAGTTCAATATTCATCCAATCCAATATCCGGCGGGGTAAATGCTGGGGAAGTAGTTGTTTCAGTAGATCCAAATCCAGGTCCTTTAATTCTTGTTTCAACTCAGACACTTTGAGTTTATCGATGGTCGCCATAATTGTTTTTATTATTATTATTAGTCACTGCACTGCACACTATTTAATTTACTTATTCCAAGTAATCCCACTTCTGATACCAGTTGTTATAAAATCGAGTTTAATCAGTTTCGGAAATAAGTAAGACAATGTCTATTTATTTATTAAGAGACACAAAACGTCGTATAATGCAAACCCATAAAATCCAATCCTAAAAAAAGTCATCAAACCAGCTGTAATATTTTTCACGTTTTTTTTTTTGTATTTTATTACCGCAATAATAAACTCTAGCATTTACAGAAATTTAAGCAATAAAACTTTTCCGCGCGCAGACAAAAGTCAGGCGAGGACTGGGGAAAAGGGCAAACCTTGCCATTTATCCTCGAAACGCGAAATTTCCCCATCAATCATGTGAGAGCCGAATTGAAATATTCGCGCGGCGCTAATCGCTGGAAAAGGAAATGGGAAATAATGCCCCGGCAATCAATCACTGGCCCGCGAAAGGAGATTATTATTACCGTGTTTGATTAGTGCGTTGCGGCGATGCACCGCACGGAAAACAGATGCATTTTGATTTATTGCTGGTTTTCGTAATTAACCGGCGGATAATCGGAATTGATTATGTTTGGATTTTATTAAGAAAAAAAAAATGAAAATATGAATGATTACATTGCTATGATTAATATTGTTATTTTAATTATATGTTGTAGAACTCTCTAGTGTCCTTTCTTAATTTTTTGAGATAATCATTCCACCAGGATGTTTACACCTAAAGGACTTCCTCGGAAGAAGACAGTAGCTGAGATCCCGCCAATACGTTTTATAGGATTAACAGTGTTATAGGTTAATAAAAAATAGACGCGGATAGCTTATTTCCTGACGATTAAAATTATTATTTAAAAACAAAGAAAGTGATTTTTTTTAATTAATTTAATTTACAAACGCACATTTTTTAATGTGTGTGAAGCTGGCAATGAATCCAGCAATGAACCCGGCGCATCCACACTGAGACTTTTTTTCAAAAATATTTATTTAAAGGAAAACAACACTTGTTTAATTGTTTATTCATAATTATAACTAATAGCAAGGTCAAGTGAATGCAACAGAATCAAATTTATTCCTATAAATTCAAAAATATTCATAATACTTTAAAAATCGGAAAATAGCGATTTTTTTTATAAACAATATTTCCCAAACGGCGCACTTTTTTCGCAATTTTCTTTCAGAAATAGTTTAAACAATGTTTCTAGAAGTAATATAAACAATCAGAAATGCGTCCCCGTTAATAGTTTGTCTATAAACAAATCCATTGCTGTGTCGTATTTCCAACACCTGACGGCGATTTTCAAAGTGTCAAAATTCCCAAACGGCGCACTTTTTTCGCTATTTTCTTTCAGAAATGATTTAAACAATGTTTCTAGAAGTAATATAAACAATCAGAAATGCGTGCCCGTTAATAGTTTGTCTATAAACAAATTCATTGCTGTGTCGTATTTCCAACACCTGACTGCGATTTTCAAAGTGTCAAATTTTCCAAACGGCGTACTTTTTTTCCAATTTTCTTTCAGAAATTTATAAATTAACTCACCTATACCCCACGCACAAATGATCACTTTTTACAAACAAAAATAAACCGTGTATTTAATTATTAATAATTCCAAACGTTAAACAAATTAAACCGGAGCAGTAAACACACCGTGCGTTTTCAGCAAACTGAATTGAAATCTGCCAGCGCAATTATCGCAAAAAAAAAACAAAAAAAAAAACAATCGATGGCTCGATTTGTGAACGCATTCTTTAGATAAGAATTTAGTTAGTTGTATTTGGTCCACGAGCGCGTAAACTAGTACATATGTATTAAATTATTTTGGTGTATGCAATTAATTTCTGTTTCTTTTAAGTGAAAATAAGTGATATTACGGATTTTACAATGAAGATGAATTTTCAATATTAAATAACAAATAAATTGTGAGTATTTTTTTTAAATTGTAATTCATATTTGCATTCATATTTAATTATACTGTTTTCTAATATTCAATAAATATTTTATCCACTGTATTGTTAACGTAATTCAATATTTTTTTACTAAATTTAAAGGAATGTATATTTTTAGTTGTATTTAATTGACGAAAATGACAATTAAATTAAATAAAAAGAAACAAAGATGATTCACACATTTGCAGTTATTTAAATTACAATGAAATTAAACAAGGAAAATTTCTGGCAATGATCAATAAAATTCGATCAATCCCTTCTTCCAACTGCAAAAATTGCTTACACTGTAAGTTTTACAAACATCTACTGAAACAACTACTTCCCCAGCATTTACCCCGCCGGATATTGGATTGGATGAATATTGAACTGAAATTAATATTAAATATATTATTATGGAATGGTTTATTACAACATTTTTTGTTAAGAATAATTATTATTAATAATAATCACATTGATTGTGTTAAAAAAATCGTTTTATATTCATATTTATTTTTTTTTATTTATTAATTTGTTAATTATATATTTTATACTTGTCTGGAATAATATTTATATGACAAGGACTTCCGGCTGAAAGACCAATGGTCGATAGCCATTTAGTTCGTATTAAATCAAATATTGTATTATAGCTAATTGTATCAAAGCCTCAATAAAGATGTTATATATATATATATATTTATATGTTTTTAATAATTATTTTATACATTTTTTACAAGAATGAACGAACAATAATAATATATATGTAAATGACTTGTTTAAACTTATGTAAAGCACCGAATAAATTAATTTGATTTAATTAATAATAATCCTATAAAATGAAATCCAATCGAGTTAAATCTCATGATCAGCTGAGCTAATTCTGATCGCCGAATCGAACCAACCTTCAATTTTCTTATACATAGGTTTTTAAATAAGATCACTTGGTTTTGTTTTACAAATAATTCTCGTTTTATAAACCTTGATAATGGGATTACGCCGAAAGTAGTCGAACAATAAAACGAAATTATATGTAAATGGTGACAGTGTGTTCTTAATAAATGTGTTAAGTATATTGTAAATAAATAAATATACACTTTGTACGTTTGGTCAAATTTGATCTTTAAATTGTTAATTAATCTTTAATTTGTTAATATGAGACGTGGTTTTTATTTATATTTTTCGAGTTTCATGTAATTTTGAAAGACTAAAATAGAAATTTAAAAGAAAAACTTGGATTAGCCCAGCTAGGTCCCCCAGAAAAATTCACATCGGTTCGACTATTTATTATTAATGTAAAAACTAAAATACAGGTTTACAAACGTCAAAATAAGAAATAATAATAATAAGAAATATGTTATGTACATAACTGAATGAATTAGAACCAATATAACTATAATCTTACGTATGGCAGTCATTATCAAACAAAAGTAACAGGGATTAAACAAAATAAAACGCATTTTATTTAGAAGTGAATAATTCATTGTTATATTTTATAGAACTTAGAATTAAATTACAAGATAATGAATTATTGATAATTTTTTCTGTTTGTTTTGTTTAATATTCTAATGTAATAAATGTATCCTCTTCAGAAACAACTTTACTATTTATTTTTTTCTAAGAAATCTCCTTTATAATTGAAACCAACTCAGGTCTAGACCATTTCATTTAATATATATTATCATCTCTTATACATAATGCATCAATTACATAATTTTCTGTTGAAAAAATATTTAGTATTCCCGACAATGTACAGAATTTGTCGAGGATATTATTAATAATCCCAAGGTCCCGGGCCACCGATGAAACGTCGAATATTTTATACCCAATTGAATTTACATCTCGTCTATTTTTAATGCCCGCGCGGCCAGAGATTTTTAATCGGCTAATTATACCATCGGCGTGTAAATATTCGACGGGCTACGAATTTTCACACAAATTGAAATTCGATTTGTTGCGCGGAAATTTATATTTAAACGGCGCACGGCCTTGATTATGTTTATTATTTTCAGTCTGGATTCGGTTCTGTGATGGATTTGAAATAATGCTGGTTTGCTTTGAGTTTTTGAAAAGTTTGGAAAAGTTGAGGGTTTTAAAAATAAATAAGGATGAATATTGAAAATGAACAATATATTTAATTTCACTTCGTTAGCGAATTCTGGCACCGAAATTATTTTGCCTTCAATACTGAATTTTTGAATAAAAAAACTTGATTATTAATTAATGTTGTCACTATATATATATATATATATAGGATATATATATATATAGGATGTTTGTATTTATAACACATTAATTTGCTATTTTGGAGGCTTATATACATGTTTAAGTATGATGATATGATATTTAAAAAACACTTCTAAACTTTGTTTTGTATAACACTTTATACAAAACAAAGTTTAGAAGTGTTTTTTTAAATATTATACACATTAATTTATTCATATTTTATATAATTTTTTAATAAAGAAAATATGACTAATCTTCATATAACACTTTTTTCTTAAAATAAATTCCCAAACATGATGTCAAAGTATTGTACACCTTTCATAAATCACCCTGTATACAGGGTGGCCAGAAAAGGTGTGATCTTCAGTTAAAGTGGTTCCTTAATAAAAAAAAACTGAAAAAGATTTTAAAATAAAAAATTAAATTAATTAATTAATTCTTTATTTACGGAAAATCACCTTTTTACAATTAATGACAATCTGTAATTACAAAATACAATATATTCAATTGATTTGATAAAATTTAGACTAATAACTCGTTGATCAAGTATAACCACTGAGTTTTCCAATCAGAATCAATAAACACAAATAAAAAAATAAATAAAATAAACAACAAAAAATATTGGGTAATTATTCAATAAGCTTTATGAGACGATTAATATCCTAAATATGTGACTAGAATTTATGTTTAACATTTTATGTATAATTATTGCTATTAATAATCGACTTATCATTAAATAAACATTTGCAATGTTTAGCTCGATGTTAATACAACTAATTTTAATCAAAAATATTATTGATTTCTATTCACATATTTATTATATCAATGGCCTCGTGAGTGTTAATGAAGAATCATACAATATTTTTTTACTTAAATTTTCTACTTGAATTTAATCAATGAACCACTTTATCTGAAGATTATCACACTTTTTCTGGCCACCTTGTATATAAATACAATTTTTTAATTCTCTTGAAAATTAGTTGATAACCCGAAATTAATCGAGAATTTTTAATTATTGTATTGATAGATTTTTCTTAATTTATTCATATTTATAATTGTAGAATGGTTTAGCAATGTTTAAATAATAAAATTATTAATTATTTCAATTTATCCACGCACGTGGTTCAAACAAAACAAAACCCGATACACTCTGCTCCCAATCAAACGCTAAGGGTCGATTATTCTGATCCCATTAATAATAATTAAATTACAATTTGATCAGACAATGCGCATGAATCACAAAGCGAGCGGCTTTTCGGGAAAGAAATCAATAATAACATTAATTTATTCACGCCGCCAGTAATTGACATTGCGTATCGGTGTCGGCGGAACTTCTTAAGTTTATTTGTGCTCGCCGCCCGATATTTGCCTCGAATAAAGTAAATATTATCTTCGCTCCGAGTAAAAATAAGTCATTTTATCGTCCATCGACAAAGAGTAGCGCAACTGGTGTTGAAACGGTTGATGTTTTCGCGTAAAATTTACATTATTTTAATGACCAGAAGATTTTTTGTATTTTATTATCCTAATGTTTACACAAGATATAATCTAGTTTTTAAACGAAAATTAGAAATAGTATTGGAATAAAAAGTTTATAGATCGTGTCCAAAATAAAAATGCACAACATGGGGATTTTGAAAACGGTAAAAAATACACGATGGCTTAAATTATGAAAATGTTGCACTATTGTAGCTGATCACGGAAATTCATGATTGTTTATCGTTCTCAATATTTAAAAAAATGCAAATTTTCTGATTTTTAATTTTTGCATTTATTTTAAAAGATATTACAAAAGTAGTGTAATTATAATTTCGGAAGCTCTACAAAATGATCTCATCATTTTTTTGATCCGAGAAACTTATATCAATTTCATTTTTTATATGGTGTTACGAAATCAGGTTTAATCAAACTCAGAAATAAGTAATATATATATATATATATATATATAATATAAAATCCCCATCTACCATAATGGTGGTGTAGGGGTAGAAATAAGTAATACAATGCATATTTATTTATTTACAGTACACTTAACACATTTACTAACATCACACTGTCACTATTTATTTATAACCAGATGTTGACCACTCGGATGTTAGAGATAGACTTCCCGCCTCGCCGCTAAAGCGCACTTATATAGCGTGCTTGTTTCTCGATTTTTCCAGAACTTTCCATGACGTCAAGTTTACCGTCGCGCGCTCCGCGTAACATTCCAGAATGTTCTTTCCAGTTATTTCTTTTACTTTCGTTATAATAGTATGCATTGGAATAATTGCAATATTGTTTTGTCACATAATTATTGTTAAAAACATTCTAACGTATTTTCAAGTTGTTTGTTTCGTTTGTTGAAGTGTTAACATTTATTTGTAAGTGTTATGACGGAAATAGGAAATTTTATAAACAAAGAAAAATTTCATATGTTGATCTTCTACCACAGAAATTGTGTAGCGGCTGATCAGATGTACTCTGATAAATATTTTGATATAAATTTATTTGTAAGTGTTACGACAGAAAGAGGAAATTTTAACGAAGAAAAATTTAATCTTGTGCGACAGAAATTGTGTAGCGGCTGATCAGATGTATTCTGATGAACGAAGACAACCTAGGAAATCCATATTTAGATATTTGGTATCTAATTTAAAGGAATCTGGCTCATTTAAATCATTAAAAAAAGTTTTCATTTCGTTACAAAATAATTTCAACGAATAAAAATCGAATACTAGTAAGCCGTTGTTGAAAATTTATTTATTTATTTATTTTATACAAACCCAACAGACAATACTATCAACAAGACTAATTGAACGTCAGACTAAGGAAGCTAGATCTACAGTCCACTTCATTTTACAAGAGACTAAATTTCATTCATATAAATTTAGAATTCGTCAGAGCCTTAGATCTGGTTAAATTAAACTTGTTGCTGTTTTTTTTTAATTTTGAAATTTTTTAATTGGCATTGAATCTAACAACCTAGAGTAATAATATAGATTGCTGTGGAATGGTTGGAAGGTGTGTAAAGTACACATTTCAATACTATTTTAATTTTGCTGTACTAAAATACTTATACTTATTATCATATTCGATATTGTGCACTTATTTATAAAAAAAATGTTATTATTAAATGTAAAGGACAGGAAAAAATGGAGAGAGATTAGCAAAAAAGTTTAAAAGGACGAAAGGGGAATGATCAGCCCCGTAAATAATGATCTAGAAAGCTCCAGCAGGAGCGGCGTAACCCCTACAAGGGGTAATAGCCACTACATATATATATATTATTAAATGTAACGTTAAAATTGAATTACAATGTATAACAAAGTAGAAGCCTCAACAAGTAACAAGTTAAAATTATTTAAATGTTTAGAGCATTTATTTCTTATTCGTGAATCACTGGTTTTGATTTCAACAAATCTTAACAATATTTAACTAAAATCAAATATTTTTAAACAACAACCATGGACCAGTTAAAGCTTTAATTATTTTGTATCAATTACATATTATCATTTATAACAATTATAACCGTTGAGAAATCAACGACCTTCTGTTTGAGTTGTGAAAAACAACCGATCAATTAATTGAAAAATGTAATTGCTCAACCTTAAGGTTGAAATACATAATTAGATTTTCTGATTAAGTAAGAAATATTATCAAACGCCAAATTTAATAAGAGTGTGTTTTCTATGGAATCGGTTTGTCATGACTTAAAATAGACGCCTTTTAAAAGTGGTAATGATTAATGTAAATATTATCATTTTAAAATTGATAGTGAATTACATAATCTACTTACAATAAATAAAAGGTTCAGAATGAGCAATCATTGTCCAATAGGTTTTGTTTTCTACTTAATTTTATGTAAACGAATTATTATTAATGATTATTAAATAATGATTAATGTAAATATTATCATTTTAAAATTGATAGTGAATTACATAAACTGCTCACAATAAATAAAAGGTTCAGAATGAAGAATCATTGTAAAAATAGCTTTTTTGTCTACTTAATTTTATATAAACGAATTATTATTATTAATAAACTTTTTTATACAACGGACAAAAAGCCCAATTAGAGAGTAACTTAACAAAATATCCATATGGAAAATTAACAATAACAAAAATATAAGGTATTGGAAAACAATATAAAAAAAATAAAAATAAAAAAATATATATTATAAGTGTTGAGAAATAATTAAAATTAAAATTATGAAAAATTTATTATATTAATAAAATATGAATAAATTATTTAAAAAAATACAAAAAAACACTACAATGAGAATTTAAAGAATTGTATTTAATTTTTACATACATAAACATCTTTATTTCTGAGATTGGAATATACAATATCTAACAATACACTAACGTTCACAATATATTTCCAACTCTGAAACTGGCTATCGACCAGTGGTCTTTCAGCCTGTCAATTTTTATTTATTGGTACATTTGTAATAATGCATTCATATTTTTTTATTGTAATTTTAATTTTAATAAAATTTGATAAAAAAAAATTAGAGGACAGAAAGACCTATGGTCGATAGCCCATAACAGACTACTAACACAATTGTACATATTGTTATAATAAATTTTGTAAAATTTGGTTGTCATATTGTCCGAATAAAGATATAAAGATGTTTGTATATATAAAATTAGATTTGGTTAAGTGTTACGCGATTTATTTGGGTGATTTTCTCTCTGGAAGGGATATACGTAATTGCTCCTTTCGAAAATTGAGCGGCTTAATGGGATTTAATGTTCTTGAAAAATTTAATTGGAATTATTGGTGTAACTTCTTAAAATGCCTATTTGCAATAGGCGTATCTCGTGAATTATCTGTATTTGCTTAAAAAGTTTGCCAATTACATTAAATTCTCGATCGCAAATAAGTTGAGAATTTAAAGAATGTTCAATTTTTATTTATTGGTAAATTTCTTAATTTTTCTTTCTTTCTGCCAATTTTTGTATTAATTTATTGTATAGCTCTGATATATTCATATTTTCTATTATTATCAATTTTTATATTATTATAATATTAACAATAAATGTTTAAATATTAAAAATAATAATATTTCCTTAGCATTTAGAAATAAACGCACAATACAATTAATAAGTATTACTTTTTTTATGCCAATAACGATTTGTTTTGTCATTAGCACATTTTTTTCGACGAATCAGATTTCGTCGAAGAATTCCGCGAAAAATGTAAACAAAACGATTTGTCGAAATACTATATAAACAACAGCATTGCACCCGTTAATAATTCATGCTGTGCTGCATTTCAGAAATGCATTCGAGACAAATTGAACAGTGAAAAGTGCAAAAGCGAGTTATTTATGTCGGTTTTATGCTAAAATAAGCGTCGCCGCTGAAGTCGGGAATTTGCAAGTTGAGCAATACGCCTCGGAAATTCTAAGATTATTTACGCGCTCTACACCCAAGTTCAAACAACTGAGATTTGTTTGTATTTTTTGTTTTCGTTTAATTTTTAACAATGTAAGTCTCAAACATGAAACTTATAAATGTATGTAAGGGAAAGGATTTTTATTAAAAACAAATTTGTTTATGATTTTCAAATTTTTATTAAAAAACATTTGAAGAGCACAGGGGAAGAAAGATTAATGTCACAAAATGCTAATTGTGACTAATTTTTCTTTGCTTGGACAGTAAATCAGCAACTTTACTCTCTCCATACCAACGATAACCCAAATATCAAAAAAATCTGGACTCTCATCTTTTTTCCCCTGTACTCTTCATTTGTAGCTTCTTCATGTGAAGAATTTAAATTCTTTACCTGAAGAAGCTGCAACAGTTTTTAATAAAAATTAAAAAAAAAAAATTCTTCTTGAAGAAGCTACAGCGTAGCGAAACAATCGTAGTGAAAAAAGTTGAAAATCATAAACAAATATGTTTTTCACATTTAAAGAAATGTTCAGCCACCATTCATCTAGCGTATGGATAGTGATGGCTATTTTGGTTTTTCGAACCTCATCAAATCGTTAACGATGCCACTTGAAATTAGGCAAAAGGTGGCGCTTGCGTCGTCTTTAATTATTATGAAAAAATATGTTATTATGAAAAATATGTTTTTAATAAAAAGTAATTATGGATTTTCAAAAATTAAGTGCTTCAGTAATCAACAATAAAAAAGGGTGGGTTCATTTGTTTCATGAACTTGAACGGCACTTTTTACATATTCTGAACTGTCAGATTCTGAACTGTTCAGAATGTGTAAAAATAAAAATAAAAATATTTGTGTTATACAAAGTTGAAGTGTTTTATTTATTTTTATCACAATTAATGTTAAAATTTACTGCAAGGATAACTCATATTGCATCTTGCTGCACGTTAACAAATATTCCGAGAATACTTTCTCTTGCTGGGCTGTAAATACCTGCGCATCTATATATTTTGACATATATAATGTAGGCGAGATTTCTTTATAACCTTTTATAAAATTTTCAACACGATGTTGTAATTTTCTCGGTTTTATATCATACTTTTCAGCTGCTTTTCTTATTCATAACTTCAGGTACGACAGTCTTTATCTTCTCTTCATTTATATTACGTCTTTCAGTCTTTGGCTTGTGCGTCCGCATTATTTTCTGATGACAACAAAAGAATATATATTTTTAACGCTCAACTGTATTTTACAGATTATGTTGGGTCATTTTAATATAGTTACAGTTATTGTGCCCCGTAATTTTCTGCGTGAAAGTTCCCCAAAACATTTTTTTTTTTCAAAAAGCAAATTGCACCAATAAAACTAACATGATTATTAAAAAAAATCATGAAATCCTTAATACTTGATGTCCTAAGTTGCCTTTGGTACATAGAGATCTGCATAAGATGGCACAGAAGATCGCTGAAATACTTTTACATTTTACGTATTATTTTTGTTAGTTGGGTGAACTCGAAACACGTTTAACTTGTAAAATGGCACCGGCCAACTGACTATCGCAACGGTTATGTTCACACATTTCAAGACGCGTCTTAAAGATGTTACCACTCGAATACATTTAATCAACTATGAAATAATGTGCGCCTTGTATCATTGTACACTACCACCCCCTAAATCACAAGCTAGATTAATACAGACAATTTTTAAGCTACTTAGACAAATACAGATAATTTATAAGCTGTTTCTAGATACCAATGATTGCAATTAAATTTACCAAGTACAATCAATTACAAATACATTTAATTCCATTAAGCCGCTCAATTTTCGAAATGAGCAATCACTTACTTCCCTTCCCGAGAGAAAATCGCGAAACACCCTACGCGTAATTAAAGCTAATTTTTACGGACGAAACTTAATCAAACACAAACTTTCTTGTATCTTGTAAATTGCTCTATACATTACAAATTATAATTACAGCGGGAACTTTTCCTAATTACCCACTCCTGATTTTATCTTCGGCATCTCCAGAAACTTTTGCGCATTTACATAGATAATCGCGGAATCAATTTAATGTATATCCTTCGCGCGGAATTATACGTCATAAACGGGACGAGGATTGCAGAAGAAACTGGTGTAATTTTCATGTGTCGTGGTAAAATCGTCCGCCTGGAGGAAGAAGGAACGTTTCTTATATGTTTATAATAATGATACACATTAAAGTGAATATAAATATTTATTATTTAGTGCTGTTAATTTATTGAAATTATTATAATATTAATAGCAATAAATAATGTAAGAATTTAATAATTACTCTAAAAATAAATCGTAAAATAATGGGAATTAAAAAACGAAATTATTTTAAGTTTTCTATATATATAACATCTTTATTTCTGCAGACAATTTTATATACAATAAATTAACAATATAATTCTTATAATATGTTATACGTTGTCCTTAGAAAACGGCTATCGACCGTCGGTCTTTCTGCCTTAAGTTTTCTATTTACTTTTTTAACATCACATTCGGTTTATTCTTTTTTGCTGCACTAAGTTGTGTTTGTTTATGAAATAAATATGAATAGATTATTAAAAATCAACCATAAAACTCAGATTAGATTGAATAACTTTAAATTCTCGACTAGTTTCGGGTTATTAGCCCATTTTCAAGAGAATTTAAATTTGTTTTATTAAAATTTCTATGGATATTTATATGAATAGATATATTGATTTTTTTTATTTAATTGTGGGGCAAGCAAAAATTATCAACATATTATTTTATGATCAATCAGTTTGTCAGAGGCGAAAGTAATGGAATGGTTAGGGAAAGGGGTGAAGGTGGATGAGTGGGTGAGAGTGAAAGGGAAAGAGGTGGAAGGGCAGGAAAGGCAAGGGTGTATAGAGAGAAGCGAGTACAATGATATGTATGGGAGGTGGCAGGTGTATGGAAGAATGCCGGAATATTTGAGAGAGAGGGAATGGAGTAGAGAGGAGAGGGTGATTGTGGCAAGGGCAAGGTGTAGATCGGAGGAGAGAGGAAGGAAGATATGGATGGGGGAAGAATATGGAAAGTGTGTGTTATGTGAGCATGGGAAGGATACGTGGAGGAATGGATGGGAGCGAAAGAGAGTAGAAGGGTTATGGAGTGGATGAGAGAGGATGGGGCAGGGGTAAGGATTTTGGAAAAGTTGAGGAGGGAGAGAGAAAAGAGAAGAGAGGAGAGAAGGGGGGGGGGTTATTGTGGTAAATAATGTATAAGAAAGAAGTTTTGTTTGTATTGATTTTGATATGCCAATAAAGGTCTTTTTTTTCTATGATCAATAGAGCTTTCAAAATTCCACTATCAAAACAATAATGAATTACATTTAATAAGAAATATTGCTGCAAAAAATGGTTTTCCTTATCACACAATTCAAAAATTAATTAATAAAGAATTCAGAAAGAAAGCACTTTTTAAAATTTATCCAAAAGTTAAAGAAAACAATAAAAAATATTTAACTTTAACTTATTTTGGAGAAATTTCAGAAAGAATTGCAAGGATTTAGAAGTAAAAATAAATTAGGTATGGTATTTATAAACTTATATGTTCTGATTGTAATAGTGTGTATATTGGAAAAAGTAGCCGAAATTTTAATATAAGATATAATGAACACTTTAGAGTATTTAGATTAAATAATGATTGTAGTACTTTTTCAAATCATATACTTACAAATAGTCACACTTTTCCAAATTTAAATAATACAAAAATCTTACATCATTGTGAAGAAGGTCAAAAATTAGATATATTGGAAGCAATCGAAATTTATTTACACAATAAAGACAATAATTCATCACTTCTAAATGAACAAGTAGATCTATTATATTCTTCACTTTATGATTTATTATAAATACTACTTTTCACTTTATTCTATTATTAAATCATATATATAATCTATATACTCTTAGTTTGATAATGACACGCTAATGTTGTCGAAACTAAATAATAAAAAATAGTTGTGCAAAGTTAAAAGTGTTTTATTGAGTTATAATAAACCATGTACAACCAAGTGGAAGCCTTAACAATTAACAAGCTATATATTTCAATTAATTTCCATTTCATTTTAGCAATCCAACTTATTTATAAATAACTAATTTTGTTTTATTTTAGCATAATAATTCCATAATGATCCTGAGGATGGTTTTTTAATCACAGGTTACTCCAGGCCAGCACTGGCGATTTGTAAGCTATTTAGGCAAATACAAATAACTATGCAAGTGCAACCTATTTTAGGCAAATGCGGGCAATATATGAGCTGTTTTGGCAAATGCAGATAATTCACAAAGTATTCTAGGCAAATATAAATAAATCATAGGCTATTATAGGCAAATGCTTACAATTTGCAAGCTTTTTTGGCAAATACAGATAATTTACATTTTAGGCAAGTACAAGCTGCTTTAGGCAAATATAAATACTGCACAAGTTGTTTTTAGGTGTATGCAGATATTTATGATTTTTTTAGTTGCATATAGAAAGTGATAGCTTGTTGACCTTAAGAAAAGACCTGATATTAAATTCTATGGGGAAAATAAATATTTTAACAAGCTGCATGTTCTGCGTGTCTCGTTCTGCAAAATAGAAAAAGGCAAAAGTGACGAGACGGTATTCTATTTTGATCCGACACACCTAGAGGCACACTTCGCTTATAATTACCGATCCAAATACAATTATGCAAATCCCGTAATCTCCTGCGACACTCAAAGAAGCTCGTCCGCGTTGGATCAAATAAAAGCAACGGATAGCGGCGACAAAGTAATCCTCTATACCCCGCTGATTGCACACGCACCGCCGTATCATTTACAAGAGATAGCAGGATTTCCATGCGCGACGCGTTACCACGATTTTTTGTTCCCAGATAAACAAATTGTAAAACCGTGTATGTGGTGAAGAGGTATATCCCGCATCTGTAAATCCTGCTCTTTTTCCGCGGCCCGAAAGCTCACTCTCCAACTCCAAGTCTCCAACCATTCAGGCAGGCAGTCTCGTCCGAGTCGGAGCCACGCTCGGTTCAACAACTCTTGCTCTCCCTCAACTCGTGCGTGTACAGTGCGCGATGTATTTGTGATTATTTTTCTATAAAACTAACAAAGATGAACATCGCAAAATTTTTCTTATTAGTAATTGTTCTGGTTTCCTGGACCGTCTGCGCCCAGAAGAAGAACCCCCAGCTGACACCCTGCCCGGCGAAATGCGTCTGCCACAAGAAGTCAGTCAGATGCATGCAAATTTCCCTCACTGCCGTACCGAAAGTTTCCCTGCAGACCACGCATCTGTGAGTACGCTCTAATTACATATATTTTTATCATCGGGAGTTCATAATACAAGTCCGCTTTCATTGCTAAGGGTCAGTTATTTATCTGGGTTTAATTGAATTGGCATTATCGCGCTCGATGTGTTTTTTTTTTCAGTCCCGATAGTTTGTTACATTATTTCAATATTTATTGCAAAACAAGCTGATAATAAACAGTAGTTTCGTTTTAATTGGAATGTGACAAAATTAATGGTCTAATTTAAAACACAATCATGTTTTTTTTTTGTGACAATAAGAAAAACACGTTTAAACTGTATAAAGAGATGGTTGAAATGTTTCATATTGCAGTTTTAATTGGATTAAAAGAAAATGATTTGAAATTAATTAATTATTCTCTTCATGGTTGCTTTGTCTGTATTTATTAAGTTATCAAAAAAAAAAATTTAAACGTATTTAAAGAAAAAAATGAAAATAATTAATTAATTAATAATCTTATTTATAGTTACTATTTTCATTGTACTTACTTCGTAAGTCTTTAATTGCAGAGTAACTATAAATAAAATTATTAATTAATTAATTATTTTCATTTTTTTCGTTAAATACGTTTGAACTTTGTTTGGATAACTTAATAGGCTAATCCTTATGTATATAATCGTAACTCGCTTAAAAATCTAAGTAGGTAGGAAAATTCTGTCTGTTGTTATAGCCATCCATTATTTTTTTTTAATTCTTACTGCCAGAATATAGAACTGGTCGCGTATTCTGGTTGCGATTTGACAAAAATAAGTATTAAAGAAATCGAAATTTCGTTTTGAAAATGGCTGAAAAACTTAATAGATTAATCTATTATAAGACAGATTACAGACTAGACTAGGTTAAAAAGTGTTTTTTTATCGAAATTGAAAGATATTTATAACGAAAATTATTTTTTATTTTTATACTGTTCCAATTAAAACAATTGGAACAGTATAAAAATGGTCCTAATGGACCAAAAATAAAATGTATCGCATAAAACAAGCACATCTAATTTTTCATCTTTTCATTTGTATTTAAAATGAAAAGATGAAAAACTAGATGTAGTAAGACTTCTACATCGCCAATTTTAGTAGATCCCGAACAATTTAATAAACATGAAATTCAAAACATAAATTTGACGTAAAATTTGTAATTATCTATAGAATATATATATATATATATATATATATATATATAATCTTATATCCTTCTACCTCATATTGGTGTAGGATATCTATAGAAAATATTTATTAAAAAAAATGAAATTTCATTAATCTGTAGAAAAATATTTATTTTTAATAAATAAAAAAAATAATCAAATTTTATTTTAAGATTAAAAATTTCATTCAATTCATTTGTTATTAAAAATAAATTTTCTGCAGATAATTACAGTTTTATTTCAAATTTTTATTTTGAATTATTTAATACATTTTTTATGATCTGCTAAATAGCTCGTAAACCAAATACCACCAAAAAGACACGTAGGGTTATGAGATATAGTTTAATACTTTTTTAATGATTTCAGAAAGAATCAAAATTGCTTGTGGAGTATAATATTTAGTCTACTGAATAAAAATGGAATCTGAAATGAAGCATGTTTTTATTCAATACTATACGAAGAAGAAAGAATCGTGATTTAAATGATTTAATTAAAGACCCCTTGCAGTAACTTTACAATTTATTAAAAAAAATCAATTTCACCTCCCTAAAATAGTAGGCAGAGTAGTGAACATTTCATGATATTCGAGTAAAAACGGATGTAATCATTTGTGGTGGATGCGTCGGGCAAATCCGTGGCTGCGCAAATTAATTAATTAATTTAGACATATACTTTTTACACGTTTCTATTATTTTTTGTAATCATCTCAAATGTTGTTAGTTTTAAAACCAGAACTATAAAAGAATAAGAAGAAAATGGAGAATTTTGTTATATTAATTAAATATCATAATTTTGGTAATAATTTATTATTTAATTAAATTTAATTATTAGAATAACGGCAATCGAGTTAATAATAATATATCCAGAAAAAATTACTAAATAAATAATAAAAATTACAAAATCGAATGTTAGTGCGTCACACTTTTCTTGTAAAAGTTTTAATATTATTTAATTTGGAAATGAAGATTCCGTTAATAAAGTGAAATTGAAAATATAATTTATATCTGTTAATTCGCTATCGAACAATGATCATTTCATCTAAATCCAGTTAATAAACACGTTTTTATTAGTAATATGTTTGTTTATCAACTTTATTACAAATAAACCGATGTTATATTCAACAATTTCATGTTAAAAAAATGATTTGTAAATTTATTTAGAATCCCTATTAATTAACCAGTAAACACTTATAGTAAATGAAACACTCATTACTTTGGGTAAAACGTTGTCGTGGAATCTACGGGATCCTTCTCTTTTTTCTGCTTCAGGTCACACTTTTGCTGTTTTGATTTTCTGTAGCAGATGCGGCTAACTTTGTCACGTACGTAACTATCAAGAAGATCAAATACTCCTGGATGCAGAATTGATGCTAGTTCACAGTGTAAGATTTTAATGCACTTGAATAAAGTGTCTCTCCTGTGGAACCATGATTTCAGTTCTTCTTTCAACCACAGTTTTCTCTGGCTTTTATAGCATTCCTTGCTGCTATTGTGTTGGATCTTGTTCTAAGCTGGGCGAATTTCGGCACTAGATTTGTTTTAGAGCATGTTTGTATGAATTTGATATTCGATGATGCTTTTTTCACTTTTAATTGTAATTTAAAATACTCTTTGGACTCTTTGGTCAAATGCCCTGTTAGGATACTCTCCGAACTTGCCTCTAAAGTTGTACGACCGTTACTTATATATAAATATTTCTGAACGTATACATACGGTAGATCAGAAACTGGCTATCGACTGTCGGTCTCTCAGCCTCTTTGTTTATATTTATTATTTATTCTAAAATAAAGAGTATTAATATTATTAAATCTAAGAGCCTGACTCTCTTTTGTACGAGTATTTCCACTTTGCTATGTAGTTATCTCTTTCTACTAAACCGCAAACTTAACTTGTGAATTGTTTATAAAGTTTCTAAAGAAATGTATAAATTGTTTTTTTTTAATTTTATGTGTAATTTAAATAATTTGTTAAGATTTCTAAATAAATCTATAAATCATTTTCCTTTTTATTTTCATGTGAAATAATCATTAAATGTTTAACTTGTTAATTGTTTTTATTATTAAATGAGATTCTTCGTCTTTGGCATATACTTCCTTTTTTACAATGAAACGTTTTTTTTTATTTAAAGCCATCACAATTACATTAATAATAATAATAATAATATTTATTGCCCAACAGGAAACAAAGATTTTCCAATTACAAGACAATATACAAGATAACAACAATATAGCGTATTTTAACATTATAAAGAAAAAAATAAATAAATAAAAACCTAATTATTTGATTGACATAAAGCAGCTACGGATTTTAGTAATTCAAAAAAGATATCACATTATTATTATTGTTCTTACATTATTTTTAATAGAAATGATCCTTATAGATTCTTGATTTTTTTGTTTAATAAATATTTCAGATTAAAACGGTGACATTTAATTTAAAATATTTATTAAACAAAAAAGTCCAATTATATTTGGTTTAAATAATTGATTAATTAAACATATTTCTGTTTCATATAGCTTAAACTGTGCTACCTAAAGGAGTAACATTCATTTTGGATTATTCCTTTCATATTTTCTATCATTGTTATACAATTTGTTACAACTTTGTTGTACATCGTAAATCACAGTAATGAAATACTTTTGTATAAACCGAACTCTTTATTTGTATTTGTTAATGTCGTTGTAACTGAAGTCATAAATAAAAATTTTGTTTACTGTAAGAAGGAATATAAATGTTTATATATATGTCATTGTTTAATTTAATTTTATATAAAATAATTCTTATCAAAACCAAATCAAATTAATTAAATCTACAAAATAGAGTAACCGTTTATATTATAATTCCGATTTGTATATTTTCTGAATCGTGTTTAAACGAGCGAAGTCGAATCAACCCGCAACGTGTGCTGATTTTATCTCTGCGCAGAGTTCAAAATGTCATCTGGAATTATGAAACGCTAATTCGCGATGCAAATTACAGATTAACCGAGGCGATTAAATGCAGAAAAATAAGTTTGTAATAATGAAAACATCATATTTTTTTAATGTTATTAAATTATGCTTTGTTAAATCAACAAAGAATTAAATTGTTGAAATTTTCAATGTATAACATTGAGGTATAATTTAAATTTAATTAAATATAAAGTGGAAAAGAAAGATTTCTGATGGGATTGCGCTACCAATTATACCACAGAGACCAGTGATATCAAATCTCCATACAGTGCTACATTAACGAGAAACGATAATTAAAAAAAATACTTGATGGCAATAATTCTATCTTGCTTATAAGAGATAACAATTTTTTACTAATTAAATTAAATTGTTATTCCTTTTAAATTATATTTATATCTGTGAATTGTAAAAATTTCTACAATTCACAGATATAAATATAATTTAAAAGGAATAACAATTTAATTTAATTAGTGCCAATCAGGTTGATTGTTTCCACTTTTGTCTCTTTTTACCTGAACCACTACGGACTTCCTTTAATTTAATTAGTGAAGAATTGTTATTGTTGTAAAAATTTCTACAATTCACAGATATAAATATAATTTAAAAGGAATAACAATTTAATTTAATTATAAATTAATTTTAATTATAATTGTAGAAATTTTTACAATTCACAGATATAAATATAATTTAAAAGGAATAACAATTTAATTTAATTAGTGAAGAATTGTTATCTCTTATAAGCAAGATAGAATTATTGCCATCAAGTTTTTCTTTAAATTCTCGTTTTCTTTTTATGTGTATATTGTTTGCAAATTAGTTTCCGGGTTGTTGTTTATATTACAACACGTTTAGTACGATGAAGACTTGTAATGTAACAACTTTATATTTTAAATAAGCATATATTATATTAGAATAATATTACAATTTAAATTCTTTTGCAAACGAGCTAATAACCCGTAACTAATCGAGAATTTAATATTATTCATTTTAACTGTGTTTTATTGTGTAATTGGTGCATTTTTAATAATTTATTCATATATATAGAAATATCTTTATTCAGGCAATTACATACATTTTTACAAACATTAGCATTAAGTATATACAATAAAATGAAAGTGTTTGTCTGTCTTGGGATATCGACCAAAGGTCTTTCTGTCCTATTTATTCATATTTATTATTGCTTCTATTTATTTCTCTATGTGTCATTGAGTGGTAATCAAAATCAATGAACCAAAAACAAATATGGATGATTTAAAATATGTATGTTTTCAACGGTGTACATTTAGTGCAATATTTTATGTTAAGGCATTAAATAATAAATATTAGCATAATTAACATAAAGTTTCTGCCCCATAACTCTCTAAATTTTATGGGTTTTTCGAGTTTTCAGGGGGGAAATTTTGAACATGGAACCACTCACGAGAGAGAGGGACTTTATTGACATTTCAGTCCAGAAGTTCATAAATTCCTAAATTTCATGAGTTTTTCGAGTTTTCAGTGGATAATTGCAAAAATTTGAACATGGAACCAGGCAATTTTCCCTTTGTGAGTTCCATAACTCACTCACGAGTGGATGGTGGACTTTCTTTGTATTTCTCAGTAGTGTGTTTCAAATATTCACAATTAACTTGATGTTTTCCCCTAGAACTCCATATACTTGTAAATTTCATTACTTTTTAGAATTTTTAGGGGGAAATTGCCTAAATTGGAACCAGACAATTATACGTTCAGAAGACTTTATATTAGTTTAGTAAGTCCACATTTGGAATACTGTTCTGTAATCTGGTCTCCTTCCTACAACAGTAATATTGATATTATTGAAAGATTTCATAATAAGTTTTTATTATCAGTCATTTAAAATGGGGATAAATAAACTACCTCTTATAAGTGTTCCAAAACTCACTCACTTGCCGGGTTTTCTTTGTAATTTTCAATGGTTTCAAAAATGCAGTGTCTTGTCCTCCCTCCAGAAGATCCTGCTGAATATGCTAATGTTGTTAATGCTAATGTTAGTATCACTATCAAAAATTACAACACAACCCATTATTCCCGCATAAATCAAGATTAATAAATCCCGTTTTGGCCCTGTTCAACATTACCACCGAGCTGCTTATAACGGGCCTTGCGTAATTGGCTGCATTTTTACCATTTCGCCAAATGGTAATAAGTTCTCGGTAGTCGGTTCCGCGTTGTTTCGTTAACGCTGCACCGCGTGGGCCGAAAACCCATTCGGACTTTTCCCGGCTTCGAGTCAATGAAAAATTTTACTACACCGGAAATTATTTCCAGACCGGCGATGTTGTAAACTTCACGAGGTGAAATTTTGATTCGAGATAGCCGTAGATGGGCCGCACAGAGTGGGAAGTATTAATTTTTATTTAAAGACGCGTCATCGCTTGGTGAGGAATGGGATCGAGAGTAGATTTCATTTAAATAAATTAATTTTTGAAAACAAATGAGAAGAATTTATTTACTTTACAGCAATGATTGAACCAAATCGACTGAATCGAAAAGCATACAAATTCTAGCAATGGAACAACCAATGCAAGGTAAATTAAATTCTCACAAAGTTTATCAAAAAGCAAAGAATGCAATCGACTGTTTTTTTTTTCACTAACGGTTTCTCTGAAACGACGCGCGTTTCCTTTCCTTTGGACAAATTAGCGTTAATTACTGCTTTTTTGGGAGTGATGAATGGGTGGAAAGTTTGAGAAATATCTTCGGATTTTGTTGGGTTAAGTGGGAATTCGTATATAGTATAAAACTGTAATCTTTCACTAAAGGAATAATTAATTCTAAACATGCAGGCTTTTCTCTATTCAACTTTTGACAGAAACAAATAAGGACGTTGATATTTAGTAAAAGATAAACAATGCAATATTAGACAAGTCAGTGGCTGAGGCTGAGGTGGTTGATAAAACTGCATATTCACAATTAAATAAAAAACACATTAGTTTTTTTTAGTTTCATAGTTTTTTTTTGTAGAAACACTGCTACAAATTGAATTGAGGTCAATAACACATTTACTTAAAAACACATCAGTTTTTTTAGTTTCATAGTTTTTTTTTGTAGAAACACTGCTACAAATTGAATTGAGGCCAATAACACATTTACTTAAAAACACATCAGTTTTTTTAGTTTAATAGTTTTTTTTGTAGAAACACTGCTACAACTAAATTAAAACTAAAAAAATTGCAGTGTTTTTCATCAGACAAAAGAAGGAACACTAAATGAGGGTTTGAATTGACGCAAGTAACACGTTTAAATAAAAGCACAAACGACAAAATTAAAAAATACAAACGTTTTTTTAGTATCACAGTTTTTTATTGTAGAAACATTGTTACATTTGTTTTACCAATAGAGTGGTATCAGTGAGATGATTAATAATTTCTACAATAAAAAACTGCGAAACTAAAACAAAGCTGTTGTGTTTTTAAGTAAATGTGTTATTGGCCTCAATTCAAACATTGTTTTAGTGTTTCTTTTAGGCCTTTTATTATCCAGCGATTGGAAGATGGTTAAGTGGTCAAATTTTACATATGAGGGCTGTAGTAGTTTCACAGTGTTTTTGTTGTGGAAACTTCTACAACTAAACTGAAAAACACTTGAATTGACACTAATAACATAAAATAAAAACCCAACAGTTTTCTTTAGTTTCACAGATTTTTTATTCTAGAAATATTTGTTTTACCAATGTGAAAGATTCATTACTTACTTATTTTTTTTTTTTTCACTAGATGTACATTACGATAGCGAATGATAATGAATTCATCTTATTCGAAATGTACTTAAAAAAAATTGTGAAAAAAGAGATGAATCTTTAATTTATCTTACGGGAAATAGTTTTTATTTCAATATAATTATGTAGGAGTAAGAAACTGCATACCACACAATCTATTTATTTATTAATGGTTTTATTATTTATATATTTCATATTGTATGAAAAAAATATGAATAAATGATTAAAAATCAACCAATAAAACACAGATTAGATTGAATAACTTTAAATTCTCGACTAGTTTCGGGTTATTAGCCCATTTTCAAGAGCATTTAATTTTTTTTAATTCTCTTGAAAATGGGCTAATAACCCAATTTGAGAATTTAAAGTAATTCAATCTAATCTGTGTTTTATTGGTTGATTTTTAATAATTTATTAAATTAAATTCTCCTGAAAATGGGCTAATAAACCGAAACTAGCTGAGAATTTAAAGTTATTCAATCTAATCTGTGTTTTATTAGTTGATTTTTAATAATTTATAAATGTCTAATTGTAGAAATAAATAAACATTTAATTAGAAAAAAAAATATCAAAAAAGAATTATCGTGAATCAGATATTTTTTTAGTTAATGAGACGAGTAATCGATTTATTAAAAAGATCAACAATGATATTGTTCATTCATAAATTTCTTGTTTAAATACTCTTGAAATTCGATACGGGTTTGTGGCGCTCAATCGTGGGCGATGAGCCAAATCCTGAAGGTCCTTTGATTAGTCCTATCTAAAAGAGCGACAATTTTCACAATCCGTATGGGAAATGTTAGGTTTAACGAGTATGCTATTAATTAACCCTACATTCCATGTATAGTTCCAAATAAATGTTTTTTTCTTCTAATAATAGAAAGAAAAAAAAAACGTGTCCTATCTAGACGAGCGAAAATTTTATTCAAAATACAAGAAGGTTTCGGATACAATTCGCTATTATTATTATTATTATTAAAATCAAGAAGCTTTATTTCCTGTAACCTTTCTGCTAGAAAAACAACGAAGATATCTGTATGTGCAAAATTAAATAATTGGTATTCGATTTTCTACCGAAATTATTTTGCCTTACCCAGAAATTAATATATCTTTTTTCTATAATATATCTATATAAAATTAAATTAACTCGAAAAGAGTATTTATTCATTCACTTGGTCGCAGTTGCATTATGCAATATTTTATTGATGTGCAACAGCAGGTGTACATTATGTAATTCAATGTCCGGCGTGGGTATTTGCCCGGGAAGTTGTTGTTTAACGTACTTACGTGACGTAAGTCAAAAGTCACAGAGCTAAATGTGGAAATAATTTATTAATTATTTTCAAATCATTTTTATTTAATATTATTAATTAATTATTATTTTTATTTACTGTAAATTAACTCGATTTTGAATTCTCTTGAAAATGGGCTAATAACCCAAAACTAGTCGAGAATTTAAAGTTATTCAATTTAATCTGTGTTTTATTTATTTTATTGGTAGATTTTTAATAAAAAAGACTTTTATTGGCATACCCTTCATATTTATACACTTATATTAAGATTTGTAATTATCTAGTCATATTTATTATTATACATGTTACATTTTTACCCAATTGCTATCGACCAACTGTCTTTCCACCTTTTTTTGTATTTAGTCTAAAATTTGAAAACAACAAGCACTTAACCCGACCACAACCTTGAAATAAGCAACCAGCAATTAATTCCGCTAATTCAATCCAGTTTCAAATCAACTCGAGCGAATTATCCGTCAACCCTGTTATTAAAGCTCGTTTGCATATTTTTGTCCTCATTAACCAACTGTTTATCTATAAAGGAAGCGATTTGATTGATTGTAATCCGAAAGCGATAAAAACCGCGCCGGAGTTATTCGGGACCTGTTGATCGAGATGGATGTGATACAATTAAATCGGATGATTAAATTGATTTTATGGATTTTTTTTTCATTTCGAAATCGAGTCCGAGAAAAGTCCGTGCTAGCCGGAATTAAGGCATTATTACAATTGTAATTGGGTTAGTTCGACTGTAGTTATAAATATGCATATACGGTACTTAATCTACATATATTTACACACAATAAACAAAAAAAGAAACGAAAATGTATATTAATAAATAATGATAATTGTATCCTCTGTATTGGAGAAAAATGAAAAATATATATAATTGCCCGGGAAGTAGTTGTTTTAATATACATTTGTTTAACGTACTTACGTAGGTAAGTCAATAGTCACAGAGCTAAATGTGGAAATAATTTATTAATTATTTTCAAATCATTTTTATTTAATATATATATATATATATTTTGTGTAAGTACTCCAATATTTTTTTAATAAACATAAAAAACAGGTCATCTCCTTAATGAACAAACTTATTTCTCAAAGTTCCCCCTACTGAAACCAAAACTGACCATTGGGATACACGTTAAACGTAACTTTTTCTATATAGAATAGCCCCGAATAATAACTTAATGCATCTTTTACGCTTTTTTGTGTAGTGGTTGTGAGGTGGTCAAATTTGTTTTATGGCGCTCTGGAAGAAAAAAATATTGTACGTGTATCGTTTTTGATTTTGTTTCACTACATTAAATTCACATTAAAATTTCAGTAAAAAGAAAAACATTTCACCAATCTAACTTTATTTATTTTTTTCCTAACTCCAATCGTAATATGTAAATTATTGTATAATGTAATCAATTATAATGGAGAAATCCGTAAAATAAAGTTAAAGTTAAATCTAAATCAACACACCCTCGAACTTTTCCCATCAACACACGAAACCGCACTCCCTGTCTGTTTGATTAAAAAAAAATTCACTCCGAGCATCGGAAAAATATAAAGAAAAAAACGCATCAAAAATAATTCGGGATCAAATTTATTTCACGATAGAAATTTCTCCGCGTTTGCAGCGAGAACACGAGGGGTTATAATTGATAGTTTCTTCGTCCGTCCCGACGAAACGAGTTTCTGTAATTTAAGCTCCCCACATGATACCCGAGATTGAATCTGAATCAAATGAAACGTACTTCTGTGTATGTTTGTGTGTATGGGTGTGTGTGTCTTGCGGTCGGTTCAAAAGATAATTGATTTACTTTGCGTTAACCGTATTACGTTTCACTTGGATTAATTGTTATGGTTGTTAACAAGCTATAAATATTAAAATGAGGATTTATTGTATAAATATTTTATTTATTAATATATTATGATACAATGAAATTAAACAAGAAAAATTTCTGGTAATGATTAATAAATCCGATTAATCATCTTTTTTCAATTTATTTAATTTATTAATATATTTTTAATTCCATATTTATATTATATTCATTCATACATTCATTTTCAATTCTAGCCATTTTGTATATTATGTTTTTTTAACCGTTATACCATCAAGCTTTGCTTGGTTGTTCTAGTATTTTATTGTATATTTTGTTACATTTATATGCGTAATTAATCGTTGTAGATTTGTGTGAAATGAGATGATTCTCGGTCGTGTACCTTGTAGACCCAAATCGTTGACGATGCCACTTGAAATTAGGTAAAAGGTGGCGCTTGCGTCGTCTTTAATTTATCATCTTGACGTTGCCAAATAATAATCTTTATTTAGCAATACACTACACAACAACATAGAATAAATAATGCTGGAATACGGGAAGCACGTCTTGTGTGAAAAGCTGTTGACAACGAACAAGAAATAAACTGCCGAGTTGCTTTAGCTAGCCGAAAGCAAGAAGCTGTTCCTCATGGAAGCCATCTGGCCACGCTGCTTCCCCGTTTACATAGCTCTCAAGGAAAAACTCGACGTTGGTCTGATTAGGGACTTGATCAATATCTGTGTTTCGTTTGGCTTCAACTTAAAAGCTTCAGAACGAGTTAATCTGAAATAATTGGCTGGTGGGATTATTTTGGATTTATGCATTTATGCCCTCCAGTTCTGCCAGTTCGTCTTCAAAGAATTGAAACCTTTGAAATTCATTAGCAGTGGATTGCTGAATAAACACGAGGTTAAGCCATAATAAAATACGACTCTAATCGGAGTGCTATGTTTTCAATTAATTCTTTGTCAGAATTTCCGAATGAAGCTTTCTTTGTAGGAACCAAGGGATTGATTAAGGTGCCTAATTTTTGGTCACCATGTAAGTTAATTCTACTAACAGAAACATTGACATTCGATCAGCTACTTACAACTTCAACAACAACGTTGGATTATGCTATGAAGTCGAGGAATGCCGTCACTGCATCAAAAAAGGCTTGAAAATTGAGAACTATGGAGGATTTACTTCGTTATACATGTTGATTAAAATAAATAAAACACTTCAACTTTGTTAGTATAACACAAATTATTTATTATTGAAATTAGTGGTATTTTCTTCAAAGTCCTGTTTACCAGTTACAAAAAGCAGCAATTGCTCTTATTCTCTGAAAGTAATATGGTACTTACTTCAAAACTCTGTTGACCAGTTACAGAAACCAGCAATTGTTCATATTCTTCTATGAAATTAATTGCTCTTCTTCTCCCTCCTTTCTTCAAAGCCATGTTTACCAGTTACAGAAAGCAGCAATTGCTCTTCTTGTCTAAAAGTAACGGCCCTTACTTCAAAGCTTTGTTGGCCAGTTACAGAAACCAGCAATTGCTCTTATTCTTCTATGAAATTAATTGCTCTTCTTCTCCGTCCTTTCTTCAAAGCCATGTTTACCAATTACAAAAAGCAGCAATTGCTCTTCTCTGAAAGTAATGGTCCTTACTTCAATGATCTGTTGACCAGTTACAGAAACCAGCAATTGTTCATATTCTTCTATGAAATTAATTGCTCTTCTTCTCCGTCCTTTCTTCAAAGCCATGTTTACCAGTTACAGAAAGCAGCAATTGCTCTTCTTCTCTAAAAGTAATGGTCCTTACTTCAAAGCTTTGTTGGCCAGTTACAGAAACCAGCAATTGTTCTTATTCTTCTATGAAATTAATTGCTCTTCTTCTCTCTCCTTTCTTCAAAGCCATGTTTACCAGTTACAGAAAGCAGCAATTGCTCTTCTTCTCTGAAAGTAATGGTCCTTACTTCAAAGTTCTGTTGACCAGTTACAGAAACCAGCAATTGTTCATATTCTTCTATGAAATTAATTGCTCTTCTTCTCCGTCCTTTCTTCAAAGCCATGTTTACCAGTTACAAAAAGCAGCAATTGCTCTTCTCTGAATGTAATGGTCCTTACTTCAAAGCTCTGTTGATCAGTTATAGAACCAGCAATTGCTCTTATTCTTCTATGAAATTAATTGCTCTTCTTCTCCGTCCTTTCTTCAAAGCCATGTTTACCAGTTACAAAAAGCAGCAATTGCTCTTCTCTGAATGTAATGGTCCTTACTTCAAAGCTCTGTTGATCAGTTATAGAACCAGTAATTGCTCTTATTCTTCTATGAAATTAATTGCTCTTCTTCTCCGTCTTTCTTCAAAGCCATGTTTACCAGTTACAAAAAGCAGCAATTGCTCTTCTCTGAAAGTAATGGTCCTTACTTCAAAGCTCTGTTGATCAGTTATAGAACCAGCAATTGCTCTTATTCTTCTATGAAATTAATTGCTCTTCTTCTCCGTCCTTTCTTCAAAGCCATGTTTACCAGTTACAAAAAGCAGCAATTGCTCTTCTCTGAATGTAATGGTCCTTACTTCAAAGCTCTGTTGATCAGTTATAGAACCAGTAATTGCTCTTATTCTTCTATGAAATTAATTGCTCTTCTTCTCCGTCTTTCTTCAAAGCCATGTTTACCAGTTACAAAAAGCAGCAATTGCTCTTCTCTGAATGTAATGGTCCTTACTTCAAAGCTCTGTTGATCAGTTATAGAACCAGCAATTGCTCTTATTCTTCTATGAAATTAATTGCTCTTCTTCTCCGTCCTTTCTTCAAAGCCATGTTTACCAATTACAAAAAGCAGCAATTGCTCTTCTCTGAAAGTAATGGTCCTTACTTCAATGATCTGTTGACCAGTTACAGAAACCAGCAATTGTTCATATTCTTCTATGAAATTAATTGCTCTTCTTCTCCGTCCTTTCTTCAAAGCCATGTTTACCAGTTACAGAAAGCAGCAATTGCTCTTCTTCTCTAAAAGTAATGGTCCTTACTTCAAAGCTTTGTTGGCCAGTTACAGAAACCAGCAATTGTTCTTATTCTTCTATGAAATTAATTGCTCTTCTTCTCTCTCCTTTCTTCAAAGCCATGTTTACCAGTTACAGAAAGCAGCAATTGCTCTTCTTCTCTGAAAGTAATGGTCCTTACTTCAAAGCTCTGTTGATCAGTTATAGAACCAGCAATTGCTCTTATTCTTCTATGAAATTAATTGCTCTTCTTCTCCGTCCTTTCTTCAAAGCCATGTTTACCAGTTACAAAAAGCAGCAATTGCTCTTCTCTGAATGTAATGGTCCTTACTTCAAAGCTCTGTTGATCAGTTATAGAACCAGTAATTGCTCTTATTCTTCTATGAAATTAATTGCTCTTCTTCTCCGTCTTTCTTCAAAGCCATGTTTACCAGTTACAAAAAGCAGCAATTGCTCTTCTCTGAAAGTAATGGTCCTTACTTCAAAGCTCTGTTGATCAGTTATAGAACCAGCAATTGCTCTTATTCTTCTATGCAATTAATTGCTCTTCTTCTCCGTCCTTTCTTCAAAGCCATGTTTACCAGTTACAAAAAGCAGCAATTGCTCTTCTCTGAAAGTAATGGTCCTTTCTTCAAAGCCCTGTTGACCAGTGATTACTCTGTTTGATAATGGCAAATTAATTTGTCGAAAATACAGTCACAATAATAAATAATTTGTATTATACAAACAAAGTTGAAGTGTTTTATTTATTTTAAACAATGTTTGGTCGAAAGCGACGTTGTTCCTAATAAAGATATTTGGTGTAAGTCAGTTAGTCGATTAAAATTGGATACACTAATAATTACTCGATTATATGTTTTGAATATAAATAAATGGCATACAAAATTAAAAACAATTTTCATTTACTGTTATTGTCATTGATATTACTATTAAGTCCTTAAACTATTAAAAAAAAACTATACAATCATTCCAGTTTTCTTTCACATAAAAATCCTTTATCCTCATAATCATTACTATTCACGATACATTTCTCATCTGTATCGTTAAATTTATCAGCCTCCATAAATATAATCGCGCATATTAATTAACCAGCTTTCCAAACGGCGCGTTCCTTACAACCAAGGCTGGTCAAATACTAAAAATACATTTATGTGATTCAAGAATAGTGCAATCAGTTCCAGGTGTGCGCGCGGTTTAAGACCGTTTAAGCCAATGGGTGCAAGAAAAGAGGAACTGGCCGTGTTATGGCCATTCGCCGCACAATTCCAAGTTCATCAGCATGAAATGCGTTTTCTATTCCTGGGTGGATTGTAAATTTAAGGCTAAATATTTTGACGGGGGATCTGCACTTGATTCATTCAAGAAGGCCCAGTGAGTTCAAACTGTTTTTAGTTTTTAAAGGAAATCTAAAATATAATAGAAAGAAGTTTTTATTCACTTAATCACAGCTATTTAAAATAAATTAAATAAAAAGAAAATTTAATATAATTATTTCATAAATCTAAAGATATAGATGGTACCAAAAAACTCTTTATCAAAGAAAACAAAACATATTTTAATCGAATCGTAGTGTTATCTAACATTGTCATTTCAACACTTTAATATTCATGATAGAGAAGTAATTGAAAATTTCATGGTTTTGGCAAATAGATGACTTTATCACAATGACCTCTGGTCACATGTATTGTAATTATTTGTTATGTTATTTTTTATTATTAACTATAGTATGGATAAAGATGTGTTTACATATATCTTAAGATAGTGAAATAATTAATCATAATAAATTAAAGACGACGCAAGCGCCATCTTTCGCCTAATTTCATGTGGCATCGTCAACGATTTGGATCTACCGAGAATCATTGTTTCGTCCACTAAAGGAAGGTGAACTTGTCCTGTTTATTCAAACAGGAAACGAAATTCACATTTAATGAAATGTTCAGCCACCATTCATCTAGCGTATGGATAACTGGTGATGGCCTTTTCGGTTTTGTTCGAACCTCATCAAACTAGTGAAATAATTGTTTACCCATGACCCTTTAAAAAAAATAGATCAGATTAATTAAATAAAAATTATTTGAAAATAATTAATAAATTATTTCCATATTTAACTCTGCGACATTTTGACTTACGTTACGTAAGTACTTTAAAAATGCACATTTAAACAACTACTTCTCGGGCAAATACTCACACCGAACATTGAATTACATAATTTACACCTACTGCTGCATATGAACAACATATTGCACCATGCAACATTTTTTTCTTTCGAGAAAAATTCAATGTAAACAACGTTACTCAATATAATGCCATCTGCAGACATGTGTTTCGGGATCTATCCCTCGTCAGTACAGCTCTGCCTTACACGTTTACGTTGATTAATAAAAAAAAGCGATTTAAGTCAGATAAATTTCGAGATTGTCTGAAATAGAATGTGTTCTAATTGGGTGTAAACTATTTGTTTTTAAGCGTTTACAAGTCCTGTACTTCGGGTGGAAAAGAAAATGCAGACTCCCTAATAAATGTACAAAGAAGTGAATGCTTTAAAAGTTCAAGAACTTGTACGATTTTTTAATTTTTTTTAAATAGCACTTTATGAAGCAAGATTTTACGCTAGAACTAACTAACTAATCATACCATTAAAATAATACAATTAGTAAACCGACTATTTCAAAATACAACTATTAATAAGTAAATTCAAGCGAGCTGCAATAATTTCCATTTATTACTAAACACAGCAATTAAACCTCAGCGCACAACCGGTCAATTTTCACATAACATTTCATTCCCCGCTAAATTACTATGTAGTTCTTTCTCGCGCGTTTTGTCGCCGGAATATTTATTTACATTTCGTGGATCACCTTGGGCGTCATTTAAAGCCTTTTAATAATCACGCCGTGATGTAACTCGATTCAATTCAACCGTCCGTCGATTGCGAAACCGATTGCAGTTTGTCATTACGATGATGGGCATTGTTGTAATCGCAATCAGTGATTTTGCGCTTTTAATTTTGATTATTTCCTTTCGTCTCTCGAGAGTACCGAGTCAAGGCTTCAGCGGAGCGAAGTGAAATTGCCCCTCGAGCCGGTTCAATTAGTGGCCAAGATAAATAATGGATTTTTTTTTTCGCATTTTTGTTTTGTTTTGTTGTTGTATACGATGGATTGCTTGAATTGGATCTGTCTAGACGCTGAGTGAATGATTCTGTTGGGAATTCGCACGCTCATTTCAGGACTACTAGCTGGTATTTGAAAATTGCTTGTGCTGGTATGTGAATTTAAATAGTCTCCAAGCAGTTAGGAGTGAATTGAATATTTTAAATTATATTTTTTTATTATTATTAAATTTAAATCGATATTTTATACATTCATGAATTAAATATGCTTAATTAATTTCTCAATTAACCCGTGGTGATTTTTTATTGAATTAATTCAGGATAATTTAATTAAAATTAAAACACTTGGTTTGTTTTCACTTATTTAGTGAAGCTTATAGTTTTATTAGTGAAACAAACTAAGTGTTTTAATTTTAATTAAATTATCCTGAATTAATTCATGAATTAAATATGAATCAGTACAGGGTTATTCAAAAATAAAGAACAGATTGCAAACATGTATTTCGTTCATATTAAAAAAAAAGTTATTTCAGTATTAAAAAAAAATGTAAAAAATGAAACACGTGGTTTGTTTCACAATAACTTGTTACCGGCAAACAGTTTTAATGCCTTTCCGTCGATGGGTGCGGCCCATCGACGCCGTTTTCCTGGATTGCTGTTAATTTTCATTACCTTTTTTGTTTTAATTGTTCATAAGTTTATTTTGCTCGTGTTTTTTTACTTTCCCCAGACTCCTGTCCAAGGAAAAGTATTGTGATTGTAAAAATTGTCGAATCGTCAATTTCAACAAATATACACGTTTTTTTCAAAACTCGATGGAATGGACTTAGGGGACTCCATTCCATCGAGTTTTGAAAAATGTCTGTATGT
This sequence comes from Philonthus spinipes, assembly GCA_963082785.1. NCBI lineage: Eukaryota > Metazoa > Arthropoda > Insecta > Coleoptera > Staphylinidae > Philonthus > Philonthus spinipes. The sequence goes on from OY720306.1 coordinate 5,085,955, forward strand.
GTGTCTTGCGTTTCCGCGATAGCGCATAAACGGTTAAATGAATTAAACCCAAACTTTATATCTAAGCTTTTTATAACAGTGGAATGATCTGAAAAGCTTTTGGTTAGAATCAATTGTTACTAGTTTGGATTATTACATGATTTTCAAAGAATAATACAAATGAAAGCCAAAAATAGTATATATTTTAAACATTATTCAACCATGTTTCACCAAGTGTTAAGTAAGAAATTAATTCAAGAGTTACTTCAGAATTGTTCACTGAAATTTCTTCTATTTCACTAACTGTAAATATAAGAAAGTTTCTACAGTTATGGCAATTAGCAATTTTGTGATCTTCTTTTTTTATGAAATTAATCGACTTTTCTTCAAAGCCTTATTGACCAGTTTGCTCTTATTCTTCTTATATGAAATGAATAACTCTTTCTTCAAAGCCAGGTTCATGAGTTACAGAAACCAGCAATTGCTCTTATTCATCTCTAAAAGTAATGGACCTTACTTCAAAGTTCTGTTAAAGAAACCAACAAATGCTCCTATTTTACTTCTGTGAAATTAATAGTCCTTTCTTCAAAGCTCTATTGACCAGTTACAACATCTTCTCATTCTTATCTAAAAGTAATTTGTGCATAATGTTTAATTTTGTTTGTTACTATTCATTTATACTTTGTTTTTTTTCTGTTTAAATTTATTATCTGATAGCTTGTATTTTCTTATATTATTTGTATGAAGACATATTTTGCATAATCTTTAATTTTGTTTGCTAATATTAATTTATACTTATTGTTTTTCGTGTTTACTTTTATTGATTTTTGATATTCTGTTAAGAAATTTTAATTAAAAAACAGGAAATGTACAAATAATAATAATAAATTTTATTTAGAATTCTTGATAATGCGGTTTTGCGAAACTAGTCGAAACAATAAATTAAAATTGTAAAACAAACCAAGTGATTTTTAATTTTGAAACAATTATTACTAAATATGTCTTACCAAGTGAACGAGACTCAACTAAACAATAAATTTTATTTGTAGAAAAAAGATACATTGTATACAATATAACTATTTACAGTACTCTACAAACCTTAAGGATCCGATAGTTTTAAAAATAAATAACTGAATAAATGAATATGAAACATCACTAATTGATTAAATGACTCCTAATTCCATCACTTTGTTACCGACATGCACCCTGATTTAAGCAATCCATTCCACTGTATGCTCGACCGATTACAATAGGATCCGCCTTTCCCTTCTCTGTTTGTTTCCTTTTTTATTAGCTCCTCGATCCCTTCGGCTTTTTCATCAATGTCATTGTTAAGGCCGAAGCATGAAAAAAAAAAATAGACGAAAAAAATCTTTTATTCAAACATCTCTTCGAGCGTGGGCCGGGTTCATTTTGTCAAAATGTTTTCGTCGGGACATGCAGGCCGATTCCCACGCGATGTAGCGGGTTGTATTACCTTTTTTTCAGATGATTTAACGACTTTTCCCGGATAAATAAATCTCCGGTGCGGCAAATAATGGACATTGTTTATTTTTTCGTATAAATAACGGAATTGTTAGATTCTTAAAACATTCAATAATTCAACTTTGTATTCCTTTACGATTTTTCTCTGAAATAAATAGGGGAGCTAATTATTACACATATTTAATTTTACATGTTAAATTCCTATGTTCGCCTCTTATCCCAGACACTCGGTATATATACCTTAATAATTGTTAAAGTGGACGGTTAAAAATAGTTTGATTAATCATTCGTATTTCCATCTAGGGAAACATGAACTGCAACACCTTTGAAAAAAAAAAAATATTATAGTTGTTATTAATTAACACGTTCACCGACCATGAATCATGTTATTAACTGAACATTACCATATATAATTAAAATTATCACTTGTCTGTAAATCTTAAAATAAAACCACGTGTGAGAATAACATAATAAAGTAGCCTATTTTTAAACGTGATAAATTGACATACGTATTAATTCGAGGGAAAAAGAAAAACAAGTTGAGTTAAATATTTTATTAGAAAATTTAATGGGATAATTACAATTGTAATAATTTTATTAATAATTTATTATTACTTAGAATCGCAATAATTTTAATTACCAAGAACCTGTTCTAACGTGACGTTATGTTTTTATTTTGTAAAATATTTATGGTTGCTGCAAGGATGTCACTTTTCTTTCTTATGGATTTTGTTGATGTAAAGTCTGTTTTATTTAATATTATTTTGAAAAGAATGGTCGAAAACCAAATTTATTTTAAAATTCGCATTGCGGGAACGTGTTAATCAGTGTGAAATTAATTTTTTTTAACTAATCTGAATAAATATGTTTGTATATATAAAAAAAATCAATATTTTTATATATACAAACATATTTATTCAGACAATTACATATTCTTGTTAAATTGATTGAGTGAAGATCAAACGTAATTGATAAAAAAACACTAATATCGTTTCTTCACACTTTTGCTATCAATTAATTAATCTATTGTGTTCGAAATGAATATGAAATAAAAATAAAAGTATGAAGAAAGAATATTAGTGCTTTTCTATCAATTGCATATACTTGTAATTGTAATTTTTAATCACTTTTGTTTTGATAATGACACGCTAAGGTTGTTGAATCTATAGTCAACAATAAACAATCCAATTTTAATAAATGAAACCCTTATTTTAAGTTATACAAAGTAAGAAAGTATTTCATTTATTAAAATTGAATTACAATCTATAACAAAGTAGAAGCCTCAACAATTAACAAGATAATAAACAATCCAAGTTATACAAATACCATAATAAATTAAAGACGACGCAAGCGCCACCTTTCGTTTCATTAAATGTGAATTATACAAATACAGTGAACAGTGTTGAAATTACTAAAATTGGATTACAATGTTGTAATCCACAATAATTAACAAGTTAATTACATAATATTTAGTAAAACGTTCAACCGGCATTAATTTAGCGAATGGATGACTATTTCGGTCTTTCGGACCTCATCAGACCAGTGTGTTCCATGTGATTCCTTGATGAAGGTAGTTGAACGAATGTTGCGTTGTGATTAAATAACTTGATAGAATCATATAATTAATTACATAGCACAATTACAATAATACTTATATACAATACATTTATATGTTAGTCTGTCTGGACTATCGACTTTTCGCCATGTATTGAATTTATAGTGATGTGCAATAAAATAATTTGTGCTTTCTAGCTGAGCTGTCTTAATTATTCCCAGTAATGAATTGCGAGAGAAATATGTTTATATTTTTAAGGAATATTGAAGATGCAAAATTAGAAGAGGAAGGGTTTGATTATATAAATGCAAAAATTTCGGTCAAGTTTTTTTTTATAGAATTCGTAAAGGAACTCATTGAAATGATAGTTTTTATTTCAATATGTTTATTTTTAACAAATTTCGAATAAAATCCAACCATGCAAAATGTTGAATAATAATCTATTTCGAAACAAATCAATCCCCCCTCGCTTCGGTATTTTTAAGCGAAATTATCTTAACGCCAGCAAGCGACGTTATTATTAGAAGCCTTCATCGGAAAGTTTAACATACGGCGGAGAGTGTTGCGAACAGCAGCTTTTCCGAACACCACAAATATTTACAAACGGAAAACAAGGAGCCCAAAGTAACGTTCCACTTTCGAGATTGCGCGCCGAAAATCCGCGCGCGTTGGGCAACGCCGACTTATCATCAAAAAATATTTAGAAATTATAAACGCTATATCGCACGATTTTTAGTTTAATAAATACATATTTTTTAATTAAGTAATTATAAAAGATTATTTAAGGAAAACGTCAATACCAATTTACTTAAATATTTTTTTGAACGTTCAGTGAAGCTTCAAATACAATTGGAAAATAAATTACAACAAATAATTATAAAAGGATACCACAGAAATAAGAATTCAAATTGTATTTTACTACGACTTATGAGTTCTTGATAAAATTGATTCTATGTCCATGTAAGTTACGTTGCAGGAACTTAGCATAAATTGTATGAAATAAATATTAATAAATTATTAAAAATCAACCAATAAAACAGATTAGATTGAATAACTTTAAATTCTTGATTAGTTTCGGGTTATTAGCCCATTTTCAAGAGAATTTAAAATTTGTTTTTCTCTTGAAAATGGGCTAATAACCCGAAACTAGTCGAGAATTTAAAGTTATTCAATCTAATCTGTGTTTTATTGGTTGATTTTTAATAATTTATTCATATTTATTTCATACAATATGAACTACCAATGTCTAAATATTAAAACCATTAATTATATTAAACTAGCATAAATTGTTTATTTATAAAATGTCCACTCGTGAATTTGTTTATAATTTATTAATTAAAATATATAGTTATTAAATTAAAATTATTAAATTAATATAAATAAAATATATAATTAATAAATTATAAAAAAAATTCACGAGTGGACTTTTTATAAATAAACAATTTATGCTAGTTTCTTGCAACGTAACTTAAATGAATATAGAATTAAATTTATCTTTCAATTCAAGAAATCATAAGTCGCAGTAAAATACAATTAATTGAATTCAGAGTCCTTAGACAGCTTTAGAACCATATCAGATTATGTTCCTAAGAGGGTACAAAAACAATTTTTGGAAGCCCTAAACCCTATAGGACTTCCAAAATTGTATTTTACTTTATATGGAATACGCTTCCCTTTATCTCAAATGACGACAGATATGAACAAAATTTTAGAGTTTATGTTTTCAAAATTTCGCCCTGGACCAACAGAATAAACCGAGATTAGACCTCAAAACGCAGCTTGAGATCTGTTTGAAAAGCATGGCATTTCGTCGTGGCTCAACAGAATAATTCAACTTAGACTTTAAGACGTAGCTTGAGATCTGTTTGAAAAGCATGACATATCGCCTTGGCTCAACATAATAAGTCGATCTTAGACTTCAAGACGTAGCTTGAGATCTGTTTAAAAATACTGACATATCGCCGTTCCTCGGCAGAATGAGCCAAGCTTAAAACTCAAGACGCAGCTCAGGTCTGTTTGAAAAGGATGAAATTTCGCCGTGCCTCAACAGAATAAGTCGAGCTTTGACTTCAAAACGTAGTTTGAGATCTGTTTGAAAATAATCACATATCGTTTTGCATCGGTAGAATGAGCCAAGCTTAAAACTCAAGACGCAGCTTCAGGTCTGTTTGAAAGTAATGATATTTCGACGTTCCTCAATAGAATAAGTCGAGCTTAGACTTCAAAAAGCACCTTGAGATCTGTTTGAAAAGCATGACATATCGCTGTGCAGAATAATTCGAGCCTAGACTTTCAGACGAAGCTTGAAATTTGTTTGAAGAGAATAACATTTCGTCGTGCTTCAACAGAATACGTCGAGCTTAAATTATAAGGCGCAGTTTGAGATCTGTTTGAAAATAATCACATATCGCCTTGCATCGGTAGAATGAGCCAAGCTTAAAACTCAAGACACAGCTTCATATTTTGCCGTGCCTCAACAGAATACGCTTAGACTTCAAGACGTAGCTTGAGATTTGTTTGAAAGCGTCACATATAGCCGTGGCTCAATAGAATAAGTCGAACTTAGACATCAAGGCGCAGTTTGAGATCTGTTTGAAAAGAATGACATATCGCCTTGCATCGGTAGAATGAGCCAAGCTTAAAACTCAAGACGCAACTTCAGGTATATTTGAAAAAATAATATTTTGCCGTGCCTCAACAGAATACGTCGAGCTTAGACTTCAAAACCCACCTTGAGATCTGTTTGAAAAGCGTGACATACGCCGTGCCTCAACAGAATAATTCAAGCCTAGACTTTCAGACGCAGCTTGAAATTTGTTTGAAGAGAATAACATTTCGTCGTGCTTCAACAGAATACGTCGAGCTTAGACTTCAAGGCACAGTTTGAGATTAGTTTGAAAAGAATAACATATTACCGTGCATCGGTAGAATGAGCAAAGCTTAAAACTCAAGACGCAGCTTCAGGTCTATTTGAAAAGAATAACATTTTGCCGTGCCTCAACAGAATAAGTCGAGGTTAGACTTCAAGACGTAGCTTGAGATTTGTTTGAAAGCATCACATATAGCCGTGGCTCAATAGAATAAGTCGAGCTTAGACATCAAGGCCCAGTTTAAGATCTGTTTTAAAAGAATGAGCCAAGCTTAAAACTCAAGACGCAGCTTCAGGTCTGTTTGAAAATAATGACTTTTTACGGTTCCTCAATAGAATAAGTCGAGCTTAGACTTCAAAACGCACCTTGAGATCTGTTTGAAAAGCATGACATATCACCGTGCCTCAACAGAATAATTCGAGCCTAGACTTCCAGACGCAGCTTAAAATTTGTTTGAAGAGAATGACATTTCGTCGTGCTTCAACAAAATACATCGAGCTTATACTTCAAGGCACAGTTTGAGATAAGTTTGAAAAGAATGGCATATCACTGTGCATCGGTAGAATGAGCAAAGCTTAAAACTCAAGACGCAGCTTCGGGTATGTTTGAAAAGAATGACATTTCGCCGTTCCTCAACAGTATAAGTCGAGCTTAGACTTTAAGACGCAGCTTACGATCTGTTTAAATACAATGACATTTCATCGTGGCCCGACAGATTAAACCAGACTTAAGCCACAACTTAAGCCGTAGCTCAACAGAATAAGTCGAGCTTTGACTTCAAAACGTAGCTTGAGATCTAGTTAAATTTTAAATAGTTTCGAAGAAATCAGAATGATCGTTACATTACATACATTTTATTTATTTGAAATAATTTAGTATTAAGAGATTGTAAACATTTAATGGATAAACAATTTCGGCGCTGCGAATTCGAAGGTCGGCCGCAAAAAGTGTCCCGGTTTAATTATCATTTTATGAACGTTCATCCGTGTCATTTCTATTTCCATTTGTTTGCTCGGCGCGCGCAAATGTTTTCAAGAGGACCCATAAATTTCGCAAATGTGTTTGTGTATCGCTTTTCACGCGATGTTTAATTGCTAATGCGGTCCTTAGGCGAATAAAGCAGACATACGCGATGATTCATTCGGCGATTCGCGAATTTATTAATTGAAATTGCCCGCGCTGTTTTCTTTTAAGCCTGTCAACCCTGGAAGTGGTTAAACTGATAATTTATTGAAATATATACATAAATATATTTATTACCAAAGATTACACATTATATATTTTGACAGTGAATACAAGATGATCGAGAACTTTTCTCCTCTAGAATGCTTAATTTTTTTTTCTTCATTTTACCTTTTGTTGGCACCAGTGAATAAAAACAATTAAAACGTCAAATAAAACTCATGAATTTATTAGAATAACAAATAAACAATCAAAACATCAAATAAAACTCTTGAATTTATTAGAATAACAAATATATAGCTTGTGGTTACTTGTATTGCCAACATCATTTTTTAATGAAAGGCAAAAAAAAAACACTCGAGAAAAGTTGTCGATCATATGGTACTTCTATACAAATTATAACGCTTTACGGTATGCAAAGCGCCATCTGATGGCTAATTGCGCTATTGTTACAATTTGTATTTCATGTTGGTTTTTATAAGCATAGTTAAATATTCGTTTGATCATATTCGTCAAGATATATGGAACACATTGGTCTGATGAGGTTCAATAGACCGAAATAGCCATGACCAGTTATCCAAATCAGATGAATGGTGGTACATTTTGGTTACTGATTGATGATGAAGTGGCTCCATATTCAAATTTTGCCATTCACTCCCCTTAAAACTCAAAACAGTTCTGATACATTAATCAGTCATCCCTTACCCACGGGGATTACGCAACTGGATCCAGCCAGCCCCTCTTCCAGCGAATATGAAATTCTTCCTGTTACTCCAATAATAATTGAGATTATGTTATTTGTACCTGAACCAGGATCTACAACTCTTTGATAATAAATTATTATTATTCATAGGTGTAAGCAAAAATTTGAATGATCCAAAAGAATTTATAAACTCTAAGTCTAACTTATGTTATCATTAAAAATATATATTTATATATTCAAATTATTGATTGATTGACGAGGCTGATAATTTGTTGAAAGTATGTAATTATATATATATATATATATATATATAATCTAAAATCCCTAATCTAAATAAATCTACCATAATGATGGTGTAGGGGTTGAAAGTATGTAATTATTTATATTATATAGTCTTTCAATGTCTACCGTAATCTCGCTACAATTGTTTCACCACAATTTGGTTTATTCTGACGAATAAATTTTCAATAATTGATTTACAATTAAAAATTAATATAATTTAAAAAAAGCATTGATTTATTTTTATTATTTATTTAAAAACTTTATTTCATATAACAAAAAATACAAAAAAAATACATTTCCAGTTTAGGCAGTACAACGTGCTATAACTGTAAATATCACAATAAAAATGATTATCTTTATGTAATTTTAAGTTAATGTATGGTTTAAATATTACTGAATTTTAATAATTTAAGAATATATTTTTCGTATAACGAGATCATATACAAAAAAAGAAAGATATTTTTACATCATTAAAATTCAGTAACATTTAAAGCTCACATCAACCCAAAATTACATACACTTAATCATTTATTGTGATATTTAGAGTTAAATTAAGTTTACAAAATATTACATATTTATTTGCAACATGGCTATCGACAAGTGGTCTTTCAGCTGGCAAAGGATTGTCTCGTATATCAGTTTGTCATTTATGTGTGATGACTCAAAATTAAAATTTTTCGTAAGAATTTGTAAAGCTATGTAAGGTAAGTACTTTTAAATATAAGGTTATAATAATATATATTTATTTACGGTATCTCCTTTTTACAAAACATATGCAACAAAAATCAATATTACAACTAAATAATTATAATTATATTTAATAAATCTTAACATTTTTCAAAAAGAGCTGTTTTTTGTAATATTATTAAGCCTCAAAACCTCACATTATGCTGATATGCATAATATTTTTTATATTTCATTCATATCTTGAGTAAATTTTGGTACACCCTTTACATTCCTTATTTCTTAATAAAAAAATAACGTGTATCTATCTAATTCAGAATTAGGCCGTCTACCACTAATAATGAACGAATTGAAGAAAAAAACTGAAAGTGGTCCGAATTGTATCCAAAAAGTAAATTACATCTCCTCATTAAAGCAAGATAATGGACACATTACGGTGTCCCTTGGTATGTACGTACTGATGAAGATAAACCAGTTTCCCGCTTCCATTATATCCAGGCGAAAAGCGCTTTATTTATCCAGGACAACGCTGCGATGCATAAAGAAGCGGAATCGAAAGTGGTCCATTACGAAACGAGGCGATTATTCATAAAATCGACTATAACCTTTTCCACGTAATTGCTCCGTCAGGAAAACTGATACGTTTTCGATTGATTGTTTACAGCCTACATCAAATTGGTGCTCCTAAAAAATAATAATAAAAAAAAAGAAAGAAAAAGTAATTTGAAGGATAACGAAGCTGTGTGGGGAATTGAAGAAAGTTTCTTGTTCAAGTGGGCACAGGAAGTTTTGTGTGTAATTTATTAGATTTTATCAATTAATTATAAATTATTTTAGGAAAAAGTTCGATGGTTTCATTCAGCTCTTTTTTTACTATGAGCGTTTCACTATTCAGATTTCGCCTCTGGACTTGTATTAAACCCATAATATTTGCATTAGTAATGTAAAGGTTGAATGGAAGATCAACCGCAATTCTGTTACGCTGAATTCATACCTTTTAGTTTTGCACAGAACAGCTGTGTCTAACATTTTTATTTTTTTTTTCCTTCTGGTAGAATCATTTTGTAATTATTTATTGTAATATGAGATGTAACATTCTTTGTTGATTTTTCTAGGTGAAAAATAAATAAATAAATAAAAATGGACGACATTAGCGATCAAAATCTGTTGACACAGCAACTGACAAGGACAGATGCTTACAAAACCAGGCGGAAAGACGATAGCCAATTGGTAGAAGATATTATTTTTGTTATTTATTGTATAAGGTTTTCCAATAGGGATGATATGATTTTGAAGTGACGTTTCGGCCATTTATAGTATGTCATGATCTGTCATTTATTTTTCATTGTAAAGCAACATGTAAAAGATAATTCAGAGATAATGATTTTGTTGTGAGACACGAAGAACGTGGAAGACCACCAAAAAAGTTTGAAGACGTTCAATTGCAAGCAATATTGGATGAAGGTAATACGTCTAGTGAAAAGCAGGAATATTAAATGTTGTACAACAAACAATTTCCCATCGTTTAAAAGCTATGGGAGAAATCCAAAAGTGTGGAAAATGGGTGCCACATGAATTGAATAAAAGGCAGATGGAAAAGCGAACAAACACTTGTGAAATTTTGCTTCAAAGACACCAAAGAAAATTAGTTTTGCATTGAATAGTTACTGGCGACGAAAAATGGATTTATTTTAAGAATCCTAAACGGAAAAAATCATGGGTTAATCCGGGACAACCTTCAATATCGACCGCAAAACCAGATCGATTCGGCAAGAAGACAATGCTCTGTGTTTGGTGGGATCAGAAAGGTGTGGTATATCATGAGCTTCTAAAACCTGGTGAATCTGTTAGCACTAATCGCTACATACAACAAATGATCAATTTAAACCATGCATTTTTTTTTTTGGATAAGGGACATTGTTACGGCTTTACCTGATATTCAGCCGTAGCCCAACCCTCATTAACATAAGTTTGCGCGTTTGCAATGGGCCTGAGAACGGTCGGGCGGATTTCGGCGAAACAGGAGAGATCGTGGGAAGCGTGGCCGGCCGTATTGAGCCAATCCACGCATGCGCTTTGAATATACAAACGGAGATTCAAGTAACACACCCGTGAGAGAGATGAACACCAGACTTCACACCGTCAACATCGCGACGTTTATTGGAAATTGTAATTGATTAATTTAATATACATTTTGAGTTAAATCAAGTAATAATTTCATTTAAACGGTCCTACAATCAAACAATAACACACGTATTGATTGAGCAGCACTTCGGTTCCTACGAAGAAGTCGAAAATTGGGTGTATGATTAGTTTGCTTCAAAAGACGAACATTTATATTAGCGTGATATCCATGGGTTGCCAGAAAGGTCACCTTTCTGGCAATCCATGGATATCTACATATCTTGACCACCTTTCAAAGGTGGTCAATCCATGGATATCTACATATCTTGACCACCTTTCAGAGGTGGTCAAGAAAGCAATGGTCTAAACATTGAATTTTTTTTTAATTTCCCATAAAAATTAATGTTTCGCTCATTTCATACTGGTACGCATAGTTCTTATATTTTATTTGCACAAGTTGCAAATTGATCTTTCGTAAATTTAATATAGTATTCACTAACAGAATCACGACCTAATTATTTATAACAACTAAGAATATAGCATTAGCGAATGCAGCGAGCATTTCCAACATTACTAGCATTACTTAATCAATAACACCCAGCGTTATTTATTAAGTTTTTCCAACAATAAGTTTCGAAAACGCGCGCGGTGAGTTAAGCTAATCGGAACGCAATTGGGCCCCGTCCCATATTCTTAATGCAAATACATCAATAAATCCACACCCTAAACACGCTTTGCACAATGCAAACAGTTTATCTCTACGTCCATCAAACAATAACGGCCCGATACGTATCTCGGATCTGTCCGCGCGAGCCATGCCGGCCGTGAGATCGGCCCGCTTGCGCCATAATTAATAATTCGAAAGAAAAAGTGAGCAGAAACAAACCGTCCGTCAAATGCAATTAATCGGACGAAAATTGTGCAACGCGTCTAAAAATACGCACTTTACGCCGGCCGATAAATCTCGGATTGATTGCGGACGCACGAGTAAACGTAATAACTGTTCGATTTGTGGCCTTCCTTAATTGCAATTATGTAACTGTGTTCGCACGTTATCTGAGGTAGGTGAATACGATGGGGAATTAATTAATGGGTCTTTCAACCGAGGCGAGAAAAATACGCGGAGTTTCCCATCTGTTTAACATTAATTTCCCAGGATTTTTAAATATTTACTTCCTTCAATCGCTGTTGCGTGAAAAATAATTACTCTTTGGTGGAATTACTCTTAGTGATAATGTGGATTTATAACTAGAAGTAATTTCATTTTAAAAAAATGTTGGCAAGCGCCATCTATTGCGTAAATAGATGGCGCTCGCGTTATCTTCCATTTATTATGATTCATCAATGGGAGTCTAGTTCACTATCTAGCAGCACATTGTATCGAGTCGAAGTTGCACAGCACCTATACCCGCACAATTATAAAGCACTTGTGATTTATGACATGCATAATGCATCTGTGATGAAATATAGGGTAATACAAACGGAAACAGATTTATTTCATCCAAACTACAAAATATAGAAACACAATTCCAAATTTGCTGAAGTTGAAAAGAAACTTAACCAACGAATTATGATAATTTACAAGACAACATGTTCTGTTCTCCTACAAACACCAAATCTATGAAAAGCGAAGAAGTAAATATATAAAAAAAGTCTGATTTCGTAGAAGGTTAGCATTTGCCTATTCTGTAACTGATAACAGGCCTTTGAAGAAAGAATCATATATTTCATAGAAGAAGAAGAAGATCATTGCGGTTTTCTGTAACTGGTCAATAGGAGACGATTATACGCAGGCGAAGGTATTTCTTAAAGGATGAATGCAAAATCTAAGAAAGGACCTTCTTAAACAAGACAGGAATAATAGTAGGTTCACTGACAGGACACTGTAGACTAAACAAGCATATATGCAAATTAGACATATCAGAAGATGCGATCTGCAGATTCTGTGAAGAGAAGAGGGAAGACCCCCTTCACATACTGTGCCAGTGTGAGGCCCTATCAAGGATTAGATACCTACAGATAGACAGATAGGGGACACAACACCTAGCCCAGAAAGATACACCCAAGGCTCACTATCAGGGTTAGTAGGGCTAATCAATGAGGCGAAGCTAGAGCTAGTTATATAAGATATATGGGATCCACAATAGATTTGAAAAGATCGCAGTGAGTATCTAACTGGTCAACAGGGCTTTGAATTACTTTCATAGAAGAAGGGCAATTGCTGGATTCTGTAACTGGTCATCAGAGCTTTGAAGTGAGGACCATTACTTACAGAGAAGAAGAGCAATTGCTGCTTTCTGTATCTGGTCAACAGGGCTTTGAAGGAAGGACTATTAATTTCATAGAAGAATAATAAGCGCAATTTCTGGTTTCTGTAACTTGTCAACAGAGCTTTGAAGTAAGGACCATTACTTTCAGAGAAGAATAAGAGCAATTGCTGCTTTCTGTGACTGGTCGATAGAGTTTTGAAGAAAGGACCATTAATTTCATAGAAGAAGAATAAGAACAATTGCTGGTTTCTGTAACTGGTTAACAGAGCTTTGAAGTAAGGACCATTACTTTCAGAGAAGAAGAGCAATTGCTGGTTTCTAAAACTGGTCAACAGGGCTTTGAAGAAAGGGCCATTAATATCATAGAAGAAGAATAAGAGCAATTGCTTCTTTCTGTAACTGGTCAACAGCGCTGACAGTTAAAATACGAGACGGAGGCAAGTGTTGTAATCATGCACTCGCCTCCAGCTTTTCTTTTATCTGCAAAAATAGTCATGAAAAATGGCTATTCAGCGCTGACAGTTAAAATACGAGCCTGAGGCAAGTGTTGTAATCATGCACTCGCCTCCAGCTCTTCTTGTATCTGCAAAAATAGTAAATAATCGTCATGAAAAATGGCTATTCAGGGCTAACAGTTAAAATACGAGCCGGAGGCAAGTGTTATAATCATGCACTCGCCTCTAGCTCTTCTTTTATCTGCCAAAATAGTAAATAATCGTCATGAAAAATGGCTATACAATATGCTCGCTGAATGAAATACTGAAATATGTAAATTTTTTTTTTTTTTTTCAGAAATAACTAAATAATTGTACCTTGTGATGTAGCCAAAACAAGCAATCAATATTCATGAAGTTTCATGAAAATTATACACGAATAGTAACGTTTCCAACGAATTCCACTCGATAGATATTTATCCGGGGATCCCCGAAGGCGCGCACACAATAACAATTTAACATTTCAAAAGCCCAACAATTCCACCATTCCCAAAACAATTAATTACATGCAAACAATCTCTCTCCGCACGCACAATAACGCATCCAATGATGAAATCGAATTCTAATGCAGCCGATCAATTAAAAAACAAAAAAAAAGATGCGCGCCAGCGTCCTTATTTAAATTTTAAGGGGATCAATTAAACACCCAATAAACGCTTAATTAATTAGCGTGACTCAGATCCGTCACGAGGCTGAGACGAAACGAGGCGAGCTTTTTGTTTTCTTTAAAGTTAATTGTGTCATCGCGATTAGGGCGACTTTTTTTTTGTTTCCTAATTAATTTGATCCATTCGTTCGGCGAACGGAAATCGTTCGGATCTAATTGTCCATTCATGGTTCCGTTTGCGACGAGGATGATGGGCAGCTTTTGGGTGTGTTCGATATTGTTAAAGGTCGATTGGATATTTTACGAGCGGAAATCATTTCGTTACATACATATATATTTCATATAAAAAATTGGATTTATTAGTATGAAAAATAATAATCGTTAAATTTACATTAAAAAGTTAATTGTGTGAATCAGTTTAATTTGAATATAAATAATTAGTTCCTAAAGTATTAAATAAATTATTATGCTATTCCGTATGTGAAATGTTAATCTAATAGGGTCCTTATGTAACGTGACTTCTAGTTTGACCAATTTTACCTTTGATGGCAAAAGCTAGTTGATTATTTTTTTATTCCCTTGACTGGGTTGTGAAGAACTTAAAATCAACTTTTTACGATGTAGTCCGTTTATTAATTAATTTGTTTCAAGTATGTGTTTACAGTGACAAAGCTTGAGTGTGTCTGACTCGAAAAGGTGGATTTGTTTTCCTCAACACCAGAACAACCCCTCCTTCTTCGGGTGATAATATCATATTAAAATCTAATTAAGCACTCATAACATTGGAATGCAAATTATAAATGAAAAATATTTGTATAATGAAACTGATTTCGCCGACAGACGTTTATAGCATTTATTTATGATTGGGTTTAGAAATGAAAAATATTTGATAGACTTTGATTAAAACACTTGGTTAAATCAGTGAAACAAACTATTAATATCTATTAATTAAATATGTTTCACCACGGGTTAAGTGAGAAATTAATTCAAAATAAAAATATTTGAATTAGATTTAATGACTTATTTTTGGTTCTAATGTTATCTGTGCGAACGAGATAATGAATTCTTTAATTTACAAAAACTAATGGTATTTACACAAATAGAATAAAGTATTCGATAACAATATATAGGATGAATAATATATAAAATGTATATACATGAAATATTTGTTGTAACAATAATAGTAATAATAATATTAATTATATTTATAAAATGTATCAATTATTATTATAAAATGAGTGCAAAGTACCCTACACTCACATTTAAAATAATTTTAATATTTGTACTGGAACCATAGCCAACTTTTGTTTTTCTTATAGGCACAATATTTAATATTAAAATTTATGGAAATATTTTTTTTTTCTGAATTCAACCTTTTCTTTTCGTAAGGAGTGCCTTGAAAACAGTTGCACATTTTACAATTAGTAAGCAACTCTTACACTCTGCAAATAACCGACATCACCATGCATTTCTACGAAATACGGACAACCTGTATATATTTGACCAGTGCCACACATAACGTAAGCATTAAAAAAAATAACATAGGTTTTGTTACTTTAAAATGATGGATTTTAACAAACAAAGAGAATGAAGATATTAATGAAAGGCTCAAATTTAAAGATTTCCAAATTATCTACCGTTATATCAAGCAAGTTGATGGAGACGGTTTGATAGGATGCCAGGAGAGGAATTTTAATTGGATGTGCAATTAAGAAATGTGAGGTCTTTATTTTAATGATACGTATATAAATATTAAAACGAATTAATTTGTTTATATAAATACATAAAACTTTTACACAACAAAACAAAACCTGTATACAATTAAATATTTTTTATATAACTAAATAAAAACTTGTACTTACCTCTCAGTACATATGTATACTGGATGTTCAGATCAAGTAGGCTTATTTCACAGTTCATTTCCAAGTTTCCTTAACTTAGGTTTTCTCCTTCCTTTTTACATTCTTCAAGATCTTTGTTGATTTCATCTTTCGTTTCGTTTTTGGTCTTCCTTCTTCAAGTTATATATATATATCCCATTCTTATATTATGTTGTTTAATATCTTTATTTGTGTTCTGTTTATTAATTTAATGAGCATGAGCTACATATTTTTAAGTATAGCTAATTGTGTTTTTCTTGTAAAATAGGTGAATTCCGTAAATAAAGATAATAATAATATACAGGGTGAGTTTTTTTCGATGTTCTCTATGAGGATCTTGGAAACTATAAGAGATAGAAAAACGGTTAAATGGGGAAAGAAGTGTGGTTTTATAAGGCGAATAAAATGACACTTTCAAAATATTTGAAAAAGTCAAGGGTAACTAGATATTTTGAAAAAATTAAAATGTGTCAATTTTTTGAAATCAATATATCTCTATTATTATCATAGAAAAAAACTGTAAAGGACAAAGTTGTAGAAAATTTTACACGGATTTATAACAAAAAATAAAAAAAAATTCTCTTATATTTTGGGAGATATGACACAAACTTACCTTTTTTTAAATGGAAGCAATAGTTGGCTATGACTTTATTAAAAGGGCTATTTTTTCCCTTTAATCCTATATAACATATGCCATAGTTATTTTTAAAATAAAATAAGTTACAGTCGTTTTTATCACCAAAAAATAGTTAGCCATGAAAAAGACAAAAGTAAAACATATACACTAGCACTACGAGCCTAGGTGGCCCATGGCTTGATTAAACATTTTCTTCCAGGACTTTATTCTATGCCTTTCGTTTTTGTCAAGTTAAGATGTAGTAAAATATGAAGAAAATATTTTGTTTTATCTTATGTACATAAAATAAAATTCAACATTTTAATAATTTATTAATATATTCATTCTTTATTTATTTATTTATTCAGAATCGTTAATGGTTTAGCAATAAGTTATTGTACGAATTAACATGACAATTTAATTAAGTGCAACACATCTAGATGTAAAACGCCGTGATTAAATAACCGATTATTATCTCCGCACGCCGTTCCTAAATGTTAATTACAGCCGTGAACATTACTTTTATTGCGTGCGATAAATTGTAGATCTTTACGTTCTTCGAGTGAGAAAATGATGGTTATAAAAAAAACAGACTTAATTCCATGTTTGATAATAATAAAAAGATTCTAATGATGGTGTTTTGTGTTGAGAAAGTGGCACAACACGAAAATGAGAGATTCAAACTTGTGATTTTATATATAAATATATATTTATTCTAATCAAAAAAATTTTACGTACTCACCAACAAATACTTTCAAACTTGTGATTTTATATATAAATATATATTTATTCTAATCAAGAAAATTTTACGTACTCGCCAACAAATACTTTTGGCTACAATTAATGTTTAATAAAATTAAGGATATATAAACATCAATGATTTATCAAAAAAATAATCAAATACTTATACATTGTCCTGCATTCCAGCTCCCGTCTTCGATAGCTCACAATTTTTGAATCTCTCATTTTCGTATTGTACCATACTGTGCTTCCCAAAAGTAACGGATAAATTCTATAAAATCGCAAATAAAAATATTTCAGAAAAATGGCCTCACACGATTTTTATTTTTAATTACTATCCTGACTTACACTTTTCATGGATGGGGACCCATGCGGCTCTAAGGGGTGGTAACCCCAACTTTTAAAAATTCAAATGGTAAAGTACCCCTTTCCATACCCCAATTGATAGATTTTTCATTCTAAATATAACGAAAAAAAAAATATATATATATATATATATATATATATATATATATATATCGGTTAATAAATAACGGCGATATTTACTAAAATTGTTAATTCTATTATTTTTATTATTGTAACTATTCATTTTATTATGTATGTATGTTACTTTATATAATGGCCTCCGTTAAATAAATAAATAAAATGTATTCAAAGAAGAGCGTCAAGGAGGCGCTGTTGAATATGCTGCAAAACCTAGGAAATGTAAAAGACTGAAGTAACTGCAAAATATTGAAATTAAACAAGAGCTCTCATCTATCCGAAGTCGAAAAATTAAATAATAATATTAAATATATATATATTAAATAATAAAATAAATATTAATTTTAAAATACAGTGCAGCAAAACACGAAAATCTCAAAAAGAAATTTCGAGCTCCGAGGATATTGCAAAAGCACTTACAATAAGTTATATTCACAAATTAATGGATTTTTCTTTAACAATATTTTGTGCGTCATTATTATACAAATGTAGTATGGGCTGCAGTGACGTAACAATAACAATAAATATATTTTCGCGTTGATCGTGTATATTAGGATAGTAATTCAAAAATTAAAATTGACGATTCATTATTCATCTTTTTTCCTCACAAGTGTGGTTTAACATTTTTTACATTTTTAACAATTTATTTAAACTTTAAACAAACGTTCTTGTAAGAATTGGCTATCGACCGGAAGCCTTTCAGCCACAGATAGAAAAAATGTATTGTTTTAATTTTCCGGGTGATTACATACGTATTATATTAATATTTTCGTAGAGAATTTGGACAGGATTACGGAATTTTTATTTCTAGAAATACAGAGTTCGGAAAGAATTTCAAATTTGTCACTTTCAGCAAATTTTTCTTTTAATTTTAATAAACTTTCATTTATAGGTGTAATGGTGAACCTTGAGGTACACCTTGTTCGGCGTGGAATGCATGGGAAAAGGTATTTTGAATTTTTACGATTAGTGATCTATTTGTTAGGAAGTTATTTAAGGTATGTAGGAAATTTTTTGGGAGGTTGAGGGTGTAACATTTATATAGCAGATCTTTGTGCCACACAGAGTCAAAGGCTTTCTGTATGTCTAAAAAAAGTGCCTTCTAGGTGGAATGTTTGTATATTGGATGTTAGGATGGTTAGATGGAGGGAAGTGAATCTATTTGAGCGGAGTCAGCATTTTTCCGAAATATTTTTTTTTGCGATTATATAGAGTTTATCCGTTACTTTGATTATAGATAATGTCAGACCTTATGTAATAAGTGATTTAATTCACAAGATCCGCAACGGAAAACCTATTTTTTTTTTACTTTTTTAGCTGAATCGATTTTAATAAAATTTTAGGGTACCGTAAAACGAGGTTACTTTGTTCCATTTTCTATTAAAGTTTAACAAAATTTTAAACAGCAGTTTCCGCTACTGATATTAAAATTTCATTTCGACGATGAATAAACGATAATAATTGGTAAATTCAGAAAAACAAAAGAGTATCGAGTTTTCAAGATATTAACGAAACAAACATTTTTTTAATGGAACACCCTATATATTTTATTATAATTTAATAGAGAAGATAATTCTTAACAAAAAAAGTTATAATACACTATCACAAAAAAATCACAAATTATTTGTATATTAATATTGTGTTT
Organism: Philonthus spinipes; assembly: GCA_963082785.1. Classification (NCBI taxonomy): domain Eukaryota; kingdom Metazoa; phylum Arthropoda; class Insecta; order Coleoptera; family Staphylinidae; genus Philonthus; species Philonthus spinipes. The sequence continues at coordinate 5,105,555 of OY720306.1, forward strand.
TAATAAAATCTAGTTCTTGTAAATAAGAAAATAGCAACAAATCATGTAAACAAAATTTGTTTTCTTGATCTGTCAATTAATTCAATATCGATATAAACATTGTTTGTTAATATATTTCAATATAAAATATGTAATGAGTTAATGGCTTATATTTTTAGTGAAAAGCTTTGACGTTCGGTAGAATTCTTTTCTTTTTTCAATACGCCATAATTGACATTTAAATTAATAATAAATTAACTTATAAAAAAAACGTTTTTAGAATTATTTGTTAGTGTTTTGTTTTTTATTGCAACTTGATTTAATTAAAAACAGAATATTAAAATGACAATAGGCAGAAAGACCTTTGGTCGATAGCCAATTAACTGATATAAAATATACATTTGATTTTGTGATTTCTTAATATTTATTTAGTATTTGTTTGCTGTATATATCTGTTAATAAAGATTATTATTATTATTAAAATGACAATATCTTCGTTATTAGCGATTTTTTTGTAATGGTCTATTATAACTTTTTTGTTAAAAATACCCTTTTCTATCAGATAATAATAAAATATATAGAATATTCCGTTTAAAAAATTGTTAATAGATTAAAAATGTTTTTTTTTATTGCAATTATAATGAATTTGAAGTTTCAACAACCATTAATAAATTAATTCAGGATGATTTAATTGAAATTAAAACACTTGGTTTGTTTCACTTATTTATATTTTCTCCAACTAGTTTCGACCATTGGTCATCTTCAGAGAGGAGCATAAATAAGTGAAACAAACCAAGTGTTTTAATTTCAATTAAATCATCCTGAATTAATTCAAAAATGTTTCACCACGGGTTAAGTGAGAGATTAATTAAACATAACCATTAATAATTTAGAATATTTCTTTTGTTTGTATTATTTTAAATATATAGCTCTGTAAATTGAGATTTACGTAAATAAATAAATATTTCGAATAAATTTAAATACAGTTTATTCGAAATATCAATAAAAATGATATCAAAATTAAATTTGTTAATTGTTAAAGTTTTCACTTGGTTATACATTTTGAGTTTATTAAATAAAACTCTTTTTAACTTTGTTTGTTAACAAGTTATACAAAGTTAAAAAATGTTTTATGTAATAAAATCTAAATTAAATGATTACTTCACTAATTGATTTTTTTTTCTTCTAAAAATAAAATCGACATAAATTCGCAGACTTATTATCTGCGGTAACGAATTTCCAACAACAACAAACTGCATTCAATTAAACGGAAAATGAAATTGTATCACCATTCCCACATTTATTCCGTCCGTGTTTAAATTATGCGCGTTCCGTCATCAATGTGGTCGATAGATTACACCGAGAGCACGGCCGTTCGAGTTTGCATTGTCTAATTAGAGCGCCCACCGAAAATAGCCGTCGGACACATTATTCGGTGTCAAGTTAGAAATGTCTATTAATTATTCCCATTTCCTATTTACTATCTGTGGGAAATTGTAATGGAGTGTGAATGTGTAAATGAAAAAAAAAAACAATAATAAATAGAGTCGGGAAACGAGTTGTAAAAATTAATTGTTTGTGCAATTCGGATTGTTGCTATTTTTAAACATAGGAAATTAAAATGTCATAATTCCGAAGCCAATGTTCGGTTTCATAGTCCTAGTTTTCATTGCTTGGTTTTTCTCTAAAAATAAACGCTGTTTTTAGCGCTTACTAATTTCCTTTGTCGAGCTGTGTATACAGTGAGGATTTTATTGTATGTTTTATTAGGCCTCTGATGAAATAATAATAATAATATTCTTTATTACCTAACAAGAAGAGACCCAATTATAAAGTGATAATAAATAAAATCAATACATAATTCTATTTACTAAATAATGAATTACAACTAAAAACCAATAGAAAATAGTAATATAAAAATCAAAAAGTATCTATACAGGGTGAGTTTTTTGGAGATCTCGGATACTGTAAGAGATAGAAAAACGGTTAAATGGGGAAAGAAGTGTAGTTTTATAAGACGAATAAAATGACACTTTCAAAATATTTGAAAAAGTCAAGGGTAACTAGATATTTTGAAAAAAGTAAAATGTGTCAATTTTTTGAAATCAATATATCTCTATTATTATCATAGATAGAAAAAAACGGTAAAGGACAAAGTTGTAGAAAATTTTACACAGATTAATAACAAAAAATCAAAAAAAAAATTCGCCTATATTTACCTTTTTTAAATGGAAATAATAGTTGGCTATGACTTTATTAAAAGGGCTATTTTTTTCCCTTTAATCCGATATAACATATGCCATAGTTATTTTTAAAATAAAATAAGTTACGGTCGTTTTTAATTTTACCATACACTAAAAAATAGTTAGCCATGGAAAAGACAAAAGTATATATATATATAAAAAATAATCGGCCCTATTCCCTATCGAAAACGCTATGTTTGACAGCACGCTATTCTTCAAGGTTACGTCATATGGCTGTTTTGTATTCCGTATTGCGCTAAACCGTTATCTCAGTCAACGCTCAGCGCCTTGACAGCCGCTAAAATCGTTGAAAATAGCAGGCACCGAAATAGGTCAAGTTATCATAGCGTTTTGAGGTTATTTTCAATTCAAATTGTTTTTTTAGCGGTAGTTTAATAAATATTATTGTATTTTTGGCTTATTCTTTTATAAAATTGAATTTAAACTATCCAAAAAGAACATTTTTATACTTCTTCAGGAATCCATAGAATGTGCATAAAATTGAGGAACGAGTGTGCCTTTTTATAAATTTTCCTATAATTCGAAACAGGGATTTTTTTTTTATATTAAAGATGTAATTTTTAATGTACTTTTTTTAATGTGGGGTTCAAAGAACATACTGATTATTGTTTTAAGTGGAAGTCATTCATTCAGTTTCACATGCTAGATTTATAATAAAAAAACCTATACCCAATCCACGAACCATTTTCAACCACTAAATTCTTCCAACGATCATTAAAAATAATCGATCTCAATTTCGCGTTAATTACGAACGAACCCGACGCGCCGTACGAAAATTACGCAATGGACTAACGTGAATAAATTATCCGTCCCACGTAATGCCCATATATCAAACGGTCCATTAAATCCCGAACTATATACAAATATAAATGCATCGAGACGTGCATTACGAAAAAAAAAAAAGAGAGAATTAAAATAATGCGCCGGGATTTAATTGAAATTTGATTTCACGGTGGAATCATCCTTCATTAAATTAATTACGAAGCGCATAATTGAAATTACACGATCAATTCTCCCCCACGGGGGTTTTTGGCCTCGTAGGCGTGTGTTTATTTAAATTTATAAATGCACGAAATGCAATGGCCTATATAAAATAAGGTGGGGCGTTGATTAAAGTAATTTTCCTATAAATTTTGTGTGACGTTATAAAACAAAGATAATTTTATATATACGCTGTTGTTTTTTAACTTGAGCAAATTTAAGGTACTTTTACAATGAAATTAAACAAGGAAAATTTCTGGCAATGATCAATAAAATTCGATCAATCCCTTTTTCCAACTGCAAAAAAAGGGATTGATTTAATTTTATTGATCATTGCCATAAATTTTTCTTGTTTAATTTCATTGCAATTTAAATAACTGCAAATGTGTGATTCATCTTTGTTTCATTTACAAACTTTCGCAGCAAAAGTACTATTTAAGGTACTTTTGCTGCGAAAGTTTGTAAATTTGTTTCAACAATCGGGGATTTTTATCACCGAATATTTGAGACGTTGGTAATGGATTATTAGCACAATACACAATAGTGTTTAATTGCAATAAATAATTTGTTAAACAATTTGAAAATAGTGGGATTTAATGTAACGTAATCTATTGGTGTCAAAGATTTGCAAAATTTATTCACAAGTCAAAAGTGCAAGTATAAAAAAAGCATACAAAGTACATAAAATATATTATATTATAAGGTGTACATACTAGAATTAAATTCATTTAATGTATAAAGTTCGATTTGAATAAGAAGTCTCCTCAGTGTTGTTCTGAATTTACAAATCGGGCGGAATTTGAGATATTCTGGTAAACAATAAAATACACCAATTTGCGTTCTATTACTAGCTACCCTGGTATATTTATTTCTGTTTTAAATTTTTTATACCAAATGTGATCTATTGACGTTTTGAAATTAGTGTATATAAGTTTTTAATATAAACAATGCGGGAATTGTTAGGATTTTAATTTTTTTAAATATCCTCGACAGAAATCTTTATTTTTTATTGTTGCTAGTATTCGAATAGCATTTTTTGTAGTAACAATACTCTAGGCACAGCGCTCGATTTTCTCCATAGCGTCAATCCATATAAAACCTGACTATTAAATAAGACATGATAAGCATACCAATTTTTTGCAATTTCCTTAAGACAAAAATTTACTGAGTTTCTTTGATAATATATCAATGTGATCATTTCAATTTGCTATCCACACGAATTCCCAGTACAGTCACAAATTGCGCGGTATTATCTCTCACTCTTACTGCAATTACTAAATTTTGGGTTTTGGAATTGTTTAGTTTTAATTTATGATAGTGAAACCACTCAATATTTTTTTCTTTTGCAATTTGAATCAGTTTATTTAATTCAGTATTATTTTTGTGATTACATATAAATGAGGTGTCATCAGCAAAGAGATTAACATTAACTGGGTGCATGAATTCAAGCATGTCATTAATATAAATGTTAAATAAAATAGGACCCCAAACTGACCCCTGCGGGATACCATGAGATTATTATTTATATTAGATGTGATGCCATTTATTTCAACATATTGTTTACGATTTTGCAAGTATGACTTAAACAAAACCAACGCACATCCTCTAATATTGCATGACCAGAACTGCTTAATTAGAATATTATGATTGACGCCTTAGATAAATCACATAAGGTGATTGACGTTTAGTCATTATTGTTTACATTATTTAATATATTATTAATTTAGGATTATTTAAAATTAAATAATCTATAATTGTTAATAATAATATAAAAGTATTATCAGCCCTAAGGAAGTCTTATCAACAAATGCACTAAGTTAAAATAAATTTAACGATGTAACCAATATAACAGAAAAAAATACTTCTGTAAATTAGTTATTATAATTATATTATATAATAATTTGTTAAGAGTGGGGTTTAGACGAATGAGACAGCTATATAAATATTGGCAATCACTAATTCGAGTTAGATTGATGTTGTGATCAATGAAGAATATTGTATTATACATTAAAATAATCTTAAAATAAGCAGGAATTTCATCAGATGAATTAAAAATTATTTTAATGTTTAGTTTGTGTGAAAAACAATTATAAAAACAATGAAAATTGATCAAATTTATAGCAAATTTCAAATTATATTTTTGCTAATAAAGAATTGTGCAATGAAAATTTAAAGGATTTCACTAAATTCTGCATTCAAATAACTAAGCAGACATGACCTATTAATTTCATTATATCTTACGATTTTCTTTTCTAACTTGAACTAGTAAATTGACGTAATACACGAAAATTAACGATTTATTTTTTATTTGGACTGATAATTTATACTTGGTAGTTAAAAAATGTTAATAAATATTCATATTATTAAATCGAAAAGAATGGCCCTTTTATCAAACGATTATTTCCATTTTACTACATAGCTATCTCTTTCTACTAAACCCCAACCTTAAACAGTTTAAAAATTGAGGGATTTAGGATTATTAAATATTGAATAATCTTTAAATCCAGTAAATAATTTGTCAAACATTTTGAAAATAGATGCATTTGAGATTATTGAATATAATACAATCTTCAATTATAATCAATAATTTGAAAATCGTGGGTTTTAGGATTATTGAATATTATACATCCTTTACGTACACTAAATAATTTGTGAATAGAGGGATTTACGACTGTTGATCATTTGACAATCTTAAATCCTTCTATTTACAAATAGTTTAACAAGTTATTTACTGCAGTTAAATAACTGAATCAAATTAATTCCCGGGAAATAACAGTTGATTTATAATTCAATCATAAAAATTTCAAACTGCAACAACAAACTAATGAAATAATCATTACGGGCTGCGGCGAATAAACATTTATCAAGTGCATTAATCTTCATTAAACGAATGGACATTAATCGAATTTTAACGTTTATTAAGCCGCGACCTTGGGTTTAAAAACGTGTCGGTACACTTTTAATTAATGTTCCAATCAATTTTAATTCGTTAAGGGAATTGTTTCAATGCAACTCACGCCGATTGATGATTGTCGTGGATAGGATAGAATGGAATGGATACCATTCATGACTAACTGAAATAAATAGTAATACAAATGGAATATTCTGATGTTAAGAATTTGAATAGAAAAGAGTATTCATTCACTTAAATATATTAAATAAAAACGATTTGAAAATAATTAATAAATTATTTCCATATTTAGCTCTGTAACTTTTGACTTACGTTACGTAAGTACGTTAAACAAATGCACATTAAAACAACTACTTCCCGGGTAAATACCCACGCCGGACATTGAATTACACAATGTACACCTGCTGCTGCATATTAATAAAATATTGCTTAATGCAACAAATTTTGATCCGAGAAAAATTTAATGTAAAAACAACAAAAGGAACGTTACTTAATATAAGGCCATCTGCAGACACGTGTTTCGGGATTTATCCCTCGTCAGTACAGCTATGCCATACATAATTTAAAGATGTTAAAAAATTACAGAGCTAAATGTGGAAATAATTTATTAATTATTTTCAAATCATTTTTATTTAATATATGTTAAGAATTTGTATTAATAAAATATATAACGGGTGTTGAAGCGAACAGGATTTTATATGTAATAACATTATTATGTAAATCCCTGCTATCCTGTACATTTTAAAGAAAAACTGTAAGAATTGAAATATGCCCAGAATTTACAAAAAATCTGCAAAAAAAACGATACTTCGCTAATTTTTAGAATCTATGTATAATTAATAAATATTCAATAAATTTTGATTATATTTGCTAAAAGTCACTTGTTTAAATTACATTAACCATAACTTATGAAAAAGATCAATGTTAAATTCGATCAAGAGGGAATAATTTATGAAAACACTTTGTACACTTTTCTTCACAATAAGTGAATTTTCATATTTCTTTAAAATCACACATTTAATTAAGGGAATAATTTATTAATTATTTTCTAACTATTTTTATTTAATTTATTACATTGTATTTCGTCAATCAATTTAGTTAAATTGTTCATTGAATCTGCAACAACTGTCGATTCAGTAAGATGTATATTTTTAAATAGTGGATCTAAAATCGTACTGATTAAAAGAAAATTAATATATTGTATATTACCAGAACGTTTATTAACTATTGGACACAAATATATTTTTTCATTATATTCCAAACTAATACAATGGAGAAACTTGTTAATTGTTGTGGCTTCTACTTTTTTATATATTGTAATTCAATTTTAATAAATGAAACATTTTTTTACTTTGTTTGTATAACTCGGATTGTTATATTGTTGACAAAACAATGGATAGAGTTTTCTAATTGGCTATTTATCATCGGTATGATTTTACTTAAAGTTAAGTATTTTTCTTCAGAGACCTCTCTTGTTAACTTTTCAAAACATTTCAAAGCATTGACAAGCCCTTTCACCGTGCCGATATCAGTAGACGAAAGTATCGTTCCAATTATGGTCAACATGAACCTATCAATAGAATGATGAGGTTGTTTAATTTGATCAATGCAAACAATAATAACCACATTTCACTTTACAATATACCGTTTAATTTATCCAAACGCAATTTGCATTATATTAATTTAGTATTTATTGTTTAGGTTAAGTAATTCGATATATTGTATACCTTTTTCTCATTTATCACTTGGTAAAACATATTTAATAACCGTTTGTTATAATGAAATCACTTGGTTTTGTTTTACTAAAACAAAACCAAGTGATTTCATTATAACAAACGGTTAAGTAATTCGAATTTTTAAGCATACTTCTTATATACAAACATCTTTATTCAGACATCATTACATAATTGTATATATACATTTATATTTAAATAAGAAAACAAATATTGTGTTAGTCTGTCCGGGCTATCGACCTGGGGTCTTTCTGCCCTCATACTTTTTATTTGTTCATGTCTTATATTATCTATTATATCTATTGTACAATATTGTAAAAGGTGTATACCGTATAAATAAATACTATATGAAATTTCGACATGAGTTCATTCCATCATATCAAATGAAAGAGTTCATTTGACATCGCTCAAAGCAATCAAAACAGTAGATAATTAGATGTTTCGTGATGATTCTTAATTGATCTAAAAAATCACATTTTAACAACCGAGCGGAGAATCCAATTAAAGAAATTGCTCGGCACCACAATCACACCATTACCTAGCAGCTAGTGAGTATTCCTGCAGTAATACACGTTATTAAACCCGATATCATAACGCGGCGATCTCTAATTGAGCACTTGAGAGACTTCCGTTCGGATTGCGCGTTATTTAATTAACCAAGCGTTTACCTGAAAACCATTTGAATTTTAAATTCCCGGCCGACCTGGGCATTGTTTTCTCCCCGCAGCGAGAATATGGTAATTGCGCAGATTAGTTTAAATGTGTCATCAGGACTTATCACCTTTCTGTTTGTTAAGCAACGCGTGTCTAATGCAACTCGCATTGTATGTACGGCTTCTCGGAAGTCTGTTTATTTAGCGTGTTATGTAATGTGTAACGTCTTTTTTTTCTTTATTTAGATGGGCGTAATTGTTAATTAGGCTTACCTTACTCTATTTTCGTTGTAACAACGTAAATAGAGTATTTCGTTGTTTTGATTAGAATTTCTGAAGAAATTTGACGTTTTTTTTTGTAATGGGTAAGATCTGTAATTTCTATAATCAAATATACAGAGAGATTTTTTTTAACAGTATACATTTCCCCTATGTATACCTGCAAAATACGCGAGTCAAACGCATTAATGTATGTGTGTTTAGTTGCCTATAACACGCAACTGAACACACATATGCCAAATAATCAACTAAACATACACACATTAATTGGTTCAATGCGTTTGACTCGCGTTTTTTGCAGGTATACATAGAGGAAATGTATACTGATAAAAAAATCTCTCTGTATATATATATATGTCTTTATTCAGACTATATAGATAATTTTAACAATATAAATAATTACAATACATGTAGGTGTTAGTCAGTCTGGGCTATCGACCAGAGGTCTTTCTGCCCTGTCGTGAATTTATGATGAAGTTAAAGAAAAATCTATGCTAGCTAGTTGAACTGTCCTGATGATTTGCGCAAATGAATTGATCATTCATCAATTCATTCAAAAAGTCACAGAGCTAAATGTGGTAATAATTTATTTTTTTCAAATCATTTTTATTTAATTTAAAATTTATTTTAATTTTAAATAGTTATATTTTTGTTTAATTTCGATCTCACTTAATCCATATGCGAAATATGTTTAATTTATATATCGATTATTTTTGATAATAAAATGTCAATTAAATCATTTCTATAAGATTTATTGAGAGTAATTGATTTTACCCATTACTGATTGATAGCAATCTCTAACAAGAGTAATTGAACTAATCTACGAGTTCATGTAATTTTTATATATAGTAGATTCAGCACAGCGTCAATAAATTCTTCAGCTGCAGATAAATTCATTACGGTTTACTATTTTTTTTGTTTTGTTTAATTTTCCAAGGTGCTATGCAAATGCATACATTACGACATTCAAAAGAAATAAAACTTGTGATTTTATTTAAGGATACCATAAACCAGTCTCGTTATAAACCCACGGGTGAGGCCGTAAATAATTGCGCTACCTTACAAACGCGATAATCATCATCATTTGATATCCCAATAATAATAATAACCAACAGAGAAAGCTGCTTTTGAAAGTAAATGTATTCACGCGCGCGCGCGTGCAAAAAACAAACAAAAAAATCCCACCATTATTTATCACCAGAACGTCTTCATAGCAAACCCATTACAAGCAACTTATCGATAATGATAATTTACGCACGGTTGTATGGAAAGTAATTACGCGCGATGGATATATAAAGTTGATGTCTGTTTCAGGGATCTGCGCTTCAATAAAATCCGCGCCATCGAACCCGGAGCGTTCAAAGGCCACAAGCACTTGAGGACGCTGCTGCTGAACAATAATTTACTGTCGGCGCTGAAGAATGGTACTTTTGCCGGGCTGCCTCAGCTCAAACATCTCTACCTTTACAAGAACAGGATTAGGGTTATTGAGCCTGGTGCTTTACACGGACTGCACCGGCTGGAGTTCTTGTAAGTCGGCGATCGCGGTGGAAGAGAAGACATGGTTTGTCCATAAATCGTAACTTGTTTTGTTGTTTCAGGTACTTGCACAACAATGATATTGAGGATTTTAAAAAGGGGACTTTTTCGAATTTACCTTCTTTGGAAAGATTGTAAGTTGATTCGTCGTGTCAAGTAAAATATATGAAAATTTGTGACCCACTCAATAATCCCTTAAATTCTGTCTGTTATAGAGATTGTATATTTTTATCACTGACAGAATACACAACCACGTCAAGAAATGTTCCCTTAACCAATCTAATCGCGATATCTCATCAGAACTTTGTATTCATAAAAAACTTGAAAAACATGAAATTCTAAAATCCCTCACAAACACTATTTTTTTTCTTTATTAACGGCAAACGTCAATTTTACCAAAAAAATCATAAAAAATAATACAATAAACATAAATACAATTCAATATCAAAATTAATATAATTAAGGGAAAATAAGTCTTTAATTAATCATTTTCAAATTCTTTTTATTTAATATATAAAATCTTATACAGGGAGGTTTTTTTTATCAGTATACATTAGACGAACTGTATACCTGGAAAAAAACCAAGTCAAACGTATTGAACCGATTAATGTGTGTATGTTTAGTTGCCTATAACATACAACTAAACTTCAAACGCTAAACTTCAAATTGTGTGAAATATTTGATCGAACATGTATACAAATGAAGAAAAAGTCGAATTTCAAGCGTGTATTACAATTCCAACATGTTTTCAATGAATCCAAAGTGGCCGAATACCTCGGTTCGGTTCGTTCTCTTTATTCTATTGAAAAACGCAACAAAATAAATCATGACTAAGACTGAATGCGTTACCGTCACAAGCAATTTCCTTTTTTTATCAAAAATACGTCACTTATTATTATGGAGAAATTACATGTAAAAAATATTATTAGATTTTATTACAACAATTTGAAAGAAAACTACAGTGAAGAACAATAAACTTGATATAAATAATTAGAATAAGTGCTAGAACTGCAAGACAGTAACTCAAACGATCGCTAAAATTCTTCCACATTGAGCATTTCGATATTGTCATAAACAGAAATAGAAAATTGTATTTTGAATTATCCTAGTTGAGGGAATCGATCGTTCGGGTTGCGTATTATAGGCAACTAAACACACACATCAATGCGTTTGACGACTTGGGTATTTTACATGTATACATAGGGGATATGAATACTGTTAAAAAAACCTCTCTATATAATTATGCATACTAAAATTAAATATATGTTATACTGTTTTACAAATAATTTATCTATGTATAATTATATATAATAAAAAATAAAATATAATGTAACCAGTAATACACAACAATATAAATCACATTCATTCGCGTCACTAATTTGATGACGAGGCATTTGGCTACCTTAAGAGAGTTATAGTTTGAAATTGATAGCGCTTCAAGCCAATTCGTGACGAACACTCTTAACTTAGTAGAAATTTAACAATGAAATAAACTGAAAAAAGATGTAAAATTAAAGATGTTAACAAAATATCACGTTCTAATTTTTAATAAATGTTTGAAATGTACAAACGAGTGCCAGTGTATATCGAACCAATCGTAATTATTAAATTAATTTTCTAGTTTCATTAGACGAGTAAGTGAATTGTTGCTAGAGGATATTGTTTTATATATGTCTTCATGAAACAGCGTAGTTGAGCGTGTTCTCCTGCTGCTAATGTGATATGAGATATCATTTAAAAGCTTAGGTGAATCGATGCATCCATTCACAAGACGATATAATAAACATTCGATTCTATGTTCTGATAATATTTTTATATTTAATTCGTTAACTCACCAATTATATATGCACGTGCCGATTTAAACTCCATACATCTAAGAAATTTGTTTTGTACTTGCGAGTAGAATATGGTGTCCAAATTGGTGATGCATATTCTAAGTTGGATCGTACTAATGAACAATATAATGTTTTTAGGTAATCGATGCTCATACTTTTCGCAATTTGCTAAACATAACCCCACATTTTTTGAAATATTTAAAATATGCGAATTAAAAGTAAATTTTGATTCAAAAGTAATACCCAGATCTTTCATAGTAGTAATTCTCTCGAGATTTATAGAATTTAATTTTTGTGTATATATTATTGGGTTATTACATCCAAAGATCGATATGGTGAAACATTTTTTCAAATAAAGAACATCCATTAACTTTAAGCTTCCATATTTTCACTCTTAGCATACGAATTTTGTTATGACCACACTAAATTTGTCACCTAAGTTTTCTCGAAAGAATTCAAGTAAGTTTTGACTTAATCTTAATCTCATTTAATTTTCTTGTTAATTTTTAATGCTTCCACTTGGTTGTACATCGTCTATTATAAATTAATAACTTTAACTTTGGTTGTACATAATAAATGGAAGACGACGCAAGCGCCATCTTTTGCCTAATTTCATGTAGCATCACGCCATACTCCACGTGACAACGTGTCATGTGAAAATTTATTAAATTTGTTTGTAAAACTTTTTTTAGTGATTACAGTTTCGGCAACATTACCCACTGAGCAAAACGGACATAATAATGTTGCACCAATGTTACATTAACGTTTAATGTTGTTTTTAATGTTAATGCAACGTTATTTGTGAACATTTTGTTCAGTGGGTAGAGTGTCATTATCAAACTGAAATGTTAGATTCGCCCCCTCCCACTTGATACTACATCTCTCATGTCATAGCCAGACTACAGTCCACCATAATACTAGTCTTCTTTTACAGTTAATTTTTGTAAGCCCTTGGCAGTGGTTTCGCTAGATAGTAGATAGGGACAGAGGGAATCTCGTTAATGCATTCTTTCGCGTCACTAATTTGATGACGAGGAATTTTTCTATCTTAAGAGAGTTATAGTCTGAAATTGATAGCGTTTTCTGCTTACCTGGATTGAGTTTCCAATACTACTTTCTGGCTCTCGTTGTACATTGAGGAATTTAGTTAGCACTGAGTTTGTTTATAATTTTACGTGAGAAAAAGCAAATTTCTCAATACATTCATCGGCGAAATAGAGAATGCAAATCCGAGCATATTTTGGCAGCTTTAATACACTTTCCTGTTTGTTCTTCACAAGCGAAGCATCCAGCCATAATTTCCGAAGTTCCGGATTTGATGAAAATAATTTATTCGTTATTAAATATACAATAAATATTAAATACATATAATCATATCAACGGGTTTTAAACTGATCAATATAGTTCAGCAGGTCAAGCTGAAGAAACAATACGTTTAAAATTAGAAATAAACATTTTAGTGATTTTAGGTTGTACATTGGCAAAACGAGTATTAGTACCGCTTCGATGTTAATAGGTAGTCGAATTGCAGCCTTTCACAAAGCAATACATCTCCATGTTCTTAAAAACTTTCAAGGTATCACAAGTTTTAACCTTATCAGTACAAATTGGATTGAATCTTTTTCGTATTATACGACAATTGGATTTCATGGAAGATTTCCTGGACCACGTCGGACTCGGATTTAAACACAATAAACGTACACACAGCTGACTCGAGCGCAAAATGGCCGAACATGTTTTCCATTTAGTACCTGGCCTTGACATTTAGTCTATGGCAGCGCCACCGTCACTTAAAACAAACGTCAAGTTAGCGTTAGCAGTTCATATTTATATAGTCAAAGGCTCCAACAGTATTTTTCCCTATCGAAAAAAGTGTTTAATCAATACATGATTTTTTTTCTAATCAATGTTTTGAAATTGAATTTCAGTAGAAAACTGATATCAACACATTGTAAGTTATAATAATTATTAGAAGAGAAAATCTTTATTGAAATTATTTATTAGCATTAATTTGTGTTCAGATTTTTATACAACAACAAAATCAAGCACATTCCGAACGGTGCCTTCAAAAACTTACCGAAACTCAACCGTCTGCGTCTCGATTCAAACGCCCTGGTCTGCGACTGCCGGATGGCCTGGCTGGCCAAGATGATCAACAACAGCTCGATGCAGGCGGCCGCCAACTGCAAATTCCCTTACGAGATGTACGGCAAGCAAATCAAGGGGATGGATGAATCGGACTTCCACTGCCGTTAGTCTGTCCTTAAAGACGCATTTAACGCACTTATAATCGCACTTTACGCAATTGCAGAAGCGCCGGAAATCATGGACGGGCCCGAGGATCTGGAGATTTCCTTCGGGGGGACCGCGCTGTTGCAGTGCCACGCGCTGGGCGATCCGACGCCATCGATTGTTTGGATGAAGGATGACAAGGAGGTCGAGATAGAGGATGAGAGGTTGGAGTTGCTGGAGGATGGGACGTTGAAGATTCGGAATTTGAATGAGGACGATTCCGGGTTTTATGAGTGTATGGCGAAAAATGAGGATGGGATGAAGAAGTCGAGGAGGGCGAGGATGGTTGTTATGAAGTTGGATCATGAAAATCAGGATTATTCATCTGGTAAGGCTAAACAATTTACTATAATTATAATAATCTAATTTAATAAGAAAATTTTCTTCAATATTTTAAAATTTCAGGTTCAGCTAATTAACTATGCCTAATTTGTATGGGTCGGATTCGGTGTGCTTGGTTTACACCGGATTTCAGCCTTTAACTCATCCATTTCAGCCGCCTTACCTTCTTTCACTTCCCTAAATGTTTGTTCTGTTTCCTCCTCTGTGAAGTCCTTAACCTCCCACACCTTATTTCGTTCTCCTACACCAGAAGGTTCTTCACTCTTTTCTTTACATTTCTTTGCCCATTCTTCTAACTTCATACATATCTGCTCCCTCAAATCCTCTTTCTTTAAGATAGTTAACATTTCCATTTCATTTTTACATCCTCTCTAATCTCCGCATAGTTGTTCCAATGTTTCCACTTTCTTCTTTTCACATATCGCCGTGTATCTTGCTCTCGCAGATGATACCGTATTCTCTTTTCCCTTTCCCAATCTCCACTATCTAACCGCCTTTCTAACTTCCCTCTTCGCAACACGACATTCCTCGTCAAACCACATTCAACCCGTTCCATCCTTCATTCTCACTTTCCTTCCACATCCCACAATGACACTTATTATTTCTCCCCTCCTCATCCCTTTCATTATAATATAATCAATAACAGACGATCCTTGCTGTCCCACTTTTCTTTCCTTCCCAGTCACCTTCTAAGTGTTATATATGTGTGAGTCAAACAACAATTAGATAAAAACTGATCTTTATTGTATGCAGTGTCTTGTAAATAATATCATAGGCAAACCTATTTTCATACTTGCTAATTTGCAATTTTAATATTATTCTAATATATTTTCAAAAGATCATATGAAATGATTGTATTATAAATTATTTTAATTATTAGGAAAACCTAGATTCGTAGAAACCCCAACCACGGTAACAACAACCGATAACGCCTACGAAATCCAACTACACTGCAAAGCCCTGGGCAATCCAAACCCGCATATAAGCTGGTCTAGAAACGGCGTTTCCATCTCAATCGACAACCGCCACTACATAAACCACGACGGTACCTTATTGATCCGCCCTGTGAAGTTAGAAGACTACGGTACTTACCGTTGCGACGCAGCAAATCCTCATGGAAGGATCACGGCAACAGCAGAGGTTATCATTAATGGTAAATATAAATCCACTCCGTTGAATCTCATGTAACAGTTGAGTAATGATGACAGTTTTAGAATGAAGTTCCTAATGATTTAATTGTTGAAACCTGTAGCCAGTCCTTTTGGGAGTGGGAGTAATGATGACAGTTTTAGAATGAATTTTCTACTGATTTAATTTTTGGATGCTGTAGCCAGTCCTTTTGGGGGTGTGATAAGGGGAAACGTTGAAATTCGCTGCTGAAAAATATAAAAATCAACATCCAACCACCCCCCACCCTTCAATGATTTTTTAATATTTCTAAACTTCATGGATTTACATTGATATTTTAACAATCGCACTCTTCAACATTCGAAAAACTCATGAAATTGAGTTCTTGTTGTAGCAGATACGTTTCAGTGCATGACACATTAACAATTTACACATGTGCATTTCCGTACTGTTTATTTTGCCGCATACCGTATAATAGTTTGTTGCCGATTTTTCATCAAAAATATCATTTTTATCATATACTGGACAAGCCAAAGATTATTAGAAATGTGAAAAAAAAAAAAAAAAAAACATATAAAATCAAATCAAAATTGCTATTTACTTCAAATTGTCAGAATATTTCGGAAATTATCTTATATTCCTCATAATAAATGTCAACACGCTTTTCCGCGTATAGCTCTGCATCTTATTCAATCCTTCAATTAATTTAAATCTAAACAATTTCCAGCCCCTCCGGTATTCACCATAATCCCTCAATCTGTGACGGTTGAAATTGGAGCGACAACCCGCATAGAGTGCGATGCCGTTGGAACCCCCACACCCGAAATAAGCTGGTCCATCGCGCATTTAGATATACACTCAGGCGGGAGATTCCACGTTAGAGACAAAGGCCGGATACTAGAAATAAGGGATGTTAAAGAATCCGATGAGAATGTCTACGTATGCACAGCGAGGAATAGCTTGGGGAAAAGGAGTACGGAAATGCAGCTCTCTGTTCACGGCAACCAATACAGGGCGCCGAATTTGATCTACAAGCCGTTTAATGTTGAAGCGTTGATCGGAACGACGATTGAGATTCCGTGTAAGGGGGAGGGGAAGCCGACTCCGGGGATCCAGTGGAAGAAGGATGGATCCGATTTGCAGAGGACTGGGAGATGGAGGACTTCACTTAGTGGGAATCTTTATATTTATAATGTCGCGCCGGAGGATCAGGGTCGGTATGAGTGTACTGCTATTAACGAGTATGGGAGGGCTACTGCTTCAGGTTACGTCACCGTTAAGGAGGATTCTAATAATATCAACCTTGCTGGGGTTGGGGATAAGTTCGTGAAGGTCGCTTTTGTAGAAGCCTCTCAGGAGGTTGATAAAGCCATCAATAAAACGCTTCATGATATCTTCACTAATAAAAATCATAACATTGGGGATTTGTTTAGGATTATTCGGTACCCGAATGCGCCAGCTAGGGAATTGGCTAGAGCCGCAGAGGTTTACGAAAGGACTTTGGTTAATATCAGGAAGCATGTTGAGAAGGGGATGAAAATGAACAACACCTCGGATTATAATTACAAGGAAATTTTATCACCAGAGCATTTAGATTTAGTTGCGCAACTCTCTGGATGCATGACGCATCGCTTCAGGAAAAACTGCACCGACATGTGCTACCATTCGAAATACAGAAGCATCGATGGAACTTGTAATAATTTGCAAAACCCAACATGGGGAGCTTCTCTAACCGGATTCAGGCGTGTATTAAAGCCGATTTACGAAAACGGTTTCAGCACACCTGTTGGGTGGGATAAGTCGGTTAAATATTACGGCTTCAGCAAACCGAGCTCGCGGCTTGTTTCGACCACGCTGATTGCAACTGATGAAATTACCCCCGATGATAAAATCACCCATATGGTGATGCAATGGGGGCAATTTTTGGATCACGATTTAGACCACGCGATTCCCTCGGTAAGTTCGGAGAGTTGGAATGGAACCGACTGTAAGAGATCTTGCGATTACGCAGCTCCTTGCTTTCCGATTGATATTCCAGCGGGGGATCCCCGCGTGAAGAACAGGAGGTGTATAGATTTCTTCAGATCATCTGCGATTTGCGGGTCTGGATTAACTTCAGTGTTTTTCGACGCGATTCAACCCAGGGAGCAAATCAACCAACTAACTTCGTACATTGATGCTTCGCAAGTTTACGGATTTTCGGATGAATTAAGTAAGGAGTTGCGGGATTTGAATAATGATTTGGGGAGATTGCGCGAAGGCGTTGTTTTTCCCGGAAAGAAACCTTTGCTACCCTACTCGGCCGGACAAATGGATTGCAGAAGGGATGTGACTGAGAGTAATGTGAATTGTTTTTTGGCTGGGGATATCCGCGCGAATGAGCAAGTTGGACTTATAGCAATGCACACAATTTGGTTCAGGGAACACAATCGGCTAGCTCGCGAATTGCGTGTTTTGAACCCACACTGGGAGGGTGATATGATATTCCAGGAAGCCCGGAAAATCGTCGGAGCCGCAATGCAACACATCACCTACAAACACTGGTTGCCGTTAATTTTAGGAAAGGAAGGGATGAAAATGTTGGGTGAATACAAAGAATACGACCCCCGGGTAAATCCATCGATTTCAAACGTCTTCGCAACGGCTGCCTTGCGTTTCGGGCATTCTTTAATCAACCCGATCCTCCACCGCTTGAACGAATCATTCGAGCCTATTCCAGAAGGGAACTTACTGCTCCACAAAGCCTTCTTCTCCCCGTGGAGAATAGTCGATGAAGGCGGAATTGATCCGTTGATTCGAGGCCTCTTTTCCGTTCCGGCTAAACTAAAAAAACCCAACCAAAACCTCAACAAGGAATTAACCGAAAAACTCTTCCATTCCGCGCACGCAGTCGCTTTGGATTTAGCAGCAATCAACATTCACCGCTCAAGAGATCACGCGATTCCCGGCTACATAGAATTCAGAAAATTCTGCAACATGCGCGAGGTTGACGATTTCGAAGATTTACGCCACGAAATAACGGATCCTGAAGTACGCCGAAAACTGCGGGAACTGTACGGACATCCTGGAAATATTGACGTTTGGGTTGGGGGCATTTTAGAAGATCAAGTCGAAGGAGGAAAAGTTGGGCCTCTATTCAGATGCCTCCTAATCGAGCAGTTTAGAAGACTCCGCGACGGCGATCGGTTTTGGTACGAAAACCCCTCCACATTCAAACCCGAACAGCTGGTGCAAATCAAACAATACTCCCTCGCGAGAGTGATTTGCGATAACAGCGACAACATCACCGACATCTCCGAAAACGTGTTCTTATTACCCGAAGCGCAAGGCGGTTTGGATTACTGCGAGGACATCCCCAACGTCGACCTTAACTTCTGGTCGGAATGCTGCAGCGACTGCCGCTATTCAGGGCAATTGAACACAATCAGCAGATTGAACGCTAGAAACAGAAGGCATTTATACGACAACAGAAGCTCGTTTAGAAACTCCACATTTATTGATGATTTAGTCGTGCCCAGTTCAAGAAGTAAAAACAAGAAGAAAGAGAGCGCTAATATGGGCGAGGCTGATTCAAACGAGCATCTCTACAAAAAGAAAAATGATGATGTTGAGAAGCTTCGCAAGCGCATTGAAACTCTCGAGAAAACCGTGGAAAATCTTCAAGCGACTATTAAGAAATTGAACAAAATTATTAAACAGTTGGGAGGGGGAAAGAGCGCGGAATCTGATTATGATTAATCGTTTTCTTTTTTTCTTCTTCTTTTACTTTAATTATATCTACAATTGTACATTTTATTAAATTAATGTGAAGTTACTTATTGTTTAGGAACAAAAAAAAAATACATCAATGGTAGCCAGTTAATATTTACAGATACAGTATTTGTTCAATTATTAATTTTATAATTAGTTCTATTATGTATAATAAAAAAAAATTGCGTGCCAGTAATTTTACGACGATACAAAATTTTATAATGATTTAATTGATTATAATAATAATTAAAAGCATAACTGATTATTCATTAAATAAATTTATCGTATTTTTATGTATTTAACAAAACCAGATATACCGGGATTTCGTTCTCAAAGCCGAACTTAACTAAATTTAATTATAAACCTTTCTGTGCAAATGACCAATGTTGTCGAAGCGCCTTAAACATTCAATTATAAATAGAAAATAATTTATTAATTTCAAATCATTTTTATTTAAAATTTTATTTAATTAAATTATAAACCTTTTTATCATCATAGTGTAAGGTACATAGTTAATAATAATAAACTTTTATAACGGAAATTCACCATTTAAAAAAATAATATATAAATATCACACAAGTAACATATATTATTTAATATGTTATTTTGAATCGTGTGTATAAATAATTATTTAGAAACACGCACCAACGCAAAATAACAAATGCAACAGGTGGGAAAATTGTACACGTTCTTTTGTAAAATAAATTTGATTTGAAAATCGATTATATAATAATCATAATTTAATTACTATTTAATTTACTATACAAATTCAAATGATAATGAGAGTTTAATTTCCATATATCTATTAATTAGACGTAGAAATGTAATTAATAATTAAAAATAATTATTATAATTAATTAATAAGTATATATATATATATATTTTTACAGGTATACATTTCCCTATGTATACCTGTAAAAAATGCGAGTCAAACGCATTGAACCGATTAATATGTGTATGTTTAGTTGCCTATAACAGACAACTAAACACACATATGCCAAATAATAAAACACACACACATTAATCGATTCAATGCAATTCACTCGCGTTTTTTACAGGTATACATAGGGAAATGTATACTGGTAATACAATTTTCGTCCAAATAAAGTGATCACAAATACAATTGCTTCAATATTAAATGTTAATATTAACATTAATGCATTTTCTATTTACATCATTGTCACTTTTGGTATAATTAAAATCATGGAAGGATCCATAAATCCCTTTGTTTCGGTTTTGTGATTGAAAACCAGAAATAAAATTTACGATAAATGGCGGTTAAACAATCGATGTAATCAAATTTAATGGCGACCATTGATTCTGCACAAAATAATAACATCAATGTTGATAATTACGCTTTTTGTTACATATGTATAGTGTATTAATTAAGAATATAATTTTTTTTTTCTCTTAAGTATTTTACTTTTTTTTCAGAAAACTAATACTTTGTGCCATGCCGTATGTATTATTATGTTTTAATAAAAATATACATACTTAATTTATGTAAATACTCATGTTGTTTTATTATTATTATTACTATAAATACACCCGACACTCGAAAGGGTTATATATATATATATATATATATATATATATATTTATATATGTATAAATACATATATTACTATAACTATCCAGGATTTGATTTTGCATAATTGAAACTTACATAGAGTTACCTCAAATATATTGGCCTTTAACCACAGAATAATCAGGACTGGTTCTGAGAGAGAAAGAGAGAGCAATATCTCTATTATCAGACTTATACTCAGGGCTATTATTTTCTAAGGAAAATGTTAAATTTAATATGTACGTTATTTTTGATCGTCACAATCCAAGCAATTTTCATTAATTATTAATATTTGTAAAACAACAAGCAATCGTTTCATGTGAAGAGATTACTCCTTCTGTTCGGGTACGGGGAGAAGGAGACACCACCTCCTTGTCCTGCCGCACCTGAAAAGAAGGAGTAATCTCTTCACATGAAATGAGATGGTTGTTTAAGACCTATCTTAATCTTGCAGCAATGACACAATGCAATATTACCAAAAACGGACCTTTTAACCTTGTAGCAACATTGCATCTATTGTTCTTCAATAATTTACAACGAAACTGCAATATTTCAATCTTGCAGTGGAACATTTATGTAATCTGTCTATGCTGTATGGGAAACGATCACAAATACCTTTGCTCTAACAGTAAATGTTGATGTTAATATTATTGCAACATTTTTTTTATGTACAACATTGTTTTATATTCGCTTTTTGCATAATTATCCAATAATTAAAATCAGATTTCTGTTTAAAGAAGTAAAATGTAAATGCTATTTACTTAATTCACATAGTAATTTATTTAAAAATATTTATATATACGATATAAAAACAAATCAGAGAAAATATTGGAGATACAAATTAGAGGGACATACAAAAATCATTCTTTTTTTTTTGCTTTCACTTACATGGGTGTCAAAATATTGTAATCATATAACCCAGTAACCTTTGTAAATTCAAATTGGGGGACACACCATTCATGCTATAACAAATCTATTTTGATTGACGCTTACGCTGCGCGCCACTGGGGTGAACTAAATCATTATTTTTGTTGTTTTATTAATTTGTTCTGTATTTAATGTCTTACCATGGAACTTTAAAGAGGTTATTAAATTATTGTACCCCTGCTGGTTACTATGCTATTACTATTAATATATACTAAACGCGTAAGATACCCCCCCCCCCCTTTTTTTTGCTCGTTACAAATTCGAACCTTCCCCCCATCCTTTATTTCAAAAGTAAGACAAAACAAAGTCTGAAACATTTTTGTTTCATGAACTCATCATGATTTCAAAAAGTGTAGTTTTATGATGCCTTAATTAGAACTTTTTTGAAATAATCGCAGTATTATATTTTTAACTGTTCATTGCGCCCCCTACCGGAAAGAACTCGAAAATTATTCCCAGAATTGAAAGATCTAGGACTCATAATTTCTGAGATATAGCCGGTGACCTTTCTTATTTAGGCTTTCGGTACATTTTGGACACAATTGTTTGATTAATCACTTTGTATCCGAAATGTACATCTGGCAACATTTAAAGTAGTGAAGAGAGGTTTCTAAGTGTTTTAATCAAGTTATTATCATCTTCACGTAACTCACTCAACCCAAATATTCAAGGAGCTTACAAAATTGGAATATCTCATGAAAGTTAAAATTACAATAAATCATATTTAATATCACGATTTTAAATTATTATAATTAAATTATATTAGAAGTATTAATCATATTAAAGTTTCATCAAAATGAATCATATTTATAAATTATTTCCTGTATCAAATTTTTACTTAGTGAGTTTCGTGAACATTTGAAAGATATATGAAAACACTTTGTACACTTTTCTTCACTTATTAATAAGTGTAGTAAATAAGTGAAGAAAAGTGTTCAAAGTGTTTTCATAAATCAAATTTTCAATTTCATAATAAATGGAAAACGACGCAAGCTCCATCTTTTGCCTAATTTCATTTAGCGGCTGTCAATGATTACAGTTTACAATTTCAATTGTTTTGTTTGTTTTTTTTTTAACCTAAAAAAATTCTTTTTTAATCGTAACAGATTCTAATATATCACTTGTGACATATGAAATTTGAGCTTAAAATAATTAAAACATAGTTATAATCCTTATTTCACTTATTATATTTAACCACTAGATATATATTTAACTATCAAAGATGAACACGTAGTGTTTGAAGTAAGTATATATTTAACTATCAAAGATGAATACGTAGTGTTTGAAGTAAGGAATATAACTGTGTTTTAATTATATTTAGCTCAAACTTCACATAACACACAAGTGATATATTAGAAGCTATTTTGATTAAAAAATATTTCTTTAGATTTTAAAAAAAATAATTAAACAGGTTCTGATTTCAAATTAAAAATCAACAGAGATAAAATGTGGGATAATTATACGCGAAGCAATAATTAAAAATTAAATTCGATTAATGAAAACACTCAAAAATAAATTTCAATTATACAAAACAAAGTTTAAAAATGTGTTTTCATTAATTGAACAACGATGTATGACATAGTAGACGCTTTAACAATTAGTAAATAAAAACTAAAATCTTATGTGCTAAAGAGAAACATTGTTATCGATTAAACAATCTTCTTTGCAATGATTTTCACTTGAAATCACGTGAGCTCCACTTAGAGTTTCCAGAGGGTAATCACAATACGGACAGAATTCGGTCTTGAAAAAATCCATCGCTTCAATCGACATGTATCTTTCACATATAAAGCATTTGTATTGTGCTTTGGTGACTGGAATCATTGTTAGCACACACCGATTATCATAATGCCGGTTTATACACGTCACACCGAAGATATGTATAGAAAGTGTTAAGGAATTATATTGTAAAAAAAATTATATCTAAATTAAAAACTTGGTTTTTCAAGGATTCCTTGAAAATGACTATGAACGGAAACTAGTCGGAAAATAAAAAGTTTATACTAAAACAAACCAAGTGTCTAATTTAGATATTACCTACTGAATTTAAACATGTTTCACCCCCTAAATGAGAAATTAATCAAATATAAAAATTAATACTGTGGGGGTGAGGAAGGGGGATCTCGCGGTGGTTGACCCCCCAGTAGTCATAGACATGTATTATTTTGATATATATTTCGAATCCCAACGAGGCAAGAGATATTTCTAACGAAATATACTTGCCCGGGGTCTATGAATGTTGTGTTTTTCATTATCTTGGATAAAATAAAATCATTCTTGATGGCATCAAGCCGAAACTAGTAGAAAATAATATACAAATAAGTGAAACAAAACCAAGTGAATTTAATTTACAAACTAATATTTTTAAAATAAAATTTCGTTACTAGCTGAATTAATGATTACTGTTGTTATTAATTAATTTTATATATATATATATTTTTTAAAAAGGATATCATTTCCACATATACTACATTCGACGTTGTTATGCAAATCCAATTCCTTCGTTTTTAACAGAACATCGTAAACTTCCTCGGTGTAATCATTTCCCAATTCGTATTTCAATATTAAATCCTGCACGACGATTTCTTTCAGGTAATTCTCCAGAGTGTTCAAGGTGAGTTTCATAAAATCAGTCATCTTTTTCGTCTTCTTGTATTCATCCAGAATGTACTGGATTGAATAGACGGCTAATTTAATTTCGATCATAGTTTGCACCTCGCAGGACGGCCTCAACTGAAAATAAGTCGACTCGAAGGACTCGACCACTGGCTCACAGATTCGTATCAGGTAGAAGTAGGTCTTCAGTTGGGATAAATTCAGCTTGGTGAAGTCCACTTTCACGGATATATCTTCGCAGTTTAAGTATTTGTCCACGATGCCTAACATTCTGAAAGGAATAGAAAAGAGTATTATTCATTCACTTGGTCTCAGTTATTTAAATGAAAGGAAATTTAATTGCAGAAGCTGTTAGTTGGTGAAATTTAATTTTAATATTTGTTAAAAAAATAAAATAAACAAGTGAATTATTAATTGTTGTTAAAGAAAAAACAAATGTGAAACCGTATTATTCAGAGATATCACTTTTATTGATTGAAACTGTGACTATTTATTTACTGTACGAAATGGCCTCCATCCATTCTTCTATTGCAAAAAAATACATACAGAAAAAAATTGTTTTGTTACACAGTGGCCTCATCAAGCGCAGTTAGCGACGTAAATGTAAGTCAGTGTCATTCTCTCGTGCCCGCGGTCATTTCATAGGAGATCAGTGCTCGTTACCTTTGTGCTTGTTTTTTTTTTCAATTTTCTCACCTAATCGCTTCGAAATAATCAGCATATTCTTGTAGATTAACAGTGGGATTTTCTAAAATCACTTTAAAATAATCCACTTTCCTATTGACGAAATTCGACAAGTGGCAGCTCTGGCTTTCTTTCCTCGAGTCGCTTATCGTAGAAGCGTCTGTTATGAACGAGAAAATTATGTTGTTTTTCGAAGGGAAAAACCCTAAACACCTTCTTATGGTCCAGTTAATGTTCACATACACATGCCTCCAATCGATTTGGATCTTATTTTCAACATTAGCCAACGTTAATTCCTTGCAAGCTCCAGTCAGGGTCGACACGAATATTGTGTAGTTTTTACACGGACGCAAACCTGAATCAAAGTGTACAGTAATTTTATAAATCCATTGTCTATAACAATAAAACATTGTCTATTATAAATTATTAGGTATGTAATTTTCAATTCTTATGACAGAATATATACTTTAATACTTTAAAGTAATACAAATTATTTCAATTTACCTGTAATGGATAAATTTCCGACAGTGTAATTACAAACATCCAATATTTCGCCCTCCTTATTCAACAAATAAATCAACAATTTATCGAGTTTAACAGCGAATATAAATAAATTATCGTCATAAATTTGTGAGTCAATATACTCTACTTTAATATCACTCTCTGGATATAAAACAATTTCTGGGGAAACCTCGAAACTCTCTTGAGTCACGTCAATTATAGGAAGCGCAATCATTTTCCCTCGCTCGTAAGCTATTATTAATAATCCTTGAAATAAAAACATTAATGAGAAAAACAATTGCAGTTTTGAATTTCATCAACCTACCACCATTTGCAGATTGTATCCAATGCAAATAAGAAACTTTGTCGTATGTATTCCGGTGTTCGTACATAAACTTGCATTCTAGATCGTTGATATGTTCCGGATCAACGTGTTTGAAAATCCAAAAGTTGATCCGACCATTTGCATATGATACTATTAAGAAAGCAAACTTTTCTCCGTTGTTTTCAAAAAGGTGAGTCCATGTAAACGCTTAAAAAGGAATAAATTATTAAAATAATATATTTTTAATAATTTGTTTGTAATTTTAAGTCATGTTTTTTATTCACAGCCAATAATTGAAAATTAAAATATCTAACTCACCTGTTGTCATATGTAGATCCAATCTCATCTTCAACTCCTCAAACTTCTTATCAGCCGAAAAATTACTAACATCACTCCACTTGCTTTTATAAACCTTAATCGATTCATTCGTCACATTAACAACTTGCTTGAAAACATTCCTCCCACTGTACTCCGTCACCCTGGCATACACATCCAAGGATCCAGTATCATTTAAAACCACCAGCACACTATACCTACCTACCAGCCCCATCGGACTCCATTTACAACTCACGTACTTCGTAGTTTTCTTTATGCAATTCGCCAACGAAACAGCCGTCTCCGTCCTCAACATGCACTCGTACAAATTCTCCTTCTTTAAGCTCTGGATCATCGGCTCGATCAGGATACCTAAATTCGCCGAGAGGGAATAATCGGAAGTGTCGATGAAGTATTTAGCGAACGTAACACTTTGCAGGCTGTTTTCTTTAATCGGGAGGAGCCTGTAGATGATCGTGCCCCTGTCTGTTACGATGCTGGTGAAGTGTTCCGATTGCGAACAGGGGAATTTCGATGTAATCGTGTATTTGATGTTGAGGGAGTCGACTAGTTTCAATTCTGAAAACATCTTTCCGAGGATTATTTGATAAATTAATGTAAAAAAAAGTATTTTGAAAATAAATCACGTTTAAAATTAAAGGAAAGTTAAATGAGTGAACACATTTTTAGGTTACATATTTTTTGAGGTTAGAATATTTGTTTACAAACAAAATTTTATTAATTACATAATACAACTATTAACTGCTAGTGCAAGATTATTAATTATTATATTAGTTACAACAAACAGTATATTGAAGAAAGCAATTTAAAAGGAGACCCTTAAACATTTTCAAAAATAGTGTCGACATCTAGTTTTCGGAAATTGAAATATTATTCACCATAGACAAGCTGAATTCACATTTGAGAAATCATAGATATAAGATTTGTATTTAATAGTTTGTGTACGAACCTAACCTCAAAAACCTAATAAAGGTTTGAAACTTAGAAAATAGTTTTCCACTTGAGCACGGTGTGGCGTTGCGCACCTTTCCCGCTAAATATATGAATATGCCACTTTTATACTTTATGCTATCAATTTAAACCTAAAAAACCTTCCTAAATAAAATAAATATGCAGTGTTCGTAAAAAAATAATATTTTCTTTATCATAAATTAAAAGTGTATCACGAAGTGAACGCCTCAAAGGTTAAATAAATGGGTATGTATAAACAATTCTTAAATATTCGTACGTGTTTCTTTTATTGTAAGACGATACTTCTATATTTACATGAACTTATAAAATTCAATAACTTAAAACATTACAAATTAGTCATAAATATAAATACAAAACATAAAACGAAAGTTATATTTAAAAAATATCGATAAACACTACTGTACATGTAGAAGATTAGTAAATGTTACTAATCGTATATGTTCATTATATGTATTTTTGTAAATATTTATGCGACAACCACGAATAACAAACACAATTGTGGAAAAAAGCGTTCTTATTATTGATTGAGTTCTACATACACATGCTTGCTGCTGAGTCTGGCTTCTAACGAGTTAAGGAAATAAACACCTGGTATGATATTGCACCGATTCAGTGTGGTTAAAAATAGCACTAACAATATTTCTGTATGTTTTAATTAATTCATGTTTTTTTTTTTTTAATAAATAATAGTGGTAATTAAAACAAATAAGTTTTAGGTTATAAATAATTTTTAATTTACAATATTTAATACATTTAATTTGATTCAAAGCTAAAATTTTATTTATAATAATGACTTTTACCTTTGAACCAAGTCTAGTTTATATTATTTGAATTTATTTTGTGACTTTTTCTTTTATTTATTACGTCGACATTAAATCCATTTTACTTACCTTTACAATAATATCAATAAATTAATTTAAACATACTGCTTAAACGTATTTAGTAAGAGGCGTTACAAAAAAATATATATACTTTACGTTAGTCAATAAAAAAATAAATACTAACCATTTTCTTTTCGTGGGAAATAAATTAAGAGTAAAACTACACATACGGAATTAGCGCAATTAACATTATTTAAAGCTATGTCTTCTGGTTTTTTTTCTCTCATGATTTGTTTCACGGTAATCACTCATTCTTTTTTCCTTTTATATGTATATTCATATAAATGTAAAACAAATAGAAATGATCCGCTGAACTTTGTATTTTTTTACACATTTTCCAGGTGGTATGTTCGTTTAGTCTTATGATTTGCGTTAATTATGTGTCTCTGTGTAAGTGTTCAGTGGATTACGCATCGTTCTTTTGGCAGAAGGTCAATGTGCGATAAATCTTGTTCGATTAAATCATCTTCTTCAATCCTGCAAAAAAAATCAATACTTTAATAATGTTTTATTTATAAAACTTTTAATCCCTATAAATTCCTCAAAACAGAAAACAAAATCCCTAGCAAAATATGCACAATCTATATTGCTACTCGGTGAATTCCGATTAGTTAATCGCCGATTAAAGTTAAACATAATTAGCTAATCGGAGAATTTAATCAGAGTTGGTGCAAGTGGGCATAAATATGCATAGACTGAGCCAATTACTATTAAATAATTTTCCTATTCTTTTCTGTAGTAACAAATTTTGTTCTGATTTTCAGACTCTTAATAAAAATTTAATATTATTATTATTTTTTAATATTATTACATTTTTATTAGTAGTACTTACGCTTTTTCCTGAGTATCCAAATGATGCACCAGTTCATCCCTCTTGTTGACGATCTGAACGAGCTCTTCAAGCAGGACTTTTTCTCGCGCTCGTTGCTCGTCCGTTTTTCGCCAGTCCTCGATGGAGAGACTCATTTGCAGCTCATCATTGAGCATTTTGTATCGGCGGTTTAGGTCACTCTCTTTCTCACTGGAATATTTGTAAATTTTTACATTAATAAATAGATTTCAATTAAATTTTACTGTAATCAATATAGCAAGATATTTCAAAATAAAAACTGTTTTTAATAACTTACAGAATATTGAGTTGCATTTGTCGTCTCAGCAAAGCATTCTTTTTGTTGACAAGTGTAAACCATTGTGCCATCAAGTTCTCCTCTTCATCAACAGCACTCACAGATGATTCCATTACAACCCGCAGTTTCCTCTCCAAAGAGGCGGCCTGTTTATCGATGGCACTTTGTTCCCTGTCAAGATCCTCAAGTTCTTTCTCGATCCAGGATTGTACGTCAGGTCCCATCTATTAACAAAACATAAACATGTGCTAAACATTTAAACCAAATTCTTTCTTAATTTATAATTTTACTCGTATACACACATATAAAAAAAGTGACAAACAAATTATCAATAATAAGTAAAAGCGTGAATTATCAAAATAAAAAAAATGCCATTTTGAAGGAAACTTTCAACATGTGTCTAAATAAGAAAGGTCACAGGTTCAGGAACTCTGAATCATAGAGTTTTTAAATAAAAAATATTTTTCAAGTTCGTAACTCTTCCAATAGGGGGTGTAACGAACAGTCGAAAATACATTGCAATTACCACAAAAAAAGTTCTAATAAAGGCATTATTTCATTTTTTTTTAAATTCATAATCAAATTAATTGTTATTTGTTTTCATAAATATTTAAACTTACTTCTGCTAGGGTTAAACCATTTGGTAACTTATCAGGGGTAATTTGTTCTTGTATAATTGGACTAGATTTTTCCTTCTCTTTCTTCTCTTCGGAACCGGAACGTTCGCTCCTCTCCTCCAGAGAATTCTGTCGACTAGATGGCTTCGATGAAACCGTTGATGTATTTTCAATTGTTTCTGCAATTCAATCCAACGTAAACACAACAAAATCTACTCGAAAATCTCAATGCTGCGTACCTATACTACTTTGTTTTCCGATTACAGCACTCTCAGCGGGAACTTCGTTCTCGGAATTATCATTTTCTGTTTTTTCTGGACTAGCTTTGAACACCTCGGTAACGGGGGGATTACGGACGACCGCACTTTCTGCTGTCTTCTTGACATCCTCTTGCCTTTCTTCAATACTCTGAATATTTGATTGAAATTAAATAAATAATAATAAACCAAACAAAATTACTTATTAGAGCTAAAGAGAAAATAATTTATTAATTATTTTCAAATTCTTTTTATTTAATTTATTTAAATAACTGTGACCAAGTGAATAAATCCTTTTTCTATTATTACTTATTAGATATTTAAAAAAAAAATAATATCAAATACAAATTATTAACAACGAATATCAGATTTGAAAACAGTCCTTACATAATTAGTTGTAAATGAACGTATGTATAATTAATTAACTAACTAATACGAAAATAATCAACGAATGACTGATAGCGAATTAATATTTTGATTTTAGTATATAATTTTTTACATGTCTTTATTTACATGAATAAAAATATCTTTATAGTAAAATTCATATTATATTCCTTTCTTCACTTCCTAATTTTTAAAATGTACATTTCAAGCATAATGTGCAATAGAGTAATTGTTTTTTTGTCAAATTAAAAAAAAAATATTGAACTTAAAATGGACATATAGTATTTCAAAAATAAAGAAGTTAAAACCCTTTTAGTAGTCATTTATAGATTATTTTCCTATTTAATTATCTAAATAACTGCATAAATCCTTTTAATAAAATTAGGCGCTATCTTTTCAATTATATGATGCATAAATTCTATTCAATTATTTGTACATTATTAATTTTTGGCGTATAATTATTTGTATTTACGATTCCACTACGTACAAATATATTAAAAGAATACACGTACCAAAGAAGGAGATAAAGAGTTTTCCCTTTTGGGCGACACAGAATTGTACCTTTGATCTCTTTCCATCTTTTCCCTCTGTTCTTTTAATTTATAATGCCGCATTAGAATTTCCTACAAGAAATCATTTTAAAATCGACTTTAACCCAAACAGATTTGTAAATAGGAGGTTATTCAGTATGAAAAAATGTTAAATATTAATGGTTGCATACGGCAGACGCCATTTGTTCCACAGGTGGAACTAACCGGTCGTAAAAACTCAGTTATTATAGTTCAGTTTATATCCAATTTCCAAGAACTTAACGTACAAACGGCAGAATTAACCGAATGTTAAAATGTAGCAACCTTTTTTAGTTAGCAACAAATAATTGTAGAATATAACACATTCTACAATTATTAATTTTGTCCACCTTGGTGGCACGCAGGTTAAACATCAGGCTAGTAAGACTGGTTCGATTCCAGGATTGGGATGGGCCAAATTAGAAATTAAAAATAAACCTTTATATCACTTAATTAAATGTGAGTTTCTTGAAGATTTGAAAGGTATACGAAAACACTTAGTACACTTTTCTTCAATTTTTTTTATTTATTAACAGATGTACATTTTGATTATCAAAAATTCTTTCGAAATGTACATCTGTTAATAAATAAAATAAGTGAAGAAAAGGGTACAAAGTGTTTTCATATACCCTTTATATCCTCCCTTAAGAGTGTTGGGTATATATTAGGTGCTATTACATACGTAAAATGTTAAATCTAACGTAAATGTTATCAAATAAACTCACAATCTATGTATACATATCAATTATTAAATTCGCTTAGACTGTGATGATAAAAATAACGTGTTAACTTTAACATCTCATATGCAATAACTCTAATTATCTAAAATCTACTATAATGGTGGTATAAAGGTTTAAAATTAATAAAGTATAGATTATATTTAACATACAGAATAGCCTCTAGTATTAAAAGAAAGGTTAGTTTAATTATTAAAATAATTTCCAGATAGAGTTTTTTTTTTGATAGAGAAGATTTGAGAAGAATTGATTTACCTTACTAACTACAGTTTGTTTAGACATATCGACCTTATCACATTCAGCTTGACTCTCCATTTTAGCATCCCCATTAACTTCCTTCGTTTTATTACAATCCCCTGAATTTTTGCTATCCGCTACTTCTTCCTCATCATCCGAACCAAACGGATCGTTCAACTCCCGCCTCGTCATCAAAACTGGCTTTTTAACTTCCGGCTTTTTCACCTTCTCTTTATCCTTGGTAGGCGTAATCACCTTCCCGATCAAATTCTTCTGCGCCGACAGAATCAAATCCTTAACGTCCTTCACCGACGTCGGACTCTTCTCCTTCAAATCCTGCTTGTTGTCCTTAAGCTCCACAGGTCCATTGCTGGGCGTGTTGATTTTAAGGTTCAAATGGAAGTTGGCTTTTTGTTCGGCTTTGGTTTGTTTGTGAGGAGCGTCTCCTCCGGCCGTTTTGTTCATGCTCTCCGGATCCGCATTTCGGGTTAGCGTTTGGCTCTGTTTGGCTTTGCGCAGGTTGATGATTTCCTGGCCGAAGAGTTGCATCGTGACGTCCGTGTCTTTATCGGTGTTAAACCGACCGATTACGTAGTTTGTTTCCTCTGCGGTTTTGCCGATCTGTTGGACTTCTAATTCGTGTCCGGTGAAGTGTGCTCGTAGCTGATACAAGTATGTCATCACTGCTAACTTATCGGGAACTGTAAATAATGAAAATTTATACATGGGATAAATCTTGTAAGAATGTTTATTAAATAATGACAAGTATGGAATTTCACTTTTTTAATTAGTGATTAATATCATTGAATTTAAGGAACTTTTCATCTTCATAATATCCAAGAGCTTAAAAAGGGGGGGGTGAGGCGATCACCCATCAAAGGCACTCGAATTTTATTGATGAGTTATGTGAAGTGCTTTTTAGAAAACTTTTTTTATTTCAATGATAAATAAAATGTAATAATATTTTTGAAGTCAGCATAAAATGTTCTTTGAGAAAGTATTTATTATATTTTCCCATTTTAAATAATGACGGAGTTACAGACACCCTAAAAAATTACTTTTTTTGTTTGTAAAGAATGGATATTTATTAACTTTTAACAACAGTAAAAAAATTACAAAATTCGCTCAGTATTTGATAAATGCTCTAAAAGTTATTGATATATTTATCAATATTGTAATTATTGTGGTCTAGCAATTTGTCAATAATAAATGATTTATTTAAATATTGTGATAATTCAGAAAATTATTGTTTAAATAAATCCTAATATTTTTTCAAATCACAAAAAGAAGTACTAAAAAAAACAATTACAAAGAATAATTTAATTACCCGCTAACATGTCCATATCAGAAGGCTCTATCACCCTGGGAATCCCGAGTGACTCGCCAGCATCGAACGCCTTCTTACAGTTTCCTCTGATGTCGTGCGCCAACAGGGAACTCATATCTCTTTATTTGAAATAACAAAGAAACATTATTCGCTGCTCACTATTTTCGCTTAACAAAATAACACTTACATAAGCTCTGGCCTAAAATGATGAATCAACGCACAGAAAGCCATGCCATTCCTCCAACTGGTTGTGAGATTTGTGATTTTGATGCCCGAATAACTCTTCGTCATATCCTTGCACCATTCTAACAAATCTTGACCTAAAAATTAAAACAATGAAACACATACAGTAATTTTAAACTTGATTAATTTAGGAGGCTGTGGCAAAAATATAGACTCATTTGAGAGCCGGTTCAACCTTCGCTTGAGTATAAAACCAGATAAGAAATTACCAGGTGTTGTTAATTTTTGACACTTAGTTTCAATCTTATCTGTCAAATCCAGGGGTTGTAACGTGAGGTTGTGCTTCTTGGGATGCACCGCTTGAATGACGGGCGGCTCGACGATTTCCTCGATTTTCTCCAGTTGCTCTTCGAAAAGTTCCGAATACGGATCGACATCCGGCTCTATGTAATCACTTTGCTTAGGCGCGGGAATATTGAGTATTGGGGTCATATTCGAGGGACTCTGTATATCCTTCTCGGGAGAAGCTTTTTCGGCAGTGGGTGTTTTATCGGACTGTATGCTCGTTACTGCAAGTGAATTAGAAATGTACATTTGTAATGTTGTTTTTTTTTTTTTTGGTGGAATTATTTACATAAATGCTAATTCGTGACCTTCACGCTACTTAAAGAAAAATAAGTATAAATAGCTTATTTATACTTATTTTTGTTTGGAATTGATTAGATTAGTCGAATCCAGTAAAATTGGGTTAATTATTTGAATCTAATAAATTTATAAATTAAAAAAATAAAAGTGCATTTACTCACTTGGTCAATGTTATTTATATATATTAAATAAAACAATTTATTTTTAAATTTATTCAATTTTCTATTTATAATATGATTCATAAAATAAACTTAAATATGAAAAATTAAGCATTTTTTGGCTCATTTTGCTTTAGTGTTGAATGTAAGTTTTCTATTACTTTATATTTTCTAAAATACATATAAAATAAAATTGGATAGAAAATCTGGTAAATAATGACCCATACTAATCTGCCATCTCACGGGGAAAAGGTTGAACTTTCAATGCTCGCTCATAAGAAGGCATAGTTCAGTGGACTTTAGGTTTGTTTATCCTTGTCTCGCTATTAGAATTCATATATGATACACAATATTTAAAATCTAATGTATTTCTGAGTTAGACATGTAAGTAAAGGAAAAAGAAAAACGAGTGTGCAATTTCATTTCTATGTTTTCATATGGAAAGATGCTAAATAAAGATTATTATATATATATAATCGATGTCCCCTTTTACCAATTGGTGTCGGGGTAGATTATTATTTTTATATTATTATTATCCAATGCTTTTAATACTATTTAAGATGGTTTATTAATGTTATTATTTGTGAACATTTAGTTCAGATAGAAACAAATTTTCTCTCAATCGGAATTATCAACGAGCGTGTATTCGATTATTTTACAAATTAAAAACTTAACTTACAGCTGATAGGAGTACCCGCAAAATCCGACCCGGATAAACTTGTCGTCATCTGTTGCAGCTTTTGCGTGACCTCGTGTATGCTATTCTTCAGCGAATTATCACTCAGTGAATAATCTTCATCCTCGAAATCCTCCATTTGTGCCACATCACTGTTGTTGTTCACCGACATCAGTGAAGCCATCGATTGCATATCCTCATCGCTGCACAGAAAATAAAAAATACAATCACGTAATCATAACGTAAACGTTTGATTGGTATGGAATATCGGTTACTGAGTGCAATAACTCATGCGCGATGTCGGGAGTTTGTGTCGAAACAAAAGGAAATTAATTAGCGCTGATAAGTCGAGTTCGGGTGTTATCTAAAAGTCGTTAATGCAGAGTGAACATTTTCGGTAATTAATCAACCGTTTTAAAACAACTTAAAAATTAAATAAAGAATAGACTATAATTATAACTATTATTGGTTGAATGATGATTCTTGATAATGGCATCGCATCGAAACTAGCGGACTAATAAAACGAAATTATATGTAAAACAAAACCAAGTGATTTTTCCTCAAAACTTATACAGGGTGATTCAGTTTGGTGTTCCACCACCTTCTATTTTTTTTTTAATTACAGTAAACTATAACAAACCATATATATTTGTAAACGGCAAGAAATTCTCTTTTTAATAGTGTCACCAAATTAACAATAAGATGACAACTGTCAAGGTAGCGATAGTTAACTTTTTTTTCAAATGACACCATATCTATTTTTTTGTTAAATTCGGATAGGGAGCACTTTCCTGCACAAGAATATCCAAAATAACTATATGCTTAGCTAAAAAAAAAATGACTAAAATAAGAAAATAAAAAAAGTTAGAAGTGGGTCGAACACTAAACTGAATCACCCTGTATATGATAGAAAAATTTGCTCCTCTTGAGAGCATCGAATTTTTTTCATAAGATATTTTGACAATAAAATAAACCACACGATATAGGTTATGTTATTCTAACAAATTTTGTGGATTGGATGAGAG
Source organism: Philonthus spinipes (assembly GCA_963082785.1). Taxonomy (NCBI): domain Eukaryota; kingdom Metazoa; phylum Arthropoda; class Insecta; order Coleoptera; family Staphylinidae; genus Philonthus; species Philonthus spinipes. The sequence continues at coordinate 5,141,992 of OY720306.1, forward strand.
AGGATGAGGCTGGCGTAGAGATATAGAAGAGGCTGGTGTGGGAAAAGAAGAAGAGGGAGAATAGATTCTGAATATGTATAAGGAATACCTTTTGTGGTTGTTAAATTGTGGTTTTATGTGGATTTATGCCAATAAAGGTTTTTTTTTTATTCTAACAAATTGCAGAATGTGATTTGATAAATAATGACATATATACACAGGGTAATTTAATTTTTGTTTCGTTGAATTCAGAATAAAAAAAAAAAAAAATAACATTTGAGGTATTGCAAGGGATGCTTTACTATTTGAATTTTTAAAGTTGGGGTTGCCACCCCTTAGGGGCGGGGGGCAGAAAAATGTATATCAGGATAGCATTTTAAAAATAAAAATCAACGTGTCAGAGCATTTTTCTAAAATATGTTTATTTACGATTTTATGGAATTTATCCGTTACTTTTGAAACACCCTTTATATATATATACAGTGGTTATTACCCCTCATAGGGGTTACACCGCTCCTGTTGGAGCTTTCTAGATCATTATTTATAGGTCTGATCATTTCCCTAATTAATGACTTATATGTTTTATTTGTTTTTATTCACTGGTGCCAACAAAATGTAAAAAAAACAAAGCATTTTATAGGGGAAAAGTTTTCAATTTTAAATCACAAATACCGTATTATTTGTGATTTAAAATACTTACGTGGCTTTTCCCTCCCGGAGGAACACGCAAGATATCGTGCATTCGAGCTTCGCGCTGGTGATTTTCTTGGTGGTCGGCTTAAGGGTTAATTGGAGGGTGTGCTGGGTGGAATCGATGCTGGCATATTTGCCCATGTTGATTTGCGTGACGGCCAGTTGACGTCGTTTCCCCGATGGAGCCACCTGCGTACACGACACGCTCATTATCATGACACGATTTTTGCACTGCACAGTGCGCTGTTATCATAATTGAAAATACCGTTGCTTTCAAGGATTTGATTTTATATTAGCTCATAACTATTAATAACGTTTATTATCAGGAATGTATATTTTCTAATATTTAATAATTGGTAATTCATATTATCGCCACACACCCCAATGGGTAGAGCAGATTATAATTTTTTTTTTAAATCTAATTCCTTTTTACTTTTAGGTGTAAGGAGTCATATAAATAAATTTAAAATCTGTAAACAAAAAATCTTAAGAAAATAAGGTATTAATCTGAAATCAGTTAGGAATAAAAACTTATTCATTTACTTAATTCTTTTTTTTTAAAGTGACATTTTTTTGGTGAAAAAGTTTTCAAGAGATTATCAAATTAGCTGGCTTTTAATATTTTTAATAATCCATTATTATATATCTATTGTAATACCCACTGAATAAATATTGTTAAGATTTTGATATCAAATTATTAAATCCAAATAGTTTACGAATGTCTGTGAATTGATTTCAAACTAAATTCTTGCTCCACACTTACAACACAATAAAATATTTGGTCTAAATTCCACAGCCTGCAAGGACATAATATTACTTTGATATAACCATCATTACACGTCGTTAAAAGGTAATTACTCGAAAAATTCCTGTGCGACGAAAAAAGAAATCATTATTTTTAGGGCCTCAGACTTAAACTAGATTAGTAAGGAATCGAGAGTAATTATCGCAGCAAATCATTATCATTCATGCTTGTTTGCGTGCAGTATCTTGCGTCATCATTGGCCCATTTTGATTAGACGGAGAGGAATGTAAACAAATAATTAGAGTAATCAGTGCTTCTCGCTGTTAGTAAATAGAAATGATTCAATGATTTTTTTTTAGGGAAACGCATAATATTTTGAATGCTTTATATTAATTGAATATTATAAACGACCAACCCCTACACCACCATTATGGTAGATGGGGATTTTAGATTATATAAATATATATAAACGACCAACTTGAATTGTAATAAAATTAATAAATAGTAGAGATGGGTAAAGTTGATCGTTTTTGTCACTTTTAATAGAAGTATACGACAAATTTCTTAATGTTATTTATAATACTAATATTGGGAAATTTTACCTATTTATTAATAAACTCCAATTTATTGTTGTTTGTTAACTTCAGTGATTTAAAATTGGTTATTCAGTAATATTCAATTACTAAATTCACTCGATTTTGCCCATCGCTAATAAATAGTGACAAAAAACACATTAATTATGTTTCACTTATTATAATGAGTGGATTACACCAAAGTAATAATCAACTCCACTCATAATAAATAACCATTTGTGATAATAATAAATAATAATAATTAATTATGAATTATTATACATTAAAATTTATTCATCTATATAATTCTGCTTTTTTTTACAACGGAAATTATGCATTAATGGCAGTTTTATGTTATTTAATTAATTAGATTTTTAAATAAATGTGATGCAGAAATAAAGATGTTATATATATATTTCTGATTTTAATGTTATTGTTTTAATTAAATGTTCAGCCACCATTCATCTAGCGTATAGATAACTAGTGATTAAATTAATTTCTTGTTCTGATAAACAGGACAAGTTCGCCTTCTTTTAGTGGATGAAACAACAATTCTCGGTTTTCTACCTTGACTCAAATCGTTGACGATGCCACATGAAATTAGGCGCTTGCGTCGTCTTTCATTCATTATGGTTATTATTGTTGTTATTTGTTTTCCGATAAATACTAAAATGTATAAAAAATCCCAAAGCCACAATTAAAAGTAAAATTCAACCCGCAATTTAATTTATTACATTTAATTCATGATTAATTCTAATAATGAGTGCTTAGCACTTGAAATATATATCTAACCATTAGAAAATAAAGTGTGAAGAAAGGATACAACAGTGTTAATTATCATGAATATACTCTTCATGAATCTCAACAACATATATCAATTGACAGATGTCATTAATTGAAGCTTCGATGCCAATAGACTCAATCGACAACTGCATTAATTCAAGCTTCAAGGTCAATAGATTCAATTGACAGCTGTCATTAAGTCAAGGTCAATAGATTTAATTGGCAGCCGACATTAATTCAAGCTTCAAGGTCAACAGAATCAATTGACAGCTGTATTAATTCAAGCTTTAAGGTTAATGGATTCAATTGACAGCTGTCATTAATTCAAGGTCAATAGACTCAATTGACATCTGTCATTGTTTCAATTGAGTTTATTAACAGCTGTTATTAATTCAATTCAGTCTATTAACAGCTGTTAATAATACAATTGAGTCATTGATAATTAATTTAGACATCAACATCACATTTATTTAAAAATCTAGTCATTTTTTTTTTACATTATAAAACCGATATTTAATGTAATAAGATCAACATTTTTTTTTTTCATGAATTTCAAATTTTATTTAAATTAAAACTCTGGAATTAAATTTAATACGAGCCCACTCAAAGTCAGTGCAGTCTAATTCTTTCCGTTATCAGTTTGCAAATATTTGCGGCTCGTATTAATTCCAGTGTACTCACATCCTCCAGGACGAAGTTCCACTCCTTATCTTCGAGCTCGTTCGAACGCCTCTTGAACAGTGTGACGGTGACTGGAAGATTCTCGGGCACCGGCCACACGACCAGCCCTTTGTAGGCATTCTGGAGCGTCGGCTCCCAGCTCATGGGGGTCGAGACCACCCTGCGGGACCTCCGTGTCCACACGACCGACAATTTGTGCGGTTGCCTTAACAAAAACAATAAAACCTTTAGTGTTATTGTTCAATTATTGAATCATCTTATACAACTAATTATTACGATAAATATAAAATCCTATTGTACACATTCACACTGCTGTCGTCATTATTTTATGGTACTCAAACAATTGGTAACAAAGCAATAAAAGAAACAGCACTGTATACTCATTGCATAAACATGTTCATCACATGCTCAACTAACGAATGAGGAAGTAAAAAAAAACTCCATAAAAAAAAACCAGTGGAATTCCAGACGTGTTTAGTCAGCTCATTTGATTCAATTTGCTAATTGAGTTTAATTGAATTAATTCACCTACTTGTAATAATAAATTATTATATGTAAATAATTATATTTTCAGGATAACAATCACTATTATAAGCTGTAAATTGTGTTATTTATAATGCATTCTAAATATACCTTTTTTAAAAAATATGGCTTAACAGAGACCGAATTACAGAGTAATAATAAATTAAAAGTAACATAATTCTAGTTCTAAATAATAAATTACAACTAAAAACCAAGAGAAATTAATAATATAAAAATCAATTAAAGCTTAAACTAAAAGAAGGCCTAAATGTCAAGAATGGAATAACATTTTTAATCTTTCTTAATTAAAGACAATGTCAATAATAGTCAAGAATGTTATTCTTTCTTCTCTATTATAAACAAAGTAATAGACAGTTTTCATTTATATTCAACAATGTATAACGAAGTAGAAGCCTCTATAATCAGCGTATTATTTATTACAAATATGAAAAATTATTCATAAATATATTAAATCCCATTTAACCTTTCGCGTGTCATGTAAAATATGAACTTTTTTTTTAAATTGTCAATATTCTTTTCAAATTCAATTCTTTACTTTTGTTCATTGATACTAAGGTCTGCTTTTTCAGTTACGGCTTTAATTTAGCTTTACTAAAGTGTAACATTATTAGTAAAAATTAATAGATAAACAAGAATTATGTTCATTTTTGACTCCTTTTTTAAGAGCAAATTCGCTAATTAATTTGTATTAATAATCAAAATTCTTTTCATATTTAACTTGTAAAAGTGCGTATTTTAATAAACTTGTGCAAATTTTATTTTTATTGTACTTATTTGTTTTGTGATGTAGATTTGTATTAAAATATTTCATTATAAATAGAAAAAATCATTTAAGAACTGTCTTAAATTTTCATGCTTTAAATAACAACAAAGGAATGAAAATCTTTATAAATAAACACTCACCATTTAGCATTAAACTCGAAAGCCAATTGATGATAGGACACAGTGAACTGAAACTTGGCAGCCCTTTTATTGACACGCTGCAACCGCTTCCATACAGAACCCATAATTCCTCTTTAACAATACTGTAAAAACCAGACATGAGAGGACAGCAACAACAAAAAAAAAGTACACACACAAGGAAACAGATAGCAGAGAGCGGGGCAGGAAACAAACAGATAATTGGGATAAACCTTTAACCAAAGTTATCAACATTGAAAACCACTATATTTAGTGCGTTGACCTTCAAAAATCCGAATCCACAAACTTTCATCGCTGACAACCCGCACATTGTGCTCAGAAAATACTGACCTATTAAAACGACAAAATCGTTGATTTCCAAACAGTATATCCTAGGGCTAGTAATTATGAAATTACATCAATACTAGTGTGGGTTGGCTTTGCATCAATTACCCCCATGAATAAAAGTGTTTTTGAAATTAACCTGCTATAACATCAGCCCAATCAGTCCTGATAGCTCTGCACGGCAATAATCGTTAAATACATCTCGTTTTAGAACTTTGGCATTAAAAACAATTAACCTTGCAGTGAATCATTTGACATAAGGGTCAGGATGAGTGGACAGGAGGAAAACGGTGCGTAATTAATTCGGTACTCACGTGTGCGGTTTCTTCGGTTAATATTGCTTCATGTTTTATTGTTCCGAGTGCAGTTTATTGGGTTATTTCGAATGGAATGTAGATTACATGTAAAGTTCCCCTCGACACAACTGACATTTTGGTAGAAAATGGTTGTTTTTCTGGCTGTCATCTGTACTGCCGATAAGGAAGGGCGCTGCGGCGATTAGGATTCGAAGGTTATGTTTGCTTTTCCAGGGCGATTATAAACCGTATTGATTTTGAAAAATTCTTGCGCCTTGTGGGTGATAATTATTTGCATTGTTGCGTTATCGCTTGTTCAATAGATAACGGGTTTTATTTACTGATAAGGAATTGATTGATTGTGTGTGGATTTTAGATCATAGATGACAGACTTATAAATTCGATTTATTTTATTTTTATTTCAAATTATTAATACAAATATATTCACTTTTTTAAAATTATGTTTTATTATTTTCATATTAAATTTGAGTAGTTAGAGATTTAAATACCTAAATTTAATATAAATACTAAAACAATATATTTAAATTCTTTCGAAAACTTAGCAACAGATGGCGCAAGAGTACATTCAAAAACCATAAACGGCTAACAAATCCATGTAAATTTAGTTGCATAACATAAAATATAAGAAGCAATTTTAAAACTGCCGGGATAATTTTGTATTTAAATATTATTCTTTACAGAAAATCGGGGCTATTCTAAATGTTCAACATAACATGATCGTTATCCGTGAATTATCATAGTTCATGTTAATTTTCTATAAATTATAATAAATTCAAATCAACTTAAACTGTGATTATGCACAAAACAGATAATGCGGGGGTAGGTAAGGTTTTTTCAACTAGGGATATTAAAAGTACATGAATTAGTGATAATAATAACAATTTTTATTTAGTTATGGCGAATTGCCTACTTTGTCAAAAATCGACATTAACACTGGACAAATTGATACTCGGCGAGGGGGGCTGTAAATATTTTTTTAAGCGATAATGCGGGGTAGGTAAGGTTTTTTCAACTAGGGATATTAAAAGTACATGAATTGGTGATAATAATAACAATTTTTATTAAGTTATGGCGAATTGCCAACTTTGTCAAAAATCGACACTAATACTAGACAAATTGATACTCGGGGAGGGGGACAGTAATTATTTTTTTAAGGGATAATGCGGGGTAGGTAAGGTTTTTTCAACTAGTGATATTAAAAGTACATGAATTGATGATAATAATAACAATTTTTATTTAGTTATGACGAATTGCCAACTTTGTCAAAAATCGACACTAACACTGGACAAATTGATACTCGACGAGGGGGGCTGTAATTATTTTTATAAGCGATAATGCGGGGTAGGTAAGGTTTTTTCAACTAGGGATATTAAAAGTACATGAATTGGTGATAATAATAATTTTTTTATTTAGTTATGGCGAATTGCCAATTTTGTCAAAAATCGACACTAATACTGGACAAATTGATACTCGGCGAGGGAGGCTGTAATTATTTTTTTAAGGGATAATGCGGGGAAGGTAAGGTTTTTTCAACTAGTGATATTAAAAGTACATGAATTGATGATAATAATAACAATTTTTATTTAGTTATGGCTAATTGCCAATTTTGTCAAAAATCGACACTAATACTGGACAAATTTGTTACTCAGCGATGCGAGCGATAATTATTTTTTTAAGGGATGATGTGAGGCGGGTAACATTTTTTCAACTTGTGATATTTAAACTACACGATTTTTTATAATGATTACAATTTTTATTTAGTTGCAGCGAATTGCCAATTTTTCCAAAAATCGACATTAATACTGGACATAATGATCCTTGGCATGGGGTACGGTAATTATTTTTTTTAAGAGATGTTGCGGGGCGGGTAATGTGTTTTCAACTTTTTATATTGTAAGTACATGAATTGGTGATAATTATAACAATTTTTATTTAGTTATGGCGAAATGCCAACTTTGACAAAAATCGATATTAATACCGGAAATAATGATACTCGTCGAGACGAGGCGGTAATTATTTTTTAAGGGATGATGCGGGGGGCGTAACATTTTTTCGACTTCTGATATTGAAAATACATGAATTACTGATTAGAATAAAAAAAATAGTTAGTTATTTTGAATTGCAAAGTTTGACAAAAATCGACATTATTACAAGAAAGAATGATACTCGGCAAAGGGAGGCGGCAATTATTTTTCTAAGGGATAATACAGGGCTTCAAATGTTTTTTTTTTTCGATTTTTATATTGAAAACATTAACCAGTGTTGAGTAACAGCCAAAAAAATCATATTTTTTCTCAGCAGAAAACTCCATATTTTTTTAAATTTTAATTGATTACATGTTTACGATTAGAATTTTTATTTCTATTTATTATTATTATCGAGTTCTCATAAATAGAGAGTGTTTTTTGGATATGGAATGGAAATAAGAAGGTATTGCAATAAAACAACAAAACATATTTATAACATGGATTTACTATATTTTTTTTATATTTTATACACTCAAATCGATAATTTCTACAAATTTTCGATTACAAATCATTCCCCTATAAAATCCGATCAATTAAAAAGACCATTTCTCATCCATAACAAATATAATAGGCTATGACACATAATAAATATCTAATCTTCCAACATATCAACATATATAAAACAATTTCTTTAATTATTATATTCATTCATTATATATTTTTTTAATTTAAACGTCCCTCATACAAATTTATACATTTAAAGCGCCAAAATTTGTAGACTTATACACATTTGATTCTCTCGTTATTCATTTTCTTTAAAATTATCATTTAAATATTATTGTAACATCACATTTATTTGAAATTTCTTATGAATAATATTCTTGTTTTCTTTATTTTATTAATAATATAATTTATTTACTAAGTACTACATATCTCTTTATTTATTTTAATTTTAGTGTTACATAAAAGATTTATTTTATATATATATATATTTTGTTGACATTATAAAAAGTGTTAAATTACTTACTTTTTTAAAAAGGGAGTCTCAATAGCGTTAATTTACAAAAAACAAAAGTTAATTGCGGGTTATTAATATCAAATTGGCATGGAATGATTACATCAGGAAAATACCAATTTGGTATTTTACAAGAGTAAGTGTGTTTTTAGTAGAACATTAATTAGACACGCAGTTTTGTTTATTTTATATATATTTTCCTTTTTTTTTGTCTTCTTCTTTCTTTAATGTAGTATATACAGGGTGGGTAATTTACAGTTAGATAAACGTGAAAGTCAGTCGTATATACATTTATAGTTCGGCATGGTCGAGACTGTTGGGCTGATAATAGACGTCGTTATAAGAGTGCCTTGAATGTTTACTGGGATAGTTCGCGGGGAAAATGTGATCGTAATACTTTTCGTTATCCGCTTGCAGTGGTTTTGGTCTGGGTCTGTCTTTGTTTTTGTTGTACCGCTTACTGCCTTGTAGAGATCTTCGGTTAGTGTTTGTTTTGTTGGAAGACCTGTGCGAGGCAATCTCTGATTGGTTCTCAGGTGTCGGCTTGTGTTTGCTAAGACTACGGTATTTTCTTTGGTAACCGTTGTCGGTTTCGTTATCGTCAGACTCGTAAAAATTTGGCGGCAGTGTGCGGATTTTTGATTGGTGATTATCAATAATCCCCGTATAGATGTTCTCACTTCCTCTCTCTTCAATACTACTTCTACCATTGAAAGTCAGTGTTGTCGGCTATATTTACAGCTTATGTTAGATTATGTGTTAGTCTGTTGCCCGTTGCGAAAACTTTCCGAAATTTATTTTTAATATTTGTACACATCTCTCTTTCTTTTTTTTACCTTTTTGATTATCATTTCGGAAAATTTCCGCAAGCCTGTTTTTTTTTTTTAATTTTAAATAATTTATAAACTAAGGAGCTAAGAGTTATGTGCGTCGATCTTCCTTCCGTCACACCGACCAGAGAAGTTTAGAATCAAGTGAGGTGGTTTGAGAATGTGCTCAAAACTGGAGTCTGTGTAGAAAATTAGTGTGAGTGTAAATATGTACAGTGTTGACATTTTTTTTTTTGATAGAAACAACATTTACATATTTTTTCCCTCATAAGAGGAGAAAATATATATAAAAGTAATTTCCATTGAATAATTATTTTTGCTTGTAGCATGTTAGTACATTGTGCAATTTCTTTGATTAAACTACGATTTACGATTATACTTCATTTAAAATAATTGCATATTTTTTATATTTTTCAGGTGACATCTCAGAAATTCAACTATATATCAAAATAACAAACAAAAAATAACATTACTGCAGAATCTACCTTTTAAGTGTGTTCTTCCATATAAACATTTAATAAATGCACAATTATTGTGTAATTATAACACGTACATTTGTTCATATATACAGAGTGATCATCAATGATTGCATGTAGGCACAACTGATACGTATGTTGGTACAACTGATCACATGAAAAGACAGGTTGCCATTAACGTAGCAGACATTTTTTTCTTCGTTTTCTAGGCAAATAGGCAAATATAAACTCTACGTTTTTATATTTTCAAATACACGTTGAAGCTGCTCCGGATATATGTTAGCTATCTCTTTTCAATTGCTGCATTAAAGTTCGTTTAGGATAAGCATTCGATTTTTTAAAACACAATGACAAGTTACGGTTGTTAGTGTCAAATATTACATTGTATTTATATATATATATATATATATATATATATATATATATATTTGTTTGTTTGTGTGAATTTATATTCTAATTTGATTTGTTCTGTAATTGGGTTAACCTGTTGAACAATAAAGATATTATTATATTATTAAGTTTTCCTTGGCATGAACTTGGAGCGACAAAACTCTCCAGATTTTTCAGCGGGAAATTTAACTTGTCTGCAATCATTCTTGATCACTCTGTATTGTATTTTTTAAATGCGACCCTACAAAATTGACATTTTTTCTTTTCCTTTATTTTATATTGTTTTTTCCCTATGTAATGAGTCTGTTAAGGAAATACAGTTTATTATTAATAGTTCTAGAATTTAGTAATGTATTCACATGTCTTCTAAATTAAGTTTTTAATTTGTTAATAGACTTTTATTAAAACACTTAGTTTGTTTCAGTGATCAGTGAAACAAACCAAGTGTTTTAATCAAAGTCTATTAATTAAATATGTTTCACACGGGTTAAGTGAGAAATTAATTCAAAAAAATTTAATTTGTTGTTCATGTGAAGAGAAATATGACAGTATACAATAATTCAATTAAACCTGATTTAATTAGTTTTAATCAGTTTCAATTAATTGCATCGAACATGAAATTGTAATTGTAATTGCAATGATCAATTACTTATTCCGAAGAGTATTTTGAACTATATTATACTTCAAATCACTATTTTGAAATTAAAGTTCTTCGATTGTAATTTAAATGATAATCGTTTTCCCATTCTCATATTATGTTGTTTAATGCATTTATTTGTATTCTATTTAGTAATTTAATGAGCATGAGCTACATATGTTTATGTATAGCTAATTGTGTTTTCTTACATTTGTAAAATAGGTGAATTCCGTAAATAAAGATAATAATAATAATAAGTTCTTCTTCCACAACCC